>CM072896.1:21707443-22907443 GCA_037013685.1 Acridotheres tristis
GAATTCTGCCTCCTCTCGTGTTTCCAGCTCTGGAGTTTCTGCTTTGGGCAGTTTTTTTGGTTTCATCCCTGAGCACATGTCATTTCATCCCAGCCCAGTCTTTAAAGTAGCCTGATTCCCCCCAAATATTCTTATTTTCTCAAAAGTTGATGGTGCTCTCCTTTGTCTTTTCTGTTGCTAGCCTGATGCCCACTTTTCCTGATAAATTCACTGCTACTACCTACAATGTGATATATTTCTTTTCACAGCCATCTCTTACCCACCCAAAAAGTCTTTTCCCCACAAATCTTTATCTTTATAATCTTAAAAAATAATTTCAAAGTACTATTGCACGAAGTGTTTTATTGCAATCTAGCTAGACTTAATTTTTGCCTTGCTTTATCTAAAAAAAGAAAAAAATGAACTACACTCTAAATTCTGGTAGTTCTAGGCTGCATTTTAATCTTTTTCCTATTTCTCTCTGTTGCTCTGTTGCTTAAACTTTCCTTTTAAAAATGTGTTGAGTTTTTAGCAACCTTGTGGGAAGACAGGGCAAAGAGGAACATTTTTTCTTCACGAGGGAGCATTGGCTGGAATACCCCATCTTTTAGAAATTCCTTTCATCTTCCAAATAAAAATATTATTTTTACGGTAAAAAAGGATGTTTAATATTTCACTGGTTAGTAGAATTTTGTAGCTGTCTCCTGGTTTTTCTCAAAATTTTCAAATTTTGTGCCGGTTTTCAGCCAGGAATAAAATTTTAAGCCAAGTCATAAACCACTGGAAGAAAAACATTGGTACAGCCTTAAGTACAATAACAATGCCTCTGTGTCCAGTATTTTGATATCTGTGATCTTAATTTGTATATTTTGACTTCCTAGATATGTATTACAATAAAAAGTGCAGGATTTTTTTTTTCTTGCTGGGAAATCCTTGCTCCCAACTGGTTGGAAAAGCAACTACCACTGGTTTGTGTTGCAGCTGATATTCCAAGAAGAAGCATGGGGGGCTGCTGCTTTCCTCAGTTCCCCTGGTAAAAAACTCTTGCTGATGCTCATGGCAGAGCATAGGTAAATACTGGGAGAGATCAAAATCATCCCTGTTATTCCCAGGAGAAAAATAATGGATCCCACTGAATACAACAGGTGCTGTTTCAAGGACAAAAGTGCCTGACACTAAAAATAAATAAATAAATTAAAAATACCACTTTCTCAATGTTATGAGAATGGCTTTCTGTCAGAAGCTTAAAAAATTACATTAAGTATCTGTTCCTTTGAAGCAGCCAGAGGTGTCACTTGCAGTGACATCCCAAGGGTTGGTGGCAGCAGCTCTGACAGCTGGAGGAGTGACCGGCCCAGGGACTGGCACCACTCTCATTTGGATAAGAGGGACCTGCAATTCCTTGATTGCTGGCCAGTGCTGTGATGGAGGGTGTATTTTCCCAGGTAGATGTGATCATCCCAGGGTGGGAAGGGCCATGCTGGAGGTGTTCCCTGAGCAGGTACTGACTGACCTTCTCCCAGCCACCTGCACTGGGTCACAGAGGAGAGTAAATTTCAGATATTGGCTCGTTTTGCCATGGGGTGGGAACATAGCTCACCTGGGTGGCTCCAAGACTTTTTTCAAAACTTTTAAAAAATTTGATTACTGATGTTAATCTACTTTTTATATATATATTATATGCATATTAAAATTTTATATATATTTATAGGGTTTAAGTATCAAGGCATTAAATTTAGGTGCAGCCTGAGCTGTATTCCCTGCCTGGCATAGAAGGGCTCGGTCTGCTCATTACCACTGGGGTTTTCAGGTGTTCAAGTTACACAGCTCACCCAATTCAGCTGTGAAAGGCCGATATAAAATTGGCTGAGGGGGGCTTAGGAGTTTTTGGCCGGTGTCTTTAGTGGAGGTTAAAGCTCCTTTTCTACCTCTCAAGTAAGTAGGAAATTTTGCTCATTTTATTTAGTCTAAGTGCTTAAACTAAGTTCTTGTACAAAAGTTTTAAACTTCCTCTAGTCCTGATTTATAAAACTTGCTAACTTTAATTGAGTAACAATCTTTCAGCTTCTCACTCTGTATTTTATGTACCTGTAAAAAAAACTTTCCTCTTTTCTCTTAATGTTAAAATGGTAACTGGCCTCTTGTGTCCTGACCCTATGCTGGCTGTATGGGGCTGCTCTGAAAACAGGCAGGTAGAAATTTTGACGGCGATTTTTTCTTTGAGTTGTTTTAAAGATGTCTTTAAACTTCTTCTAACTTTTTTTTTTTGGTTTTAGTATTTTTTATTAAGAAGTGAATCTTAAAGTGATCTTCAATGCAAGTCTTAATCTGAGTGGCTGTGCCTCTAGAGGAAAGTCTGTGTTTGAATTTGATACTCTTGCCTGATGATTTTTCAAGAGAGGTCTGTACTGGAGAAGGATACAGCAGGAGAGAGAAATTCACAGAAAGCTCTTTGGGCACTGCTCTGCTGTTCCTGCTGTGTTCCCAGTGATCTTCACCATGATTGGAGTGGCACAGTTAATACACTAAGTGGGGTGAGTGGGAGCTGTGCCTGGGTAACTGTGAGCAGAGCTTTCTTAAGGTGACTTTCAGTATTTTATCATAGCAAAGCACCCATGGAAAGAAATAATTTGATCAAAAATTGTGTGCTTAAATGTTGATTGTTTGTTGTGGATACTTTGGCTTTTCCCATCTTCCACAAACATCTTGCCTTTCTCATTTGGTAGGAGTGAACATGAGGCTAGAGGTTTAGTGCTCAATATATCTCATTAGTTATTTTTAGTTTGTTCCTTTCAGTACCACCTGATTATATGTTTAAACAGTGGAAAACCTGATTAGGAAAAGAAATAATACCAATGGAGTGAAGGTCAGAGATACAAATCTATGCCTATGAAACTTTTTCCCTTGTTCTAGAATATTGTTGAATTTCTTCAGCAGTTATTATAACGGGAACCTGAATTGCTCCATGTTGATCTCCTAAAGTATCAAAAATACTTGTAAATATAAAATGTTCCTGGGGGAGACTTAGTGGAGAAATGAGGGCTTGTCCCAAAAGCAGCAGCTGCCAAGACACTCTTTGTACCTTCACTTGCACACAGGTGGAGGACCTGGAGTGAAATGAAGTACCAGCTGCTCAGAGCCCCTGTGATTAGATCCTGCCTTCCAACAAGCTGAAATTCACCTGGAGTGATTGTTCCTTTAATGTCCCTCTCAAATATCACGCTGAGGATTTATATTTAGTGTTGTGTGGGATTTTTGGCTAAATACATAAGTGTTTAACTGACCTGCTTTGATGGAAGAGACACTGAAAGCACTCGCTCCTAGGTAGTAATCCAGAGTTGCTTTATTTTCAAAGTGCTGATTTAACATATTGGCTGCTGAGCACAATGGTTTTAGATTGGAAAAATACTTGCAGAAATTCCCAGCTGTGCTGCTCCAAAATGGAGGATCCTGTGTGGAGGCATTCGTGGAGTTTGGTGTCACACACAGCAGGTCTGAGTGTGCTCTTGGTAAATGGTGTGAGGTTTGTCCCCACATCCAACCATCAGTGGAGTGAGATGTGTCAGCTTGGTGCATGCAGGGGGCATTTGTGCAGCAGGAATAGCAGGTTCCTAATAGGAGATATTTCTCTCTTCAAGCTGCTAATAAAATGCTCTGGTTGTCAGTAAGGGAGAACTGCATCATATTTTTAGGTGTTCTCATACCACAATACCTGTTGCTGGCTTGTGTTTTAGTCAGAGTTCAGACATAGTTTTCTACCTGCTTTGCAGCTTTAAATAAAGCATTGGGTTCTAGGGAAGAGCTTGAGATGATTGTGACACTACTTATTTTATTGGTTTTTTTTTTTTAATTTTAGAGGTGACACTTTGTCCCTAACTGATAAGAGACATTCAGACCCTGTGGTGGTGTCTCATCTGTGGTTTAGGTGTGTATTTTCATGCTACCTTACATACCTGGAGTGCTTTAGGGAAAGGGATGATCAGGAATAATCCATTTTTTGTTTTTAGTGCATACTCCACTTATTTTAAAAATCTGTTCAAAAATCTTCCCTAACAGAATATTGCTTCTTAATGAATAGACCCCCTTGTTATGGGACAGCTTACTGCTCTTAACATTTTTCCCTCTTGTTTGGCTTTATTAGGTGCTATCTCCCATGGCTATCTGTAAAGCCAATTAGTGGGGAAAATAACACCCATATTAATCTCCTGGAGCAGTGCAAGAAAAAGAGTCATAATATCATTGAGAAATTATTCTAAGTGTGAAAAATTACCCACTTTGTCTATTTCATTTTTCTCAAACTCCAAAATTAATGACTTTCTGGAAAAAAAGATATATTTATCTCTGTATAAAGGGAGAGATTTGATGAATGCTAAAGAGAAACCAATAGAGCTTTAATAAAAATGTGTATGTCCATAATCCTATAAAATCCTATGAATCCTATTCCAGTGTGTTAAACTGCTGATTTGTATCTCTGTGTCAAATATAATTACAGGCAAACAGGAGCTGTGTTATAATATCTATTAATCAAGACTATAATTAGGATTTTAAGAAGCTGCTTGCTCGAGTTGGGAAATGCAGCAAGGAAGTGCCAGAGCTGCTGAGCCTCTCTTTGGCTTTGGCACCGTTTTTGCAGCCCTGGGCACGAGATTTGGGGGTTCTGTTCCCCACAAGATCAGGCTCTGCTGAGGTCAAGAGAGTATTCAACCTATATTGTGTCATCTATTTGGGGATGTGAATGGGAAAAGTGCTCACTGGTTACAGATTCAGCTGTTCACACCAAACCAGCAAAAAGTATTAATTTTTCTGGGGGGTTTCATGGCATTTAGGCGAGTCCCTTTTGGTAGAGTTGGGACCTGACCAGGGACATCTTGGCTCAGTCTGTTCCCAGCATGGGCACTGAGGAGCTGGGCACCAGCTGCTATAAATATTTTTGAGCACTTATGAGCTTTCTGACCTCTGTAAGCTCCAATCAGACAAAATTGAGGTTTGGAGAAAGGATGGGATTGATGGGCTTTGCTGTTGGTGAAAGCAAAGGTACCGATAAAGGTAGGCCCAGAAAGCCAAACCCACTGGTAAATCACTTAAGGATTCAATATTTCAACATATTCAGATTTTTTTTTTTTTCCCTCAAAGCAGTAACCTTAAATATGGTTTTTATTTTTTTTCCTTCAAAAAGGTTTAATGCTCCTGAGTTTGGCAAGTTTGGATCATCTCCTTTGTCTGCTTATTCTCCCCTTTTTTTTTTCCCCCCACTTTTTGCTCTCCAGGCGTATCTACCTCAACTTCTACCAGGCCTAGTCATAACAAGCTGAACATGGTGTGAATGTTCCCAGCCTCATTTTAACTAAATTAACTACATTTACAACCTTGGTGTCAGAGCTCTGAACAATGAAAGCTTGCCACTGAACACATGAAACAAAAATGAAATTAGCCAGCGGTAGGAAACTACAAACAGCTGAGGCATTCAATTGTTACCCATTTGAAGGATTAACTTCTAAATCATGTAGAGCTCCCTTGGTAGTTTAACTAGTTGGGCACTCAAGGGTATATAAAAACACACTTTAAAGTAGAAATGTATTTCTTTACCTATAAAAGAGAGATTTACTGGCAAGTTGTGATATTATTAATGCTGGAATTTTCTGCCATTGCCTGTAGTAGTTAATCATGCTTTCTTTTACTTCCTGCATACACTTTTCTGTTGGGCTCCCAATGAAAGACAGTGCAGATGAACTTGGTGTTGGGAGACAGATGACACTATTACCTAGAAATACACTTAACTAACTTAAGCTGGTAAAACCTGCCTCCTGCATGCAGTTCCTGCACATGAATAACTTCCTTCTTTGGATATTTATCCATTAGATGTATAAAGTACTCCTCTGGTCTTAAATATTTGTATCCAGTTGTTATTATACCAATAATTATGTAGAATTCTCTGTATATTCTCACTCTATGAAAGCTAGGATAAGCCAGGAGGTTTTTTTTAAATAGTAAGATTTGGTAAATTTTTTTTAGTTAATGCATTGCAAAGAGTTGCTAAGGGCTTAATCAGAAGGACAAGGAAAGGAGCTCTACTAATTATAGTCATATGTTTACTTGAATTCAGTCTTTTCCCTGTCACCTAAGAACACTGTCATGGACCTATGGAGCTTCATAAGGGAAACATTCTCCAACTCTTTTCTTAATGTGTCTTTCAAACAAGACCCTGAAGTCTTCAGACAAGTGTTTATTCAATCAAAATCCTTCAGATTGCACAATTAAGATTGATGAATTTTATAGCAGTTCTTTCTCTTTTTAAATGAATAGCACTAAACAGAGGTGACTTCCTTTCCTAACACAGGTTTGATAATGAAGCCACTGAATTTAGTTATAGTATAAATATATTATAAGAGAGCATTTCTCAGTAGAAGTGCAAAGGTACTCATTTGGAGGGAAAAAAGAAATAACAGCAGGAACATAAACACAAAGCTGAAATAAAGGGAAAAAATGTAGAATCACAAAGAAAACCTAAACAAATAAAGTGCAAACAGAGAGTGACAAGCGCACTCAGCCCCTGGATTGGTTATGGATGAGTCGACAAGTATATGATGAAATTAATGACCCTCTGTCAACTTTTTAGATCTCACTTTTAAAGAGAATGGACCAAAAATCAATAGCCCCCAAACCACTAGTACTCCAGTGAACCAGTTTATCATTTATCTTACTGCTGGCACTCATATAGAAAGTGCAGCCAAGCACAGCATAGGACTTTCATTGGTAGTCATCATTACAAGCAATGTTTGAGCACTCCAGTTAAAGGTCAAAGGTGTGCAGTACAGCTCCTCTGAGAAGTACCTATTTGAAATTACCAATATCTGTTGTATGGCTTATCCATGCTCTACACTATTATTCTATTTTTTTCCCCATCCCCATGTGCATTTCCCTGTTCTGGGCTTTACCTGCTGGCTGAAGCAGAGGCAGTGGGGCTGCAGCCCAGCACAGGGGTGTCTCCACACCCAGGGTCAGGGCTGAGCTGATGTTTCCATTATTCATTCTGATTCTCAAAACATTGCATCTCACTCACTTCTAGTGGTATCAAGCTGAAATCACTGATGCATGAGCTAACACCTCAGATGAAATTATTTTTCAAATCCCCCACCTCCCAAAAAGTTTTGGAATTCTATTCAATATCTGGGTTTTAGAGGTTTACTTTAAAAAGTCCAAAGCAGACTCAGCTGTTTAAATTCTATGTATTGGAAATGGTTTCCTGGTAGCTAATAAAAAATTTGGTGGGTAAATGAGATCAATTCAAAAAAATTAAAATCCATGGGAGTAGAAAGTGTTAAGATGATAATTTTGTCCTTACAAAATTATAATCTATATGAGCCAGGTGTATGCCTGCAGTGAGGTCAGGGTGAGTTGCTCCACAAATACAAAGTAGTTGTTGTCTTGAAATGTGAGTAGTCTGAAGGCATAAATTGGGATAAAATAAGACAATAAAAATGATCCCCTTTACATGGATGGGAAACTGAGGTGCCAAGCAGGCAAGAGGCTGTGTTAACAATCAACTGAGTTAGGAACTACCTATTCATGTGGGAAAATTAATGGGGTAGAGACATGAGTCCATGCTGTCTGATCCACCTTCCAGTGTGTTGGCCCGGGATCCCCCTGGTTTGTTGGTGTTTGATGTTCAAACCCTGTCAGAGTGGACTTGAGCTGGCACCTTCCCTGGACCTGTGCCATGCTGTGGCTGGGCATGCAGCTCCATGTTTTGCTCCTGTAGCAGCTCTGTCTGTGTGCTGTGGGCACAGGGGACTCTCCTGGGCTCATCCCAGTGTGTGCAGCCAGAGAGATGCTGGTCACACCGACCCGGGGTGTGAGCCTGTTTGTGCCTCTTCCCGCTGCACATGCCAAATGCAGGGTCAAAAAGTCTGCTTTTACAGAGCCAAGGCACTCTGGAAATGTTGGCACAGCTGTGGGAGGATAAAATATTTCCTGCCACAGCGCTGTGGGAAGGACGGCAGCTGCCCTGCGCCGCTGCAGGCAGCGAGGTATGTTAATGATCCTAGAGCCGAGAGGTTTTCCTGGTATCTGCAGGCAGGGGATGCTGCCCTGGGCTGCAGGAGGGGAAGCTGTGCAGCCACACTTCATAGATGTCAGTGAGACAACACAGTGCTGACCATGAGAGCTGGAGTCTGCCAAAATACACCCTCTATTCAATGGGTGTAAGGGTGTATCACATGTTCCGGTGAGGCAGATGGAGGTTTTGAAGGACTTGGGAGAGAAGTTGTGACTTAATAGAAGGTTTTGCCTCAGTAGAGAAGTCTGTTATAGGCAACAGAAGTGTAAAGCCCCCACTGAACGTGTGTGTGTCCTTGATCCCAATGTGGTGGTTGCAGGCTGGTGAATTGGTTGCTGTAGGGAATAATGTTACAATAAAAACCCAAACATTATCTGCAAACAAAATATTAGAATACATTAAAATGTTGAAGGAAAATAATACCTCTAGACATAAAGTAAGACATAGGTGAGATGAAATTTAAGACCAAGAGCACCCATATGACAGCACTTAGGATCTGTTGTGTCTTCAGCATTGCTATGTGGATGCACAAGGGTCCCAGCTCCTGCTCTTGCAGGTGTGGGATGTCTTGGTGGCTCAGAGCCTCTCCACCTCTGCCCACTGGGGTCCTTTGTCCCTCAAATACTGGTGATTTCACTTTGGTGCAGAGGAAGTCCTGCTTTCTTTCTGGCTTCCTGTCGTTTTGGTCTGCAATTCAAAAAACCTTGTTCAGTTATGTGCAAACAGCAGCAATTCCCTCTAAGTCTCCCTGTCCACCTCTTCATTTGAGTATAAGCACAGTCAGGCGATGTGAGGCACAAAAGCTTCCTTTCTAACAGGAACTGAGTGGTTTTGGTGTTCAGCTCTGTGCCTCTGCTTGCCAAAACCTGTGGTTCAGTGTGCGGCTCAGGACAAGGACAAGCATCAAGGGTATTTGTGGACAGCAGTGAAGGCAGGAGCAGGGTGTCACTGGAGGGAGTGGGACTGACTGTGTGAGCCATGGCTGAATTTCGTGTGAGGTGTGCATACAGCAAAGCTCAGGCTCCTTGGAATGTACCTCAACCCTGCTGGGCATTTGCAGAATTACAGGATTCTCCTGAGTGAGGAAATGCATTTGATGCTGGGCAGGTTTTTGAGTAAAGGGGCTGAAGCTGAAAGAGGAGCACCAGCACACGCACTGATGTGATAGGCAACCAGAAACTAAAAGTTGGCATCTCAGAGGAGCAAAGGTTTATTTTAATGTTATGCCTAGATTTGAATTTTTTTGGTGGATAAATGTTAGAAGGTTCCACAGAGGAAAGGAGCTTGCATACACAGGTCACTGGGATTTAGTTCAACATAGCAGAAAAACTGCCACAGCTATGGAAGAGCTGGCTCTGCTGTGACTCTGTCTCAGAGCTGCAGAATCAGTAGATAAAATTAAAACTAACATCAATGCCTACAAGCTAACAAGTAATCTCTTCAATATTCAGCTGACATTTTTTTTTTTCCTCCTAGCATATTAAACCCATATTTTATCGGTAAGAGTGAATAGGGACAATTACTGGAGTCACACCTATCATATCCTGTTTGCTTGTACAGTGAGTGCCTGATAGCAGAACAGGGAGCTCACACTGTTCCTCTCAAACAGAAAAGGCAAGTTGCTTCAAGTAGAACAATCCTTGGACTAATTGCAGCCATTTCAACTCTCCTGCTCCAGGCTGGTTTCCCTGAAGGGACATGCTAATATGTTAAGACTTGTAATATGTTAAGACATTTAATATTTATCCCTTTTAGTTGTTCTTTTTTGTTTTACAACTAGACCAGAGACTTTTCAGTGGGAGAAACTAGGAGAGTCTTGTTTACTTTGACATGAAATCATTCTGTGTTCAAGGTGACAATAGCTTAGCTCCAGGGGATACTTGATAAGGTGTGTGGGGGAGAAAGGGATGATCTCAGATACAGGTTGGTTCCTGGTTTCCTGCAGAAGTGCTTGAACCAGCTCGTTCCACATCTCTCCTTACAGAGCGACAGGCACCATTTCACTTGCATTTAATGCCAGCTGCATCTACATTTCGAGGCTTTTAGTCCAGGTTTTTGATTTTAGTTCATGAAGAAAAGGTGTTTTCCATCCCTGCCTCCACGAGCAGTACCAGCACCAAACGACTGTGTTTGTTAACTTGTGGTTTTATGATCTGTGCTTCTAATTCTAAAGCAAATGTTAAAATCTGGGTGAGGACAATGAAAGGTGATTTAGTGAGCAGAGCTTGGAGCTGCTCTTTGGAGCACACATATCCCTGGTGGGGGCAGATTGTCCTTTGCTCATGGGGTTTTGCTCCCTGGTGTGGGTGGTGGGTTGTGCTCTGGTGGGCTCCGCAGGGGTCCCTGCTGCCATCCTCCTCCTTCCATAGGAAAGGAGCTATCTGCACTGAGATTGCACAGGGTTTGTAATCAATTAATGTCCGCATGCCTGAAGGGTGTGGCATGGCAGAAAAAACCAAAAACGGGCAAGACTCCCCATGTACTAACTCAGAAGGGCTATGGATACTTCATATTATGCATATTAACTAGAAATATTTCTCTTTAAAATTGAGTATTGGACATATTGTGCACATTGTAACTTAAAAGCTTCAGCTAGCCTGCATTTTTGAGAGTTGTATTCATTCTGGAACTGTACCACAATTCATCATATTAAACTTCATTTGTTGGAAGCCTTGCCCTGGAATATGGGCTTGGTCTCTAAGGAAGTGCTTCATTTCTGTATTCCTTACCAATAACAGCACACGGCACTGTCTTTTTATTACTCTGTGGCTAGCACCATTCCTATAGTGCATTTCTACATCAGGGCTGGAGAGACCCCCATCCTGCTGAAAAATTTAGATGGCTACAGCAGTAATCAGAAATACCAATAAAGTGTCCCTGGTTCTAGGTGGTGATGTGGGATGGAGGGAGAAAAAGATATAAAAATGAATCATGATGTGAGACAGCATTGCTCTGGCAACTGCTTCAAAACCTGAGTGCAGTGAGACTGTATAAAGGCTTGAGAATATTCCTATGATCCTAAAGAGACCTGCAAAGACATTGCAAACTCATCAGGCAGCCAGTGCTGCAAGGGGAAGAAATGCTATTTTGAGTCATTCATCCCCAAACTGCAGACGTGCCTTAACCTAGAAATAGGTAATATGGCTTCCAAGTGAGGTGAGTTGCTTTGGATAAACCTGGTTTAAAAACAGCCAGATATTTAATGCAGGAAGCTGCTGAAGGTGTAAAGAATGGCTAAGTAAGTGAGTGGGACACCATTAATCTTGGTTTGTTTCAGCACTACATCTTTAGCTGTTGAAGAAAAAAAAAACCTTGCTCCTAGCTCATAACCTGAGTGTTAAAACTGATGTCCTCCCCATTAGGGCCTGTAAGCTCATTAGCACATGGCAATTTATCCTCTTTTATTTCTTCTCAATTATCCTATCATCCATTGTATCTGGATCTGATTACCCTTTCCCAGAGTCAAACATTATCTTGTAAATCATTTGCTTTAAGTCTAAGCCTGCCATTGCATTGCCCAGGATTTGCTTAGGCAGGTAATAAATCAATTAGCATTAAACTTGTGGCATCATCAATTTTCTTTCCTTGTGACTGAAAAAAGGAGTACCTGAACTTTGCAAAGCTGTATCAAATTTCCTTATGCCATCCACACTGAGGTTTCCTCCTTCTTCCCTTCCCTTCCTTTCCCCCATACCCCAAATCAATATCAATATACTTTGTACTGAACTGGAGACAAAAGAAGTGAGGGAAAACTGCCGTGAACCCAGATGGAAAGTCTATGAAAAGAGCCTTGGTGACTTGAGATCTTTTGCATCAAGCCCTGAGTGAGACCCCTGTAGCCAAGGGATTTCTGGGTTCTGCTATTTGATAAGTGTCAAAACCTGAATAGTGATGATGGTCTAACACGACAAGCCTGCAAACTCAAGAATGTGAAAATTATGTGATATTCCTGCCCTTCCCACACTGGGAGGGATGTGCAAATGCTCTGCCAGCCCCAGTGCTGCCTGTGCTGGTTATCTCCAGTGCATCCCTCGGGTGCAGGCAGCCCTGGGCTGGCAGAGGGATGGGCTGTGCTCTTGTTCCTTCTCCTTCCCCGAGGCTGATGGACTTGGAGTGGCCAAGGTGTCTCTGCCCAAAGCAGTGCTTTGGCAAAAGTGCTGTTCAGAACTGGTGTGGACATCAGGAGCACAACTGGCTTTCATTTGCTCCTACATGTTCCTCCTCTGGACTTGCTCCCATGGCTTTTTGGCAGATCCCCAGGATCTGATCTGACAGTTACAGCAACATTTATTAGCTGTAGTCTGGGCAAAGGATGCAGAGGGAAGTGTTTCTTACACCCTTTGCATATAACCTACCAGGCAATTGCTGAATCAGCTCTCCTGTGCTTGGATTTGGATGTGGGCAGCCCTCACAGTGCTATGCCCCTTTTTATCACACCAGGCCTTCATAATGGGAGAGGAAAAAATGTTAGCAATGTGGATTTGCCATGCTCCAACCACAAACTGTGTGTGAGACCTGTGCCGAGACCTACGCAGTGGAATATTTGAAATTAGGTTTGTCCAGTTTTCTTGCTTATTTTGAGATATGTATTTGGACCCAAAGAATTGACTTAAAACACATACAAAATAAAGCAGACTTGTTTAGACATGGATTTGCATACCTGTGCTTTGAGTGCTGATTCAACTGGTTAGTGCTGTGCTTCGATTTGGTCGCTTCACAGTCATTTCCATGATTTCTTGTTTAAAATGTCTAGTAGGAAATGAGATGCATTTTGGGGATATAAGTTATTAATTCCAAAGTGAGCTCATTAGAGGTGCCTGGCTGTCAGTATTGAGGATCAGAATTTGTTTTGGTGGATGTTATAGGCTTTTCTGAGAGTTCTAGTTGTTGGAGCTCACCTCAGAAGCCAAGCCACATGTGAAGGTTTCCAGAGGAGATTCCTGAGGAGTTTGTGCTCTGCCCTCCCTGTCTCACATTCCCTTTTGCCAACACCTGGAGAAGTTGCCTTCATCTCCCTTTCTGTTGCATGTCTGGTGTTGCCTTCTCCAAAGAAGGGAAACTTTTGTTTGCATTTAAACCATGTATAAATGGACCAGTGCAATTCCTGTGATTCTTCAAATGTTTTATGCTTGGGATCTTTTCCTAATCCACTGGTTACACTTTTTTTTTTTTCTGATTCTGAAAGCAAACAGGGTCTTTGATCATCTAGCCTGTCACAAATAGAGGTGTTGTAGCATCTGAGCTACAGAATGGAACTGTGTGGTGCATTCCTGAAAAATTTGTAGAATACTTGTCTAAGATTGGGTGATAAGGTATTTTACAGATATTTTCTAACTAGGGAAGTTGAGACAATTGGCAATGAAATTACAAGGTCCTGCAGAAACTCTTTGGTAGAGATAATGACAAAGAAGCCCCAGTTCTCAGTCCTGTGGTGTAACAGCCAAGACTACTTATTTTTATCTCATGCTCTTTATTTATACACTCCCTATATAAAGTATCCAAGAACAAAAAAGACAGAAGTTCTCACCCTGAAAGTTAGGATCTGAAATGTGAACTTTTTGAAAGTTTTTGTTAAAATCTCTGGGGAACGCCAGATATCCCATTTCCTGGGACTCTTAAAGGTCATTTGTTGAACAGTTTCTTCTAAGCATATATGACAAATTATTCCCTTGGCACAATAAACAGGACTCCAGCCCTTTAATTATAATATAGCACTCAATATCTTTAGACATTTCAACATTTCTTGTGTATCCTACACATTTCATTACAAGGAAAGGTTGAACAGAATTAAAAGGGTGACATTACCCAAAGATTGATAGTTTACCTGTCCAAAAGGGAAGGTTGTAGTAGAAGAGAGCACAAAGGAAAGAAGGATCCAAACCAAGTTTTGATTGCAGAGGAGACTCGGATAAGGGAGTTTTTATTATCTGCAGCTTTTAGCCTTATTTACCATCAGGCTATCTTGCCACAAGCATGCTTTTTAGTTCTGACAGCTCTGAATTATGACCATTGTGGGATCCTATCTCATTAACTGAAATGGGAGAATAAAACATCAAACAATCATAAAAATAATTTGGCACTGTGAAACCACTTAGGAGCAGCTGTCAAACAGGTTGGAAGATAAAGTTCTAAATAAAAAGAATAGAAAGCACTGCAATGTCCTGCCATATGCTTCCTCTGCATTATAGACTCCTTAATAATATGAAGTGCCTGTGTTTATGCAGAATAGGCCAGACACTCCATATATGATATTGATTATGCCTTAACCCCAATTTAGTAAAGACATACTCCTCCTTTTCCTAATCAGATATTGCAGAAGCAGTTTTCTGAAAACGTGTCCCTAATGCCAAGACATATTTTATCTCCGAAGGCTGTGGCAGGAGATAGGGCTTTGTCTTGCCTGTTGTCATGGCTTGGAGCCCAGTTTTAGGACAGCAAGGCCCCTGTGGGGCTCTTCTCCAGCAGTTTTCATCCAGCAATTCAAAAACATACATCTTTATCAAGCTGTTGTTGTCAGACAACATTAGATAATTAATAGGCCATTTGTCAGCCTGCACAAAACATGTTAAAATCCCAAACGCAATCAGGATAAATATAGTTGCCCGCTCTCTGAAGGCTTTTTGTTCTGACGTGCAGGCATTGCAGGCAGATATTTACTATTAAACAAGACTCATTATTAATCACATCTAATGTTAATTAATTAACCGCCTCTGTGCATTGAGGGGGCTCTGTGACTTTCAATTGTTTTAAGGAGCTAATTGGTAACTTAGCAGTTTGCATGGAAGCTGTTTCTTGTTCTGTTCACATCAACTTTTTCAGCTTAATAGAACAACTGCGTTCATTAAAAAAAACAAGAGTAAAAAGGGGTCTTTTTAGCAGCATAAATTAGTATTGTGATAAGCCCACGTCTGAGCTTTGTAGGGAAGATGCAGTGGTTTTGTTTAGACACCAGCTACCTTTGGTGCTGCTGAGTTAGGATAGGTGTGCAGGTACAAGGCTCTCTAGGGGCTGGAGGCCAGCGAGGTGGGATATGGATGACATTGTACCACACTTCCATGACCCAAGTGGAGCTGCTGGCAGATGCTGTTCACCTGGAGACACCACAGCAGCCTTTTTGAGCTACCTAACTCAGAGCTGCTGAGGAGCAGTAATTAGAGAAATGTCTTTGAAAACCCTGATGCCTTTCCAGTTTGGTCCTAATTCTGCTTAACCCTACACGTGGCTCATCACTGAGCAGTGAAGAATGAGTGTCACTCCTACTGGTGAAGTGTCCCCAAGGCTGGTGCATCCTCTTAGCCAGATGTGCTTGCCTGAGGAAAGAAGATGTTGAAAAGCAGAACCTTTTCACTTAAATATGTCTTTCTTCTCTTCTAAATGGTGTTTATTCCTTGTGAAAGGAGAAGAGAAGCAGGATTCTCCACAGAGGTTAGATCAGCAATTCGTGTGGCAGCCAACAAGGTGACACAACACAGCCTGGGCTGCAGAATTCCTGGTGAACCAAACCACAGGGCAATGGCCTTACAGCGTGCAGGGTTTGGCCCAAGATGACCACCAAGGTGTATGTGCCACTTGATAGCATTGAAAACAAATGCCTTTTTTTTTCTTCATATTTTCTCAGTGTGTACATTTCATTCTGCATCCTGAGTGTGCCTTCAGTGTTGTGGTGGCTGGTGGTGACTCAGCCTGGTGTAAGAAGAATTATACTGTGTAACTATAAAGCCATTGTGTAGAAAAAAGAAGGGGTGGGGGAGAACATTGCTTAATTACCTGTTCCTAGAAATTCTGCTCCTGCAAAACTTCCATGGAAATCAGTGGGAGGCTGGCATTTAGAGTGCTCACCACATTAATCCCAAACATAACTTGTGAAAACTGCCTTTGCTTCATATTCCCATTATATCACTTGGGGGCATAAGTGTCTGGGCTACAAAAACTATAAATCTTTTAAAATAGTTGCTGATTTCATCACCCACTAAATAAAGATGACATTTTTGTGAAATATTTTGTATTCAGACTGTCTGTCCAGCCCTGCTTTGCACTCTCTCCTCTTTGCTGTGTCAATATTTGTATTACCAACCCTATTTTGGAGGGTTTCTAACTTGATTTTACATTTATTTTGGCAGAGAATGTGGAACACAGGTTCTTGCTCTGAGAGAGAATTTGTTTTAAGAGAAGATGATGATGATGGATTTTGACTTGGAGAGGTGCTGGTGTCCTTGAGGGAAATGGGTTGGGAGGGGTTGGTGCAGCCTGGCTGGGAGTTTTGTCCCCCCAGCCCAGTGGCAGTGAGATAAATGTGGTCCATGTGCTTCTCCATCACCTCCCTGCCATGTCTAGAGGCTGGGTCAGGGGGAATGGCTCATGCAGGGGAATTGGGTTTTTCTTAACGCATTTGAGGTTGAGGACAGCATTATGCCTCAATTCTATTGAAATTTCAGTTAAAACCTCCCAAAACAGTTAAGGAAATGGACTTTTTGGTGCCCTGGCTGTAAATATAGTCTTTAAGATCTTTTAGATTGTGCCTATAATCTTGTGCTTTAGCTGTTCATTTGCATACACATAAAAAAATCTTATCTGTACCTGTGCCAACAAATATATTCCTATACATTTATATATTTATAACCACATAGGTAGATATTTTAAATTTCATTGCATCTATAACGTGTGTATCAAGCATTGCCTTCCACAGATATGCTTAAACAGCTCTCACACAAGGGAACTACAGAACTTGGATTGTTGTGTTCCTGCTGAAGTGCTGACACCAAGTTGTATGAGAGGAGGACTTAACCCAGAGTGAAAAATGTCCTTTAGCTAACAAAGCCTGGTGCTGGGATTAAGTTTAAATCAGTGTTAGCATTACTGAGGAAGCCTCATTGGCTAAAGCTGTGTTGAGTGAAGCTGCAGTGTATTCTCTCATCATAAGCCCAACAATCTGCTTCAGTAAAACACATGTCACAGGCACTTATCCTGAGAGAAAGAAGCTGTTGAGAAAGTTTGTTTTTTGTAATTGTGGCTCCAAGTAGTGGCCTCTTTATGTGCCTCTCCCCCTGCTCCTTCTGGGTGCATTATCCAGCCTTGAACTTCAGGAGATGCTCAGGGTGTCCATGTCAGCTCCCAGGGCTGTGGCTTGGTGCATGAGAGAACAAAGTACCCTCTCCTCAAAGCCTGACCATGACATCATGAATTTCCTGCTGCCAAGGGCTTGCTCTGGGCTTCCTGGGATAGCTCATCCATCATGCTTGTAGTCCCTGGGGCTCCAGCACTGCCTGAGACTTTGTGCCTGGCCAGCAGTGGAAACTGTAGCTGCATCCTTGTCTTGGTGGTACATGCTCAAAAATCTAATATATTATGTATTTCCAACAAGGGCTTCAGAAGATGCAGGATTAAGTGGTTAAGTAGGCTTAGGCTTGTGTTTCAAGCAAGGTGCTTGCTTGAGGAATAATATTTATATTGGCTTTGTGCTGTCAAATATACAATCTAGACAAACCAGAAACTTTTGCTTTCAAGATGTAACACTGTTTTGGGGAAGGAAAGGATATTTAATTCCACAGCTAGAGGTAGAAGCTTCCCTCACCCAAACTCTGAGCTGTGAAATGCTGTTTTAGGCAGAGAAACCCCCTTAAAACCATGAGAATATTTTTCAATAGTAACATTCAACTGTCTCTCTTCTGTAACAACAGAGCAGCAAAATTCCACAGGAGAGGATGAAGAGCAGGGCAGTATCTATGGAGAATGCTGGAGTCTGGCATCACTTTGCATTTTCCCCACTTGTTCTGGACTGAAGGCCTGCAAATCTTCTCACTCTGGGTTACGACTATGCCATCAAAACCACAAAAAATGTCCTTAGCCCCAAAGGCAATTTTATTGAATTATGTCATGATTGCCAAGCAGTATCTAGGGCTGACCAATATATCCTAGACTTCCTCATGGACTTTTAAACAAGTTTGTCTGGGGTTGGATAAGAAGAAATTTAAGACTACTTCCATTCTAAAAATGCAAAGCCATTTCAAAGCAAGAAATAATTCTAAAGAGAATTTGTATATGCTTGATTGATTATCTTATTTTAATCCATATTAAAGCTTTAAGTCTTTAGGTGTGGCTCTTTAGTTCTAACATCTCATAAATTATGGCTATAATGAAGCAGTCATTTATCCAGGACTGATGATAAATGGCTTGCCCTAGGAGGAACTAAAGAATAGGCAAGTAGATCATTTTCATATTTGGTGAAAACAATATTAAGTACCCAGACCTCAGTGATTGCCCTAATAAATGAATAATCTGAGGTGAGGGGCTTGGCAGTCAGCGTAAAAAATAACCTGAGCTTTGGCTGTCATTTGTCAGGCTTTGCTATGACAGCATGCATTATGGGTAAATGAGCAATCAGCAGGAACTATGTTATGGCTGGGATGTTTTTGAGAAATTTATCATATGCATTGCTTGGTACCTTTAAGACCTTAAGGCTTAATGGCTATAGTGCATGACTGCGAGCGAACACAGTTCTTATTTACCATCCTATGCTTCATTTGCACTGGATCCCCTATTTTCCATGTATTAGGGGAACGAACCTCTGTTTGGTTTTGTTTCCCAGACTCTCACTAGCACAGGATATTCTGGCCTGCTCCATGTTACTTCTGATATTTAAGGGATTTTGAGGATACCCTGCTCAGCATAGTGGAGATGTCAATTTATATTTAATGAGCTAAGTCAGTAACACATGGATCGGATGTGTAGGAACAAAACCCAGGGGAAATGCAAGGAAACACAATAAAGCACTCCTCCAAACACCTGAAGTGCAGTGGGAAATTAGGTGCTGTTACCTCTTAATTAGCCATGAAAAATTCAGGTACAGAGTGGGGACTACAGCAAAGGGTGTTAGCAGGTGTCTTGGCACAATATAAACCTGTTTTTCCAGACTGCTCCCCATGGGAATGCAGCACCAGTGGTATGCTCCATGATGTAGTGCCTGATGGCTGATGGACTTGAGGTAATATTCATAAAATGTGCCCCAATTGTTCCTTTCTGCTGCTGATATTTAGCACTTTTATCTGACAGCTCTTCCCCAGGTCACTTCAGCTGTAACTTATTGGAACGGGAGACACAAAAGCAGCCAAACTCTTATTTTATATCTCTTGTGTAATTATTTAATGGGAATATAAGAAGATATGTAATGATGGAGCAGCTCTGGGGGACCCAGGTGTGCTGAGGCACTGCAGAGCAGTGGGGCTGAGGCTGCACGTGTGGAAGGGGAGTCCCACGCAGTGACCACTTCTGGAAATGTTGACACAAGTGATATCATCAATTGGGCACAGATATTGAGATCCAGGACCTGGATTTCTATGAGACTCCTCGGTTGTGACCAAAATGGATAGTAATTTCTTTCTGCATAACAAACACAGATTAGCAGGAGAAGTATTTGGGTGGAGGAATGAGCAATGAAATGTACTCTCTTGAGAGGCTGAGATTTGTGAAACAAAGCTTGTCCTGGCATCACACCTGCCTCTTCATGTATCAGATTGCTTTTCTCTTAGTTTTCTTCAGGTTTTTGAAGGAAGAAATGATGCAGGAACATGACAATTTTTTTTTTTTTTTTTTTTTTAATATCTGGAAAGGAAAACTGAACAAACCAAGCCATGATGTTTTCCACTAGCAGAAAATACTTTTAGGATGAAGCTTTTAGGGGAATTCTTAGCTACAACTTTTTCTGCTCCTAAGCCCTCATCCTGTGAGGTGTTGAGGACATTACAAGCAACAAGAGTGTCTGCTTACTTTGAAGCTGAACACACTCCTTGAGAAATGTGAGCTCAAATGAACATCTTTCAGTGGTGCATTGAGGCAGAGTTTTGCAGCATACCCCAGGACAAAATCCACATTCTCCTTTCTGCCCCACTCAGAGTTTGCCCTTCTGCTGATGTGCTGTCTTCCCAGCAAAAAAAACTTTGTTTTTTATGGCTTTTGTAATTTTTCTACTATCATAGAAGAAAGGCATGTTAGAAAATGCTCTGATCTAGCTTTCCTTAAAATTTAAATGCTAGTCTGCCACAGCTTTCAATATCTCTTTACCTGCTGCCACTTATACCTTTCACTTCTCATTAAGGAAACGAACCCAGAAGATTAAAGCACTCCCAATTTAGCTTTCTAAATGGGAAGTGAAAGTTGAAAGCAGACCAGCTGAGAATAAGCGCCACTGAGATCTGCAGCTGGGCTGATGCTATTAGAAAAAAGAGGCCACTTCTTGCTTCTGATCTGTCATTTGAGGAAGCTTGTTTATGTATGGGTCTGACACCAGATGAATATGTAGTGCCCTTTCTCATTGAGATGAAAGTTCTACTTTAGACCGATCAGATATCACATCACTAAATACGAAGAGTTTTGTAAAAAGTAAGGCAGCAGTCCTGTCTAAGAACAAGTTCATCTTTGTGGAGTCCGGTATGGGATTGCAGCCTGAGATTGGAGCAAGAGACTTTAAACCCTCTTGATTGAATCCTGGGAGACTGAATTTGTCTGATTTGCAGGCTCAGAGGGTGGAGGGAAAGGAGAGCAGAAAAAGGTGGAAGGTTCCTTGTGTTCCTTAAACTAATTTTTAATACCTGGCCCTTGTGCTCATTATGGATGTTTCTCTGCACCTCTGTATCCATTCAAAGTTGATGAAGTAAATGGGAGCCCTCCAAGAGCTGTGGGTCAGATCCTCAGGGAATGTGACTTGGAGGCATCATTAGAGCACTCTTTAGCAGGATGGAACTCTGTGCTGTCCATGAGGCACAGGGAGCACAGCAGAGGGTACCAGGAGCTCAGCTGCTCCAACACACCTCTTTGTAGTGCAAACAGATGGAGAAATACCAGTTTGTTTAATTTCTGTCTACAGACTGTAATGTTTGAAGAAAATACTCTGCAGTGTAGTGTTTCTCATGAGACTCAGTTACATCTGCATGGCGAGTTTTTGTGTTGGTGTCTCTTACTGCCCATAAAACAGAGACAACTTTATTATAGACACAACTCACTAAGCCACTGCCAATAGGAAGAGGTTGGAACTGAGGATGACTGAAGTGGTTATTGGGAAGATTAAAAATATCTGTTAATAGAAGTATTAATATATTGGGCTTTTGTGATATAAGCTTTGTGTCTGGACATCTGACTCACCTGAGCTGGTGTCAGCAAATGAAAGGCTTCACTTTTTGTGGAATTTATTTAGTATTAGTTTCAAATTGAAAATGCAAAGCAGAGTTCACTGCCCGGTGTTCTCCACAGAGGATGTGGATGATAAGTCGTTAGCTTGAACTATGTTGTGAGTTAAGTGATCTCTGTTTATCCTACAGTATGCTGCAAGTATCAGTTGGCTCTAAATATACTGGTTTTAAATAACTCCTGGCAAAGAAGAGGAAGGTCTGAATACACCATGCTTCTTTTATTGCTTAATCGTTTATAGGAACTGTAAATAATAATAAAGTAGACTGGCTACAGAACCTGTCCTAGTAAAATCTAGGAGCAGTGGTATGGCAGAATTTCTCAGTTTGAAGGGACTCCATCTTTGACAGTTCTCCTAAGGTAGGTTATTTTGGAGAAAACATATGTTTCCATTTTCTCTCCCTTGGCTTCCCTTTTAGTCCCCAGGCTCCACTAGGGTCACAGCAACATTAAGGCTTTTGTCACTGTGATTAATAGCTCTTTAGATCATCTTTAATTCACTCACTAATGACTGAGGGTCTTTCTGCTCTCCAAGTAATCGCGTGATGTATGAGCCGATAGTACACCTTGTGGCAGAGGTGAAAATCATTCAGGCAATGCAAATATTGTCACGGGGACAAATGTTTTCCCTGTTAATAAAAATTAATGAATTCTACCCAGGAGCTAGTTAAAGAAGCTCTGGTGAGAGAGATCCAAACACAAACAAGTTCTTGCTGCTTGGAACCATTAATTCAGTTTTTCTAGATATGTGAGGATAATTATTTTTAGTATTTCTGCATCTGCATAATAGAAGAGAGAGTGTCAGGTTGATTTAATTACGCAAATGCATTGCATTGCAGGTAGATCTGTCTTTCAGCTGTGTCCACATCCTTGTCTTCACTTGAGAGGTGTTATTTTGGTGCTTTGCCTTGGTTATATCATGGATTTCAATGCTTTGGAGTCAATTTATTTAAAGTAAGCTCCAGTTCCAGGCTGAATGCTTCCTCCCAACCAAGAACCATCTTGTTCAGGATGTCATACCTGTAAAATGATGCAAAGATATTTACGCTCTTTATAAGTCCCTGTTACACGTCATAAAAGGGTTGATGAAACAGGCTGTAAATTAATCATCTGGAAGAGGTGGAAATGCTTCCAGTGTCTTATTATATTTATTGCACATGTAGGAGTAACAATAAAAATGCTGTGTCCCTCAGCCAGGTCACCTTCTGGGGTGGGTAATCCCATCCCTCAGTCAGGGCCCAGGCTTTGTTGTGCTGAGCTGTTGGAAAGGTGTTTCTTATTTACTGCTGTAGCACAAGCCACGGTTAATGCTGTTGTCTTTTTGTTTCATTTTGGTAGTCACCAATTCTTTCTTCTGATGACAAAAAGCTATTGTCTCAGTGGAATAAATATTTCTGAATTACTTCCCAGTCCCAACCTTATCATTTACATCTTAGAACAAGAAAACAGTAAACTTTTAAAAGACATAATTTTACCTCTTCACAGTGCTTATCTACAAAGGAACATATTACTGAGGGGGGGAAAGAGCTCTAGTTGTTACTATTATTTCTGGTAGACACCCAAGGAGAGTAGCTAATTTGTTCTTCATTAATGCCAAGGACAAATAAAAAAGCAAGGACTGAATTATGCATTTATTTCCATTGTGCCTGTAACATGGGCTTCCACTCCCCATCATCCTCCAAAAGAATTCCCAAACCTTTGCTGTGCATTTCATGTGATACCATAGGGTGCAATAATGTGGTTTTAAAAGAAGATGAATTTAGTGGTGAATCTTAATTGAAGGCAGAAAATTACATGTAGCCCCCCTGCTGAAGGAAGGATGGACAGTTGGCTGCAATCAGAGGTTTTTTTTTTTGATATAGCTCGACAACAACCTTTTAGTATTAGTTCACAGAGACCTCAACAAAAACCTGAGAGTTAAATTTATTTGGAATTTGAACACTTTTAAAAATCTAGGCATGACAACAATTCTTTGAATTACACCCGTTTTCTCTTTTGTCATGAGCTGAGGCAGTCTTAGACTTGAGGATAGCTGGAGATGAAATTCCCAGCCTGCGCAACCCTGTGCAAAATGAAAGGTATATGGAACTGACCTTTCAATTATTAGCACATGAGTGTATGTACCCAGGTTCCCCTTTTGACAACTAAATGCCACAGGGCCCAGGCTCAGCCCCTTGGGGTTTAAGGGCATTTTCAAGTGATTCACTGAGGTTTGGATGTGTCCCTTACAAAGGTTTTGCACTTGCATAAAACCCAAAGCACTTGGATTTGAAATTAATAGATTTTTATGTGAAAACTTCTTTTTTTATTTATGGTAGAACATATAAATATTCAATGAAAAGGATTTTTAATTTTTCTGTCAGAAGAAGTGTTTGACCCTTGTCTCAAAATGCTGTGATAAATGATATTATCTTACATATAACATTAATAAAATATTAAAAGGGCTGCTATGCTGCATCTGCTAGAATGTATAAAACAGGATTCAAAAATGCATTACCATGCTAGAGACAGAATCAATTTTATTCCAGCAGAATAACTCTGTGGAAAATTAAGGAGGATCCTCCAGCATGTTTCTGGAGATGTAGCCATGAATTATTTGGTGAAATCAAAATCTGGATTTCCCAGCTTGTGTCTAACTTCAGGAAACCAGACTATATTGATTAAAGTTGGCTTAATAAAAGAATTGGGAAGGGTTCTGTACTGGTCTCCAGTGATAAATTGCTGCAATCTTTTCTTTTATTATCACCCTGCTAGTCCTCTGCTGCTCAGCCCTGAATTAGGCACCTAAATAAGATCCAGATTTGCCAAAGTGCTCGGGAGTCAGGAGTTTCCACTGGGAGACGTTTTTCCCCTGAACTTCCAGAAGAATTAGGTAATGGAGACGGCCCGTTCAGTGTCACAGAGGGAACCAGGCTGTTTGGCAGCCTTGACCTAAAAGGTTTCAATTTTCTGGGTGTTGTTGCTTCTGCAGTTTGAGGCGAGTGCACAGAAGAGTGTGGCTCCCTCTACATCACCCTCTGCTTCTGGTCGTGGCTGGGATGAGAAGAGACAGCAATCCTCCAGAAATCCTCTGCCTTAAAATACCTGAACTCCTCCTCTCACCTCGGGTGGCTGAATATCAACCACTTTCCTTGACACTAAATTTCAAGCAGGAATAAGGTTATTAAAGTTTTACTGGAGCATAATCTGCCTTTAGAAAAAAAATTATATATTTTCAGTGGAAAGTTCTGGCTCTGTCAAAGGTTGGATATGAATACATTTTATACGCACACAGCAATTATTATAGGAAGGGCATTATATTAGGACAGCATTTTGTCCAGCCATACAGCATTAGCTCATTGTGATGAACCAAGTCACCCAAAAGAGCCTCAGTGCACACCTGGCAGGTTTGAATTTTTGAGTTTCTTGCTGATTTTTATATCCTTGGACTTGTCATACTTAGTTTCTTCTAGTCCAACTCTCTTCTGTGCAGGGAATAAAAGTTTCCACAGTGCAGAGAAAACAAGAATGAAACCAGGTTCAGTGCAGAGTAACTTCTGCACTTGCTTCCCAATTGGTTTGAGCTGGGAAAAGCCAAGGAGGGTCTTTCCCAATCCCTCTGTTTTTCCATCAGGATTGATGAGCTAAAGCCCAAAAGTCATCCATGCCTGGGATTCTGTGGGCTAAAAGCCATCAAAAATGGAGCTGTTCTCTCCACATCCAAATCAATGGGTGGCAACTGGCATAAGAGAAAGCCTGAGAATCTCATGAAACTGATTTAAAAAAGAAATTTAATCAGTTGCAGCGGAATCCGAGCCCTGCATGTTGTATAGGATGTGAAGGATTTATATTGGATGATTGTCTAATCTTCCATGTAAGTGGAACTTCTTTGGCCTTATTTTGAACCTGGAGTAATAAAGAAGGAAGTGAAAGCAAAGGTAAACCTAAAGTATTGTTTTACTCTAAATGCTTTCAGTAAAGGGCCTTGTTATCTAATGATTGGTACTGGATGGCTGGTATAAATCGTGCTGTTTGTTCCCTGCACTCATGGCAAAGGAAAGCAGAGGCAAAAGGAAATCAATTGGAACTAGCAGGTAACAAATGACCAGTCTTAGGCAAGCATAGCAGATGGGGAAAATAGAGTTGTGGGCATACATTATTGGGAAATGCAGCGGTGACTTTCCCCGTTATTTAAGAAATGCAGCAAATAATGAATATTTTTGATGGAGGGAGCCAGTCACATAATTAAGAATGTGCAGGTGTTTGAATATTGAGTCATATTTTCAGTGTTTTCTTAGATGGGGTTCTTGACCTTAATACTGAATTGCCAAAAGGGGAACCAGAAACTGTGGTGGCTGCTTTTGTGGAGAATGGCAAGCCCACTTCATTCAGCTGCCCCAGAGGAGTGCTGAGGAGCCAGCTTGGCTGTGCACTGTCCAGAGGAAATTCTGGAGTTGCCTGAGACTTTGGAAAATATTTTGGCACCACTGTGCCAGAATGAGCCCTGAAGATTTGCTACAATATTGTCAGATCTGAATTCAGATTAAGCTAAGTTCCAGTAGCTCTCTGAGGATTTCTCTCTTTCCTATTAGATCTTTACTGTTCAAAAAGATTCATTTTTCTGGAGCATGAAAAATCCCATAAAGCTCAAGAACAAGCTCTGCTACAGTGTCAGGGTTTTTCTGGAGATACAGGCAGGGAAAGGACCAGCTGGGGAACAATTCTTTCTGCTAGGACCTGGTGGGATCCCTGGTTGTGGGAACCAGGGCTGGATCAAATGGAGCATGGGCAATAGTGAGTTTTTATCCCCCTTACTTGCTGTGTACACCCAAACCACCAATTTTACACCCCTGTTGCAAGCCAGATTTTAGAAATCTGGAGCTGGGTGTAGGGAAGAAAAGTATTTCATGTGTGAGCAAGCATTGGGATATGGAAAAATGGGAATCTTCATCCTTCATGGTTGTAAAGACCATCCAGACCATGCTGTGAGGGACTCTGTGTTTGCCCTGTGTGGAGGGTGATGGTCAAGTCCCCTCTAGATGGCCTGGTTCAGGATTTGGCCTCCCACTGTGCTCACTAGGCTTATTGGAGAGCCTGGTCTGAGCTATTAGTCCTTTACACGTGGCTCTGTGTATGCAGGTAATAGGGACAGCTTCCTTTTCAAAAGTTTTCTCAAAGCATCTTAACAATATTCTCTGTATGTTGCCACAGTGTATTAGTTCTGCAAGCAAACCCAAAAGTGCTACAGGGGGGATACCCTAACACCTTGAAAAGTATCAGTAAAAACTGCTGAAAGCATTAAAAATAAATGAATCATGGAGTGAGAACTAGCGTGACAGGTAAATAGGCAGGACATAAAATGCCTCTGGAATCTGTGGGATATTTGCAGGTACAAGGGGGCTTCTAAGTCAAGGTTCATTTACAATGTCTGGTTCCTCTCTCCAGGAAAGATTTCTAATAGATTCAAGGAGACTCCAAGCTTTTAGTGGGCCATGGGAGAAGAAAGGCAGCTCTGTAAGGAAAGAGGTTTGGTTTGTTTATGGAGAAAACTCCCCAGTCATGTTCCATATTGTGTCCTGCTCGGAAGAACAACCGAAGGCTTTTACCCTGTGTAGAAGAAAGTGTTTCTGTGCAGTGGCCTCAGCTATTGCAGAGAAACAGCACCTCCAGGGCATGGGAGCCTACCTGGAGATGGGCTGCAGCCTCCTAGAAAGCCCTTGCTCCATCAGGAAAACATTTGTTTTACAATTAGATGCTGGTTGAGGTTTTTTTTTTTTTACTGCCCAGGATCTGTTCCAGCCTGTAGCTGCAGCACTGTCTGAATGGTGGAGCCTTGCCAAAAGTGAGCAGTGTCAAATGCTCTGTTTTACCATAACAAGTGCAGAGGTGAATGAGCACTGTCAAGAAAGCACCATGAATACTCTTTTCCGTTATTAACTGAATTTATTATTTTGCTGGTTAGAGTTACCAGCAGAAGGTGAACATTAATTTCACATCTGCATGAGCCTGGGCTGGAAATGTTTGAGGGCTCATTGGGTTGGGGGGAAGAAGCAAGCTCTGACTGCTCGTTGCTAAACAAAACAGCTAAAATCACAAATATTTCCAGTCAGTCGTGACTTTAAAAATATCCAGAAGCGCATTTGGATTTGGGAGCACGTAAAAGAACATCATAATCCACTCAGGCTGTTATGTGAAACAGAAACAGGTTGAAGAAATCATTACCTGTTTTTATTCACCCAGTTTGTGCAAATCTAGCACCACGGGCTTGTGAGCCTTGGTGGTGTAAAACAACTTGCTTGGCCTGCTCTGGTTGCACAGCAGCCCTGGTAGTAGCTGGGATGTTGGATAAATGAATGTGTTTTTATTCATGCTTCTTCAACAGCTCTGAGGATCCTCTTTGTTCACAGTAATCACAGAAACTGTAGTAGGTGTTTCAGTGCTTTGGATTTTTCAGCCAAATCCAAAGCTTTAAGGAAATCACTACCATGGCAGGAATGTTTCACTCACTTTGCTCATCAAGAGAAAAATTCATTGTTCATCCCAGGAGGATTCAATGGAGCTGTATCCTCCTAGAATGGTGCAAGGAGATAAATCCCACCCAGCAAATCTATTCAAACCTCCAAACTGTAAGGCCTGAAGGGGTTTGAAGGAGTTCTTCAGCAGCTTGGAATGAAAGCAACTGAAACCAGCTCTGACACAGCTCAGGGGCAGATTCTGAATGAGTCCTCCACCCTCCCTAAAAATTGACATGTACTGCTTTGAATGAGGACTTGCTCTCAGTCTACCACTGGGCATGGGAAGATTTGTGGTGTGACTTAGAGATGCCAAATGCAAGTTGTCCTAATTGCTGCTGAAGGGCAAAGGGAGCAGACACAATTTCTTCATTAAAAAAAAAAAATTAAAAATCTAGTGTTAGGTTATCAGTGCTTTTAAATAACTTTGGCTTGTGGAGGTTTGATGTGGCAGTGTCCTCCCAAATTTCCCACTGGGAGAGGGGACTCTTCCCTCTTGGTTTGTGGACAGCATTCCCCAGGGGATGTTCTGCCATCAGAGATGGCTTTTTTTTTTTTTTTTTTTTTTTTTTTTACAGATTTGCTGCCTAGTTATTTTAATTTGTGAACTGAATATTTAGAACGTGGAGATGACTTCACTGAGCTGCCTTTTTTTAATTACAAAAGCAAATAGAAATATTCAAATCAGATCACACTAATTAGTGGAGCTAATTATGTTTTCCCAAGCATCTCTCTTCTTACCTATTCTGCAATGAAAAAAAATCATTTGCTCATGATGTAAAACAGGGGGAAGGAGATTGCCATGACAATTAGCAGTAATTAATGAGAAGCTTTGAATTGCTTCATGTTAACCTCAGCATCTATTAGGAGAAAAGGCTTGGATTTGCCCTCTAAGGGGTTTGGGTAGGCACAAACTCCTTCCCTGCCAGAAGGGAAGCAAAGACATGAGGGAATACAGGAAGGAGTTAAAATGGCCTTATCCATTCTGAGTGAATGTTAGAAATAGTCAAGTGCACCTGCTGCAGATTCTTATCTCTATCCTTCTAACAAATAAAATCATACTGGTAAATGTCTTAATTGAAAGGAATTTTTGCATCTTTAGGGCATATTTACCTTGACTAGAATAAATGCATGATCATTGCAGCTGGCTGTAAGATGTTACTTATTTTGAACAGAAGCTTCTTAGGTTTCAGAGTTTTGGGTTTTTTTCCACACTGGAATGAAAATAAATTTCAGGAAACTTTATGGAAGGGAGCCATACTATAAAATAGCTTTTTTTGATATTAGTAAGAGCAAGTTTCTTCCAAGAAAGGACCTTGTACTGAAAGGTTCCTCTCTGCCCTGAGACATGCAGATATGTATTTATATGATGGAGTTACCTGTATTCAGAACTAAAAAGAAATACTGCTGAAAATATCTTCAGTTATGATTAATCTTCAAAGACAGGTTAAATAGAAATATTGAAAACATCAGGTCAAGCTCCTACAGTTGCATTTTACAGCTTTTGCCCATACTGCTTGTCCCCTGAATCCATGGGACACGTGAAATTTGTGTGACAGAGCCTGGTAATAGTGCAACAGTGAGCACAGATGACATCTTGCCCCATGTAATCAATCAGTAGCTTGCCTTTAACAGCAGAGAGATCAGAATTTAATTGATGTTCTTTGGATTGGTCCATAAAATGCTTCCAAGTGGTTTGTGTAACTACAGATCCTATGTGGCCAGTAGGTAATATTCACATTTAGAGATGTTTTCCTTTGGAAATATTTAGATTTGAAGTTTTGAGCTCCATGACCACCTCCTTCCTGAGAAGTGACATGTGGAAGAGTTGAGAAACGGATCCATCTTCTGCACTGCTGCTTCCCTGTAATTGCTTCCTGAAAGCAACTTGTCCTGGATGTGATTTCTGCAGCAAAGTGAGAAGAAGTCACATTAACCCACTGAAAGGGGAGATGCTGCTTTCAGTTCTCCTCTTGCCCCTGCTTTCTCTCCTGATTTATGGATTCATTGTGTACTTGCTCCTGACACAACTTCGTGCTGTCTCTGTCACAGTGGCTGGGATTATTTCTCTTCCTGAGGCTCCTGGGTCTTAGATTTGCACCGTTTCTAATTGAACAGCTGATGATTGATAATTGAATACAAGAATAGGCTAAAAAGCTTGGCTTGTGCAGCTGAGGAAAATGAAGGCTGATAGAGGTTATGTCTGATACTGAAGGTGACAAACACTCCCAGCAAACCATTTAAGCTAAAGGACAGTGCTGGAACAAGTACAAATGGGCAATAAAGTGTCCATGAATATTCTGAGGCCAGAAATGAGCTTTCTAGTAAGAAGAGGGTAAAAAGGAGGACCACCTTCACCATGGCAGTGATGGAGTGAGGACTCCACATTGACAGAGCTGAGTGAAAGGTGCCTCCAGACTCCATGTTGGTGGCCCAGTGTCCTGGTGGAGCAGGTCACCAAGAGGCCATTGCTTTTGGAGGATGTATAACAGAGGGATTTCCTGGTCTGGTGTCGATGTTTGTAACCCTTTTTGTTGCAAATCATAGAAATTTGCCCATCTTGTTGGGTTTCACACACTTGAAAAGGAGCACTATAAAGGCTTAAAACAAGGCAAAAGATAGTAAAGACTCATTTTAACATCTTCCCTCTCCTTTCTGTTGCTGCCAGACTTCTTGCATCCCAGGCTGGACGTGGCAGACTGAGGGGTAGGAAGCTGACCTGCTGTGAGGTTGAGATATGTTGAGAGATGGTGGGGTAGAATAAATGTAGAGACCCTTTGTCCCAAGGAATTTCATTGCTGAGCCTGGCATTGCTTTGCTCATGTGATATATGACCTATTTCCCTGTATTCTCTGCTGAGTTGGGGAAATAATCTTAGAGAGGTGCTTTGTGTGAAGGTCTGGCATTTTGTCTCGAGCTGTGATGCTGGAGTTTTGTGCTTGATGGTGCTCAGGCCTCAGCCTAATAAGTTTGCTTTCAAGAACTGGCGTTTTCAAAAACATTTGTTAGCTTCATTTTTCTTCCACTGACCTGAGCAGCAAACCCCTGAGAGTGGAGTTAGGCAAGGTGGTGCACTTGTGAGAAGCCTTTTCCATGCATTTTGAGGGAAGGCAAAGCTTTTGTCCCAGGGCTCTGGATCAATCCTTCCTTTGCCTCTATGCTGCCCTGCATTGCTCAGTGTTGTTGTGTTGCTTTCTGCCACTGCTTCTAAAGTAGTTTGTTACTGGACTTGGAAAGAGCTTTGCAGTGTTTAATCTCATCAGAGAAAACTTCCTCATCCCATTATTTGGGCAATTTTGGGGTGGGGGAGTGGTTGTTTTCATTTGGGTTTTATGATTTATACTTCATTTTTACGGCGTGTTTGTTCAGGAGGAGGGTTTTTCATTGCTTGCCTTTGTAGTGATTGTTTTGTACTTTCTTGGGACAAACCCGGCTCTTTTGAAGGTCTGTGTGCTTACGTGCAAAATATTGGCAGATCTTTGAGGCTGAGGAATGCAGTGGAAACCATAGTGCATCCTGTGCTTTGATTTCTGCAGATCTCCTTGTGTTGGTCATGGTTATGAAGCTGAATTTCTTGCTTCTAGCTCTTATCTACGTTAATTTCTATAATCATCTTCATTTGTATTAAGCTTCTCAATACACACTGTGAGCTGATTCAGTTCTAGTCTGGACTGGGTTAAATTAGCCCTGAATCAGGGCTGTAAATGCTACTGATGGTTCCTAATAATCTGGGGAAATTACAAAGGATTTGCTGGTTTGGTTGTGCACTTTGAGGCAGCTGTGTGGATTTCTGGACTCCTACCACGTGCTGGATGAGTGCTCTCCACCTTAGGGAGCCAGGCCAGTGGGAGAAAAGGAAATAGATTTACCCATACACATATTAAATATGTCCTGGGCACGTTCTCTTCAGGGAGCAGTGAGACAAAGGTATCTTTTTGGGCTGTATGCTCTGTTCGTCTCCTTGAGCTTGTGTGTTTCACTTCCTAAGAGTAAAATGGCTTTATTTGCACGAATAAAAATTAGATTTAAGCGACAAACCTCTTGTCAAAAGGCATGAAGATTTTATGGTTTGATCTTTGGTTTCTCCTCTACCAATGATAATCTGCACCACCCTTCTTGATGTGTTTGTCAATGGAGGGCACACAGCAGCTCAACTAGCCTGGTATTGTATTTTATGTGTAGTTTGTTGGGATTAGAGAAAAAGGGGATGGTAATTGGAGTTGCATGGATTTTATCTGAGCTGGTTTGCATCTCCAGACATAAAATTTGAAAGCAGCCATAATGCTAAAATCAAGGAAAAATGTACTATTTCCTCTTGTTGTTTTGGAAGTGTTTCAGGGAATGTTTAATTTTGTGTTTGTTTCTTTTTGTTTGTTTGTTTGGGGTTTTTTTTTGTTTTGTTTTGTTTGTTTGTTTGTTGCTGTTCTGGGTAGACCAGGTTAATTTGTCAAAACTCCTTTTTCTATTTATTTTTACAGTTGCTTCTCTTCTTTTCTAAGTGTTAATTTGGGAGTTTGCATCTTGTTTGTTTTACAGTTGCATGGACAATGTCACCATTTTTCTGTTATGTTCAGGGGCAGTGGAAGGGGAAAAGATTGTTTAATCTTGTATCACTCAAAACAATTTGTACTTTGAGCTCTGTGGTTTCTATACTGTATCATCAGGTGGCTCTTTTGCACTTTGAGAAACAGTATTTGAAAGAACCAATATCCAGCAGGAATCCTTCTGGGGGTTAATACTTTGAGTTTTGTCATCCTTCATCCTTGCTTTCCCATGGTTTTCTTCCCTAGCAATATGTCAATGTGCAAATTTTGGCAAAAGCACAATTATGCACTCAAAACTCATGAGTTAAGCTCCCCCCAAACAGATACTTTTAAAGGAAATCCTACAGTGTTCAACAGTGAACATTTTTGAGTACAGCAAACTCCTTCCACCATGCGGGTACTTAAGGAATTTTCTCTTTCTCTCCCCCAGTCCCATCAGTCTCTGACACTTTAATCTTCTTCCTTTTATTCATCTCCTGGGGTCTGTGGACCACTGACATTGATGATAACAGGACACTGGGATATCTGCATTCCAACAGGGATGCTCCAACTCGGTCTCCTCTTCTGCAATGAGAGCCTTCAGTGATACATCTCTTGTTGCTGGCACACTGTAGCTGATTTTGGCTTTCTCAGGCAACCTCCAGGTTGGGTACTGGTTATTTAAGGTGCTTACATCACTTACAATGGCCTTTTGGTGCATTTTTTTTCCACAGGAAATAAGCTGTGACATATCTGTAAGCATCTATTCTCTCCATTGCCATCCCACATCCCTCTGATCGTTGTGTAAACACCACATCTTGGGATGCTCCAGCATCACAGGCCTTCTAATTTGTTGCATTTGTGTTTTTTTGTAAATACTCTCTTTGTGGATATTAAATAGCAAGCAGATGCCCATCAGAATATGTGCTTTATAGTCACTCTTTTGTTTGACAGAACGTTGAAGAGCGGATATGTGTTGCCTAGTAGCTTTTATTTTTGAGTCATTTATTTTAACAAATCAAAAGTTGAAAAAAAAAAAACCAACCCTAAAAAAATTTAAATATAGGCTTTCACCAAAATTATAATTTATATTGCAAATCATTGTGTTAGCCAGTTGTTCCCTGCCCCTTATTCATTTTGGAGTTATTGGTTGGACAGTCATTCCTAAAACATGTGTCTATATGTGCTCGGTGAACAGCAAGTGCACCACTGGTCCCTAAAATGCTCACTCTGAATAAAATCTGGCTATTTCACATCAGATGGGCTTTTGGTCACTACTTTCAGTAGCTAAGGACAAAATCCTTCTAGATTAGCTGAAACCCAATGCCTTGATTTTACCCAGAGCTCTGCTGTTGTCTGAACTGAAACCCCTTTTGCTCGAGCATCTGAGTCTGGATAAAACTTCTTGTATATTTTAATGACTTTTGAACTAAATTTGCTAAATTACTTCCTCATCTTCCAAACTATTTTTAAACTTTGACTGTTACTAAATGACACCATAGAAAATCTACTCTAAAGCAGGGCAGAATCACAGAGGGGGGATCTCTTATCAATATATTTCCTCAGTGTGAGATTTATGTGGCATTTCTGGAATCAATAGGAGATTTTTCATTGATTTCAACAGGAATACCTGGCTTTAAAAGAGGAATCAGACAAATCCCCTCCTCTCTGTACACTTGATATATGACACAGGATCTGCAGTTTTCTCTGGTGCTTCCCAAGTTCGTAATTTGTATTTCACCCTTATGCCACTTTGTGAATTTATTGGCAGCCAGAAGCACTCCATCAGGAATTTATAGTTTTGCCTACCATTTGGTGGTTATAACACTTTTTTAAAAGCAGTGTTTAGTTATTTTTAGTTAAAGGCCATGTGGGTGAGTTTGGTACCAGCCTGCCACCAGAGCAAAGTCAGATTTTTAAGAGACTAGAATCCATCAAAACTCTGCTAGCACTTCCATGGGTGGGGGGGTATTTGGTTAAATAGATGTTTATCTGGGAAAGTCATCATCTGGCTAGCAGCATACTGAGTGTTTCTAAGCAGCTAACTTATGTATACTAAACAAATTTGGTTTGGCTGCAGCTAGAGCTGCCCTGTGGAAATTCTCAACATACATTTGTTTGATTGAGCTGTCATTTTCAGTTGATCTGCTGATGATCTGTGTCACTTTGTTTAAATGTCCTGGTGGTGTTTTTTTTTTTTTTTTTTTTTAATACAGTGCAAAACCAGTCTGCTTTCTGTGATGGATTAAATTGAGGTGAAATTTGAGAGTTACTCCTGTTTTTGATTTCTGTGCCCTGAGACAGGTGGGCTGGAATGACAAAGAACTTCGCACACAAACACATTAAAACTAAAATGGAGTGGATGCCCTTATGATTTAAAACATCCGTAGATGTGTCAACTACCAAATGCTCCCGTTCAAAGTAGTTGCTGGGATTTGCCCTTTAAACAACAAATGGTGTTTTTTTGGTCTATCCTCTCAGCTAAAATACCTGGACAAAAAGCACATTGTGCCCTTTTCCTCCTGCAAAATTCCCTCTGAGTGCATAAGTGTTGGGGTTTTGTCCTCTGGTGAGACAACACAAGGTTAATTCTGAGATGAAGCCCCTGGTGGGTAACAGGGGATGGAAATGGGCTCTCCAGCATGGGGGGAGTCTGTCAGCCCAGTCTGGGAACTGGGAGTGTCTCTGGAGTCAGCCCTGGGGATGTCCTTTCTGCAGGCACTTTCTAAGGGACCAAAGCTCCTTTCAGAGCTCGGTTCAGTTTTTTTTTAATTATTTTTGGAAGTATTGCTCAAGGTTTGGGCTATTGTTGTACTCCCTCCAACTTGGTACAAGTGAGATTCTGGTGCTTCCACCAGTTTTGGGGAGGAGTGGTGTTGGCTTCAACAGGAAAAACAGGATGATGTGGTGTGAGGGGAGGCACAGCCAGCTCTGAGCAGAATTCCTCAGAGAGGAATCCTATAGCCAGGCTTATCCTGGTGTTTGGTCCTGAACTTTCCCTCCTCCAGCTGAGCTTTCCATAGCCCACATCCCTCACTACAATGCAACTTCTGTCCATACCCAGCGTGGGCTTTTTGTGCAAGGCTCACCACAATTCAGTCTTTGCTTCAGAGCCCTTGGAAGGCTCAATTTGTTCATCTCCAGATTTTCCCATGTGGGCTGTGGTCCATACATGAGCTGCTACTCTGTGAGGAGGCATCAAGGGATGCCAAGTCCAGACAAATTGCTTATTTTCCCAACATGCCACTGATTGTTTTTGTGACCATGGGTTGGTTCTGTTCTCCTCCATAGCTGTGGTCAGTGAGATGGAGACATGGATGTGCTCTGAGAAGTCTTTCAGCACCTTCTCATGACAATGCTTGGATTTCTTTCTTCTGGTGTCCTTGGAGTTACACATGGCCCTACCAAACTTGCTGAACTGAGGCTCACTGGAGTGTGGAGAAGATCAGCTAAATACCAGTTTGCTTGCTTTGAAAAGTGCCCTACAGGAATGGTGGTTTTTATTTGACTTGAGTTTCTAATGAGCTTACCAGGGAAAACTTAAAAATGCAATTTGTTCCTTCCACTTCCTTTCCCTGGAGGTGTCTTTTGTGAGCAGCAAATTGTATCACTGCAATTCTCTTTTCTGGTAGAGACACTGGTTGCTGCAATGAGTATCTAACAAAGATCTCTTGTATGACCACTTATGGCTCTGTGGAGTGTAGTAGTCTGAAAATTTCTGAGCGTTTTTTTACTCTAATTTGGACAGAAGGAATTCAAGTCACTTTCAGAACAATTTCAGGAAAAGCCACATCATTTTCCTGACATAAGAAACCCTCAGCCTCTCAAGCCATTTTTGCTGAAGGACTCCACCACTTCTATGATTTAGGATGTGTCTCTGTGTTTATATATATATTATATTACATATACATGTTGTATATATACATCCTTGTCATTATAAACAGTACTTAAATCCATGTCTGTAAACATAAATAGATATAAAGTTAAGTACTCTTTATAACAGAGGATTAGTCTGCAGTGACATAATAGGTAGAATTAAAGTATAAAACAACCTCCTGTTAGTTTGAGTCTGAAAGGTCCTGTGAGATCCTTGGGGATGGAGAGCATTGCCTGGGCCAAGGTCTCTAATGGCATGGCATCCAATTACACGAAGGCTGAATTTACTCCATTAAGAACTATGTATTTATTTAAGCTGTCATATATCAGCCTGCACATGAAAACAATAGAGCTCGTGAAGATTGCCAGTTTGGAAAGGAGGAGGAAAAAAAAAAAAAAGGAGATTATTTTTCAAATTTTCTTCCAAGTTATTGGGATGAACCAGAAGCTTTCAGAGTGCTGATTTATTGCTCTCTGTTAGCGGCTCTCCAGGACCCCTCTGATTCTCCAAGATCAACAGCTTCAGAGAAAGCAATACAAGGTGTATGGAACAAAGAGGGGAATAAATTACATTAGCAGTTAACTTTCTTTACAGTTAATATATATTAATAAATATCTACAAAATATTTGAGGCTTTGACCAGGAAGCCATGTAAAATAAACTGTAGTCCTACTCTTTTTTTTTTTTTTTCCCCCTTTTTTTTTTTAAAGTCAAAATAGATCTAACTGATGTTAACTGTTTCACAGTGGGGGTCTCGTTCTGGTTTCACACTGGTGTCACTGTTGATTTTGGAGGGGGGCTGTGATCAGAATAAGGACTGTCACTCCCCCTGCCTTCCAACAGGCTACTGGTGCTATGGGAACTCTTGGCATTTCCATACTGTCCTGCTTTGCATCTTCAAAGCACTGGGGAGAGATGAGCTGTTCACCATGGAGCTCATCTGAGGCAAATGAGATAATATGATCCCATGGAAGAAATGGGAAACCCAAGAGGGAATGGGGGAATTTGTTACTGGATATGTTTGCAAAAGCAACTGAGTGTGCAGCGTCAGAGCTACCCGCTCCCAGTATAAGCAAAGGCTCTGTGGTTTGATGGACCCAGGGGGGTGAGAGCCCAGGAGGTCTTTCCTGTTAGTCTTGCATGTGCTGAAATATCTTCTCAATCTTTTTCTGACTAGCTGGGTTTGGAAGACTCTGGGCTTTGCTGGCCAAAAACACCCCAGTGGTTTCTGTGCCTGTGATATTTGTCTGTGGAGCTCTCCAAACATGAGACATGGGCAGTCTCTTGGTCCTTGAGAGCTCCAGAAGCTTCCCCTGTGAGCTCAGCCATGCAGATGGATGTAATCCATTTTGCTCATTTTCCTCCAAAGAAGAGGGAAAAGGGGTGAACAGAGCGAGGTGTTGCTCTGTGTCCAATTGAAGCAAGTAGCAGAAGGTTTTTGGCTGAGGTTGAAAATGTGTGTTAAAGAGAGAACAGGCACCTCCCAGCATTGGCTATGGACTACCAGCATGGGAGACAGGCAAGAGTGGAAAGCTCTGAGATAGTGTTAAAAACCTCCAAGCACTGGACCACAGAGAACTCACCCTTCAGAGACATGCTAGGTAAAAGCACAGCCGACAAACACCCTTGGAGGAGTTTCCAAATTACATGAGGAACAATTTTATAGGAAAGAGGTGACAACATCCTAGATTTGCCAGATTTCTGCAAACACTTTTCCTTGTAAAACAAGTCTCCTGATTGCTCAGCAAAACTCAGAGCTCTAATATTTGGGGTTTGGAATTCTTTTTTTTTTCCTTTAACTTCTCTGAATGTTTTCCTTTTTTATGATTTTTTTGGTAATAACATGGGAAAGAAAATGAAATATCTCTGAGAAAAGAAAGGGAAGGGAAAGAAATGAGGGGGAAGAGTGGAGAGGAAATGAAGGATTTTCAGGGGAAAGCTAACTTCTGTTTTGCAAGCACCTTCCTGAAGCAGAGGATGGAGACAGGGCATGGGGAGAGAACTGTGGCCAGTGGCACTGAGGCAGTGCAGCATCTTAAGCTGAGCTGAAGCACATGAAGCCTGTGATGATGGAGGAGCTGGGCTCACATTTTATCTCTGTGTAGATGTCTTGCCCACAAAAACCCTGGTGTTTCCCCTTGTCCTCTTATACAAAGGCCAAGAAAAATAATTGCTGCAGATTCTTGTAGCTCCTTGTGCTCATGTGTGCCACACTTCCTAGAAAAATAAACTATCTTAGAAAGGTAACTGAGAATTTAGATGTACTTAATGGGTGTAGTTTCCTTTTGCCTCCATCCTTGTTTAAAGTCATCCTACCATGGAGTTTGTAGGGAAGCAAGCAGCTTTTTCCCAGTTGTGCTTGGATGCCTGCAGTAAATGGTGTCAGTTCCATGGGCAAATCTTATCTGCATCACCACTGAAATGAATGTCTTGGTAAACTCAGACACAAGTACCACTGGCATTAAGATAAATGCTGTTTGTTGGGACAGTCCAACCTTCTGAAATGGGGCAGCAAATCCAAATGTGTTTTATCAACCATGAATATTTTGTTGAGATTAAAAGTTAATTCGTGTTTGTATAGAATATGTGGATGGCACAGGTAGAATTATGTCAGAAAAAAAAGTGGAATTGCTTTGAGGATTGAGCAGGTTCTGGAACACATTGGTGGTGGAGATAACGTAGATAAATCCAGTTCAGAATGCTTTTTTTTTCTGCTCGGGGAAAAAAATGAAACAAAGTTTCTTGCACTCTGAAAATGTGTGGGTTTTTTGGGTGACATATCAATGAGAAGAACATGTCAAAGTATGCCAGGCAAGGCCCTGTGTTTCATAGAGACAAACGACAAAAAGTTTTCATACAAGTTTTACAGTAATCCCACCCAAAACATTGCTGTCATACAGGAATAAATGTGTACACACATGTGATAAAGTAAAACTGTCCCAAAAGCTTTTTTTTTTTGTAAAAAAAAAAAAAAATATATATATATAGTGGATATAAAGATATTTTGATGCCCCAGAATGCTGCAGATTACACCTGACACAAAGTGTAGTTGCTCTTGAGATTCATGATTTTCCAATCAGCTAAGTACATCCTGCATGCTACTGGGTGACCTTCTGCTGAGGAGCTGCTTGCAGGAAAAATTGTGGCCTTGTATCTCCTCGGAAACAAATGCTGGAAGCCAGTCCTGCCAGACCTTGAGTTTTTGAAGTGGATAGTATTGTAGGATTAATTATCCGATACTTTTCCTGATTAGTGTATTTGTTATGAGTACTTCTGTTAGTGCTTCAAGGACTTAACTACAGTGTATCACAGTGTCACTTGAGAATAATTAATACTCTTTCACTGTAATTGCATAATTAAAAAGCTGTCTGGCTGCTGGTGCGAAACTCTGCTCTACAGCAGCTCGCTTTTCCAAAAGCTGCTCCCCAAAAGTCCATTCATCCCTGGAATATTTGTGTATAGCTCAGGAGCAGGTACAACCTTCTCTGATAATCTCTCAGGTCTTGCTCTTTTATCCCCATCATTTTGGGAATGTCCTATGTAAGGCCAGGGGTTGGACTTGATCGTCCTTGCAGGTCCCTTCCAACTCAGGTTATTCTGAGCTGCCTTCTCCCCACTGCTCTCTGTTCCCTGCTCTTCCCAGGTGGAGTGCAGTGTCTCTGGGATCCAGGCAGTGCAGGTCCCTTCCCCAGTTTCTTCCTCAGGGTGTTTTTGCCCTAGTGGTGAGAGAGAGGATGGGGTCACTGAGCTATCATTGATTAATTTTTTTTAAGCTCTTGGTACTTAGAGTGAGAATTGCTCAGCTCCTTAAAGCAGATGGATGGGTGTTTGCAGGCTAGTGTTGAAGTGCCTGCTGGCAGGAAGGGGTTAAATTCCTTTTTATTCATAATGTGCTTTTGAAACAAAACTTCATGACCTGGCTTTTTTTCCCCTTTCCTTTTTTTTTTTTTTTTTCCTTTCAAGTGATTACACTTTGCCGCATTATAAGGGAGCGAATGCATTTGTGTCTCAGGACCGTACTCTACCAGATACTGACATGTTCAACATCTCCTGTGGCTTACCAAACACATCAGGGATGTGGACCTCCCTCTGTTTTCTCATTATGCCAAATAATGAAATGTGGAAATAATTCTAATCCTTTCTTCTGGTTGTGCTGTACCTCTGAAAATATGATAAACTCAATCCAATTAAAAGTCATTACCTCTACAAGGCTCAGTCTCTATCTATAACCTTTGTTTTATAATTCACTCTGTTATCTGTCTTCATTATAATTTGGTAGAATAGCCATCTTTTATTACTACTTTCTGTTGGAAAGAAGCATGTGATTTCCAGTGCTACTTTGTGACACATCTCAGTTTAAAACAGAAAAGGTCCACTAATGAGTAAAAAGAAGTTCAGTTACACTGATTTATTACATTGAGATAAAGTTTCATTTGTGTTGATTATAATATTCTAGGTTTAAGTAATTGTTTTGATTTTAAAATGTTCTTTTACAGCAATAGTTTTTCACTGTGGCAGGGACTGTTAAAGTGCATTACCTTTTCTGTCTTACCCCGGTTGATACAGATTTAGTTAAATGTTGTTCATAATCGGTATTTTCTGTGTATAAGTGGCTGGTCTCACTAATTCACGCTTAACCTTCTTGTCCTTAGTTTTGTCCTGAAGTGGTTGGCTTCTCGTGCCATGTCAGTGTGAGAATATATGTAATGTTTACCATTATGGCAATCAAACAATGAACAAAAGCTGGTTCCCCTAATCAATTTTTCCTCCCTTAGCAGTGATCAGTACTCAGGGCTAAAAGTTTCAAGGCAGAATTCCTTCCCCCTTGGGTTTACTCCATATAGAGAGTCATAAAGGGCATTAGTGAATATGTGTTAGCTGCTGCAGCTCCCCTCAGCTGAAATATCTTACCAAGATAGAAATTTAAGTTATTAGAGTTTCAGTGTGCTTTAGGCTGCCTCCCAGCCTGTGTGGATCTCTCCCAACTCCTTGCTAGCTGCAGATCCAGCTCTCAGTATATCAAATCTTACAGCTGGCATTTCCCTCCTCTCTTACCCCCCACTCTGTGTAACCCAGGAAAGGTTTTGAAAGTCAAAAATATATTTATTCCATTGAGGAAACTTTATCAACCAGCACCAAAGTTTATTGGCACTAGCTAGTGATATAATGGGTAGTTTAAACCCTGCTAACTGCGAATAATTTTTCAGCCGTGTTTATGATTGCAGTAGGCTCTAACAGACCAGAAGTACAGATAACATAAATATTTCTACCAGAGATGATTGTACTGGAACTATAAATAAAATTAGACTTAACTTGTAAATAAATTCAGTGCATGCCAGCCAACATTTATAAACCTTTGTTGCTGCATGTAGTACAGTAATTTATATGGAAAAGTGCACAGGAACACCAGCAGACAAATTTTACTTTTCAGTTATGCAGGTGCAACTTCCCCCCCACATCAAGGAGAGCAGCTCCTGTGTAAATGAAAGTAGAATTTGACCCACAGTCTCTCAGTGCTGGACCCTAATTAAAAGCCAGCGTCTGGTCCCCATCAGATGCTTTGGACTGTGCTGCTCAATTAGACATGAATGACACTAGACAGAGCACCAAACGCTACTAGTTATTGTAGGGGCTGATGGTGAGAATTGCCAGAGACCACAGGCAGGTCCCTACACAGTTACTATATTATAACTTTGCTGGTCTGGTACCAACACTTGGCAATGCTCAAATTATCCTCTCTTAAAGACCTGATGCTCTAGAGCTTGTTCAGCTTCTTTTCTCACTTGCCTGTGGACAGATTTCTCTCGAGTGCTTGGTGCTTGTCAGGAACTCCCTTCTGCTGCCAGTATGAGCCTCTGGTTTCAGGGTTGTTTTCTGCAGACACTATGGTTTGAGAGACAAAAGCTGCTTCCCACATAAGAAGGATTTTTAATGTGAATTATCTGATGTGCACCTTGCCATGAGACTGAAACCACTCGATGTCCTTGGCATGGGATGTTCCAAAGGTGACCCTGGCTGAGCTCCCATTGCATTTCATGTAGATACTGCTGCCCACAGTGCAGCACCGTGAGAAGCTGGTGATTTATGTGCTCAGGCCACCTCGAGCTGCCTTTTTTTTTCCTGCTTTTGTCTGTGCTGCTTTTCCTACAACTCCCTCTTCTGCCAGCACGCAGAAGGGTTTGCTCGCTGTGGCTCAAGGCTGAGGTGTGGGAGCTTTGCTGGGAAAATGCCCTCTGTGATCAGCAGTGTCACGAACATGAAGGGGAAGACTGAAATCTGGGCACCACATTTCCCTCTCATTTTGTTACATTAGTGTCAATCCGAAGAAATTTGAGTAATTTTGGTTAACTCCAGGACAGACGCTGATCTCTTTTATTCCTTGGTGGAAGTCTAAAGTAATTACTTTAGATTTAACAGTTGTGTAAGAGAAATCAGAATCTGGCCTTTGGGGCCACCACACGGGTGCTTTGGTCCTCCTTGCTCTCATTGCATGAATGTGGTTTTTGGGGTTGGACCTTTTGAGTGAGTTTTGGACAGTTTTGGTTTTCTCATGCTTGTCTTAGGATAAAGTAATACAAATATGCAAAATCTCCATGTGTTTGAAGGCTAATTGTTGTGAAACTATTTTTCCTTGGTAATTGAAGTAATGATTCAGAACAGCTCCAAGTGCTGTGTTTATCTCTAAACGTGCTTGTAATCTCTTTTGTTGTACAATGGAACTTGCCATTTGTAAAACAGCGTTTCTCTTCCATGTTTTATGATTTTCACCTAACTGGGAATTACTAGCTGTAGTCTGGTTAGAATCCAATCTCACTTGATTAGGTCTGCTCAATGCTTTTCACAATGGGGTCCTGCCTGGGGGTACCAGACTGTGTTACAATACAAATAATAATAAATAACCAACCATCAATAGGTCCAGCTCCACAGAACAGTTCTGTGAAAAGGGAGCAGCACAAACCAGTTTCAGGTACTTTGACTGATAAAATGTTCAAGCAGAGTAATGTAGCCCTTGGCTGGAGTCCTTCCTGTGCCTGGAGATAGTAACCCAATCTCTAAATGTTCCTAAAGCTAAGGATCCTTCTTTATGTTTCCTCTGGCCCCCTCTGAGCTGTGCCTACCTCGTGTGGACAGTCATGTGGCTCCCATTTTGTTCATCACTGGCTAAGAACTCCTTTTGAAGCTAATGGGCTTTCTTCTCCTAATTTTCTGCTTTTCTTGACCTCCTGTGTTCTAGACTGATGTGGATATATTTTGTAATCAATCAGTCTCTGCCTGTAACAGGTTGGTTTTTTTCTTTAATACTTGTTCAAACAGAAATTCAGATAAAGGTGTCCATTTGTATGCAACAGAAAATGCCTGTCTCCTTTTCATATGTCCCTGCAAATAGTCCTGGCTGATTTCCTCTGCACTGAATGGTGATACTAGGTCAAACAAATATAAATTCTCACTGGTCTCTTTCAAGGATCTGATTTAGGAATTTGTGGTACTTTCAGGTCCACCCTCACCTCCTGCAGGAGAAGGGATTGATTCAGCTGATCATACGTGTTTCATTAATGCACCCTTGCTGAAGGCTGGTACAAGGCATGGTCTATAGACCTAGAGGAGCTCAAAGCTCCTGATGTGATGGAATTCTCCCATCAAACAGAGTTGTGTCCTCATGGTGCCTAACCTTTGGGACTAGGGGTCATCTCACCTTTGAGAAGCTGCAGGCAGGAAACTGTGTGGTTCTTCTCATTGCAAAGAGCCACTCTGACATTTATCTCAGCTCTTGCTTTATCATGCTCAGAAAGTGATGGCTGAATTAGGCTCTCTAGATGCCTTTGCTTTCAGCCTGCCTCTTTCCTCTGGAGTAATCCAGTTTATGATTAAATCACTGGTGGCCACGTGCATGAATCCAAGTGCAGAGAACTGCATTTATGTGCTAGAATGTCTATCAGTCAGTAGACACTTTGGGAATGTATCTACACTTTGGGAATGTATCTCCTTAGGCACAAACAACCTGAGGAAAGGAAGAACAGAAATCCCTATGGATATGTTTCTGTTTTCTACCACTGGCTTTGGCCATGGAGATCTTGGTGTAGACTTGATCCCTGGAAGACTTTGTGGGAAGTTTGAGCTTAAGGCTGCCCTGGGACATGGATAAGTGCACCAGACCAGCACGTCTGCTCACTGTGAGGTGCTGTGGTGTGTCATTTCAGCTGCAGCCAGGCACAGCCCTGCCTAGCAGGAGGCACATTGTGCCTCTGACAGCAGCCCTGGGCTGTGTTCAAGCTCTGCCTCACTCATCAGTGCCTCTCACCTAATTGCTCTTGGAGAGGAAAAGTGGGGCTGAACTAAGAAACATCCTAATGGAAGGAAGTCCTCTCCTCTTCCCAGCCATGAACAGAAGGCCTCTCAGTCTTGGAATAACCCCAGGCCCTGGAGCTCCAGAGGCAGCTTTGGCACATTGCTCTCCCGTCCTCATCAGGCACATCCCCAGCCACGTGGGCTCTTTCCTGCTGGTGGGCAAGGTTGTGACAAAAGTGCAAACACAGGTGTCCACTCTGGCCTTTTAGTAGCAATTAACCTTTACTCCTGGGTTTCCTTTGAAGCTTGCTCATGTTTTTATTGTAAAATAGTGGTGAAGAATTTCACGGAGACTAATATCTAAGCTTCCACATAGCCTAATCTCATCTCTTCCCTTATCAGGGGCCTCATTTTTTATTTCATCCCATTTATGGTGGGGATCATTATTGGAATTTAAAGAGGCCATCTTGAATTTCAAAACTGGAGTGCTATCTGTGTGAACAATTTGCAGTTCACTGTGAAAATGATGCTTATCAGCATAGCCCCTGTGTCTAATTCTAACCTTACAAAGGTTTTCTATCAGTCAGTATCCTATGGCTTTACTGGAAGTCCTGCTGATCCATGTGGGTGTAAATTTTAAGAAAATAGTCATACACCCTTTGAAAACGAAGACCAGAACCTTGGTTCATGTACATTGATTTTAATAGAGCTGTTTATATCATTAATTTCACAAATATGTCTTAATGGTCTTCCCAGCTCTTGGTCTTTCATAATTCAACTCTGTGTCTATTTTGAGGCTTAAAAATTTATTTTTTGCTAGAATGCATTGCTATTTCAGGCGAAGGACTATTTCAGTAATCCATTTTACCCACACTTAGAGCTTTGGGGCATAGAGGAGTATTATATTTTCCAGAGCTTTCAAGCTGAAAGCCCGTGTTTAACGACGACATCGGGTGTGGCTGCTGGAAATCAAAGGAGGCACAATAGACCCAGCAAACGGACTTGTCTCCCTGCCAGGCTTTCAGAGGCCAATTTATCAGCTGCAGGTTTGACCCTATATGGCTAAAAATGAGCGTAGCCAGAATGACTGAGATAAGTATAACTGAGGCCTTTGAGTCTGCGAGAGAGAAATTAAACTGGACTGTCCCTGGGGAAGATGAAACATCTGTAAAGCTGTGCTTGCTGAATGTTTAAGGCTCAGCTTGTGCTGGCTTGTGGGCAGGCACTGCTGGCAAGTGGAGCTGAGGAAGGTGGCCCTTTGGGACAGGAACAGAACAGGTCACTGCTTGCTGTGAATTAAATTATTTGGCTGAGATGCTCTGTTCTTTTGTGAAGGAGAGTTAACTGTGGGACACAGCCTTGGTTTTATGGGACACAGCTTGGCAGGACAGGGACAAGAGCAGTGACTGTGTGAGATGGGCTTTTTAAGGAGTTTGAGTGTCAGGCACCCAGCTGTCATGGAAAATCAGTGGGATTTAGATGCCTGAAGTTTTTACCCCTGGCGCCCCCCATCCAGTGAGCCATGTGCTTATTATCATCCAGATCACTTTCCTTGTGTGATTTCTCTTCCTGCACCCCATGTGTATACATGGGTTAGGTTTTTTTTTCCCCATTTCAAAAACAGCTGAAGTCTTTTAGGCAGGACTGCAATCTAAACAATTGGGGGAAGACATCTGAACAGGAGCACGGCTGCCCTGAGTGGATGCAGCATCACTGCTGGCCTGCAAACTCAGGGGGCATGTTCCAGTTTTGGGGGATGCTCAGGAGGTGTGGATGGACCTCTGTCACCTGTTCCACCATGCTGGAGCACGGCTGAGTTTGGGGGCAGTAGCAGCAGTGCCATGGTGTAACAGAGATGGCTGCTGAAGGGCTTGCCTCAGTGCAAAGTGAGTGGTGGCATCCAGGTAGAGCTGTGTCCATCCTTTCCATGCCCTCTTTCCTATCCTTTGGAGTCCCAGATAGGTGATGCTGGGACAGGAAGGTACAGCATGGGCTCATAAGTGGTAGGTACAGAGCAAGCTCTGCACCAGTGCTTTCACAAGCCCTTGAGCATCATTGCCAAAATCAGCTATGGCAGGTAGGATTTCTGAACCAAAAGCAATGGAAAATCCCTCTCAGTGTCCTTCTCAGCTAAATGGTGGAGTCAGTCAAGATTTTCTACTTCTCAGAAGACCAGGTATTAGGAAAGTGACAAACTAATCAATATTGGGTTCAATTGTTAAAGTGCAGGCAGAGTCTGCCAAACTGGAGGCCAAGGGGACGGGTAGCTGAACTTTCCTGTGACATGTATGAGGTCATAGCCAGTGCCACATAAAAGAAAGAAAAACAGTTCATGGCTGTGAATAAATTGCTCACAGATGAAGAATCCAGTTTGCCAGTCCTGTGATGGGAGCAATCTATTCCAATGATTTGTTATGTCCCAGTGTTTGTCTTAGGCAGTACCAGAAGCATGAAAGTACAGATATAAAACCGTGAGATAATATGTAACAAAGATGTGAGAGACAATGGGCTATGACCAGTTTCCAGTGGAAAAGACATACGGTGTTAATCTACCATGGATAGTTTCTTAAATGAGCAAGAAATTGAAAGAACACTTTAAAGTTTCCTGTTTCTTCACTGAAACAGTCATTCTGAAAGCCAAGCGCAGTGTAACACTTTCATTTCTGGGCCAACCACATTATGCAAATATCCTCAAGCTCAGGTTTTAAATACCTGATCTCTCAGTTTCAGTCCTTGGAGAACAGTATTCTCACCTCCTATTTCAATTAAGCAGAATGAGGTCTGATGTGTATAAAAACCCGAGAACATGAATAAGTTAAATGGATATACATAGTAAAGAAGGTTTTTTTAATTAGTTTGGCTGTTTTGCTCCTTTTACATGTGTTGTTGGGTTGAACACTGTATTGCTGGTGCAGCTAAAATCCCTGCTGAAGTAACTCAGAGTTTCTGACTAAAAGGAATTTATAATCAGTCTTACATTTTAGGTTGTCAAAAATAGTGAAGTTTCTTTTCTTTTTTGCTTCTTTTTTTTTTTTTTTTTTGGTTGGCTAAGCCCCAGAGATGAAAGTTTTGTCTTTTTTTTTTAATGTGTTTTGGATCTGCCCCAGGTTTTTTTTGCAACTGTAAGAGGAGAAGGTTCATGTTCTCTATAAGGTGCTGTTTGGATCCTGAACTTATTTTAGACCATTGCATTTCTTGGAGGTCAATGGTAAGACACTGATTTACATCAGCTGAAGCTCTTGCCAAGAGTTGTGTGGTAGGCTGGATCCTTTCTCCGAAGACTAATTGGAGGCCATCAAACTTAATTTTGGCTACTTTAGGTTCAATCTGTCTCTCTGCAGGACTAGTGAAGCTTTCCTGCTTTTCACTTCTCTTAGATTTCAGTTGTAACATGTAATGCTGACTTTCAATTGTAATTTCAAAGCCTGTGCTGGGTGCAGCGCTGCATCCGGACCCGACTGGACCATGGGCTGTGCCTGCCTTTACATCTGTGTGCAATTCCCTCGTCTCTGTTCAGTGATGCAAACCACTTTTGATGTCAGGAATATTGAGAAACACTGTGTTACCCTAGGCCTACTAGAGAAAAGGCTCAGCTCCATCCAGGGAGCTCTGTTGCAGCATTAGTGATTGGTGAAGTCTCCCAAACTGTCCCTTCCATTCCATGTGCAGGCTGAAAGGCTTTCATGTGCAGAAGCTGTCAGGGTGATTCAAATGCTATTGTTTGGCTTTCTTTTCCAGGTGATGAATGTTTGTATGAGAGCTTTCCAGAACTTCCCTTGGGGGAAGTGCCAGAAGCTGATGGAGAGGCTGCAAATGTCCAGTGTCCAACATCCATCAGCATCCAAGAGCCGTCTTCTCCAGCAACCTCCAGTGAAGCTTTCACACCCCAGGAGAGCTCTCCTTACAAGGCTCCAATATACATTCCTGATGACATTCCCATTCCTTCAGAGTTTGAGCTCCGAGAATCCAATGTTCCAGGAGCAGGATTAGGGATATGGACCAAAAGGAAGATTGAAGCAGGGGAAAAATTTGGCCCTTTTGTAGGAGAGCAGCGGCCACACCTGAAAGATCCAAGTTATGGCTGGGAGGTAAGATGCTATACATTCTTTTGGTCTGTTGAGTTCTTGTGTGTCTATCTATAAAACACAGAAATATTTGCAGAATTTGAGTCTTATCCTGCAGCAGCCAAAGCATATTTATGTGCACAAACTGCTTTGTGGCCTTTTGAGTTTTCTGGATGGAGATGAGTGTAAGTTGAAAAAGAAAAAAGAAATTAATATTGCACTTCATGCATGAAATCTGTCTGGGTGGATATCGGCAGGTGATGCTCCTTTTGAGGAAAATGAGGAAAAAGTGTTGGAACATTTCTGTACCATTTTTAGCCAGGTCTTGGATAGTCCTGCATTATGTCTCTGGGTGAGAGATTTGCAAAATCACTGCATTATAAGTTTGAAATGGAACTAGGTGCTGCTTTCAGGGTTGTGAATTGCCACTTTCTGTCAACGATGATTAAAATAGCCCTTAAATCTAGTGTTGTATGGCTAAACTAGCTATTGTTAGTAAGTTTATAGTACCAGCTTTGTGCTGCTAGGGGGCTTCAAAAGCTGGAGCGTTGATCCTGCTTCCATTTAACTTAACGGGAATTCTGCCATTCATTTGAAGTAGGTTTAGATGCTAGTGCCATACCCAGCACACATGGGAACGGTGTGGTTCATGTTACTTCTGCAGATGCTTTGGGAAATCCTTTTCCTGAAGGAGCTCATGGACTCCTTTGGTGAGTGCAGGTGTTGGAACTTGCTTTCCTTGCCTTCAGGGACAACATTTTCCTCACTGTGGTGTCACTGAGGATCTGTCTGAGCTCCTGGTCCACGGTCAGGTCAGGGATTCAAACATCAAGTGGTGCTGCTTGTTGTGTTATGATGTAACAAATGTTCCTGCAAGGTTTTATTCATGTTTTAACAATGTGCTGTAGGAACAGAGCACAATCTCTGCTTTCCATCTGTACGTTTCCTTTGCTCTCTGATAAGGGGAGCCATGCAGGGTTTGCGTGGCTCTCCAGGGGCACGCCTGACCTCTGGAGAGATGGGAGTTCATTTTCCCAGGAAAAATGGAGTTTCATTGTGGAGCAGAGCCTTGCAGATATGGTGGAAAATGGAAGCTTGATTTGCTCTTAACTATCCATAAACACTCGGAATTCATTATGAACTTTCCATCCAGCTGTTTAAACTCTTGTGAGACCTGTGACAATGTGACAGAATAGTGTCAGGAGAAATCATAGACTTGGCAGCAGGCTATTGAGCTAACAGACTGTGATGCAATATAATTGCCAGTGAGAAATCTTTATTATTTGAAAAAGGCACCAGGAAACCATAAAATCTGACCTTTAACCACACCACAATTAAGCTCAAATATTGATAACAGAAATTAGAATAAAACTGTTGATACATGGCTGTACTTGCAGGTTTAACATTATTCCAAAATTAGGGTATTTTAGACTGGACACTCAAGTGGTGTAGGACAGGATAATCCCACTAAGACTGAGGGAAACCCATCTAGCTTTTCACACCCTTAGATGCTGGCAATATGCTATGATATTAGAGACTGGTTTTCCTGCTTGAAATATTTCAGATTTTGGGGTCTGTGATATTCAGACAAGAAATTAATATCTTGATAGTGCTGGAAGCCCAGCTGGCAGCCCAAATCTCTTTCAAGCTGCAGAACTTGTGCTATTTGAATAGTGTTATTTATTTGGGACAGCTGGGGCAAGCTATTGAAAAGCATTGGAGCAAAATCACACAAAATCAACAGTCAAGTCCCTCTGCAATTTGGTCACTCACTCAGAAGTATTCAGTGGTGCTTAAAGGAACTTGAAACAGAATATTTTTCCAACAAATGGGTTAAATACATTTTCTGTAGTTGAAGAGAGACAGATTCTGGTTACCAGAGTTTACACAGTGATGGCTGGAGTTGAAGGAGGGATGTGGGGGAACCTGGTAGTGCTGGAGAGGATTTCAGTGATGCTCGTTCCACCCCAGCTGTTCATCATCACGCTTCTCAAGAATCCATCCTTGGCCTCGTGCTTTGGATATTAAAGGGGGAAAGAAGCTGGTACTGGTGTGTGGGCTCAGGCGGTGCTAAAGGCAGTGTGGGATGGTGAGGAAAACTCATTTTACAAAAACATTTACTGAGGTTTAAGTATGGTCTTAGAAATTTAAGCTTTTCTGGTACTGTTTTGTTCTGCTTAAATGGGCACTTTTGAGAAACAAGTTGTATGTCCAGCCAGGTGCCAACAAGTCAGTTAACAAATGAGAATTCATTCTGCTGTTGCTGATGATCAAGGTGAAATTTCATTTCAATCTTAAATGGAGGAAGGATAGAACCAAAGTTTCTCTGAGGCGCTGAGTGTGGGTTTTAAGTGACTTTGTAGCATGAGAGGTTTTAGAATCTTCCCACTTCTTTGATGAGTGAATTGCATTGATGCAGATTGTGACACGATCCTCGCTTAGGTTTGATTGCCTGTAACTCCTAGGATAGTTCATGGTGCTATAGAAGCCAGCTGGTGACTTCAGAAGGAGGGATGTCCCAACCTGCTCATGTTGTCCCTGGTCCCATTGGCCTAAGAAAGTGTTCGCTGTGTCCAGGCATTCTCATTTCTTCACTTCTTGCCTGCAGTGCTGCAAGAAATGCATAGTGGGTTGCACCATCACTACTATTTGTGTACTTACCTCTTGAGTAGATTCCCCTGTGGCTGCAGAGAGGATGATTAAGCTATTAAAAAAATCAATCTTTTCATTTTATCTGAGTTTAAGCTGGAATATGAATGTACAATGGTGTTTGGCTTCCAAAGATGATGGGGTTTTTTTTGAGGAAAACAAACATTAAAACAGTTTTGGAGGGAAAGATGGATATCTTCCTCAGCCTTTTTCTGATGCTGCACATATTATCCATTTTGTTATGAAACATTTGCTGCATTTTTGCAATTGTTTAGTATTGCTAGATAGTCTAAAATACTACACGAGAAAATTTTAACCAAAACTCCTACATTCACCTTGGAGAGAAGAGTTTACAGTTACACATAAATTTGGACTGTAACTACATTTTTGGAAAATACATTCTTTTTCCTTGCAAAAGCTTGTCATAGTTTTGGGTATTTCCAGCTGTGGGATATTTCTGACTTCCAGTTTTTGTGACTGATATCCATCTGAGTTGATATTGGGATAAGCCTGGGAGAGAAGTGGAAATTGAGAGAACTGCTTCTGTTAAATTTTGCCAGGCAGTTGATGATAAAGAAAAATTTTCGGCAGGAGGCTGAGGAATTTCATGGAGCCTGTTCCTACATTCTCCTATAGCAGGACTCCCTATGGGATCAACACAGAGTTCTGTCAGAGCAAGCCCAAGAAAACAATGTCTATTGTGTCCATTTATACAGTTCAGCCATAAAACACACTCTGGGACAAAAAGAATTTGTTGTGATATAGTTGTGCTTGGGTCATGATTAGAGTGCTGTAGATCAGTTTAAATGAAAAGCCATAAATTTGAATTTTATCTCATTCTGTGGGGCTGGAGCTGAGCATTATCTAATCAGGTATTGGTTAGCTAAAGTACAAATCGAACAGGGGGTCACTGGACAAGGGGAAAGGTCGAGCTTTTTTGCAGTTTGTCACAGAGGTTTTAGTATTTGCCGGCAGCCCGAATATCCGAGGGGGTCGGGAGGCTGTTGCTTGGTGCTTGTTTGAAAAGGGAAAATTGACTGCTGCTTAATCAACAAAGAAAACAAGCTTTTAAGGGATAGCAGTAATTTTTTTTTTTTTTAAACAAGAGAACACAAATTTAGTGATTTCATCGTGGTTCATGCCCTGCTATGAAAAACAACTGGGAGAGTATTTCAAAGCAAGGCTTTGAGCAGGTCGCCAAAGCACAAGCACCTACCTTGGCCAGAGGACGGCCAATATCCAAATTCAGGTCTCTTGCTGCTCCAGCAAACTCAAAGTCTCATTCATGAGAACAAATTCTTCACTGCTCTTTTGATCCTAAACTTTTATTTCTTTACTAGGAGGGCGAAACCAGGAGCAATAAACTCTAATAAATCAAACCTGTCACAGAAGTAAAAAAATATTTTAGAGCTTTATAAAGCAGCATATAATCTGTTTATAGAGCAGAGTATATTTTCCTGTCATGCCAGGGAGGCTGAAAAACAACTCATATTTGGTAGAGTATGCTTGAGCTGATGCTATTACTTCTAAATGGAAATTAGGAAGCCATTTGGCTATTTATTTATGTCTCCTCTAACATTTTTCATGTGAGTCCTTGGAGAAAACTGCACAGCTTCCTAAAAATTGTTCTGGAGTACAAGCTTCCCACTAGTTTGTGGGGACTGGAATAGTTTCAGTTTGAAGCTTTAATTCTGCACTCTTTTGCTTTCTTTTGGCAGTTTTAAAAATTAAATTTATTTGAGATTCTGAGGTTCAGTTATATCATATATTGTTGTGAAATTTAAATAATACATTAAAAAAATAGGCTTTTAAAGATGCAATCTAACATATATGCTCCAAAATCTGGGTTGTAGCACCTAAACCAATAGCTTGGTTCTCTTAGCATCCAAAAACTTCTACTGTAATTAGTGGGAGTTACCAATTCCTATGCACAGATGTTAGCCCCTACTTTTGGGTCCTCCTCCAGAAAAAAAAGCAGCATTTTTTTTGTGCTTGTTTTGTTTTTAATAACAACAGAGCAAAAAGTCTTGTCTTCTAAACAACTTAATGTAGAATTCACACATCTTAAAACCTGAGTTAAGCTATTCTTAATAAACAGTGACAGTGCTGAGGGAAATAACTCCCCTTGTAGTCAGGAAAATCACTCTGGGAGAGAGCAGTAGATATCATTTTTTTCAAAAAGAAAAATAGAAGGAACAAAGACTTCATCACTCGTGAATATTTTTCTTTGGGATATGGAGTGTGTCCTAGTATTAAATAAAAAAAACCCTTGATTTTCTGCTGTTGGTTGACGCTTTCACACTGCCACTGATCTGTGACTTTTGCAGACCAAATCTTGGTTGCTTCTTGAATTGTTTTCAACAGCATTAACATGCAAAACAGCACCACACTCAGCCAGGTGGTTGGAAAGCAGGGAAGTATAATACAGATTCCTTGCCTAGGTTTTCTCCTTTCATATGGATTGCAGCAGTCTAGAGACCCCAGGGATTTTTGCAAAATTATTACTGAAGCAAAAGCAGAAACAAGGATGTGGGCTATTCTGTTATTTGGAATTAAAAAGGGATGATTTGTTTTATAGAGGGAGGTGGGGCTCCTTTTTGATCAACACAGGACCAACCTAGCCTTGCAGAGAGCGTGTTCTCCCGCAGATCAACAGATCATCCACTCCTGGCAGCTGGGGGTGACATCCTTACCTTGTCTTCAGCTCATAGGTGATGCTTTATCCCATTTGGAGCTCAGCTTTGCAAGGCATAGAGCATTGGCTGAGGTCCAATAAAGCACTTAGGCACGAGCTTATCATCAACAGGATTACCCAGGTGTTTGAGTTAAGCACGTGCTTAGCTGCCGTGTTAAGCTCTCTGCAAGGGACACAGTGTTCAGTGCACATGGGATGGAGCTCAGCCCTGTGTCCTGCCTGGGGTGAGAGTGCACCAGGGTGCTGGAGACTGAGCTGCGCACAAAAAGGACATTGCTGCGAGTGTTACCAGTCTGAATTCTTCTGTTGTTCGCATCTGGGGCTTGTGGTGGGGCTGTGCCCGAGTCAGACAGGGCTGCAGCAATAGGAGTCCCTGCAGCAAGGCAGGCAGATGCTGCTTCATGGGCAGAGTATTGCCCTCAGAGTGGATGTCAGCACCATTCTCCAACCACCTCCCTGGGCTTATCACCAGATTTCTCCCTGCCTGGAGAACACACAGCTTATAATTGCAAATGAGCAAATATTAGGTCCTTGAATAGTAATATACAAGCAGGTGGACTTGTCATTTGGTTTGAATTAAATGTATTGACAGCAAAGGGGAGCTGCTGGTCCTTTGCGTTTTTTTATGTGGGTTGAAGATGGTGAGGACAAGGGGGATCATTCAGCGTTAATTCATGTTGTCTGTCTTTACAATTCCTTACTTCCACCCTTCAATTCCTCTAATCCTTTGATTAACATGATTAAGCGTATTGCATGAGGTTGGTGGGATGTGACACTTTGTTCTTTTGGACAAAGACCAGAACCTTCCCTTGGTCAGGGAAAGGAGGGGAGCACCAGATCTGCAAAACTCCCTCCTTGGCCAGCCAGGGAAGCTGCTCTCAGAAAACCTTCAGATTGATATCACACAGGGGAGCTGAGAGGCTGCAGTGGTTTCTGCAAGGGAGGTGCCACCCACCCCTGTCCTGAGCCAGCTCTGGCACTGGGTCTGTGCTCAGGGGGCTGGTGAGGCTCTGAGCCAACCCAAGGTCAACGTGGCAGCAGCATCAGGAAGAGGCTTTTAGCCAGTGCAGGAGGCTGAGCAGCTGTTGGTGTGGCACAGCTGTAAAATCTCACAGCAGCTTTTGTCCCAAGGAGACTGGAATGGGTTGTGTAGAATTGACTATTTCTCCACCCACAGTGGATGTTCCACCGTGTCCTTGACCTTGAGGGCGGGAAATCGCACATTTCATGGCACGGTCTAAAGGCACAGAAACCTCTCTGTAGGTCTGTGTGTGTATTGCCCACAAAGCCACTGAGGTTTTAATTTAATCAGGAGGAGCATTAACTCCTGGGGGAAGCAGAGTGAAACCATAAAGGTCAAGTGGACTTAGAAGTAGGAAGGGGAGAAGGAAGTTTTGTTACCTTCTACAGAGCAGAACTGAGAGGATGTCTCAGGAATTTGTATTTCTCTTCAGAACAAAGAGATCTTTATTTATTTGCACACCACCAAGGTAGGTTTTGAGTTCGGTAACATTCTGTCCAGGCAGGTAAGAGCATTAAATTAATAGAGACAAAAGCTGCAATTAGAGTAGATTTGAGATTATCAAATTACAAAGAAAATAAATGAGATATGCCAGACATCCCTTTAAAAGACAAAACTGGTAAATTGAATTTATCCATTAAGAAAGACAACATCAAAAAGAAAAATAAAAAATATTAAACTGAAGAGAATAATAATAATAATTGCATCTAATAGAACTGACAAACAATCATAATTCTTCCCACTAAATAAATATGTTATAAAAAAATTTATTATGAAATGCCACATTATGCAAGCCAGGATTCAAAGATGAGTTCTTTGCATTAAGTACAGTAGATGCCATTAAGGAAAACAGTCAATATGTCACTAAGCCACGGCCTGTAAAATTAAATTGATTTGGTAAATGTAAGTAAGATAGATCTGTTTGCTTTCATCATCAATTTTGAGTGGGTGAACAGGTGATGTCACCAACCTGGGAGCGATAAAGATGCAGGACCATCTGGAAAGCTTTGTGATGGATGGGCAACTGCTTTTGGATAGTGACAGTGCTGTGGTACTTTGTCACTTGGGATGCAGTACTTAATAACTTTTCAATACCATCATAATAAATTTCACTGCCTTATTAATATAGAAATGGTGAGTTATTACTGTGATGGCTATTGTAAATAACAAGAGATGCAGCTGTCAGGAGCTGATTGTTTGGGCATGTTTCTTTAAGCAACACAGTTGACTTGGGATAATCAACGTATGTCTATATCAGCAGAGTTTATTGCTCTTGTCAAAAGAAAAAGCGGCATTATTCAAAAATTATATGAAGTCCATAATAAACAAGTTTAATATATTATCAGACTTTTCCTATAAGTTTCCTAACATGGGACAATAAATCACTTTTAATAATGCTTTTCTGTGTACAATAATATCCTTATGCTGTAATAATGTCCTTTCCTAACTATTCACCAAACAGAACTTCTGAAAAAACATAAAGGCATCTCGCACCCATCAGAACACTTACAAAATTAAATCTCCCTATTTCATTAAAAGGCTTCTTCTGATATAAAGCTGATGGGCTCTAGCTGTGTCTTTCTTTTTTCTGTTTTAATTGAACAGATGTAGTTAAAAGTAATCTACGACAAAGAAATACAGACAAAATTATAACCATGTGTCCCTAAACACTGGCAGGAAAGAGCATCTGTGGGTGTTTTATGAAAGCCCAGCACTGCTCCGTGACATTGCTGCTAATGTCATCGGGCTGAGGATGGAGAGAAACAAAATGCATAGATAGCTGTTAGCAGAAGATGAATTACCAGATCAATCATTTAGCACCATTCAGGGTATTACACCATTGTTCCCCGGGAAGATAATTAAATCAATGATGTCTTTCTTATTTGTATAAAGAGCCACGAACTTGTAAAGAATATCCAAACCTCCTCAAACATATTATTGCTGGATTTTTTTTGTTTAAACCCTACTGACTTTGCCTTTCAGGCTCTAGCTTTGTCCCTCTTTTCAATTAAATGTCTCTCCACCATTTCTATGACTGCTGAAAAGAGAGCCAGCAGTCTATTAACAGGCAATAAAGTTCAGGAAGCCTAAGACTAGTTTCTTGGGTCAGAGGTGAAAATTGCATACTAAATGAAACAAAGGTGTGTCTTGATGGCTCAACAAGCAGTGGAGAGAGGAGCATACATGTGGGCAGGAGGAGATGGTCATCATTAAACAGAAGCAAATGAACAGAGGAGTTGGGGTACGGCAGGATGCTTATTAACCCAGATGAACACATGTGCTTCAGAGGATGCAACACTCAGGTTTGGTGTTTAACAATAGCATTGCAATCTGGGCATTTGGTTTAATAAAGACATCATAAAACTTGAACAGAATAAAAAAGCACATATTTTGTTTGCTAGAGCCAGCAGATCAGGATATGTTCATCAGATACATTAAAAAAGTATACTTATTTGGAAATAAAAGCAGTAATGGACTACTAGGTTATTTCTATCCCAGAGAGAATTAATATAGAGCTTTTTTGTCATGACAGCCCTTGTGTTTCCTGGCTGAATAGCAGGTGGCATGTACAGGAGTGAGGACAGAAATTGTCATAATCCTGCCTGACTTTATGTGATCACGCTAACTTTGGTGCATACAATACTCATTAATTTGGGAAAGAAATGCAAATGTTAAGTGGCCCTTCTTTTCAAAGCACAGACCTCGTATTTGGTGTGGAAAGATGTAAAAGAGCCCACAAAAAGCATAACATTTCATCAGGTGAAGCCTACAGTGTAAGGGGGCTCTGGTGTATAGTGGGTTTCCCAAAGTGTTGTTCTTAGTCTTAACTTGATGAAGTGTATTGGCAACAAGCACAGAGTGGGCTGTGCTGGAGACCTGGTGTGGAACTGCTCAGGATTTCCAAAAGGAAAATCAGTGCCCTCCTATCTTCTTGAAACAGCCTCGTGGCCAAATGGGCTTTCCAAAAATGTAGCTATTTGCTATGCGGGTGTTTTACTAAAAAATAAATCTGGATATCAATGTTTTCTAAGAGACTTGTGGTGGTGGTATTTCAAAACTGTGGGAGTAATACTGATTTTGAGCAAAAAAAAAGTTAAAGCTCTCCTGGAGGGGAAAATGGAAGTTTGGGGATGGGAAAGATTCAACATGACTGTATGTACAAATTTTTCTATAAAGGTAAATTGTAAGTATTGATCTAGTGATAACCTTCAAATAAGGCAAAATGTGCATGTGAGTATAGAAAAAGTGATTTTTCAGTCTTAACTTGGCATCTCTCTGTTTGGAATATGTACATGTGTAGACAGACAAATGAGCAGATAACAAGGAGGAGAGAAAACAATTTTTCTGTCTTTAGTGCTAAACCCAGAAATGACCCCACCAAACCCTCTGTGCTGGCAGAGCAAGGTGGTGTGGATGGCTGGGGTGAGCAGCAAATGTGCTCAGTGCCTTGCCTTTGAAACACACCTCCTCTCTTACACAGAGAAAGTGTTTTACCATTTTCCCCCAGTTAAGAGTGTGTGAAGAGGCCTTTTTTATTATTTGTTTGTAGATCTATGGTCTCAAATTGCATTTCCATCTACCTGCTGACCCTGGGCTGTGCACTTCTCTTTACTTCCTTCATCCCTGTTCTCCTCCTCTCATAACTGTGCTGCTGTTCTCCACATTGTACCAAAACCTTGGAGTCAGCAGGAATCCTTGCTCAGCCTTGTGAAAAACTTCCTTCTTAGTTTCTTCCAGTCTTTTGTAAGTCCCATCTATATCTGCCCTTTATATCTGGCCCTCATCTTCCTCACTTTATTTTCAGCCGGTCAGTGCCATAATTGCCTCCAGCACTGGCTGTGCACATGGTTTGCTAACTGGGCTCTGATTGCCTTTTCGTGGCTGCATATATTTTAGTTTTCTACTGCATCTTTTCCTATCTCAGCTCTCCTCATGTCAAGATTTCAGCGTTCCTCAGTTCATTTAAGCTTGGGGCTTTCCCCCAGTAGCGGACAGAGTTTGCTCATTCCTTCCCACAAACTCTTTCCTCTGCTTGAAATATCACCAGTTCCACCCTTGGCAAGGCAGCTCAACCCCTGCCAGTATGGACCCTCATTATTCCCTTTCAAAAGCTGATTTTCTCAAGTCATCTCACCAATTTGATGGCTGGCATTGTTGCAAAAAAGGCAACATCTCAACTTCCCTCATTAAAGCCCTTTTCCCTCACACTAATGCAAACAGAGATGAATAAAACATGTTTTAGGCAGATTTCACAATAGTTTAAATGATTATTTGAAGATTATGACTTTAACAGAAGTTTCTGTGTGTAAAGAAACCCTCGTGGTAGGTATTTAGCTCAGGGAGAGTGACTTGTTTGGCATTTGCATTCAAATACTTTTGTGCTTCTGGAGCATTTTTAAGACTGGACTATCTGATCCCACCACCCATGACAACAATGCAGAAGTAGAAAACGAAAATTCTGGTTTTCAGCCCCAGCATTCCTGAATAAAATTTAGCTGATTGCAACAATATCATTTTGGGTGTGATTTTTAGTGGGTTTGAGTTTGAATGGGTTTAGAATAGGTGCTTGAGCAGCTTTTGTCCCCATGCTAATGCCCCGCCAGCAGTGGAGTCAGGAGGAGTGAAACGATGACCTGAAATAGCAGACGGCTCCAAACAGAGCTGGATTAATGTGAGATGGGGCCCTGGTCCCGTTCAGCCATGCCCTGTCCCATGCAGCATCCCCACCATAAACCCCACAGCACCCAGCCCCTGCTCGTTCTGCAGCACAGAAACTCCCAAAGTGGTCTCCAGCAGCCCTGACAGCACCGTGAGCCCTGTGCCACGCTGAGCAAAAAACAGCACAGGGGTTAAAACCCAATTTGCCCATGTTCCGATGGGTTTTGTAGAATTTTTAATGTGTAACTTCTACATTTGATGTGTTTGGAAAGGCTCAGTAGTACTGTTCCTCCTCCTGTGATATTGCCAGGCTTGCTCTGTAATGCTGAAGAAGAAAAAAAAAAAACCCCAGCCTTAGTGTTGGGAATTATAAATAATTTGATGCAACAGGTTTAAGTTACCATTTTTGTGGTGAAAAGAAAAGCTTAGCATGATCCAGATTTTCCTTGGTTTCCTCCCATTCTGCTGAGAAGCAGAGGTATTCACATTTCTTTGTCTAACAGTTTTATAATGTCTTAAGAGATTAACAGTGAGCATGAATGAGGGGCTGAGGATTAGACGACAAAAAGCCTGAGCCGTCCACTACCTTGTTTGCACATTTTACATTTTTCAGCATTGCCGAGTGAGTATAGAAACTAAGGAAAGATAATAAGGACCAGAGTCCCAAAAGTGTTTAGTGATTCAAAAAAATTCAGATGCCATGTCAGAACTGACAGAATGATGGAGCATTATGTGGCAGGACCCACTTTTTTGTCTTAGGGTAAGCTCTTGCCCTGAGTGAATGCAGATGTTATCACAGGATCCCAGACAGACAGTCAGTGAAATGTGACAAGCTGTCAGCAAAGTTACACTACGTTGAGTTTGCTAAAATATCCCAAAGCTTCATACATGCCCTTATTTTATTATTGTTATTATTTTATATATATATATCTAAATATATATGTATATATAAAAAACCCTTAGCTCAATCAGTTGGGAGGTTAAAAAAAAAAGAATGAAAAAAGAGATGGTTACAGTAACCTTTCCAGTCAGGGATCCTTTGAATGGTTCAGACGTGGCTGTAAAAGTTTTTTAAGAGTAGAGCGAAAATGATTATCTGAAATATTTGGAAGGTTACGTTGGCATCAGTGAGATTTGTGAAGGCAAAGCACAGGGGTATGGCTGTTAACCACATGTCAGAGTGTGTCAGTCATTCCCGGAGTGATTTGGGTATTTACTCCTGTGAAATGCTTAGTCAAATCAGCAATAGCAGCCAGCAGAAGTAAACCTTGCCCGTGCTCAGCTTGGTTTTCTCTTTAGCAGGGTATCAGCTTCAAAACAGGGGAGTTATAAGCAATTATAATTCCTTTACTGTTTTTTCTTTTTTTTTTTTAAACCTCAAAATTAGATGCAAACAAGCTGGTAAAATTGCAAACTGAATAGTAAAAAGAACGTCAAGTGAACTGATTAGAACATGCTCAGAAAATAAAAATATATGTCAGGGCAAATCAATGCAAATGATCTGAATTCAGATGCTCTGAAGACATAATGAGGCTCAGAAAATGACTTTTGTTTTGAATTTTAGGTCTGCAAGAGATATTTGATTTGTAAATATTGTAACAAGATATAAGCTTTTAAAATTTTGTGTAGAAAAACAAGAGCTCCGTTCTCCATAATCCAAAATATTTAACTTTCAAGGAATATGAAGGGAGGTGATGCTATTTATATGCCAATGTACTTCCAGGACTGTGCTCACTGTTTTCTTCTTTTAATACTTCACTATGTAGAAAATAGAAATATAATCTGGGAAAGTCAAATATTTTTACAGATGCAATTGATTTTCACTTTTGAATTAGGACAGACTCAGATTTGAGCTTTTACATAATTAGAGAACAGGGAGCCTAAAATACTGATGTTTTCAATTTATTTCACAGCTTTATTTTAACAATATATTTCCTTATATGGGTGAGTAGATTTTGATTTGAAAATGCTAAAGTAAATTGCATATCTCTTTTGTAAGTAATTATATATATCATTCGGAGAAACCCCTTAATAGTCTGTATTCTTGTCTTATTACTGTCAACTTAAGCCTAAATTTAATGAGAAGGCTGTTTATAGTGGCACAAACTAATATATTTTGCTGGAATAGAAGTTGCAGTACGTTTGTTCTCCTGGAAGCAGAGCAGAATAATGCATGTGATTTATAATCAATTTAGGTCTGCTTTGGAATAAGATGATCTTGCATTATTTGTTTCCATGCACTGAAAATATTAATTTACTTCTAGAGGCAGGGGAGAAAGGGAAACGTAGGCAGCCACAATTTAGTGCAATTTATGTTACAACAAAATATATTACCAGCCAACACAACAACCTTCCGGACTGGGAAAAATGGGATGCAAAGACACTTAGGAGATAACATCTCACATAGTGTTTTTGAAAAAAAAAAACCCAACAAACCCTCGAAGTAAACAATCCAACTAAATTATGCATATGGAGGAAATGATTGAGAATATGTTTAGCTGGTAATCGCACTCATGCCGAAGTTTTAAATTTCATCTGTCTGCTCAGATCTATTGTGATCCATTAAGTGGCTTCCTTTTTTTCCGACAAATTGAATGCTGCAACTGCAAGGAGCTCTTTTGTTCTTTTAATTCAGTCAGCATGGAAATGATTTTCTCATTTCAGGCCCTTTTCTGTCCTCTCTTCATTGTGTCAATAAAATAGAGTTGTGCAGAGCTGCTCTAATCAGCTTAGAGTGCTAATTCATTGCACTGGGATGCTATCTGGGTCCGGCTACAGGTGGGCACTATAAGGGGTCAGTCTCCAGGGGAGTCTAATTGTGTCTCTCTTGGGTCTTGTTTGCAGAATAACTCAAATCTCAAACCCTGGCTTAAGAAAGGAAGGGAAAATGCACAAACACAGGCGTGCAGGGGCAAAAACATCTCTAGATGCACTACACGGTCTCATAGTTGTTTCTGTTTTGACACTGGAGAAGGGAAGGCTTTAGTTCAGAGGCAAATGATTAATAAGAAAGTATGTAGATGTATTTTAAAATTTATGTGGGAACGTGGTCATTTTGAGATATAGGTGTGCAAGAGAGAAAGGATTGGTGAGGGGTTTGGGGGAAGTCTTGCTTCTAGATTTTTGAGGCTTTCAAAAGGCTAACTAAACCTAAGAAAATACTGAAACAACAAATCCCTGCTGCATGTGCCAGTGGTGGTTTTGAACAAGCTTTTTGCCAGGCATGAGGGCAAGTTGAGTATGAGGGATCTGCCCAGGGGATCCTCAGGCAAGCAAGGCAGGGACCCTGGGTGCCCCAATCCCCTCCAGTGCCTGAGCCCCTGTGGCAGCCCCTTCCTCCCAGCCTGGAGGGGCTGTGCTAGCAGCAGGAGTGATGCTTTCTGCTGGGCACTTCGGGTTTTATGTTGGGTTATGTCAGAGAACAGACTGGGAACGGCCAAGAGAGGATCAGTACGAGGGGAATGGACACCTCGTGTTTGTCTTCTGCCCCAATGTTGCGCAGTTTGGCCTCAGAACTGTCCCTGACATAAGACAAACAGGCTGCAGGCTTTGCTGGCTTGGATTTGGGTTTTTTTAATTGGTGTTTTTGTGTTTACCACCAACCACAAATAAAAACATGAGAAAAGAGGCACTGATGGGAAGAAGGGGAGGAAATTCCCAGTGGATCTCCTGCTTCTTGCCACCTTGTCCCAGGGTGGCAGTGTGGGAGCATCTGCCCTGGGCTGTGTCCTTGTCTCTGCCAGCTCTGCATCCCTAGGGCAGCGCTGGCATCTCTTTTATCAACCACTGAGTAGAAACTGCCTAAATTTCCCAGACAAACATGCTAGATGCTGCCAAATATCTTCCTGAAGCAAGGCCAGCAACCCCAGCACAACTCTGCTCCCAGCACTTGCTATGCAAGCCAACAGAGGCGGGCATAGATGAGTTATAGGTTTCCTACCAAAAATTTCTCGGTGCCTTAAGGATGGCAGAGCAGCCTGGGCACATCCTCTGGCTGGGAAGGAAGGGCACGGCTTGTGGCAGAGCAGCCAGTGACTCTGTGGAAAGAGAAATGCAGTAAAAGTGCTAAAGAAAACTGAACAAATCATAAATTTCCTTAATAGCGTAGCAAGAGGTGAAAGGCTGTTTATTTGGACAACATTTTGCTTTTAAATTAGCATGAAGATTTTCCCACAGAATGCATTTCCCTTGCCCATAATTGCTCATGCAAAAAAAAAAAGAAAAAAAGGGCACTCTTTGGAATTACTTAAAAAATTTCAGTTCTGAAAAAAAATACTGAATTTCTACCAGACTCTTTTTTGCTTCTGTGGGACTGAGGTTCTCAGTGGTTTGTGTGCATGAAAAGTGGACAAATAATGGCTGTGGCACATGGCCCTAAGGCAGGGGCAGATCCTCTCCTGGGAGAGTGGATCTGGGGAATGGGGATGTGACAAAAGCTGGTGAAAGGTGGTGCCTTTTCCACAGAGAAGCCAGCACTGGCTCAGAAATGCAAAATGGGCTCTGCAGGGCATCAAAGCCTCATCCTTGGCTACTTCCATGCCTGCAGTCCTCCTTCTCTCCACACTCAGCCTGAGTTTGGGCAGGACTGTTCCCCACCGGTGGATTTCCTACTGGAGCTGTTGCTCTATTGTGGTTTTGTGGCAGAGCTGCCACCATGAAAATTAATTAACATACCTGAAGACACCCCTGAGCAGGAAATCATAGTGCTGCTCTGTGATTCAGGGGTGAATAGGATCTCTCTATTATCAAAAACTCCATCAGGGAAGAGGAAATTAAGTTCCTAATTAGACAGTGTCCAAAGGAAGAAGTGAGGCATTGAAGAGATGAAGAAAATTGAGAGGTAGCTGATGCCCGTATCAGGCTAATGATAGAAAAGGAAATAGTAGAGCTTGAAAGGTCGCTGACCTTATTAGGCTTGGAGAAAAGTAGTAGATCTTCAAAAGCTTTCACCTATGATAGGTTGACAATGTGTGAAGTTCTCAAGATGGTCAGAGAGGAAAGACAGCCCAGAAAGAGCATGGGAACAAATTAGGTAGATTACAGTGAGCTCCAGAGATACAGCATGAAAAGCGTATTTAGAAAAGAGAGGAATTCAAAGGAGAAACAGACAGAAATGTTTCATTTCTTGGTGAGATCTATTTTCACTAGGAGTACAGGATTTTCTTTCCCACTTAGTAGTTTTATTTTTTTATCATCAATTAAACTTGGTAATGATCCCTCACTGGGTTTAACATTTCCCTAATGAAGTATTTGCTTTCTGCTAAATTGAAATATTTCAGTGGTAGCCAAATCTGAATATCAGCTTCAGTGAGATGAAGACAGTGTTGCTAACAATAACTTCAACATTAGTTTTTGCACATAAGCAAAAGCATAAGCACTGCAGATCCCTTAGTGGCAAGAGACTTTTACCTTGGAATACCAAACCTGGCCAGCTGCAAGAATTTTAAAGGCTGTTACAGGCTATTTTCTCAGTAGGTAAAAGCTCCCTGGCTCTTTAAATGAGATATTACAAGAAAGAAGTCTATAGCAAGTCAAATGAAATGCCCCTAAAGCCTGCCTCCTCCCAGCCTCTCTTCCTGCAGCAGTTTTGTGCTGTCCGTAGGTGATTTCTCGGAGCCAGCAAGGCCTGATTAAAATCCTCCCTGCTGGTTCATGTACAAACATGGCTTTGAGTTTAGAGCTAAAGTTGCTTCTCTGTCTTTCTGGTAAATGCTCAAGTTTTCTTGTTCCGACTGTTGGTAGGAAAGGGGGAGAAGGAATGCAAAGAAGAGGAAATTAAAAATACAGCACTGCACATTTTTCATGCAACAGGACCAGTCCGTTTACAATGTAACATAACAGCAGTTTTTCAATCAAAATAAATGAGGACAAATTCTCTGCTGGTAAAAGTAGGTGCAGTGCCATGACTTTCCTTTAACGTAAGCAGTGTATGATCCACTCCAACATAATAAACCCAATGTAAAGACAGACCATGAAAAACCTAAGTTTTTTCTTTTGCTGTGAGCTAATTTAATGGCTTTTTTTTCTTTCTTTTTTTTTTTTTTTTTTTTTTGTAATGCTCTGTGAATAACAGGGCTGTTTTTGAGTAAACCCTGTTGTACTGTGAAATTAAAAACCCCCTTTCAGACAAGTGCTACCATGTGGCATTTCACAACTAAGGCAAAGATGCTTCCTGAATTTGGAGCTGACACTTTTATCATCAGAAGGAAAAACTGAGTGCACTTCCTATCTTTTGCTGGAGCTTGTGATCCCTTCCTGAAGCAGAATCACCCTGTAGGACTCCAGCCTGGAGGCCAGAAGTGCTGCTGGAACATCCAGGGGAGCAGCACATCCCTGTTTCCTTCGGAGGGCTCTGTGGAGCAGATTCCGGGTGCTCAGGAGATGGGGAAGGGCTGCCATCCCTGATTAGATGTGCTCTGTAATAGTATCGTCCTGTTTTCACTCACCACGGCAGAACATTTCTACAGGGCTAACAAGGCATAGGGTAATGAGAAACATGCCAAGTTTAAGGGAAAGAGGAGTCCAACCTTCGTGCAGGAAACAAATGTGATCAATTACCCCAAGTGCAGAGCTCACAGATACCTTATCTTAAGGCTCCTTAAAATAAGAACTTGATTGTTTCCAAATGTGTCTAAGAAGTTAGTGATAGAAGCACATTAATGCGAGAGACATGGGAAATTTTATTACCTCCAAAAATTGTCATTATTACTTGCTTCTCAAGATACGGAGGAATCAACACAACTGTCTAACACATGATCATGGCAATAAATCTATGACTCCCTATGCATGTGCAGGCTGTATGTAGAAGCAGATTTTCAGCATTATATTATTGTAGTCATTAAGCAATATTTCATAAAGCTACCAGTATTTATCACAATATAAAAAACTCCTCTTTTGTAGCCTTTCCTTTCCTTTCCTTTCCTTTCCTTTCCTTTCCTTTCCTTTCCTTTCCTTTCCTTTCCTTTCCTTTCCTTTCCTTTCCTTTCCTTTCCTTTCCTTTCCTTTCCTTTCCTTTCCTTTCCTTTCCTTTCCTTTCCTTTCCTTTCCTTTCCTTTCCTTTCCTTTCCTTTCCTTTCCTTTCCTTTCCTTTCCTTTTTTGCTGGTTGACTGTTTTCTTTGTCAGTTCTCCACTATCTGTAGACAGCTACTGAACTTAGCTTGACACTGGAGATCATTGGCCAAAATTTCTGACAATCAGGGTGTTTTCTGAAGATGCATTAGGAGCAGGGAGAAAAGTGCAATGGCCAGTCCATACTGAGGTATGGCTTTGACCTGAAGATATGTGAGTCTCTCCAAGGTTTATAATGTAAATCTGGAATGCTTAGGACAGGAATATATTGCTTTTCATGGAATTTCTGCTGTCAGCAGGGACATCACCCATGGATGAATTAGCAGGAGAAGGGAAGCCACTGTAGAAAATCTGGGATACTCCTCCCATGCATGCAATTCCCTTTGGCATCAGCAGGAGTTGTGTGCAAGGTCGGATGGACCTAAAAATCACAATTCTATTAGAGTAACTCTCTGAGATGAGCATGATGCCTTGTGTGGATGCATTTACACAGACTGAGACACGACTCCAGAGCAAGGCAGCTTCCCCACTGGTTTTAACAGGAATAGCACCAGCTTCTTGTGTTTCTACCTACAATGGTGTGCTCCTTAGGAGAGCACTTTAAAAGCTGGTCTCTCAGGACTGATGCACCAGCAAAAAAATAAAAATACAATGTTTTGTATACAACCTTTGTATAACGTGTACTGAAATGAGGGCTGGAACATTTAAATTTTGCTAGACATCTCTTGACATAGGCTATGTGGTGGGGTTATTGCATCATTCAGCAGGGACTTGCTTCCTTTAAAACATGTTTGCCTCTCTCCTGGTGTCATCTTTAGCACACTATTCTGTTTGGCATTGTTGTTTCATGTTTGACATGAAAAAATGAGTTGTTTTAACATTCATGGACATTTACTAATTCTAAAAGAATGAAGTCTTTATCACAAATAGTCATTTAGGTGCATCTAAACCTTTCAAACATGCTTGTTACAGTGATGCATGAGGTGGGCATTTCAGGGGACAACACTAAAATACTAAAAAAAAAATTCAAGGCATTTACCTGGAATTATATTCAATACCAACCTGCTATGGTTTATTAAAGTTCTGCACTTTAGCCTGGAGACATTTGCCAGTGCAAAAGTAATGGCTGCTTTAACATCCGTGTACCAAAGTGGAATTTAAGAGATTAACTTGCATTTGACCTACTTCAGCTCTCCTGGTAATGAGGGGTGCAGAGGCACAGAATTAATTTCTCTCAATTTGTGGCTCTCAGGGGTGCTGCTAAGTTTGAGAGTGCTTGAATTTTAAGAGTCTCCTGGTGTGTTGAGAAGGTTTTGTTACTGCACAGAGTTCTGTTGGCGGCAGGGACTGAAGTGCTAGTTTTATCTATTTGGTTAATAGCCTGATTGAGTTCTAGTGTATCTTTGAAAGAAAAAAAACATATTTTCTCTCCCACTCAAAGGGCATTTTTTTCCCACATACCCTAATTCTTTTTCACCTCCCAGTAACAGCTCAAAATAGGAAATGGACTGAGAAATGCTGCTGGGCCTAACTTTGTCTGCAGCTCTCACACCAGACTTGTCTCACCTTTCCAATAATCTGGGCTTTAGTCAAGATTTGTTGAACCTTTGTTGTGTGGGGTATTAATAGACTGCTTCTAGCAGGATGTATAACCCTGGGTGATATTATTTGGACTGATGTGATTTTAAAAGCCAGCAAATGACTGTGCAATTATTACTCCAGTGCTGTGTCTTTTCCACAGCATTAATGCACCTAAAGAGATTTTCGGCAAAGCAATTTATACTCTTGTGAAATTGGCTGTAACTACTGAATGTACAACATGTCCTTTTCTCCCTGGGTTTGAAAGGTCTGGTTTAATCCTTATCAATACATTTCATCCGTCCTCTTCCTTTTTAAATAAGTTCTGTTCAGTGGAAGTTTTCTTTGTGCAGGATTGATTCTGACAGGATGTGGTTTATTCCTAGATCACTGCAGTTTATCAAGGAAATTAACAGAGGAGGCAATAAGGTGTGTAGGTACCAACCTGTATCAAATATACAAATGGTATATGATGACAGAAAGAAAAGATTTCTAAAGTTTTTTAAAATATATTTTCATTGATTTGTCACATAGGTATATTGGTATTGAGAGTTTATTTTTCATAGAAATTTTAAAATAATTTCTGCTTCTCTGAGATCTCCAGTAAAGTCATGGCACAGGGGAGTCTGGGCAGAGCATATGTTTATGTGAAAATTTACCAAGAAGCACAATATTAGGCATCTTCCACTTAACAGCAAAAATCCATATTAATTGTGGTGAAATAAAACATAAATGTTAGTGTCTCATAACATATATAAGGGAACCAACAGATGTGCCAGAGCCCATATCAACACGTGCAATGCCCTTCTCCTGGAATGCAGTTGTATTGTGTAACGTGACCCTATCAATTTAATAGAGACTAATTGTCCCCAGCTTCTTTTGTGGAAGTTCACAAAGCCTTCACCAGGTTTCGGTGTCAGATCCTCCTCCCCAAAACCTGTGAAACACAGCTTTCCTCTGGATCTGTCATCTGTCAACAAACTGCTTCTAGTGGCTTCTTTTCAGCAAGCCTGGACTGACCAGTGCTTCTCCCTCAAGGAAATGGCTGATATTTTTATTTCCAGGCTTAGAAAATCAAGATTTGCTGAATTCAGGAGGTTTTATAAGCAGAGCTCTTCGGTGAGGTTTCCTGTACTGGGAGGCACACAGGCACACCTCGATGCAACTGGTTTTGATGTGTGAGTGCTTCCAGAAAGTCATGAAGGATTTTCTTGGTTTTTCAAGGGGCAAAAAAATGTGACCATTTTGAGGTTTCATTTTTAAAACAAAGACCAGTGTTTCTACGATGAGTTTTTAAAACAAGTATCAAGACCACCTGTTTCAGCTCTGCAGAAGCATATCTTGCTATGATGTGCTTTCTTGATTTTTAAAAATCAAAATTTTAAAAATGTGAAAATTTTTAGAGGCTATGTATTAAGGTTTTGTAAAAAAACAAACAAACAAACAAAACAAGAACCCAAACAAAACAACAACCAAAAACCTAGAAAATTTTTAATTTTAAATGTTTCTTAATTTTCTTTCATCCTGTGGAAAGCTTTAGTCATTGCCATGCATGCTTCAGTGAAAAGCAGCAGCACCAGTGCCCAACCCACTGTACAGAGTTAATGTCCTGCAATTTTTCCCTGCTCTTGAGAGTCAGAGGGAGTTTCCAGCTCCACTTCTCCTAGCAGCTGCCAACGTTGTCAGCACTGATCTGTCAGAAAGGATTTTTCCTGGCAAAACTTTGAAGCTCCTTTCTGACATCCCCAACAAACTAATTGTTGTCTCCTGCCTCCGAGAGCCCTCTGAAGTCCCAACGAGTTAGTGTCTTCTCAAGAGATGAGAAAAGGGACTCACAAAATCAATTTATCAGGCTATTACGCATTGTCATCAGCCAAAACAAAAACCTGCTAAAGACAGGAGAAAAAGAAGGAGAAATGGGTCTCTGAGAAAAGGTTACAGAACATCCATCTTCTCTCCTCTTCCAATTGTTTCCTTTCTTTACCCATTTTCATACCCATTTCCCTCCACTAAAAGACACTTTATGACAAGCATTGTAATCTCTTTAGACCAGGGGGGAACCTCTTCTTTAGGACCAAATCTTTGCAAGGCGTGAGTGACAGCGGGAAGGGGTCCAATTGCCATCGAAGACACTCAGGCAATAAATCATCCACCCTGGCATCAAGTGCCTGGGCTCGTCCGCGCTCGCCGATGGCCACCAGCGCCTGGCGGTGACAAAACAGCCATTGTCAGCGCCCAGCAGCCACATTCCCTCCTTGTCCCCGCAGAGGACTTAGCTTCACCTAAGGCATAAGAAACAGATTATTGCGTTGGGAAGGAAAAACAAGGGGGAAAGTCTGCCACGGGTGGGAGAGGGGACGCGTGATACCGATGCCATCGCTGCGTGTTTCTGTCGGCTCAAACAATAGCAGAGACTGGAAAAGTGCCATCAGGGTTTTATTGGTAATTACTAAACTGTCTTTTGAAAGCCTCCAGCCCAGACAGTGATTTTGCTGGCGTGTTTTTTAAAGACTTTCCATTTCCAGGCGACCTCTGGTGCTGTGGTTACTCTTTAATCGAGGCAAGGCAGCGCTCGGAGGTGCGCGCTGTTCCGAGCACAACAGCTCTTCACCGAACAGAACAATCTTAAGGAGGAAATACTGGATGGAAAAATAAGTGCTTGTCACCCAGATACAAAGATTGGAGCGTGTTTTGGATTCTTTCAGGCCAAACCCAAAGATCTTTGCATTGTCAAGTTATCACACCAAATACCATCAGGAGTTTTTTATCACTTGCAATTAAATTACCATAAGGAGAGCTAAAAGAATGTGCCAGGTTTGTTCCACTGAGGGGCTTGTGCACTGCTGTTGCATAAAAGACATTTACAGATAAGTTGTAATCAGCTCAGAGTTACATATTAACTGATGCATTATGGTAAAGAGGGGAATAAAAGACTGTAGTGGGATGAGTCTTTAAATCTGAAGCCCTTCAGAGGGTCACCAAAGGATAAGAGGAGCAGAATATTTATCACTGCTGCATTTTTATCCTTATTGATTTTCTCCTCAGTGTCATTAGGGTGTTTTCTTTAGAGAAATGCACGGGACAACACTAACCATTTATTAATTATTTTTGATGCTGGGAAAAAATGACCCGCTCTCTCAAGGATGCCTCTTAACTGGGTGCACTTGCAAAATGTAATGCAAGAGAGAAACTTGACTCTGGAAATTTAAATAATGAATTAGTTAACGTGCCATTGACCCCCCTAATCTGTTGTGGCAAGTGGGAACCTACGTGCGTTTGTTTCTCAATGTGCTGTTGTTCAGTGTGTCCCAGTTTTCAATTACAAGATCCATTTTGGGGGTATGAGAATGCAATAGATATTAAAAAAAATAAATGTCTAGAGCTCTGTATTCAGGCAGACATGCCTTTCATTATCATAAGAAATATAGAGATTATATCATCCTTCCAAATATCGACTAGCCTGGGGGTGAATAGTTTTTGTTGAGTGAGTGAGTAAAACATCATTAGTTTTTTCATGATCACCATGGGAAAAGCTGACAAGCAGATTTTTCTGTTAGCTGTTATATTTTCATGACAATTTTGTAAGGCTGTGTTATACAGTTCTGCACATAATGAAACTCCTTTGTAGTTTAGTAACAAGGAAAAAATATTATTCCTTTTCTTTTTAACTGTAAATTGATTAGGCTGCTCTGAACCTGGAAAAAGTAACCAGCACTCTCTGTTTTAACATTTTGAATTATTTAAAGAAAACCCTTTAAGGTCTTTGGATTCACAGTTAAATTGCTACAGAGAGTAAATGAGATGAAGGCTTTTCTAGGCTCCATGACAAGTCTATCCCATTTCATCATCCTAACTAAAAAATAATCCTATCTAACTTGAAATCCACAGCAGCTGTAAGTAGAAAATAAATCCAAACCGCAGCTCAGACTTGTAACCTAACAGCCATCATAAATAATCAGAATCTATTTGAAGGTGGAAGATGGGACATTAGAAGCTATTTACACTACTAGAGTGATGCCATTGATCAGTAAGAGCAACCCGTAGATAAGACTCATATGATGTCATGGTTATTTATGATGGGAACTGACAGTAAAGCTACTATGGAACTTTCTTCCCGACAGCTTCATTCATTTCTGTTTGTGATGCATTTCACTGTTAGAGAAGCAATCAATAGCAAAATTGTGGTGATAAAAGTTATTACTGGTTAAATATGTGAAAAATGTGCCTGTGCATGTATACATATATAATTCCAACTATGAGAACATTAAAAAATTAGGTCAGAGGAATTTATTTAATATTTTTTAGTACCAATGTACAACGGAGCCATTTTATGTTCTTTGTTGGTGCACAGGTACCACAAAGTACCACATTAGATTTATTTTCTAATCTTATCAAACTTATTGTGACCATGAGAAATGCAGCATTGCAAAGATTTAATATGACATTATAGGTTCTCTGCCTCATGGCTCACAGCATGTTGGTGCAGTTCAAAGAGGAGAAAAAAGCCCTTTCAGACCAGTGTCAGACTTGGGATTCTGCTGTTTGTGTCCAGCATTACCTGTTTGCATCCAGTAATTAAGAGGGTTTTCACAGCAAGCAAAGACCTGCACCAGGTCCAGTGTGCATGCATGAAAATGCCAATTTTATTGCCTGTTTAACCACAGAAAAAGGCAAAAAACCAATTCTTTGTTTCTAAATGCTCTTGGTAGGAGATGGAAAATAAAATAAAGTTGGGATCAAGGCCAAGTTAATTTTCCCTATTGAAGAACTGATTAAAAATACATATGGCTTCATAATTACCTTAATTGAGTCTAATTTATAAAATTATTCACTAAGTTTATTTTCCTATCTATAGATAAAATCTATCAAAGATTTAATCTTCCATGATATGCATCTCTAACCTCAGAGGAACTGGCTTATCTTTTAAACAATCCAGGCTCTATTTTGTATAGTTCCTTTATGTATATGATTGTATGTACCCAGTAGGTCAAAGGCAGTGCTTCCCCAGACCATTGTTGGCCTGGAACAATAAATATTAGACTTAATCTAAATGGGTCAGAGTTCATTCCCATCCACTGCCCATCTCTATGGCAAAACCGTCTGGTCAGTCACTTGAGACAGAAATAGTCAATGTCAACAAACTGCTAAGGAAATAAAATGTATGTTTGATGGAGCTTCTTCTAAGCCACGACAAACTGACCTCTGATTTTATACACGTGTCTCTCTACAATGTAGAGAAAACAGTGGGGTTTTCTGAGCTTTACACTTTGTATCTTGGAATGTGGTTATCCAGTTAACTAGTGATGTACCTCTTGGTGGGATTTCTATTTTTTTATGTGATGAAGAAATATAGTCCCTCTCAATATTTCAAACATTTTATGGGTAATGCTGCCTCTATGACTTCACGCTGTTCTCCCCAGCTGATGCCCAGGTTGCACTCAGGAAATGTTATTACAAGACTTTCTGTCGTGTTCTGTGGAAGGATGGGTTCCTGCACCTGGCTGGGAGCAGGGGGTTTTGCCCTGGAATTCCAGCTGCTCCCTGGTGGCTGCTGATTGTCACCTACAGGGGAACAGCAAACTGCTCAAAGGAGGGGGGACAGCTGGGTGGGTCACAGATTGTGTAGAAAACAGGGCAAGCCTTCATTTTGTGAGTTTAAGGCTGGTGCTGTGTTAAAACCATCCCAGGGAAAAGTGATTTGGGATGGCACAAAATATTTTCCAGTGGCACTTTGCCTAAAATGTCGTGACTGGGCAAACTGCCTAGAATCTGGAATTCTCTCCTTGGAAAATGAGGGTAGAGCTTTGCTCTCTTACAGCATCTTCCAGCTGATGTTTCCAAGGCACTTCACAGATATTCTATTACCCAGCATCAAAGTGTTGGGCATTAGCATTTGCAGTATTTGAATGTATAGTGGTGAAAGAAACAGAATGTAGGGGGATTAAAATGACCAAACTTGCTACCTAAGGGTGTAAGGTTTATAAACTCTATTTTTCTGTGTCTGAGCAGGCAGCCCAATTCTCAGTGCTTCTCAGCAGCTTCCATTGACTGCAGAAATTATGGGGTGGATAAGTTTGCCTCTTTTGTTTTCAGTGTTTCAGAATGTGCTCGTCTCCAGCTGTGTTAGGTATTTTTTGGGTTATTTATGCTCAACAACAGTCATATGTTAATGACCCATCTGTGCTTTGAAGCCAACATGTCTCTGAGGTGAACTGGATGAAGAAGGAGGCTGCTTTTGGGATGTTATAATGTTAAATACGTGCTGATTGTGACAGAAAGAAACACAGGGCTACATCTTCATCCAGAGGCTGTTGTCACTTATGAGGGTGGCAGACACACTGCTATGAAAAGAAATGACCAAGCCTGCAGCACCAGAGGGTCCCCATCCCAAAGATTTTACTCTTGCATTCAAGCTGTATTAATTACTATTTAATTTTTATTTGGATTTTCTCTAGTCACTAACAGAGTAGTCCTGTTGAATACAACGAATTCAGTAGAAAATTGCTCCAGTCATGTTATTCCAAGTGGATTGGAGTAGAGCGAAATTACCTACCTATTAAAGGAAAAAAAACCAAACCAAACCCCAAAAGCTTTTTTGTATTTCTATCAAAGCTGGGTATAGTTTGTGCAAGCTCATCCTTACTAGCTGAACACTAAAATTCTCCACTGACCTGGATAATCACCTCCTTTGGAAACAAATGAGCTGCTCCTGTGTGATTCTGAACACAGTTTACAACAGGTTTAAGATAAAAACGCCCTATCCCCCATGTCCTCTGCATGCTATAGCACAAGTCCCTTGAGCTCAAGTTTTCAGAAGCTGCCACCAAATTCTTCCACGTGATGTTTTTTAGCAGGGCTGAGTATCCGACTCCTGCAGGGACTGTAACCCAGAGCTGCCAGGGTCAGACCACTGGCCAAGTCAGCTCTGCTGGCTGGAGAAATAAATCCTACTGAAGGAGGCTACATCTAAAAATGTGGCTCTTGTACATGTTTTTTCATCTGTAATCAAAGAATGCATTGGGGGCTTGGGGTTTTGGCATGTTTGACTGAATTAATAATGTAAAAATTGATTGAAATATAAGTTCTTAGAGAGAACATGCCATGGGAGAAGGGGGGGTCTTTTCCTCCTTTTGAAGACAAATGTGTCAGAGATCCCTTCAGTTTATATGAATGTCTTTTTCATCATTTGGAATGCTCCAAATTTCTACTAAGGGTGAGTTTACCACGCTGGGGCTGGGCTTGGGAGCTGGTGCTGGCACGAGCACTGCTGAATGAAGGGCACAGCAACACCAGACCCTGGAGCCACAATTCTGTATCCACACGTGAACTGTCCCACTCCATTCATGAAAAACACCGGTTTTAAAAGGCAAGAAAACTCCAAAATGCTTAATGTAAAAAAAAAAAGAAGTTACATTTGTCAGCATTTGTTAGCAGACCACATTGTCTATTTTATTGTAGCATATAGGTTGTGGCCTCTGAGCTCACATCATCTTTATTCTTGACCACTCAAGAATAATATTCTTGACCACTTTATTCAAGACCACTCTCAGTTAATTTCTCTCTAAATTACTTAGTCCCAACCTGAGTAAGGGCTTCCATGGCGCCGTCTATTTTTTTTTTTTTTGTTCAGTTTACCCTCAGGTTTTCTTGCTTTCTTAACTGTACACCTGTCTTTGAATAGGAGGAACCCTGATACAACACTGATAAACTGTAAACAAAGATTTCTGCAGCTCAGGGAATTTGACCCAGAAGCCTATTTATCTGTGGATGTCTCTGCTGCTCCTGCACTCAGGAATTTGCCCCTGCAAATTGCTGCTAACAAATGCAGTTGCCCAGGGTGTCCCATTTGCATGCACATGTGCATTTATCCAGATGTTTGAAACACATTTCTCTTTTAACAGTGTGTCAATGAATTATGATGATGTATTTTGACATATTGAGGAAGGGTAATTTTTTCTTATGTGAAACAATTGGGAGAAATGAAAGGGAAAGGTAAATGCTGGACAAAATAGCTTGAGGAGCCTGGCTGAGAGCTGGTCCTTGCTCAGAAAGGTGCTCTGAAGGCAGGAGGAGCTGGTGTACAGAACACTCCTCCAGGGGCTGCAGGAGCCTCAGCATCAGCCAACATCCTCCAGAGACCATCAGGGCACCTCCCCTTCTGCAGGAGCTGCTGCACTGCCCAGAGACCTGACTGAGAGCCAGGAAAGTTGATAATTAATGTGGAGGTTGGTTGATGCAATGTACCTGTTTGCTGCTTTATCTCTCTAAGCCTTGGCTGCAGGTGGTGGCAGGTCAAGCAAGTGCAGGTTGCCAAATGCTGTATCTGTGTCTGAGCTCAGTGAAATGAGCACCTTAAGGAACTTGAAGCAATTTTAAATTCTGTTCGTTCTACTCTTGGGATGAGACACCAATTCTGATACCTAACTGCATTTCCCCTTCTCCTCTGCATTGGACTGCAATAATATTTTCAAAGTTTGTGGAGTTTTTCACAAGGCTACATTTCCAACACTATTTTTTCTCTAATTTTACCTTCCTCAGTTGTGCTAAATTGCAGAAATTTAGAGATTATGAAGACTGCAAGAATCTTCCTGCAGAAGATGCAACCAAAAGTAAAAATTTGGGTTATGTTGGAGTCCTACCAACCTTGATTGTGTCCTTTTTAGATGCATTTTAAGCCATTTCTACAGTTTGTGTAAATTACACACACAATATGGGCGTGTGAGTGCATTAAATATGCTCTCATAGATTTGCCTGTCATATCATAAAAGCAGCAATAAAATACTGAGAGTATGTTATACTTATTAATGTACGTTTATAATATACAATCATTAATCACAAAATACTAATAATGGACTTTTTCTATCGTGTTGAGGTAGAACTTGCCAGCCCTGACTGTTATGGTTGACTTTACAACCACCTGCCTGTCAGCTCTAAACACGGTGCAGGGAATATTTCACGGGGAAAATGCGAGGTCCCTAAAACATCTGGTTGTAAACCTGCAGTAGGGTCTGAAGCAATAATAAAGCTTGTGATGGATGAGTCACGTGAAGCTTCCTTCACCAAAAAAGCTGTTGCATTTCAGGCTTATTCTTCTCTCATAAAAGACTTTCAGGACCTGGACAATAGCTGGAGCTTTCCCCTTATTCCCAGTGGTGAATGGCAGCACGGGCAGGGCACAGCTCTGCACTGGGGCACAGGAGATGTCCTGCTTTCCCACAGCCATGGGATGAGAGTGTCCCCAGCCCCATGCTCAGCCCAGGGCCCCTCTCACAGCTCCAGGTGAGAGCAGAAATTCCTCCTCCAGCTCCTCCCATACCTTCCTGCTCTGTGCATCTGCTAAAGGCTTCCTCCTGGAACAGGACACAGACCTGCCCTGTGACTTGGTGGTTGCTTCCCCCACAGCCCATTTTCCCTGTTTTTCATCCTCAAGGGTGACCACAGTGCTGGGAGGTGGATGAGGATTGTCCCTTGGGTGTCACCCAGCCCCTGCTGACGCTGGTGGGATCAGACCCCGGAGCTGTGGGCTGTGGGTTTACCCCTGGCATGGTGGTGTAAAGCTGCTGATGAGCTGCCTTGTTAGTTCAGATTCCATTTCTCTTCAGCTGGCCTTTGATTCACGGGGTTTTTATCTGTTTGAGAGTCAGACTGTGCAAAAACACCTCGAGGAGCCCATTTTACAGCCAAGTGGAGAGTTTTCTCATAGCCATGTGTTTCCTATGTAAATGTATGTGGTGACCTTGGAGCCATCTAAATCCCTGTGCACATCTCATTTGCTCACTGGTACCTTTCTTTTCTTTTTTTTTTTTTTTGATGAATCAGAAGCAAAATCAAAAGCCTCTTTGAGGATTACTGAAAAGGAATTCCACATGTGTTAGTGTGTGTGCACAGCCCATTTATTTCAGAGCCCAATCTCACTAAAATCAAATGTGTATAATCTGAACATGCTTTTAAAAGATTAAAACCCCAAAAGATGAAACTGGAAAACCTTTTGAGTTTTTATAAGAGACAAACAATTTATGTGGTCCATCATATGCATTTTCAGACCAGCGTTTTTAGAGCAGATTTTTAGAATAACAAGAGAGAACTGGAGTTTCATCATGGACTGTAGACTTCAACAAGATACAGCAGTCCAAACAATTTTAAAAATCTGTTTTCAATGCCATTTTTCTGTGAGGAAAACAATCTCTTCTTTCCAAAGTCATCTGTCAGCAGGCCTTCAACGTTTTTCCTCTTTCTGGGAGGGTGTACAGCATCCTCAGTAGTGTCTGGATCTTGGAGGCTTGATTCCACCAGTCTTCATTTAAAAGAGGTGTTTTGCCCCCAGAATCACGTGGAAACTCCAGAAATGATCTTGTAGATTTGAATTCTACTCAGTTCTGCTGTAAATGTTGCAGAGAGAGCAGCGGGAAAGACACTTTCACTTCTTTTATTAGGGGAATGGACCTTGCCTCTCATCAAGCTCCCTGTCCTTATCTTAACAACTCCTCAGTAAATTTAAAAATCGAGGAAAGTGCTTTAGTGACAGACTTAAAGACTGACTCCTCTGTCCTCAGAACAGATACAAATCAAGGTCACGACCCTGTGCTCTTCCAAAGGTGCTTGAAATTTGGTTTTCTCTTGCTTGCTTTAAATCTCCTCTTCTCTCTGGGGTAGTCTTCATTCAATGCAGATGTGCCACTAAATGGGACTGCCAGAGTCAGCAATATTTCACCCAGAGATAGGATCCATCATTTCCTATGTAGATTGTAAATTATTTGTAGAAATTAAAGTCCACAGTTTCAGACAGTACTGCGTATAATGTGTGTATTGTGCATTTCGCCTGCACAACAAGGGAAGCATTACAGTTCTGTATCTGTCTCTCTTTTTTGTGTATTTAGGCAAGTACAGTGATTTTTACATCCCACTATTAGTAACATGGCAATGGAAACAGAATCTGTAAACCATAGCACAGCTCTCACTGCACCACCCTAAAAACTGTAGCTATTTCTTTATGTTTATTTTTTTTACATCCATATGTACTGAAATACACAGGTGGCATATATTTCCCAAGCTTTTTTTGCCTGTAGCTGGCAGTGCTCTCACTTCTGCCTGTGGATTTGCCCATTTCCCTGTGGTGGATGAGTGAACCAGAGGGGCTGCCTGTGGTAGCATCCTTACAAAGTTACCTGGGGTTCTTTGGAGATGCCTTTAGAGACTTTTCCAGGCTCTGTCCTTCTGTTTTGCAGGCTCATTAGCTTTCATGGCTTGATTTCAGTGGTGTGTCTACATGACATTTATTTGCTTTATGAATTGAGGTTTTAATTCACTTATTTTGCTTTTAGCGAGTGAGTGGATCCATGCTGTAAAGTTTTAAGACTTGCTCTTGAAACACTATCTTCTTGGCTAATAAACTGAGATGATGACAAGATCTGTAGTGAATATTCAAATAAATGTGATTACTTCATTTCATGTCAACAGAGGAGGTGAAAAGTGCAGCTCAACTGGCTGGGTAAGATTGGAAGGAGGGGCTGGGAAAAAAGCAAGAGACAACAAAGAGATAGTTTGTAAGATTTAGTGGCTTTTTTTCAGGAGGGGTGTTGAGAAGTCAGTGTTGCAGAGTTCAGCAGGGTCACACAAAGTGCAGAAACTTTCTTATATTCATTGAGAAAAGCTTGATACATGCTTCCAAAATTCATACAATGGGAAAAAAGTAGATGGCAGATGATGTTCTGCTTCCACCTAGTTTAAACAGGCCAAGGCTTGCACTGAATACACATTATCATTTTATATCAGAAGGTAGAAAGTCCACTGTCTTTCACAAACTATAACTGTGATAAGAAGCTCTCTCAGGAAATCATAAAAGACCATTAGACCAGTGATGGTGTTTCCTGGCTTGAAGATTGACTAACCCAGAAAAGCAGACTTATCTAAACGAATTTTTCGACCTTCATGTTTGTTAATAATAAAATAATAATTTCCAAATGCAGATGGGGCAGAAATCGGTCAGGATTATTTGCACCCAGGCAATCAGCTTTGCAGCAGATACTTGAATTTACTCATCTGGCAAGGAGAATGCAGACACCTCCAGGAAGGTGATGTTCCTGGGAAAGGTGTGTCAGTGTTTGTGTTATCTGTAGCTATTATAAAATGATCCCCAGCCAAAGCGGTGATGCTGTTAATGGGGAGCAATAATTTGTGGTTTACACAGATAAAACCCATTCTCAGATGGGAATGACAATGCAGGTCTGTTCCACTAACCTTTGCCTTGACTCCAGGGCGTCCTTGGGAGCGTCCCTATCACACTTCCACCTGCTGACTCACTCTGGGTCATAATCTTGCTCAATACTTAGGGAGAAAACTATTCTCTTGAAGTAACAGTGTTTGTCGTGTTGCTACATATGTGAGACCATCCCAGCACGATGGAAATTCCTGAGAATAGCAATTTCCCTGTGTGTTGAGAGATGGGTCACCCACTCTGCCAAACAACTGGGTTGTCACCACCCCATCAGTCCTTGTGAATCTGTTGGACATTGAGGTAGAAGTGGTTAAAGCACTTCAGGCACTTTCTACCAGCTCAGGTCTCCTGTCCCAAACTCAGTAGAAATGTTCTCCATATCAGAGCAGTACATCTAGCTGTGAGAAGAAAAAACATTCATTTTCGAAAAAGAGCACTGTAACTCTAATAATGCTCTAGAAAATAGCACAGCCAGTTCAACAGATCCATACTGCTAATGGACAACTGCATGCTTTCCCCAGTAATTTTGCATAGAGAGATGCAGCTGAATCAGGGACTTATTGTTCCCTCAGCCTGCCCTCTTGATTTCTTTCTGGAGGGAATCATCACTGTGGACTTGCAGGGGCTTTTGAGGCTGAAAAGGGAGGTTGATCCAAGGCACCAAGTTCCCTCCTTCGTACAGGTCCCTGTACCTGTCAGATTTTCTGTGCCTGTGTTCTCTGTAGTCTTCCAGTCTAAACTTAATTCTTACCTGTCTTACTGGGTGCTGCATTCCTAAAATCATTAATATCTCTGCCAAGCTCTGAGATTTTCATGTTCACTGTCCCACTCGTGCAACTTTAGTTTCTCTGACCTCCCATTGTTGGAACTACACAACCTCACCTTTCAAACCTTGACCTTACACCATTTCTTCCACACACACGATGCAAAGTGTTTTTAAAATCGTTATCCAAACTGCAAATCAGTTGATGAAGTCTGCTATCAAATTTATTGGGAAAAATGTTTCTTGGGCTTCAGGTTACACATGGACGATGTTACCTTGGAAAGAGGCATTGTTAGAAAATCATAAGCAAAAGAATAAAAAATGTTATTATTAATAAAAGCTGTTGTGAATAGCTGGCTAAAGTGGTTGGTGACCAATTTCATGAACTCTCATCTTCCTCACCTGGGGTAGAGCTAATTTGTGATATCAGTGCTGCTGTCTTGTGCCATTATTCTCTTGGGATCTATGAATGTCCTGGAGAGGGGCACAGCACAGAGGTCCTCAGGCATTAAACAGAAAATAGTCTGTTCTGATTGCAGGTGCTAGAGGAATTACCCTCAAAAGTATTTTTATACCACAGTGAGTATGCTTCAGAATTGCTGAGTGGATTTACAGAAGGGATGATATTAAGTAGATTGAGAAGAGAAGGGAAGAAAACAGCCCAGAAAGCGGAAAGCTGCCTGGAGCAGAAGAAGGGCTTGTAATGTCAAGTGAGCGCTCCTCCTGGAAATAAGAGCACTGTTTGGGTACAAAATCTTCCAAACACCACTGGTGATTCAGGGTAGCAGCTTCTTTTTCCAGTCTGTTCATTCTGCTTAAGAAAGGAGAGAGGCTGACCAAAAAGACACTGAACACCAGAGAGGGGGCTGCTTTACTTTGTCTTTTCTTTCCTTAAAGTAACTGTTACCTTTTCTCTTGTGAAACAGAATTTATCTCAACTCACATTGAGAAGTAGATAGTCTGTTGTTAATATATACTTTCAGACTGAAATACAAGAGTTTTTATTTTTATTTATGCTTTTGAAATTTAATCTTTGATTTTTATTATAATTTTACCTATAAAAATAAGATTTCCTCAGGATCTCGTGGTTTTGATCAGAGTGCATCTGTTTCCTTCAAATCCTCATTTATGAAGCCTCTTGTGGGACTTTTATGAATGGGAAACTTTTCTAGGCCATGAATAAGCTCCAAAGATTCACTTTGGTTTCTTTTTGGGCAGACCACTGAGAGTATGGTGGCCTACCTGAAATAACTTACAGAATCTGCAAAATTGCATTGCAAATTGAGTAGCTGAGAAAAAGAATAAATAAATTTGCAGCTGAGTTTATTCAAAGGAACAGGAAAAACCTCTCTCAGTTAAACTCCTCTCTTTGATTTTCCTGGTATTTCAGGATTTATTTGTACCTGTATCTCAGGCCCCTGTCCAGCACTATTACAGTGAAGACAAGCAACAGGCTTTCTCCTGAGATATTGGGACTTCCTGGCCTTGTCAGAAGTGCTTATAAAACTTTTTTTATAGCTTTCTGTCACTTTTTGTCCAGATCCAGGCTGGACCTGAAGGTGCAAAGCCCCTTACTGTGGCTGGACTGACACAGAAGTTGAGCAGATGAGAAAGCTGCTGCAGGGTATCACTGGAATAGGCTGTCCAGGGAAGTAGCTGGATCATCATCCCTGGAGGGATAAAAAAAATGTGTAGATGTGGCACTTGGGGACACTGATCTTAGAAGGCTTTTCCAATCTTAGCAATTCTCTGATCCTTTCTGCTGTCTTTGGAGGTTGTTCCCAAGCTGTTCTTAAAAAGATTGTGTGAGGTTTGCTTTGGCCCAATATAAAGTTCAACACTGTAGATCTGCAATACAAGAGTTAGCAATAACGATTCTATGACAACAGTGAAAACTCAGTTTAGTCAGTCACTCTGGACTGTAGGACCAGATCTAAAATTCCACTTTTCACTTACTACCCAATCTTCAAATTTCTCATGAAGCATAGTGATTGAGTGGTGTAGCTCTACTGTCTAAAACTGAGTGTTTAGGTTGCTTTAACATAATCCCTCTTGCTTTCAAATTTGAAAAATCATAAAGGAAGCTTGAAACGCTGTTCATTGCTCTAAGACAACAATTCCAGGGGAGTTTTTATTCTGGCTAATGTACAGAATAAATGCTTTTGAAGCATAGTCTTGTTTTTCCCATTTACAAACAAGCAAAACGAACCATTGTTTTAACAGTATTGAGTAATTCTAAACTCAAGGCGATTATTTCTGCAGTTTATTTTTTCACCACATGAATGCTAAGGGTTAACAGTTCCCCTGCATATAACTGACAGTGGTAATATTCTCCTTAGTCCAAAGCGGAAGAAGAGGGGAGTTGCTTGTTGTTATAAAAGCAGGGAATTTCTGGATCTTAGTAAAATAAACCAGGACTTTGTTTCTTGAGGTAATTATTCTCTGGAGAGAGAATAGGAAAGATGGAGGCAATTAGGAATGACCTTGCATCACTGGATTGCTGAGAACTTCTGGATCAGTGGCTGATATTTTCATAACTCCATTTAAGCAAAGCTTTTTTAAGCTGTTCTTGCCACCACTAGAGAAAACAGAGCATTTAATGGCTGGTCTGGAGCCCGCTGGCATTAAGGCTCTCACCATGTGCTTGGGTGGGGCAAAGTGAGGAGCAGGGAGGAGCATGAGGAGGTTGGGATGAGCACAGGGACAGTCCTCAGGGCCACAGTTGCCCCACAGGGAGAGGATGATGAACGCCTGCATAGTCCTACCCTGCACGGGGCATCTTTTTTGGGTGCTTATCCCACCCCAGGCTCTGCTAAGGCAAAGCTGTGCAGGTTGTGGTGTCCCTTGGGTGGCCAAGGTCACCCCATTTACTGGAACAGCCAGAAGAAATAAACCTGGGAAGGAGAAACAAACCTGGGAGCACTTTTCTGTAACCTCCACCTAACCCCTTTTAAGTAGAGATTTCCATTCTGGTGGGGTTTTTTTTTTGTCCTTCTGAAAACTGTCTTTTGAGTGTTATCATTTAAGAAGCGTGTTTAACTTTTATGTGTGAAGTTGGCAATGAATTACTATAAAGCAAATAAAACTGTCCTAGCAGCCTGAAAGTGGTGATATAGCAGATAGCATTCACACCCTCATCTTTGTATTCCCTTCCTTCAAGGATATCAGTAAGCAAACAAGGCTGAGTCTCTAATATGTTTAATAAAGGAGCAATTCCTTAAGTTTCCTGACCCAGCTGTGGCAAAGGTAACACACTTGTCCTTCTGCTCTGCTCCAGGCTCATTCCCTGGGGATGGTGGGATGCAACCACTCTCACCCACAAGAGCCAGGTTTTGGATCATTGATTTGGGAGCTCTTTTCCGACTGATGAATAAAATCCCCAGAATAAGCAGCAAGTTGTAGCCCAGTAGCACAAGCAGCTTCAGCAGCACGAACACACCTTTCTCCAACGTGTTTCTCAACTACTGTCACTTTTGTAATGTGATATTGTCAGAGCCCGGGGGGGGTCACATGAAATCTGTGTCCCTGGATGGCAGATGCATGTAAGGACCTATCTCTGTATCACATACCACCTCAGAGGAGGTTACTGTGCAAAAAGGCATGCAAATTTTTTTCATAGCTTTCATGTTGTTTGGTTTGTTTGATGTTCTTCTAGCTCTGGCAGACTGCAGCAAACTGTTTTCTCTCACAGAGGCCACCACCTTTTGAATGATATAAAGGAGTTGCTCTGTTCTCCTGAGTTGTTTTTCTGCTATATATTTACTTAACAATCTCATTTTCTGAGGAGTTGTTGAAAGAACAGGAGTTTGTAAATTATACAACACTAAAGCAGTGGATACTGTCCATGGCTTTGAGCCCAGACACTGTCAAATGCTTCTCCTCATTCTGGCTGGTTTGAGAAAATCATTGCAAATTACAGAAGTATCAACATTTTTTTATTATTATTTAAATATTTTTTCTTTGTTTTTGCTTAGTATATTCTTTCTTCCCTGGCAGTCAGTGCTCTGGAGGGGTTGGAACTGGGTTGTTGCACATATGGAAGTGAACATCTGTGGTCTCAATTATTGAAAAATTAGAAAGTTTAAAAATAAAAATAAAATGAATGTTAGATCTCCAAGCTCACTCTCTTGCTATTTGTTTTCCTTCTGCATTAGGAGTAAAAATGCCTTCTGTCATAATAATAATAATTCTCTGTGCTATTATCCCGGGATCTCAAATTACTGGGTACACATAAAAGTGTTATGTTTTCTGACACGCTCACAAAATTAAGTCTTATCCCCTCTTGCCTCTTCCCAGATGGGAAAACTACTCTAGAGAAAAGAGTGTACTTAATGCCATGCAGACACTTCCAGAGAAACTGGAGAGAAAGGCACAACCGTTCCCTCCTCCCAGCTTTGGGTGTGAGCAGAACCAGGGCTGGGGTGCCCTGGGTGACCATGGCTGGGTCATGGATGGTGGCTCTGATGTGGGGCTGGGGGACAGGATCTGGCCCTGCTGAGGGCTGAGCTGGCACAGGGACGTGGCTGGGGCTCTGTGTGTGTCACAAATCCCTCCTGTGGTTCTCCAGCCCCACGGGCTCAGCCCAGCCTGTGCCATCTGGAGCATCTTCGAAAATCGCTTTGGACACCTCGTTATGAATCATGCCTAGATCCTGTTTCTGCCAGCGGAAATCACGACATGGAAATCAGTCTGTGCTTCAGGAGCTCTGGCTGGGCTCCGAGGGAGCAGCAGCCAGCCCAGACTGTTTGCTCAGGGCTGCACCAGCCGTGTTTGGGGCACAGGCGCCGTCATTTTGTCCTTGTCCACATCCTGGACTATCAGCTTGTGCCTCTCTGTATTGCCATTTATGAGAATTAATGGTGTTTCTTTCTGTTTAGGTAAACAGTTTATCCATCTGAGATGGAAGGTTTCTCAGCTTTCCACTTGGTTTACAGATACAGAACTTAAAAGTTCCATTATTGTGCTTGTTGCTGCAGACTCTTCTGAACCAAAGCCATTGTATACAATATATCCCCAGCTCTCCTTTCCTTGTATAATGGTAGAACAATCCATCATCTGCCTAACAATTTTTAAAAATTTTTAAATTTTTTAGTTTTACTTTTTTGGTGCAAAGCTGAGAAATTTCCTTCCACTAATTGGCATAACTAAATGTAACGTCCCTCTGCCAGAGCTTGCTGTGGCACTGAACACACAAATCTGTCTACAGCCATTTAATTATATAATGATCCTTTCCACAAAAACCACTCCAAGTAAAGAGCAGGAGTATTGCATACATCAGTGGCAGTGAGAGTACTCATTGATAAGGAGATTTGATTTTGTAGAATAAATGAGTAATTTATTGTGCTTATAGTTGTTACTTTTATAGATCATAAATTAGTTCGCATGCTGGCAAAAAAAAAAAAATCCTTACCAGCTATGTGCTTATAAATGTATGTGCTTATAAATAAGTTTTACTGAAACAGGGTATTTTTAGGTTTCCTCCAGTAAAACCTTCAAGCACGTGCCTGAAAAAGCTGCTCCAGACACTGAGTTCAGCACTGAGCTCAGGCCTATTGTTCCCACTGACTTGCTCTGCCACGGGCACAATTTCCCCCCAGAAAATAAAATATGAATAAAATCTCTCCCTTTAGGACTATCTGGGTGCTGAGCTGGCCTGGTGGTGCTGGCTCTGGGTCAGTGCCTGCGAGTCACTCGTGAGCTGGTGACACCAACCTTGTGTCTCTCCTCCCTGGCAGTGTTACCCACTCACCTGCAAACTGAAAAAATCCTGCTTTTTTCCCCTGGAAACTCCACTGACAGGCACAGATCCACTCAATGCACAACGGGGACCCAGTTAACATTTTTGGGTGTGGGAATGATGAGGAGCCCCTGGTCCAGGGCTGGGGAGAAACAGGGGCAAGTGCAGAGCTCTGATTAATGCCCCAGGCTGGAGCCTGATTAACATGGCCCTGATTAATGACATCCTGTGTGTGCCTGAGTCACACAGCTCTGAGCCTCACCTCCTTGGGGTGCTGAGGATAAACACCTGCCCTGATGGGCCACTCTGTGGTCACCAAGGCTTGGCAGAAATGGCTTGGAGATCCTCAGGAGGAAGTAGTCCCACAGATGTGAGGTATCTTTACTGGTAGCAATAAAAGGGTTTTATCATTTCCTCGTGCCAAGTTCGACATGGGCAGAGCACAAAGTCACGCTGGTCTTTTGCTAATTGAGTAAGTGGTGCAATTTATAATAGCCCCATAAAGATAGTCTTCCTAACCCACATTAACTGATTCCACAAGTTATCATAACCATACTTACAACTGATTCCGTGAGTAATCATAATCATACTAACAACTGATTCCACTTCACTTTCAGGTGGTGATAAAGTAACCTTCAATCTCACTTTCTGCTTTTTGATGCAGTTACAGGTAGCAAGCCAGGAGTTAAGCTCAGATTTCTGTACATTTTCCAGCTCAGACCTAAAACTCTGCAGACCTAATACTTCCCTACTTTGTGCAAAGCATCCTCCATCCTGTACTTGGTGTGCAGGGAGGAGATGGTATCATTTGGTTTAAATCATATTTGAAATTTTGTTTAGTTAATCAAATTTAATTGTGAATGCAGACCGGTGTTTCAAGGGGATTGCTTTTGTACCTGGTCTTATGAAAGCCAGCAGAAAAATATTTTTCTTGGCTACTGTCCTGATTAACCCAGACATTTTAATGTGTGTTATGATGGGTCATTTGATGGATAGTCATCTGTACCCTGTGATCATCTCCGAGCTGGCCACTGGGGCTGAACTTTAGCAGCTAGGTGTCATAATTTCCCATCTTTTGCTTGATTAATATTTCCTTTTGAGATCTAAAGGGAAAGTGTCTGGAGAGACCTTTCTCCATTTACTATCCAGTCTGCATTAGTGGGAAAGAATTGCAGGGGCAATTCAGTGGAAAGATCCTGTGAAAAATACAGTGTGGAGAATCTTTGTGTGTTGATAGTTTTCCTTCTGGTTTGTAGAAAAGGAGCCTTGCATGGTTTGTGTGCTCAGAGCAGCTCTAGAATGTACCTTGCCCTTCTGTGTACATTCAGATAAAAGTTCCTGTGACTGAAACTCCACATGGTGATGCCTGAGCTACTGCTCATTCTGAAACAGGCTTGGAATGATCCTCTGGGAATTAATGGGGAGCAACACAACGCCTACAGGAGAGTTTAAATATTCACAGAAAGAGCAATTGTCATCTTTTATAGTCTTCAGTATTATTTTCCATACTTTTAGGCAATCCTAATATTTTCCATGGACTTCTGCTAGGTAACTCCTCCTTCCTGATTCCATTGCTATTGGATTTCAGAGAACTTTTCCATTCTTCCAGCTCAGACCCTGGGTAAGGAATGTAACATCCTCAGGGCACTTTGCCTTTTAGCAGTGGATGCTGATCCCTCTACTTTCAGCAGTGTGTTCAGACAGCTCTCTGTTCCTCTTAAATAATTCCTTAATTTCCCATTGCAATAAAATTTTTTCATAGTCACAAGTTTTCACTGATCAGCGCTCAGTAGCACAGATCTCTGCAAATAAAGCAGGAGTTTGAGCACCCGTATTAAAACCAAACAAGAAATGCAGATCTTTGCAGATCTCAGGTTAGTTGTTGAGGTTTTCATCCATGTCCACCAGTGATGAAACAAGTGGATATTGACAGGAAGCAGCATGGGTATAAAAAAATGCTAATTCCAGCTTAAAGTATGTATGCAAGCCCATTGAACTTTAAACAGTTTGGCTGGAGGCTTTGAATTCAGATCTCTGAGATAGAGTTAAAATCTGGAGTCTGAAGTGTTGGCTCATTAAAATGGGGGGGGGGGGGGAAAGGCCTCTTGTAACAGGTGAGCTGAAACAAGAACAAAGGGTCTATAAAAAAAGCCAGGTGAAGCACTGAGGAGATAAGGAATGATCTTCCTGTGCACTCATTGCCATAACTGAAAGGACTTTTTTTTTTTTTAATAGGTAGGGCAAGAAATGATACTAAACCTTCTTCTACAAGTACAGTGCTAATAATTTCTTCCTGACCCTGGGAGAATCTTCTCCCGCCTTTCAGTAGACTTGGCTTGAGACTTAAATTACTCTTGTAAATCCTTTTAATTTGTTCAAGAGTTTATAGCTCTGTCATAAACATTGCTCCCAAGCTGCTGTTCACCCAGTAAGATCCTTTACAATATTCTTTACAAAAGCTGCCAGTATTTTCTTCCTTTGCGAGGATTTGAGTGTTTTCACCTGTTTGCACGGTGGAGCTGGTGCACAGATCTGGAGCCAGCCCTGCTCTGTGCCACATCTGGATGCGATGGCTTGAGCCCTGATTGCACAAGGACGGGCTGAGTTTCCAGAGCCAAGGTGTTCAGTGCTGCAGGTAAGAAAATGCCTGGTTTTAATTAGGAAATACAGCCTTTGGGGCAGAAGGCTTGGAAGTGTGTGAGCAGAGGGCTTTCCAAAGGTGCTTTCACAGACAAAACGCTGCCCTTTGTCTCATCTTGAGGAGAGTTTTATCTGCTGTTGGTTCCCACCTTGGAGGATCAGGTTCCATCAGAGCACGTGGCTGGTGACAAGGACCTTTTGGGCACATGGCAGAGCTGGGCCTCAGAGGATCCGGGAGGAAAAAGGGAAGAAATTCAGGGAGGCAGTTGCTGAGAGGGGAGGCAGTGCCAAAAAACCGTTGAAACTTTATTGGCAGGGAAGCAGGATTGTTTGGGAAGAGGGAAGGAAGGCTCCGTGTGATTCATGGGACTTGAACGCAGTTGTCTGTTCATCTTGGTCGCATTATCTGTGCCTTCATCTGCCCGCGAGAAGAGGTGTGCTGCAGGGTACAGGGGCAGGCTGTGTGCCACCATCCCTGAGCTGTCTCACACCCCTCTCTGTGAGATCTTGTGACAATTTGTATTACCGTGAGTCATTGTTTCTTTAAAGCTCATTACTGGCAAGGGCTCGTAGCGAGACACCGAAGTGGCATTGTGTTATCTATGCTTAACAGGGCTATTAATGTCTGTCACCACTGAAGTGTCATCCAGCAGAAATGTAATTCTGGGTTTCGGGTGCTGAGTCGCAGAGGTATGCTCAGCCTTTGTGTCCAGCCAGGCTGAAACTCAGCCCTGTCAAGTGGTGTCTCAGCTTACCATGTCGGTATTAAAAGGTTTTGGTTACACTCTAATACATCTTTATAATTGTGTCAGGGCCAGGAAGGGTTGAGGAATGTTCCTCAGAAACCAGTTCTCAGGCCATATGAGCACCAAATCTTTGCTTAACTAAATCCCCCGTGGTCATCTCTGCTGCTTCTTTGTTTGAAGTTTTATTCCACAGCTCTGCATTACTGGAAAAATGAGTGTCACAATGCCTGGAGCTTCACAGGCCTCTCTTCCACCATGGGTACGATGGGAGGTTTGTCAACGTGGCATCATCACAGGGATTCAGACAAAACCACTCCTCAGTGCTTGCTGGAACACAGCCTGTCCTTTACCCAATTCCTAACTTTCAGTTCCTTCTTTCCCCCAGCATTTCCCAGCACCCAGTCACTCTATAACAAATTACTCATGGGTTATTGTGTTACAATTCTCCACCTGAATTAAGATTTTCTTAGGCTCCATCCATCAAGCGTTTGATTCCTCTAGAGTACAGACAGAATAAAATTAGTCTGCCATTGCAGAGGAGGGAGTGACCTGCACATTTCTCTTCTAAACACGATCATTTAAATAGATCCACACACCTCCATCCCTCCTGCCAAGGGTCCCACGAAGGGACCGTGGCACTTGAGAGGCACCAGCTTCCCAGAACAACCTCAGCAGAAGGTCTTGCTCAGAGCAAGGCACAGTTGGGCAGCTGCAGCTTGGGAAAGGTTCTGTGCTCTTGCCTCTTTTTTAATAAACTATAAACTATTTTCACACCTCTGCCCAGACTTCTTTCACACTTCTGCCTACATATTTCTCTGCTTTTTACCATTGCCTCTGACACATGCCTCTGAAAACACCTTGGACTGGTCGTAATTCTAGAACACTGATACTTATCAACATAACATTTATTTTGCTTTGCAACCTTCTCTGAATCCAGAGCAAATTTCCTTTTATTTTTCTTTCTTTTTTTTATTTAAAGGTCTGGTGTATGGCTAAAGACAATAAACTTGCCCAAATATTTGCTGTCAGAAAAGATATTTCTGGTGTTGACTACCTTTTCTCATATTCACAAAACAGAATTAAAAAAAAATAGCAAGTAGATAACACACATTAGTACAGCAGTAACCTTTGCATTTCACCTCAACTTTTTTTTATTCATATATAGATATTTTGCCTTCTAGAGCAATTAAAGGTGAGAAAGCATGATAAGGCTTTTTTGACACCTGTAATGTGATATTTTTCTAGCAGAAATTTGGGACCTTTTGCTAAACCCTTGAGGTGATTATTCTGGTGGATTTAGAGGTTTTCTTGGTTTCATATAGGGTTAGGATATCGAAGTGCCATCAACAATAACTTCCTTGTTCTGTAATTTTCCTTTGGCGTGTGTTTGATACCAGCAGGCTTGTCCATTCCCATCTGCTCTGTATTGGTTTTATGCAAATTCTCTCTCATCCCTCTACAAGTCCTTTCAAGTTAAAATATTGCTTCCTCATGCCCGCTTATATTACTTGTAATTCCTGCACAGTGACCTGCTAGCCACCCATGTATTGGGCACAAAAGGCATAATCTGTGTGAATCAGATATCTCTTATCTCATCCCTGTTTGCATTATACATTCCCCTCACAATACACTTTTTCCACAATGCTCATCCATTTAATGCCCAAATACCTGAGGTCTCTTATTTCTGTCCAACATGCTCGTTGCATTACTCACAGGCAACTGATGAGCAGGGAGATAAAAAGACTTTCTGTAGGTGGTACAAGAATCTGTGTCCTGGTCAGAAGGGAAAATATCTGTTTGAGTTTTCACTGGGTTTAACAGGAAAAAAGTACATTTGCTCCCTGCAGCAGCCCTGTTTTGGGTGTGAAGCCAGCCCATCAGTGGCAGTGGGAGCAGGTGACCTTTTCTATATGAAGTTCTATATTTTATCTCCTGCAGAATTCCTAAAGTATATATTATTTTTAATATTTCTTTTTGTGGTAAAATGTCTCCTAAGGCTTGCTTCAGATTTCAAAAATATGATGCTGGAAAAGCCTTGAGAAAGTTTAGATGGCCTTGAAAGATTATGTTAAAAATGGTGGTATTCTGGCCTGCACAGAGTTGAGTAACTGTGGAGACAGCAAGGGAGAGCAGGGTTTGCTGTCAGATTAATTTACTGAATGTTGCTGTTGGTCTCAGATTTGCAAATCTGTTCTCTTATTAAGTTTGATGAACAAGAACAAATATCAAAGGCAGAAATAACTTATTTTAATTATAAAGTTTTGTTAATCACTTGGTTGTATTTGTTAAAGGATAGGAGAAAAAAATTAACCTATAAATAAAATAAAATAAAATATGAATTATGTAAATGCCTGTAACAGCTAAAATAATTTCTTCCACTTAAATTTTCAGAGAAATATACTTGTCATATTTTGTTACATTGCTTTTTTTGTTGGATTGTTTTACAAATTTGATTGCTTCTAAGAACATTACTGTTGATGTAAAAAGAAAAGCCATGGGCAGTCTAGATTTGGTATCAGCACTACTAATGCTTAAATTACTAGAAAAAGGAAAATGTAAGAATTTATTTAACTACTTTGGTGCCCAACAAAAGGCAGTCTGTTTCTATGTCAAATACACTGTGTGCTCTTTAGCACCCTGGCTGATCATAAATGCAGGTTTAGGCTTCAAAGAAAGATGACTACATTTGAGAACCAGAAATATGCCATTAACCATAGGGTCATTTCCAGAATTTTGCTTTCACTTTTGGTTATTATCAAGAGATATGGATGTACACAGAAACCTACACCAGTTGTTATTTGTGGGCATAGTGAATGGCTCTGATTCTTGCTCTAGTGTTGGTGTAAATTTTGAAGCATTCTCACAGAGCAGAAATGCAGAAATTGTGCTATTAAGCAAAATATCAGATGCAAATTTTGTTAATGGTTCCTTCTGGCCTAAGTGTCTCTGCTCTTAGGAATTCCAGCAATAATATAGAAGTAAATAAGGCAAGGATGATTCTGATTTAGTATTTTTGTCCTGTCTGAATTCTGTAAAAGAGTTGGAGAGTTCCCCTCACTTCTCAGCTATCTCTGTGTAGATGGAGCATTTCAGTAAATATGCTCAAGATATATGGACTGCAATTAAAACACCCTGTAAGAATGTAAGAGCCTAATGGTTCTAATTTTTCAGTTGTGTCAATGTCTGTGGGAATTGGGGTTGTGCTTATTATCTTCCAGAAGGCACCTTTCAGACACTGGGGCCCGAGTCAGACAGGAATCTGGGTTTGCAGGAAGCACAGACTCAGCTCCAGAGACAGCACTTTAATGTGAGTGCTGCAATGTGCCCTGTCCCACAGGGAAGGGCAGCACAGATAATGCTCACAGCACAGATAATGCTCGCAGCACATGCAAATTCACCTCTGGTGCTTCCCAGCAGCCAGCTGCTAGATTAGAAGGTTTTTTGCCCTTTTTTCCCCAACAGAAGGTAGCATCTGGATTAAACAGCCTAAATTTGTGAGACTCCACGTAAGTGCAAAAAGGAAGAGCAGTTTTGGAGACAGCAGAAGGCAAAGTCATAAGCCATGTTCAAGAGATTCCCCACTTTGCTGCCCACCAGATCCAAGCTGTTGGTCACCTGCAGTCCATCCCTGCTCTCTGTGTGTCCTCTCAGGGCTACAGGTTCCATCCTGTAAACCTCCCTCCAGGCAAACCAGGTTCCAGACAAACTTCCCTCCATCCCCTGCAGGATGTTAGCTCAGGGCAGCTCCAGCAGTGTGGAAACCAGTCTGATGCATGTTTTAGACAGTGGGCAAAGCACAGTGCTCTTGTGTCACTGTTTGGTCTTTACAGTCTCTGAAGGGCAAAATAGCACGGAGGGAGAAACTTTTGTCTTGTCCTCATATAGCCTGACTTTTCCAAGGCTGAGTTTTTCCACAAAAGCTGGTCATACAGGATTAGTGTCAAAGGGGTGTTCAGATGTTCAGGGCTGATAAAAAGCAGTTTGCCAGCATTCAGAGCCCTCGAGTCCATGTTCAAATTAAAAAAGAGACCAGCAACGTTAAAAGAGTTGAGGCACAAAAAGAAAAAGGAAAAACCTCCTCAGTTATCTATGATAACACTATTGTTTTCATTTTTTATTATCTTGCTTGTTACACGCCAATGAGAAACAACCACAGATCGTCAATAAGGTTTTTAATTGCAAAGATTTCCTGTGACGTGAGTGTTAATGAATGTCAAGGCAATAACACAAAAGACATTACTTGTTTAATGATTGATAGAACAAGAAAAGCACGAGGTCTTTTGCAGGATAAATGACTACTGTTCTGTGTTCCTTTACATTAGCAGTATCAACACTTAGATCACATGGCAGGAGATAATGGTCCAGGAGATAAAGTACAGAATCACAGTCTGTTATACAATAACAGACACAGTAATGATAATTAATGTGCATTTCTTTGGCAATTCTCATAGCTGTCAGTGCTGAGCCATTGGGACCAGAGCTGTTGACTGAAATGAGAGCAGGATGGGGAGCTTGGTTGGTCCCAGAGTTTTTGATTTTTGCTCTGCTCCAAAGATGTCAGACCTTAAATGTTTTCCTTGTCAGATGGTTTAAGTGGACATTAATGTGTGTAGTAGATTTTGTGTGTTCTGATAGTAATATACCTTAAATGCCCAGATCTTTGTGGCTGGAAAAAAGGGTGTTAAAAGACACAGTGTGATGGGAGACTCAGAAAAAACTCTTGGGCTTTGGTCAGGAAGAATCAACACCAAATGAAGGCTCGTAATTTTTCTCTTTGCTAATAAACACGTAAGATGTGGGCTTTCACACAAAATAAAAAAAAAAAGAAGAAAATTCTGGCCAAGGCCTCCTTCATGGTCTGGAGGCAACAGGGAAGGATGGACAAAATCCGGTTTGTCTGAGCAACACTTCACAGTCTGGGCAACAGGATCTCACATGTCTTTGGGTACAAACTCCATGGAAAAGTTGTACAGCTTTGGTTTGGTTTATATGGTTCCTGACACACCAGCTTTCATGGGACAATACACACTTGGCAACTTTTGACCAGTTTGCACCACAAGGTTTTGAGAGCCCCTGGAGCTCTGCCGAGTGAGCAACTGTCTCCAAATGTGTGCTAAATCCGAGAAAGCCTTCATGGTGAAAATTAGTTCATGGTTTGGCAAAATGTTTGGGGAGTCAGAAAAATATTTGGATGGAACCTGGATGGCTTAATTATTGGCCTTGAACCACAAGTTAATGGAGCTGTACATGGCCTTTGGTTTCAGAATGTGGCACTGGAAAATGTTTCCTCGTTTTTGAGAGCTGTGTTGGTTTGCAGCTACCAGTGATGGTGTGGAGCTGCTGCTTGAAAGGTGCACTGGTAATATTGTACATGTTTCGTCCAAGAAAAGAATGTTATCCAAATTAATAATATAGTTCACAATGTTTTAAAATATTTTCTTGAACTAGATCATCTCATCCAGTTAAAAATTCCCGAAGTTATAAAAATCCCTTTGTTACTGTTGCAAGTAGGATCACGTTTGTCAGCTTTTGTAGTAAATTGTGCAACTGGTTTTTGTCCTCTGAAAGCCCACCAAAGCTGTGTTTGAGCTTTACTCAAGTAAAGTATGCACAGCCTTGTGCCATTTGTCTTCTTTTAGAAAAAGCAGCTTCCAGAGTCTGTCAATAACCAGTTTGACCTACGAGCCTGTTTCCAGGTGTCCCTGTCCCGGGCAGCATGGTGTGGGTCATGGAGAGGTGTCAGAGGCTCTTGGACATCCTGAAGGGGATACAGGGAGTCCTGAATGGGCTGGGCTCAGATTTTGCTTCTCTGGGGTACAAGACCTTCTCCATTATCCTGCTAAGCTGGTTTTGGACAATGCTACATCATTAAAGCTTTCCCAATCCTGGCTATGCATCCTACTCTCCATCCCCTGTGAGTTTTGAATTTTCATACCTCAGCCCCACTTTGGAAGTGACTGAACTGTGTCAGGAGCTGCTTGCGTTGAAGGCAGGAAGCAGAATAACAACTTAAAGAGGTCTGGGGTGTTTTTTCAATGTAAGACTTCTTTAGCTGTGATGCCAGGGAGGGCAGCAGAGCATGGAAATTGTGAGCGGGTGTCTCCTGGGGGCCCAGGCTGGGCTCTGTCCTCTGCCTGGTGCTCAGCCAGGCTTCCCCATCTCTTGTTGACCTTCCAAGAGAGTCTCAGGGAGGCTGCTTGCATCAAGTGAGAGTCATTAATGTGAGCCCATCTGTGCATTTTGTTTGAACAAGTTAGTAGTCACTTAAAAAATTCTGGTAGCCTTTTCAAGCAGCTCTGCAGAGTCTACATGTGTGCAACAGCAAGTGTCCGCCTGGGAGGTGTGCACTCAGAAACAGCTTGGCAAAAGGGCAATGTAAAATAAATGAGTGTAAAAAAAATTGGCTTTAAACTGTTCCATCAAAACTACTTTGATTCAGACTTTGTTTTGGCTGTTCTGCTATGAAGTACTGCAGAGGTAACCCTTAAAAACTTGGGGAAAAAAAAAACAACCCTAAAGTTTAGGGGAACTATAAGAGACTGTGTACCCCTGCAGAAGATCCCTGCAGAAGATATTCTGAATTCCTCATCCAAGTTGCCTTCTAGTCAATTTAAACCCACCACACTTTGATCTCCATCCTGCAGACCAAGTAGTTTTTCCTTCTCTATTTCACTCTCAGCCTCAGGACGGGTGATCGGAGGGTAAGGGAACTTCTACCTGTCACTTCCAATTTTAGGATCAGGACCTTGATTCAGGAAATCACTTAAGCATGTGCCTGCCTTGCAGCAAAGGTTTCCTTGTGTGGCAGTGCCCTCCCAAAAGATGTCCTGCTCTGTCTCCTCAAGTACCAAACACTTGAAATTGGGCCAGCTCAGGGAAGCTGCTTCTTCCTTTTCACTCTGAGGGGACCAGACCCCTGAGAACCCAGAGACTCAACCCCATTGACTTCCCACTGCCCTTCCCAGGGAATAAAGGTTGGGAGAGCAGAGCACCCTCCAGGCTTTTCTGTTGCCTCCTCGCCGGAACAGCGCCCGCCGCTTTCCTTGTGGGAGCATGTGGAGGCATTAATGAAATGCGCAAAGCAAAGAGGCTCATCCATATAAATGGGTGATTTAAATAATGAGGAAGGAGGAAGGATGTGGTTCAGTGTCAGCACTGATTAATTAGGGCATAAAATAAATAACCCTCCTAACAACATTGGCTGCTTCAACTGTAACTTACTCTATTAGTGGGTGATGGAGTTAATACAAGTGACAGTGTAATTACAGGTTAGTTAACTGCCCTGTTATGATGTTGGTCTAATTTTAGGGGATGGACCTATTTACATGCTCACATTTTCCTATTGCGAAGAAACCCACAGCAAAGGGCTGATAAAAGTTGGTTGTTAATCCTGCAGTTTCACCACTCGTCAGGCAGAGTTTTTCTGCTCCCCCCTTTGTAAAGTCAACCACGCCGATGCCAAAAGCCTGGAATAATTCCCCTGTGTGCTTGTTTGATGTCACAGCTGAGGTCAGGGCTGGGTATTGTGCTCTTGCGAGTACGCACGGTTATCTAACGTGTGGCCGCACAATGAAATGATGAACAGATGTGAACAGTGAGTTTTTAACATCTTAGCTCCTTTGTATGGAAGTTTTATTGAAATGTTTTGCCTGTTAACTCTATGAGTGTCAGGCAAAAGCAAGAAAATATACCCCAGGATTTACAGGGTTTTGGAGTGGATTTTAAAACCCAGCATTGCTGCACAGCAAATAACTGCTGAGGTAACAAGTAATTTACATTTAATACTTTCATGGCTGCTGGCCAGTGCTTCCATAGCTTGCAGTATGGATCAAAAAATTCTTACAGAAAGAGAACAAATGCAAAGTTAGATCTCCTAAATTATAATGCATTACAACCCAAACTTCTCATTAACAGGGGCCTTCAAACATGACACCAAATCCTTAGTTTGTTTAATGGCTCTGTGAAAGTCCTGAAGCTATTCTGAAATATTTTTACCTGCTGGTCAGTGCTTCTTATTTTTTTCCTGTGGGATGAGAGAAGGAGAGATGAAGAAATCAGACAATTTTCCATATCACGATGATGTGACAGTGGTATTGATATGATATTCTTTGAATCTCTTTAGGTCAGTACAGCTGAAAATGAGATCTGTAAATGGGAGTTTGTACAGCTTTAACTACAGGTGTTGCTGCCAAAGTCATATACAATATCTTATTTTGCAGGGCTTGTGTAAGGTCCAATACTTAAATAATTAGTCTCCTTCCTAGGTTATTTTGATTTTTTTCCTAAGTTTTTTTTTTCTATTTTATCTGAAATCCATTGAAACCTCACAGTGCCTCAGTTTTTCTACTTTTGAGTTACTTAATACCTCCAAAATGTTCTAGGATTTGGGGTAAAACATACAAATGCTATACATTGTCATTGCAAGAACATCAAAGTTTGATTCTTCAGAATTCAAGGAAAATATCCATATTTCTATTTCAGTGCGAGTTGTATCATTATCCTTTTTTTTGCAGCAAGTCACTTTTTTATATGTTATAGCAAGTCACTTTGAATTCAAATATAAAATGAGGCCATCCATCATGTTAGCAATTTAATTACCTCGGTATATACTTTTTCAGAAAAAAAACCCAAACCCCAAACACAACAAACCACCTCTATTATTTGTTGTGTGTGTATATCTTATTACAGATTCATTGCCTGGGGACAGGCAGGGCTGTCAGCAGGGCAGTCCTTGTGGTTAGAAATGCCAAGATGGGGAGCAGATAAGACATGAAGTCCTTGTGCCTCCTGTTTGGGTCCGCTCTGCTCCGTGTTTGCTTGGGGCCTTACCTGTTAGATTCCCTGTAATCTTTGTTGCAACAGTGAAATGATGCCTTGTAAAGCAATGAAGCGTGACAGGGATATTGAAAGGGTCGAATGAGGTAGAAATGTGATATTTTCTGTCTTCTGCGGGCCCAGGAAATAGGAGTCCAGCTGCTGAGCTGGGGTTGGGCATTCACCGTGGCTTTCGTGGCAAGAGAGTTGTGAGATTTATTGTTTGGTGCTTACAGAAGAGACAAAGTAAGCAATGCCCGTGATTTATCTAATTGTTTAACCATCTGGTTTCAGAGCGACTGAAGATTAGGCATTAAGGGAACTGGGAAACTACAAATGGCAAGGCAGGGTGGGGACAATGGCCTTTATTTGTTAAACTTTTCCTGGTAAAACTCTGGTGTTCTTCAGTGATAGAGACAAATTCCCTTATTTGCACTTGTTTTCTTTTTTAAAGGGTTGGATCATTTAATGGCCAATGGAATGTGGAACAATAAAAGCTGATATAACAAGAAGTGTAGTGAAATGACATGTTTTAGGTCATGAGTGGATCCAAGAGTTGGGGTGGAAAAGGAGATGCCACTGCCATGCCCACATCTCATGGCATGTAAACTTCTTCTATATCTTTAGCTAGGACAGATATGGGACATCAGTTTCAACAACATATGTGATATTGAGAAAGACTCTGGTCTTAAGCAGCCCTGGGATGGGCTGTTTTTGGCATTGAGCTGTTTTTCTCATTTTTAACATGTTTTCCACAACAAAAACCAGTGGATCTTGTCAATGCAGAGAAATTACATTTTTCCTTTAGGTGTTTGAGTGGGAGCTGAGCTTGTGTCCCATGTAAATGAGTGCATAAGTAGGACTTGGCTGAGCTGGCAAGTCACTGAGTAAATCCTCAAAGCCAATGATAAGTAACTTTTTCTGTGAAACAGGAGAGACTAAGATTTCCCAGTTATATCCCTCTAAGCAAACAAGCATGAGCATCTTTTGCAGGTCTTGAAGGAAACAGGGAAAAGCACACATGTGAGATGATTTAAGTGGAAGAAAGAGAAGGATAATATTTAAAAAGGACAAAACTCAATCACTTTAGTTCTCTTGGGAAATCCACCCTGTGGTATAGATGAGACCAGATACCCTTTCATTCCCCCTGTTGTCCAACATCCATCTTCATTAGGAGTTTTGCCTTTCCAGAGTCCAAAGATCTCAGACTTTTGATTAGTTTCAGCTGGGCTTGAGTATCAAACCTGAAAAACAGTTATTTTGTCTGCACGTGTTACTTTTCCATAAGCAAAGGCACATCCTACAAATAAAGTCTTCAGGGAGGTTTAAAACTGGCCTGCAACACAAGAAGAGAGAAACAAGCTGGCTTGGTTTATAGGAAAGACTACACAGGTATCGACCCCAGAAAATTTGTCAAGTCAACACCTAATGATGGCTTAGCTGCCGGGCTTGGCCATGCAATATTTAGATCAGGCTCTGATTTTTTGCACCTTGGGTTTTCACATATGGAGCCCGAATGAGTGAGGAGAAACAGAAGCGCCGTGTGAGCATTTCTCCCCGGGAGCTGGCTGAAGCAGCCCTGCTGAAGTTTGGCTATAAACTCTTTAAGCTGCCAGGTCTCTGGGGAAGGCTCAGGTGAGCATCCCCACATCTGCCATCTGCTGTTAAAAACCAATCCTCCAGGAGCTTGTAAAGCACCCCTGGTGAAGGGAGAAGACTCTTTCCAGAGGCAGGGTGCTCGTCACAGTCAGCAGGAGGAGTGTAGAGCACTGGGAGGGTGGGCAGAGCAGTCCCAGCTGTGGGATGGTCACTCTTAGTCCAGGGCACTGGGAACAGCTGATAAAGAGCTGATTCATAAGCAGGAAGATGTGGCCTCAAGGCAAAACCAGTGTCCAGCCTGGACCTGTGGGTGATTCTCCTGCTTGAATAAAGGAAATTGTTTTCTATCAGAAAGTATGGATTCATTAAACCCAAGAGGCTTTCACGAGAATCTTCTCCTTGCATTGAGGTTTTCCTTTGGAAATGTGTCTCAGGGTTGGGTGTGGTGGTTACAGGCACAGAAAATGTGACTACTCTGGTTGATGAATGTGTCTGCAGAGTGCCAGACCCCAGCTGAGCTGGTATTACCTTTTCATGAGCCATCTTCAGCTTGGTCAGGCGTTTGATCCAGAGCAGGGAGTTAAACCCAGCTCTTACATATCCCAACACATGTCCTGACCACCAACCCTCTCCTTGAGGTCTCAGTCTTATCTGGGAGAGAGATTAGAAATTACTAGGAAATTCCAAAAATTGATTGACAAATAAAATGAGCATGGAAGTTTTTCCTTTTCATGAAAAGACAAGGTGGTTCCTTTCCCCTTCCAGTCCTTTAGGTTCATAAGAAGCAAAAATGTGTAGCAGGTGCTATTTATCAGTTGTCTAGTGAAGGAAGGTGACTATGCAGGTACCAAGGAACATCTAGTGTCTTCATTCACACAGCACCTGATGGTGATATTTTTTCACTGTAGGGAAAGCCATTGAGAAATCTTCCAGTAGGACACCAGTATTTTTGTGGGATAGTCTATATTTCCACACTTTCAATGGGAGAGTTGAAGAGACTCATTTAAAAATTAACATTTGTGTTCACTTTTCTCATTTTGTTTCTCCAGTGTCAGCATATTTCTTCTTTTGAGATATATATATATATCATAGAACATTTGTTTATAATAAATACAACACTGTTATACAACATTTTTTCTCTTAACATTTTTCAGGCTTTAAAATCCAAATTAAAAGTGAACGGGCTTTTCCTAAGCAAGTTTAAATATTAAATGAAATATTGACTTATGTGTTTAAGTGTATCTGAATCCAGGAATTTTTCCTGAGTATTTTTTTCAAGGGCAGCATTGGCCTTTTGGTTTTCAGTTCCGATTTAGAGGCTTTATTTCCCAAAGTTGAAATTTCCCATTTCTATGCAGCTCTAGCAATTCTATAAACTGGTATTTCCAGGGTAGCTTTTCGTAGGCAGCTGAAACCCACGGAAATATTGTGGTAGAGTTAAGAACTGAACGTAAGTTTATCTTTATCTTATCTTTATCTTAGACAGAGGGATTTTAACATTTCTTCTCCTCGCGATCACAGATAGAGGTGGATGGGAGATTTTAGTGTAAGAATAGATGCTCATGCACACTGAAAGGAAGGTGTTACTGATGTTGCTTTAACAAAACATAAATTCTGAGCCGTGCTCTCTGCCAGGGGTGGACTCTGTAAAGGTTTTCTGGGAGGCTGGGCTGGGAAAGCCACGCTGGCTGGATGCAGTCCAGGGAGGAACTCCACTCAGAGCACAGCCAAGCCTGCAGAACTCCTTCCATGTCCTCTAAAGTCAGAGCAGGCCAGAGCTGGAGTGCTCCACTGACCTAACAGGGAGATGTGATTTTTGGGGAGCTTCCCCAGCTGCTTGGGAGGGCATTTGAGGGGCCCTGGGTGTGGGGAGCTGCCTGCAGAGGCTCCTGGTCAACAAAAGGGATGAACCCCTTCAGCAAACCTGCTGGGTAATGGGCACATTCCTTACCCCTCTGGAACTGTGCAATTTCTGAGTGTGTTTGAACCAAATTCAGGATTTTCAGCTGCTTCCAAGGGTGCTTGGGTAAAATACAATAGCCTGAGCTGTGCAGTCACATGGGATAGCTGCTTCTGCCCTTTTGTCTTTTGAGTGTTCTAATAAGTCTGATTCAGTGCAAAACAGTATTTGAGTTGGCTATTTGTGTACCCAAGAGTAGCTCTTAAGCCAGGCTGATTGTCAGCATCTCTGTCTGAATGAAATGCCCCAGTATTAAAACTGGACAATTTCAATACTTGGGCAAAACTTGTGGATGCAGTTACAAGCACTGTCATTTTTAAAATGATAGCCTCTTTGGAGTGCAGTGGGGAGGGAGGTTCTATCATTTCTTTTTCTTCTGGATATTGACAAAGAGAAAGAAACATGCTGCTTATTTAAACTGATAACTCACAGGTTTAGCATTTGAATCAGGCAAATTTGTACAGTTTGTTTTTGAAACCAAGGAAGTATTAGTCTTACCCCATTTATGCAGTGATCCAAAAACAAATATAGCTTTTGTAGCCAAAAATTAAGGCAAGCTTTTTCAACTCTGAGTTGTGACTCTTTCATATTCAGTATCAGACAAACACAACATCCCATTATTTTGTACAGATTAAAAAAAAATAAAAGAAGAAAAAGAAAGTTAAAGAAGAATAAGCAAGCAGCATGTCTGAATTTCCGTTCTCATGCAAAAAGCAGGGAGACACACTGGGCTGAAATCTCATCAGAGAAAACGCCAGGTACCGTTGTTAACAGAATGACAACGATTTGATATTTAGGTTTTATAAAAATGACTTTTAAAGAGAGTCTGGGTTCAAAGTGGGAAGCTCACTAATAGGTCTGAACAAACGTGTTCCTGATTACACCCCATTAAGAAGGTGGAATGCAGCGAGTGCTGCTTCCCCCGAGGAAGCCCCAGCGCACGCGATGTGGAGTCTGCAGCCAGCCCAGCAGACGATGCCAGACCCGCTGACCCTGGGAATTCTGCAGCATATTTTCAAAGATAATGTGTCTTTTGGGCTTCAGTGGCAGGGAGGGGAAGAGGGACTTCACTGCATGGATTTTGAAAGGGTTTGGAATAAGATCAGTTAATTGTGTGCTTTGTTCTTGGATGCATTTGCTCATCTCTAATAAGATATTAAAAACTCAGAAGTGTCTTAAGCTCTGCTATATTTTGGCGTGCTCATTTGTTCCATGGCTGCCTTGTGCGCATCCAAAGCAATGATCCTGTTCCAAGTGGTTTCTGGTGAGGCAGAGCTGTATGATTCCTTTGAATCATAACATGAGTCTGGTATGAGTCTTGTCGTGATGTGTCCCCATCTGTGGAATATGAGAAATTTGCTCATTATTTTTCATCAGACGGTGCCATGGAAAATAAAGTTCACGTGGCAAAACTGCAGAGGCAGAGTGAGGTGATATTGCAGGGAGCATTGTACATGCTGTGCCTGTTGGTCTGTACAGCCAGGGAGAGAAATGCATCACTGGCTGGTGATTAACCATCCCTGGAGGTGGCTGGGAAACCTGCATGTGCTGGTTTGGAGGTAGGACCAAGGGAAGGAAGGCCTGGGCATCTTATCAGAAATCACACCACTGATGCCATCAGCATTTCTTGGGAAAGGCTGGGTTATAACTCAGCTTTATAACTGGGAATTTGTACCTATGCCAACCATCCCGGGGGGTGCAGATTTTAAATGCACACACATTTCATTCTGCATGACAACACCTTGAAAATGTAGGTTAGTTAAGACAAACCACCGTCAATTAAGTTTATTGGATGATGTCAGTGATATATATATATATACACATAATCATGGATTTAGAAAAATGTCCACTCGTCTCTGGATCTGCAAACAGTTTGTCAATAACGGGAGAAAATTTACAGTGACAGTCAGTGTGATTTTGCAATATGCAAAATGGACTTAATAATCAGCATGAGAAATCACCTCAGGAGGAGTAGGGATTTTGATCTATGTTTTTGTTCTTAGTTTTGAAAAAACACCATCTGCCAATAGCAGAATTATTTTCACAGCCATTTCCTATGGATGTACTAGAAAGAGAGCAATGCACTGCTCTTCAGCTGGAGCTGGTGGTCCCTAGAAAGGTGCACACAGAAGCAGCCATGCCTGGTCCATTGGATTTTAATTCTAATCAAACACCTGGTAGTTTAATTTTCCCTGGTGCTACTTTTTTGCCAGTGGTAGATGATGTTGCTAATAGCTGGCACTGAATTTTCATAGCATTTTATTTAATTGCAAGCTGTGAGCAGACACAACGAAGAGTAAAGGAATGAAGACTTCAGACACTATCCCAAATTATGTGGATGCGCTGGCTTTGGTAATTCAGTTTTGAATTTCTGAAGGAAATAATTAAATTGTTATCTTCACATTCTGAAAATTATTCTTCTTAGATCTCAGTGTGTAATTCCTTCTGCTTTGGACTACAAACGTATTTGTGACTTTTTCACCTCAGGTGTCTTCAGCTCAAATTAAAGCCAAAAAGATTGCACTGGAATTCTTGTCTTCCCCAGCCTTCTGATGGGACCAAAAATCACACTGGCTTTCAAAGAGAATATGATTCAAACTCCTTCTAAACTCGTATAAGGTTAAATAGATTTCAGTTTATGGCCAAAATATATATTAAATATTATAAGGGCAATGTAATTAGTTTAATTAATGACATTTGTAATTGGGACAATGAAATAAATTTAATTAATGACATTTGTCATTGTTAGACTATTTATATAATTATTACTAACAACTAAAATATTAAAAAGCAAGAGCAATGCAGGATTTGCAGTGCAAGCCATTGGGTACCTGAGGGATGTCTCATCCACTTTCACACTCAGAAATAAGGCATCTGGTTTTCTCACTCGGTTGGAGTGGTTGGAGTGCAGGATTTAGCCCTTCAGTTTTCTCTTTCTCATTCCTTCTGTTTTTCCCCTTGGCAGGGTGGGGGAAAGCAGTCTCAGTGTGTTGGGGATTATCTAAAGGCTCAGGTATTGCACTGAAGTGTGCTCTCTAGAACTGATTTCATATTTGATCAGTCTCTCAAGATGGGTTTCAAATCCAATATTGATGCATTTTTTTCTCAGAACTGAAAATTGTTTGACAATTCCTTGGAGCGACTCTTGTAAGGGCTTAACCCCCTATTTGCTTATACAAAGTAAACAGTTGCAATAACAACTTCAGTAATTTCTAAATCCCTACTCCTTAGTTTATTAAGTTAATACAAACTGAGCACTGCCTCGTTGTCTTGCAGGCTACTAATGCTGGATTTGTGTTGTGGATTTTGAAGCAGTGTCCATGGTTTTAGTAAGCCTGACCATCTCCCCTTCAGTGTGTTACAATTCCTTTATTATTTGTTTTAATGTCTTCTCCCTCAGCTTGGCTTACTCAAGACTGTTCTTGGATCTGACTAATGGTAATTGACCCAAATGAAATTGAATTGGAGAAAAGCCATTGCTTACGAAGAAAGACCTGTGTGACTTTGGCTGGACTGATGGGTTTGCAAATCCTCAATTTTTCTTACAGCCACTTCTTCCATAATATCATGCCAATTTACCAAATCAGATCTTAAATTATCTCCTTTGCTTCTGATCCAACGACTTTTTGAGTTTATTTTTGTTTTTCCTGTTCTTTTGCTCCTTGCTTGGCAGTCATGCTCCAGTTGTAGCCTTGTTCATGGGGCAAAGGTGCCTAATATTACATGTACTGCACACTCCTTCCTTTGGGGCAGCTGTAATTTGCACTGATCATTCTTATTTTTGCACAAAGTAATTTGTATTCTTCAGAGTTTGGGTTTTTTTTTTTTTTCAGTACTGATGAAGAAAGGAGCTTCAGCATCTCAGATACATGTTTTGGCATATGTTTTCTTACAAAGTGATCTGTGGTTCAGAAATAGGTTATCCTTGTGGGTCAAGAGCTGTTGCTTTAACTAGTGCTCATGCCTTGTATTCATGAGAGGCTGTAATTGATTCCCATCTCTTTTATGGAATAGTCCTATTTTCTCACTGAATAGATGCTTCTGGTTCTTTTAAAGGCAGCATTCATCTCAATCAGCTCACTGTTGCTTTTTCACTACTGTCACCCAAGGAGGACCCCCCTCAACCTCCTCCTCCCCACTTCAAATCATAGCATTCAAATACTAATTTTCTTGTCTAGGTAGATCTCCAGACTCATTGAACAGCTACTCCCCAACAGAAAGAAAAATACCAAAGGTTTTGAGCTATAAGATAAAATAGTAAAAGATGGTACCTGTGCTTTAAAGTGTTTTTGAAACAGGTGTAATTTTTGGGGAAGAAGCTGAAGATGAACTGAGCTGAAGGATTTCCAGAGGCTGTACCTAAATAATATGGACCTGTGCTGCAGCCTCAGAGCTTAACATTGCAAAACTGCACAATCAAAGGGTTAATAGAAAAAGCTAAGTGCAAATTGGGTAAAATAAGAGAAAATCAATGTTTGTAACCTGCCATGAAGAGGGCATTCAGTCTCTTTGTTCTCCTGTTTCATTTTGGAAATCTATAGGTACCTGGGCTTCATGCCCACAGGATCCAGAGTGAATAAAGCTGCATGTGGGGAATAAAAATCCCGAGTTCACATCTAGGAGGTGTGGGTTTTTCCTCATTGCAGCATCTTGAAATACTGCAAAAAATAAATAGCTTGGCATTGGTTATTTATTTTTACTGTTTTCTACCAAAGAAGAAATTAAATGTGCCTTTGGCCACCCCTCTGCAGTCATCTACTTTTTGGCATCTTCTTTGAAACTTATGGGACAATTTCTTTCATAACAATTTTCTCAATGGGGATAAATACAGGCACAATGTGCTATTAAAACAAGCTGCTTTTAACAAAGAATGAGAATATCTTAAGATTTCTACTTTATCTCATCAAGACATGTAACTCCATAGTGGAGAAGGCCAGGAGCAATAGGAATGAGAAACCAGAGCCCTGAAAAGTATTTGCCAGGAAACCTGAAGTCCCACAGAAAATGTTGCATGTTTTGAAGGCAGCTGTTTAGGCTGAGGTTTGCAAATTTTTTGCACAAATCTCAGCTCAGTTTCCAGTAAAACCTGTCTTGATTTATCAATTCAAATCAAAGCCAGGTGAGATTTCATGTGATTGCAGGTGAGATCCACTGGCCTCTCAAGGGTCTTGCTCCCTGAGCTGAGGCAATGGAACCCTCTGCCAGACAATGCTGATTTTTTTATTTCCATGGGCTCCTGCAAATTGGCACTGGCACAGTTTACATGAGGACAAGGTTTTGGTGTAGCTGGAGGGCAAATTTCACCAGAGCAATGTTGTGTGACAACTGACCTGATGTTCTCCCACACTGCAGGGCCTCAGCCCCAAAGCTGCTGTGATACCCAGGGCTTGTGTTATAGCCTAGAGTGAAATAATCTGTGAAGGGGCCTTAAATCTGATATAACCGCAATTAAATTCTTCCATAGTGGGCATGCCATAATCCCATCATAATTGCCAGCACGAGTTAATAGCACTGTTCATATGGCACATAAACAGCAGAAAATGCATGCTCCAATGGATTTTCCTTTCTCCCCTTCATATTGGTCTGATAAAGTAATAGGCAATTAGGAATAGTTGGAAATTCCTTTGGAATTTACCATTTAATTAAGATACTCGTATTAAATAGCCCCAGGCCACCAGCATGTGCACCACCAAATCCTCAGGCTCTCACTGCCTCCTGTCCCAAGCTCCTCCATTTCCTTGGAGTTTAACTGGAAGTTCGGACACTGGAGGCCTTGAGCTCTGTTTTTAAGACTTTTTAAAAGGGTTTGTGGCATTTCGTGGTACTGGTTTTAGTGCAGAGATAAACAAGTTGGCCACACACTCCTGTGTTAAAACAAATCGATGCCTTATATTGTGCTGTTCACATTATCACCAGGCAAGAAGGGTGGAGAGGTGGGAATGGTTAGGGAGCAGAGGAGGAGGGAGAGAGAGATGTTCAAGACTCAGGTGAGTTGAATTTCCAGTGAATATACTTTGTCCTTATGGGTCCAATTTCATCTTCTGCATAGATTAATTAATGAAAGACCCAATTCCACCTTCATTTTGCTTATAGCTCTCACTGATGTCATTAAAACATACATTCCTACGGACAGGCAGGATATATGGGCCAGGATTTAAAAATCCATAAGGATCATTAAAGAGCAGAGTTAAAATATTCATTTGCCCATGAATGGCACACAAAGACATTAAGCCTTTGATTCCTTTATGCTTCTCAACAGAGACACAGGGATTAAAGTGTATTTCACAAATAAATAAACAAATTATCTCAGTAATGCCTCCACCCTTGTGTGTTCAGTTAAACTGTTAACCATCTTGAGGAAGGTTGATGCTCCAGCAGAAACCATGTTGGGGTAAACACTTCTTTTAAAGTTTAAGATTTATATAAGAAATGCATTCAATAAATGCCAGGCTCTGGCAAAACCACTTCAGCTTTTCTGCAGTGGGACAGCTACTGTGGACTTCAAACCTCGCTGGCTGCTGGCAGTGGGAATCCACCTGTACCAGACTGTTTGCCCATGGTTTTATGGGGTTGGCTGCCACAAACCTTCCACACACTTCAAAAGGTACAGCTTACTTTGGTACTCTTTGTCCCAGAAAGGGATTACAGGCTGACTTTAACAAGCTCAGGCTATTTCTGGTGTGCTGTTTTAGAGTTTCTCAGACACAATTGAGAGCTGGGTAATTGTTTTATGGGTTACTCAGCAAATCCAGATGTATTTATTTAGCATAAAGACGCCGATAAGTGAGAACTACTGAGGTGATACCAGAGTTCTGTGTATCTCCTCAGTTCAGTGCTTTGCCACATAATCTCTGGTAGAATAAGAAGGCTCTTGGACATCATATTGTATGTTTAAACTAGCATCCTGCATTAGTCACTGAATTCCTTAAAATAATCAGTTGGGGGTCAGATAACTGCTTTAATAAATGCTCTTGAAATGCCAGTTGATCTGTAAACAGCACTAAATGATATGACAGAAAATGTGGCAGCTCAGTTGAGATGGTGTGTGTGTCTCCTCAGCATTTGCTTGGCAGATAATGCCAGAAAATTGGATGTACCTTTTGTAGACTTTGATAATTCATAAATCTATTGACCAAGGTGTTCCATCATTAACCTTTAATCTTTTAGAACAAGTTGGCTGGAATCTATTTACTTTAACTAGCTTGTTCACTGATAATGCATGATTTTTGAATTTCCCTTTGTGCATTCCTTAGCTAAAGAAAAACACAGCTGTGTGTGAGACAAATTCTATTTATTTTCTCGTTAAGAAAAGTACAAGAAGATAGTATCATTTGAAAGCTAATAATAAAGAACTACTAAAGAACGCCCTTCATCTGTTTGCTCTGCCACTTTACGAAGGCTTTCCAAACAATCTTTTCAGCTGTATTAGTAAGGAAAGATATCTTAAAAGTCAAAGGAAGACAAAGTTAATGCATTTATAGAAGTACCATTTCAGATAACATTTTACCTGAGTGTTTAGATTAGTTAAATATTAGAAAGGTAGAGATAATAGCGTTGTTTGTATTCATAAATGTGGAAAGTTGCATTTTCAGGGCAGTGAAGTGTAAGGCATATCAAAGGTTTATCATCCTGGAATGTGTGGGGAGCTGTGTGTCCATCCACACCAGGAGGCTGTGGAGTGCTCCCTCCTGCCAGAATCCCACTGAAGAACAGGAATTCTTTGGTTTAGACTTGTAAGTCCCTTTCCCCTCACTTTTTTATCCATAGTTAAATATTGGGAATTAGGAAAATTACTTGGCACTACTTAACTACCTGCCTGGACCTAGTGAAACAGTGCAAGCACTGAGGGAGATTCACTGATGCAGCAAGGAAAATGAGACCAGGCAAAAGTCTGGCCATTTTTAGGGCCTTCTGCAAACCTCATTTGTAGGACAACACCTTCTCTGCTACAAATAAGATCTAAAATGAGCATCCACAAAGCACCCTGGGAGCAGCCAGCACACAAACACCCCTCCAGGCACGGACAGTCACACCCATGTGTCACACACAGTCCAGCCACAGGGGTGTGTGTATGGCAGGGGGGGATGGACGAGACCTGGCTGCACCCACAGATGGGCACATCGAGCTCCTCTGGCACTGCCATCTCCTCTCTGCTCATCCAAACCTGAGGATGAGCCCACAGCCTTGCAGAGATGACCACTGGGAACAGCCCAGTGCAAACATCTTCCACAGGGGTGCAGCAATCCTGCCAGCAACCCCAGCCACTCTTTTTCGTCTTGTTACCATCCTCACAGTCAAATCTTCAAATATATGTGTTGAAATGATCTGACAATAATGGCCCTGGCTAAAATATGATGTTGTTTTGACTGAATGTGGTTTAAACTGCCATCTGCTGGTTTGTACTTTTCAGGGCCAATATTAAAAACAGTGTTCCCTCTTACAGTAACTCTCATTCACATGAAAATAAAGCAGGCTGAGTAATGCCTTCACTCCTGCAATGCACAGCTGAAAATTGCACCGAGGAATACAAATGTTGCTGAGTGCAAAGGCAAATCCCAGTGCTTGTAGGTAGATTCCTCAGGGATATTTTTGTTCAATTTACACCTAGAAGAGAAGTTTTAGATGCAGATGCACGTGTGCAACTTCCCCGGCAGTAAATGAGATGTGCACGTACACATGGTGAGTTCAGATAGTTGCTTACGGGTTTCTTTGCCTATAAAAGCAGCTTCCTGGAATATTACCTGGGACTTCTGCCAGAGCAGGAACCAAAGATGGCCTAACTCATTCTATTCAAAGTTACATAATGAAGTTTTGCTTTTCATTCTCCCCTTTCCTAGACTGTGAGAGAAAACGCCAACTATTTAGCTTGAAATTTGGCAGCTTCTTGCGAAGGAGGAGTTTAATACCTATATAGCTGCTTTGAATTATTTTCCCATTGGTTTTCTTTCAAAGCTTTTGAAACATCAGGGTCTCACTGTCACTTGTTGCTCAGAGGCATTGGTAAGATCCCTGCAGGACATGAGTGGTGATGGGGTGATGTGCAGGACCATGACGTGGGCTCTGGCTGACTGTCCCTGCCGGGAATGGAACAGGATGCTGGTCTGGAGGGTGGAGGGGCTCAGTGCCAAAGGATGTTGCTGCCTTGTGTCTCTCTCTGCTTTCCAGAAATTAAAAAAAAATAAATAAATCCACAAGCAGAATAAAAAAAAAGGGAGATATTTGATGTTTCTCATTAAAAAACAACAGAACTTGTTCTGCAGGTTTAGGGAAGATTGTGCATCTTTGAGAGAAATAGCAATGAGAAGGATGAGCATTGGGCTAAAAGGCAGGATGGGCCAGATCTGCAAACACCAGCAAGGTCCTCATTTGCAGAGTCCTCCAGCAAGCCTCATAAACCATAAACCTTACCATGTTTATTGTCGAACCATAAAATGGTTTGGGCTGGAAGAGCCTCTAATGATCATCTTGGTCCAACCCCCTGCCAAGGCAGGGACAGCTTCCACTAGAGCAGGTTGCTCTGAACTCCATCCAGCCTGACCCTGAACACTGCTGGGGATGTTCCATCCACAACTTTTCTGAATAACCTGTGCCAGGGCCTCACCACCCTCACAGAGAAGAATTTTTTTCTATTCATTGTGGCAAGGTGAACTCGCAGCACTGTGGGCCAGCACAGGTGCATCCTGCAGCCCGGGTGATGTTTGACCCTGCTCCCACCAGCATATGCAGGGCTGTCCTACACCCCAAAGCGCCAGCACACGGCACATGAGCACCTCCAAGGCCACAAAAAATCCCTACAGGTCCAGCATTGCTGGCCTCTCTTGTTGGCTGACACAGTCAGGACAATCCAGGAGGGGATTATAAACCACCTTTCACCTAGGGGATCTCAAGGTGCTTTGCAAACATTGAGTCATTAATTCCCCCAAGTGTCCCTCTGAAGCTGACAGGTTTTGGGGGAGAAGAAGAGGGAGCAGAGGCAGCTGTGCAGCGGCTGGGGCAGAGGAATGCAGTGACGACATCGATGACATGACTAATTTATTTAGCAAACTGAGTTTAGCATGGTAATGAGGATGTATTTGCCATCATCCCATCATTCATGGGATTTATGAGGCTCTTTAGGCAATGAGCACTGCTGTGACTAAGTTTAGTTTGATTTGTTTAATTAATTCATCTAATTCATTTTGACTGAAGAAAACCCTGTAAGATTGTTTTGCAGATTAGAGGGACCCCAGTGCTATAAATGTGTGTGTATCTACCCATGTGCATCTATTTATCTACAGAGAGACACGTGGCTAGGGGTGCCTAAGACTATAAAGTGCATTAAGGTTTTATATTTTTCTCTAAATCAAATTACTACATAAACTTCTTGCTTTTGGCTCCATAAATATTAGTGTACATGGTCTAATCTAGACTGTTTCCAGTTAAAGTATAGGTTTTTTGGTAGCATTCCTGTTCTTTTTTTTGTGTATAATTCACCATCCATAATGCTCAGCAAAGCAATATGAGAACACTCAGGTTTTATGTCCCATGAGGAGCAAATGACAATCCTGTTCCTGGTACCAGAAACACAGTGTGGCAGAGCTGTGGCATCACGGTGTAGCTGAGGCCAAAGGAACCTCTGGAGCCCTCAGTCTCCAAGGACTGGGGTTTGCTCTGGGATCTGCTTTGAAAACATTTCTCCAAAAATCTCCCTGCAGACTGTGTCTGCACCTTGTGCCTGGTGCTGGGCAGCTCAAAGGAGCATCCTCATCTCCTCTGGACCTTCCCAGGAGGTGGCTGGAGGCAGGATGTGCCTCTGGCCTTGCTGGGCACCCAGGACATGACACAGTAGAATCATAGAGAGCACTGCAATCAGCAGAGGGTGGTTGCTGCAGTCACGCCCTTCCCACCACACCCTTCCCACTGGTGCCTTTTCCCACCCCTTCTCTGCTCATTCCTCTCTGGCACCACTGGTGCATTGGGGAACATTGATTTCCCAGCATGGCTACAGCACTCAGCAGCCTCTTTCCTTCAGCTTTGAGTAGTTAGAATAGTATTTTGGGATGATATTTAAACACAAGGATTTTGAACATATTTTAGAATTTGAAGGCTGAATGCACACTTGTAGTTTTTTCAGATATTTAGCCAACAAGATGTTGCCTTTCTACTCTGTGTTCAGGCGTGAATTTTCTTTATTTTTTTCCCCACTTATTTTCTTTTCTTCCTTTCCCCCCTGCTTTTCACCTCAGCATATCACTAAATAAATTACCTGATGCTCAGGAGCATCAAGTGAATTTATAGGAAGCCTCTGACGTTTTGGAATCCAGACCCAATGAGTGGATTACACCAATCCATAAATGTAATTTTATTTCTAGTGTGACTAATATTGCTAGTATTTGTCCTCTGTCTCTGGAACTTTAGGATACTCTCTGGGGGAGAGCAGGGCTTGGTTGTACCAAGTTTAAACCAGGTGTCAGCATCAGCAGCCCGGGTTTGTGCCCCTGCTGGTCGCTGCTTGTGCAGTGAAGATTCTGTACACCAGACAGAAATGAAGGCTTTTTTTTTGCTGTACAAAATCCAATGCCCTTAGAGTTTGTAATTTCTGACATGTCCCTTTTTAAAGTAAATTTTAAAAATTTGCCTGTGATTTATTGTTGAATTCATCTTCAGCAAAGATGGGGGAAATGAAAGCAAAGTCCTGGTGAAAAAGCATCACTTTGACTTCTCTCTCATGTCAAATATTTAAACAGAGAAAAGAAGAAAAATTTCCACTTGCAGTCTTATGTGCTGGTTTAAATCAATCACATGCTTATACACATTTTGTGTTTGTCTTCTCAGCAACCATCCTCCATCTACAATGTTGTGACATTTTACCTCTTCCAAATCAGACAGATATAACTGGGAAAATGATTGCCAAAAGCTTATGCCAAGACCTCTCTGCATCCCATGGATTCACCTGGGCATTGCCTGTGGCAGCAGTGCAGATGAATGATGCTGGTTTTATAGGAAAATCTGTGCATGGGAACTCAAAAAGCAGATTCTGGTCAGGCTGTCACTCAGCACAAAGCATTGGTAGTTCCTTTAACTGCAGATTTCTGCCCTGCTTGTAGCTTTTAGCCAGGCAGCATATGGAGCCTGATAAAGAAATCAGAATCCAAGCCATGCAGGATGCTCTAGCAGGCATCCAGCAGCGAGGAATTGGAGGTGTAATTTTCACAGGTTTAACCAAGAGCAATGACACTATTTGCAACCAAGGGGCACAGCCAAAAATTATTTGCCAGAATGCCAATGTGCATTCCCTAGTGGGTAATTGGAAAATGAGAACAACCTGTCAAAGATTAGCCCAATTTCTGAAGCAAGCACAAGAGAGTCTGATTTTGTTTATGCAAAAGAGGCGTCTAATTACAACTCAGATTTGGGTTTCAGAGTCAGTTATTTGGAGCTTTCCAGTTGTATGTACACACTTGTTATTGGTGTGGGGTTACAGAGCATGGCAAATTCCAGCCAAGGTGGGTTTAACTCCACCAGAGCCCAGCCCAGCCCTTCCCAGGCTGGTGTCTATCTCCCCCTGACATCAACACCAGCTTTTTTACAGAAAGCAGCTGCTAATGCTCATAGGTTTGAGGGCTTCGGTAGAACCGGTTTTCATTACCATGTTTATTTTATGAGATACATAGTATATTCTGATGAGGGCTTCTGGTAGTAAATCTTCAGGTTTTGGTTTGGCTTGTTTCTTTGTCTGCTGTGATAAGGCTCTGGGAGAAAGTGTTTCCCTGGACCTTGCAGTGGGATGGGGAAAGAGGAGACAGCTCAGCGATGGGGGGCAGAGCAGGGGTTGGTCCTCAGCCGTGTTTGCGACTCAAATGTGAGCCTTCCTGAGATGTTAATAGGGATTTACATCCAGAAACCCACATTGGCAGTGGAGTTGTGTGCTTAGGACCTGAGTGAAAATTCAATCCTGCCTTGGAAATAATCCCATGCCTGCTGTGTCACATGTGCCTGTGGGTGACACGAGCTCCCTGTGAAGGGCATCTCTTGGCATCACCTGGTTTTCAGTGGCTGATGGCAAACATGACTTCTAGCAGCAGGCCAGCAGTGAAGGGTGACACTTTTATGACCTATAGAATGAAACTGTGTTATTTTTGTGTTATTTGACACTCTCCTGTACATTTAGGGTGGCGTTAGGTGAAGAGTAAATGTCCCTCAGGTGTCTGAAGGGGAGCCCTCCCATTTACTGGAGATACATTTGGGTTTTTACTCAGTGCCTGCCAGGGTGTAGCTACACAGAGGGGTTTTACATCTGCTGACAGATGTGTTTTCACTAAGTCACTCTTCTGGTTTTCTCCTAAAACCCTTGTGGAAAGCAAAAAAGGGCTGATGGAATGGCCATAGGGAACACGTCCCTTGAAGGGACTGATGCCATCAGCAGCAGGGTGATGGTAGCAGTCACCTCTAATGATCCAAATCCTTCCAGACTCCCGAAATTTTGTGTAAAAAGCAGCTTTTTCTGCAGGACGCTTAAGTTTTGTTGATGTTTTGGCACAGGGTGACTGACAAGCCCTCAGCAATGAGAGTTGCTGGGGGTGCCAAGTGGATGCTGCCTCTCACGAGCAATTAGAGAAGTTACTAAATCATGTCACAAGCCTAGAAAATGTTGTGAAGAGAAATTGAGGTAATCCTTGCTTGTCGTGAGAACATAGAAATAAGTCTCATTTCCACAGCTGTGGGAGACCACATTATACAAAGAAAATTAGTGGAGGTATCTTCTTCCCCTGCATAAACCTTGGGTTCCTCCTTATCTTCATGCATGGTCCAAAAATCTTGGAAATATTATCAATGTAGATGGCTGTCCTAGGCAGCAGTTTGTGAGGGAATGAAAGCTTTCCATCACCATGACAGTCCTGGGAGGGCAGCAATGCCCAAACTTTTGGAAGGTGATAGTTTGGAAACACAGGACGACCTTCCCCATCATTGGAGGTGGCCGTGTCTAAGTGGTCTCTGTCTGGAAAGAGGGGGAAATATTAGAGAGGAAGAGCTGAATGCAAATTTCTGTCTTTCACTTTACTTATTTTATTGCTATTAAAGGCACCCAAGGTAGGATGTAACTGTGCCTCTCAGAAGCTCATCCAGCACTGGGAGCATCTCTCCCGTCTCACCAGTGCCCTCTGATCACACCAAAATCCAGTGCAAATCAATGCGAGGTTCCACCTTTGCAAGGCAGATTTTGCAGTGTGACAGCAGGAAAATGATTTTGCTTTTACTGCACGATCTACTTCTGCTGTGGCATATGTGCCCAAGCTGTGATGCCCTCAACTTGCCAAAGGGAACTTGCTGTGCCCCTTCCAGAGCACCCACTGCCCACAGCTCAGCCCGTGAGGGTGGGAGGACAAGTGATGTCCCATTCCCCCAGATGTGGGGGGTGGGAGGTTCCTCTGCCAGCATCCCCATGCTGGGCTGAGACAGCACTGCAGCCAGGCTGCTCCTTGCAAAGCTAAACTCATCATCTCCATGAACCATCTCCTCCTGCCAGAGCCAGCCCAGGCACTGGAATCTATGTGCTTGTCACCAGAGCTTTTACACATAACAACACGATGCATTGCAACTGCGTTATAAGAACCATAAAAAATCCTGGCACACATAACACATTCACTTCATAGAAATATTTCCAGAAAAATTCAGTGATTGAAGACTCAAATCATATCGCAGTGCAGTCTTGTTTATTCCATAACATTATTTTTATTGCAGGATGACTTATACATAACCTTGAATTTCAAGTTCAGTAGAACAGACAAAGTATTTGTTTAGAGGGCAGGACGATTAAAACTATTTTTTTCCCTGTTTGAATTGGATAAAATTGTAATATATCCTTTACGTCACAGTAGCACCCTAGTGGTTATCATATTGCATGAGTTACATGAGTTTTCAGTGAACATTATACAGTATATACTACTTTCAGTAAATAGACCAGTCATGCTCATAGTTACATGGAAAACTCCAGGAAATTTGTGATGACATTCCCTGCAGGTTAGTAATTCTACCCATTATTTATACTGGTTTGATTTGAGCTTTAAAATAATCTGGTGAAATTAGATAAGGCTCAACATTCTGCAAAGCCTTTATTTCAGACAACTCCAGAAATAGTTTAGGCTAAATATTTGGGATTGACTGAATTCTAAGATCAAGTGAGTTCTCTTTATACCTTTGATACAACAGATTTAAAAAAAAAAAGAAATACCCCCAAGCTCTTTGAGTAATATAATTGATGATTTTTATGTTGATTTTTTTTTTTTTTACATCCTTGTGCATCATTAAAAATAACATGAGTTTAGAGCAGAATTTGTTTTCCAAGTGGGTTGGGAAGTGAAGTTCTTCTCCAGGACCAAATCCTTACTAATCCCTCACTGTGTGCTCTGTGCCTCGCCAGCATAACATACAGCAACATTTGTGCTACAGCCCATCCTCAGTGAGCACCACCTGCCCCAAGCAACCATTACAAATGGTATTAAATAACCCCTGCTCCAGCATGACCAGAGACCACCCAGCATTTCTGCAGCAACTTCTCAGCCTCAGGTTTTACAGCCCACATGGAGCTCCTGGGGGACCCACCTGTGGCACCCACAGGCATCACCCAAAATTGTCCCAGGTCAGAGTTTGTGCACAGGATACAGGCACTTTCCATTATTCAGTGAATCCACCAGAGATTTTGCGTGAGGCAACAGTTAAGGAACACAGTGCACTTAACACGTGTCTGAACACGTCCATCCTGATTTTGCAGAGCTCTTAAGTGTCTGCTCAAATTGATGCATATACTTAAGCTTATTCCTCTAGAGTTAAGCATGAAAAGTATGTATTTAACCTTAAACATATGCTTAAATGCTTTGCTGAATGAAGACCATAAGGCCTAATCCAGTGATCATTTAAACCAGTAGCCCATTATTTCAGTGGCTGCTGTGTGTGTCCATTCACTGAATGAATACTGGAGACAGACGAAGGAAAAGGAGCAGATATATCAGTGTTTTGTTGATGTGGACCCTTTTATATTCAAAACTCTTACAATTTGAAATATTCTTCTCAAGGCATTTTTAAACGGACAGGCAGTGTCAATTTTTTTCTATATTACTAATACTCCTGCATTTTTTATCAATTTTTCTGGTATCTTACTCTGCATGGCCTCTGCATTCCTACACACAGCATCTCAGCCCTCTTTAATAAAAAAGCCTGTCCCATTGTGGAAGAAACTATTTGTTAGCCCTGCAGATGTCTCATAGTGTGTGGTTTACTGAAAACTCTGGCTGAAGCAGGTGACTTTCCAACTGGAAAAAGGAGAAGAAAGGCCTTATGGCCACTTTTGCCTCCATGCAAAGCTGAGCTCCTCCACCTGCCTGGGGGCTGCAGTGGGCACATGTGGGGATTTCAGTTTGCCAGGACAGTCCTTGAGTTGTATTTGCTGTGACCTGTGGATTTTTTAATGGATAGTCACAGTTATTCCGTACTGATGGCTGGCTTAGTCTTCCCCATCCCTGCTGCCCTGAGCCTGGGGAGCAGTCCCGTGCCTCAAAGTGTCTCTGCACATCCCTGCCAGCCCCTTGTGCAACCCCAGGCATGTGGAGCCCCTGCACATGGATCCCATCATCAGCACCAGCAGAAAGGCATGAGAAAAGTCTCAACTCCTGTCCAGCTAAAAACCCATCCATCCATCCATCCATCCATCCATCCATCCATCCATCCATCCATCCATCCATCCACCCATCCATCCATCCACCCATCCATCCCTCCCATATCTCAGGTAACACCAGTAGCAGATCCCAGTGAGAACGACTTAGGGATTATGTGAGGCTGGAGTGACCCTTCCTTAGAGATACTATTTTGGTTTCCAGTGATCCAAGACAGAGGTGATACCTTTCATTACAGCCCTGGGTGGACTTTAGGTCCATTAACTTACCTAATTGTGCCTCTTGGCTGATTTCTACTCAAGCTTCCCGTTGTGCCCTAGTGCACCCCAGGGCTGCAATTCCTAATCCTGATGAATTTTCTGTGGGCAGTGCCAGGTCTGTCACTGTGCCACCACACACCAGCAACCAGGGCAGTGGCACTTATTCCCTTCTAAACCTCCTCTTCTCCTCCCATGCAGAGAGTAAAGCAGCCTCAATTTACCTCGACCATCTTGTAAAATAAAGTTGCTTACAGATGTGCCCGTTTCTCGAGTGCTTTGGCACTCACAGATAAAAGGAATTTATTCTCTGTTGATTGAGCTGATTGGTCAATGCTCAGCTACCAACACCCTGTGATTCACAGAACTTGGCTGCAGGAGGTAGAGTAAGAAAAAATAAAGCTTTTTTTAGCTTTTTTCCCTTCTCTCTAATTGTCACCAACAGCTGAATGCCTAACTAAGGGACGTTGGCAAAATCTCCCTGATTCATCCAAAAGAGCCAGAGGGGGATCATATTTATGTGTGTTTGTAATTTAAATAATTAAAAAAAAATCTTCAGCCATTTACAGCTTATATGCTAATGCTATAGAAAATAGGACAAGAATACACAGCTTTCTATAAATAGAAGCTTCTGTTGATTTTCAAATCTACCAGAGCCTTTCCTTTGCTAAAGAGAGATAAACCACGTTTTGTTTAGCTTGACAAAGTCGTTCACTCCCAGACTGGGAAGCTGTACGCCAGCTTTCAGCCTGAAGTGGCTTTTTGTGGCTGAGCTGGAAACCCTTTAAAAAGGTTTGTAATGGAAATGCTGACAAACAGCACAAAAAGTGGCACTAAGTGAGCAGTGCTATGATATTTCCAACTTTCTAGGAAGTTCATAGACAGCAAGTGGTGAGTTAGGCTGTCTTGAAATAGACTTTTAGCAATCCTGGTTCTCTTTTTCCTCTGGTGCATGAGTAGAACTTCAAGTTCAAAGGGAGGAGCTGGAGTAGGAGCTGTGGTCCTGCCCCAGCCTGGTGCAGTTGCTCCAAGACATGCCACTGCTCCAGTTCACTCCCCAGACCTGTAAAATCGGGTTTATATTTCTATGTCTCTCACAGGAACTACCTGTAGTAGCTTTTTCACCAGGTCTCTAAAACCTTACAATTATGTTTAATTTACAGGTTTCTTGGTAAGAAGCATCTTCGTACTCTTAATTTTCCTTAATTGAATACTGCCTTTTCCATTGGATATATTTTAGCCTGTGACATACCTGTTAATTATTTTACATAGGGATTACCACTGAGCACAGCCTTTTATAAACCAAAAAGGGCTTCTTGGTGAATAATGGTGTTAATCTACATGGACATGTAACTATATTTTTAGAGGGGAGGATACCAGGTTGCACAGTATGGATATTGCTGGTTGGGATATGCACAGTGGGATGCTTTTACTGCCACTAAAATCAATATTAGGTCCCACAGGTTTTACTGGGAAGAGACATGAATTTTTAAAACGTCCCATTAAGAGCCCAATCCTGCCACCCTTGCTCACATGTGAAATCCCATTGATATCAGGGAGTCTATTTGCCTGATTAAGGACTAATTCTGTGAATAAGGATTTGCAGGAAGTGGCCTTATCTCCTCTGCATACCACAGATCCTGCTCTCTAAAAGTGTTTGCTGTAAGCGCTTATCGTTTATGTAAGTGCCCTTCAATGGACATTTATATAATGGGGTAAATATTTAAAAAGTTGTGCAGTGCTTTAGCTATGCAGGGCTAAAGGACGTGAGTGCTCCTGGCTGGAGCATCAGGCACCTTCTCCCCAGGTGCCAGGAATTACAAAAGGAAAACCTGTGATTGCAGAGTGGCTTAGGAAGCACAGTGCCGTGCAAGAGGGATCAAGATATTAGCCTTTTTAAAGTGGGATTCACCAGGATGTAAAATCTACTCTGCTGAAAACACACATTAAGCCAACTCAGAAATAATGTTGTTGCTTCACAGTAAAGGGTTTGTTGTAACTTGGCTTTTTGGCAAGCTGTCAAGTGAAACTTCAGCCATATAAATAATGGTGTTCCAAAAGGAAATGGAGAGGGCAAAATGTTTTGAGGAGATGGCAAACCCTGAGTAGTGTGTCATTCCCTGGGATATAGATAGGCCATTATTTACAACCATTACTGGAAAAACACATGCAGTGGCTAAGAGGTTTGTTGGTTTTTTTTGTTTGTTTTTTTTGTTTAATTTGAATAAACTCTTTTGTGTTGTTTGTTCACCACCATCAGAAACTACAGTTACCAAATTAATGAAAACCAAGTGATGCCTCTGAAGAATTTTTAAATGAACCTTAACCACTGCCTACGGTGACTCACTCAAAGTGAAGGAAAAAAATAAATAAATAAAATAAAATTAAGGTGAACTAGCCACTGTTACTAAGAGTCAATTGACAGAAGGCATGGGTCATTAATTTTGTGTCCTTTGTTTTGTCAGTTTGTTTTCGTGAGGCCTGGTAGAGAAAGTAAAACCAGTCAAGCTGAAAATTGTCTGCTCTGTAGCTTATTTCCCCTCCCAGCATGCCCTGACCCAGGGGAGCGGCTGTGGGGCCATGGCCCTCCTGCCCCTCCTGGCCCACATCCCCATGGCAGGAGGGGTTTGTTAGCAGAATGTTAATTCTGCCCCAGCTCAGCTTTAATCATGTACAGGTTCTGGGTGTTGGGAGCAATGAAATGTCCCCCCCCACATGCAGTAATTTCACTTTGGGAAAAAGACCCCGCGGTGCTTTTGGCCTTAGAGTAAACTCTGACCGAAAGTGAGAAGGGAAAAAAAAAGCTGTGTCTAAAGGCAAAAAGGTTAATTTTAAATTCACCCTCACAGTATTTCCTGGCCTTTTTCTCCTCTGCTTGTGCATCTGCCCCACCTGCATCCCTGGGGTGCCCATGTGGGGCTGGGATGCTGCAGGTGAGGACCTTGGTGTCCCAGCACATGGGTGCGATCTCTTCTTTCACCCAGAAAACCCCTGTGACACTGAACTCTTTAATTTTTACCCAAATTTTTAATATCTTCAGTGAATAATCGTGGCTTGTCCAGTTTTATGCAGATAGGAATGTTTAACTCTCTGATTTTAGTGGGCTCAGAGGTCCTACAGCTGACACAGACCTCATCCCTGCACGGTCCATCCACAGAGGAGTGCCTTGCTTTGCGATCGTTTTCTCCTTAAAACCCAAGAAAAGTTGGCGGCATTCAAAGAAAGCAAATATTACACATTTGCAACCGAATCCCATAAAATTAGCAGTGAAAGCACTTTTCTTTCCGTGCTGGAGATGCAGGAGGTGATAGGTAGACATGGATACACGAGGCAGATGCTCGTTGTTTTGCTTTTCCCCACCAAGTGCACCCACGTGAGACCCAGCAGCCCTCCAGCGTGACCACTCATTTCCGTGGCCGCCCACATAATCTGTCCCCAAGATGTAAAAGATAAATGTGAACCTTTGGTACATGATTATGCCAAATTACCGTGTTCCCCCGTGCCTGTGAGGTTTAGGTGGATAATTGGATTCCTCTTCGTTTTTGGTTTGAAAGAATCTTTTCCGTCATTAGGCTGGTTGCCAGAAGTGGGTGTTTGTGGCTGGGTGTTACTGCAAGGGCTGAGGGCCAGTGTGCTCATAAACAGAGAAGTGACATAATGTCTTTGGTATAATGAGAGAGCTTAATGCAAAGCACTGCAGGAATTAGGGGACACGCTTCAAGAATGGAAATGAAACGTATGGAAAATGTACCCTTAGTGCTTTGTCAAAAAGACACTAGAACCCCCCCCCCCCACCTATTTGATTAAACACTCTTGGAACGAGTTGTACTAAGAAAAATTATTGCTTTAGCTCCATTATCTTAACGTTCATTGGAAATAAATTTCCATTAATTGAGTAGCCTTTAAACCAACAGTTAAAATTGATTTTGACACGTGCCAAAACCTCACTGTTTTTGGCATTATCTCCTAGATGCTGGATGTTGGTAGGAATGTGCTAAAAAGTTCTTTCTTCCTGTTGAGAGATGGCTAACTTTTTGTTGTTGTTGTTGCTGTATAATTTAGCATTGGTGTTGCTTAATATTTGTTTTTAAGAGACCAAAGCAGTTTGCTGAATCACTTTCATGGTTCATTAAAGCAAAAGCTGCAGCTTCTGTTCTGACTACCCAGATAACATTTTCAGATAAACACAATTTCCTGGAGTTTTTGCTTTTTTTTTTGTGGGTTTTGCTTTGTTTTGTTTTCTCCTAGGTCAAGCCCACAACCTTTACCTTATGAAACAGATTACACTTTCCAAATATTGTATGTTAAGTGTGTGTTGTTGCTTGTTATCTATAAATCAGATGCAGAGTCTTAATACCCAAGAATGTTCCGTTAACTCTAAAGAGAAACGTTCACTTTTATATAGGAAAAAAGTCTTGGCAGACAAGTTGGAAGTACCAGATGGAATAGGTTGTGCCACACGGATTATAAGATTTCCCCCCCTCCTCCCTTCTTATTGATGTCTTAAATTGAACATGTTCCATCTGTCTGCTCTCAATAATGAATAGTAACTTTTTTTTTATTGTAAAGGTAACAAATTCCATATAGAATAAATTAATTCAAGCATGTAATGAAATGTGCTAGGAGTGTGTGCGTTGGAATTATGTGTAGAAATCTAATATAGTTTGTAAACTGCAGCAGGTAAGACTAGTGGCAGAACTGACAGCTACTCAGGGAAGGGCAGGTAAAAATTGCTGTTAAAAATTATGTCAGGAGAAGTTTGCAGCAAGAACCTCAGGATCTCACAGGATGAGAAATTTGGTTGTGCCACCAGAGTTTATTCGATTTAACAGTGCTTGGATAAGGGGCTTTCAGTCGTGTCAGGTCCTCTTCCAGCATGAAGGGTCTGTGGGTAGGTAGAAATGTGGTGTTTTACCTGTGTCGAGGGCCCTTGGTGCTGCTGGAAGGAAACACAACAGTGTCCATTAGGCTCCAGTTCCCCCTGCATCTCCTTAAGAGATTGAACGTTGCTCTGTTAGACCAAAAGCATTTTTAATTTCTCCTCACTGGAAAAAATCCAAAGGATATAAACTTAAAGCAAACTCAAGTGCTTTGTACACTGAAGCAAAAACAAAGTAACCTTTAAATGCAGTGATGAGCTGTTGGGTTTCAGACTGATATGTTTGGTTTGAGATAAATCCCTGCTTCTGCTTGAGACTGTATTTTACTTTCTCTTTACTATATAGTGGCTTGAGATAAAGGCACTGTGCCTTTTTTGCACGTTTCTATAAATAGAGAATTAAATACAGAGCTTTAAATACAAAACCAGGCACACTTTTCTGTTAAAAGTTGTTTTTATTTTCATCTGAACACACAAATATATGTATTTTTGCTCTAATATCAATGAATTTTAAAAGGTTGGCTCTTTAAACTTTTGGGAACAGTTGGTTTTGATTTTGGATGTAATAATCTTTTCTTTCTGTGACAGAGGTTTTTATCTGGAATTGGAAATTACTCTTTCTTTACTTACAGATAATTGATGCAGACCGAACTTGTTAAAGTCAAAACAAACAACTCAGTTCTTTATTACATGCTTATGTGCTTAGTCACCGACTTTATATTAGATTCTGCAAATGGTACAATTTATGCAGTGACATGTCGGAGACTTAATGTTGTAATTTTCCTGTTCCTAATGGAGAATTAAGAACCTGGAGAAGCTTGGAGGTTCACATGCGCAGAATCCCTACTGCTCGGGTGCAGAGGTCTCGCAAAAATTTAGTAAGTGAGAAGGAGAACAAAGATCCTTAGTCGGGGGGGAAAAAAAATTGGATAGCCTGTGGCTGAGAAGCTGATTGGGACAGGTAGGCACAGTGGGGCGCGGGATAATGAGGCACATGGCAAATGTGATGCACAGATGTGAAGCCAACTGTAGCTTTGGTTCCAGGAGCCGCGCATGCCACAGCGCTGCGCCTCGGGGCTATGTCTACACCAGAACATTTGGAGCAGTAAACGACGGGCAACATTAGGTTCAAATTAATCTATTACTCCAGAGCTGTGAAATGTTGGTTGCTTGTTGCGGAATTACATTGCCTCTGGGTGAAATGTTTTAGGGAGATTTTAATGCATGCTCATGGCTCGCAGAGCAGATTAAGAGGAGAAAGGGAAATTAGAAGGGTTAGGAGGGCTGTTGAGGTGCACATTTCTGGTTAAAGTATATGAAAAGGGTATTACATATTTCACAAACAGACCTGCTCTCCTGTTGGCCACCTGCTGGGACTGAAATATCCTATGCCATAATGAGGGCAGGTTTGCAGAAGCCTTGTAAAAAGTTTAGAAAGCAGATAAAGGCAACGTTGGCCTTTCCGGAAAATTTGGGAACGTGGAAAATTTCTTCTCTCCTGCTCCAGGATCCCAAAAACCCTGACTGAGACAATGCCAAACTTCAGCTCTTTGGTATTTACCACTTCAATTTTGACCACGATGCTAAATGACAGGTAGTCTCCTAAAGTTTCACAACACGTTATTAGGATTAAGTAATCAGATCCAAGCTGTTTTCCCCTGGTACCTAAGTGGTCCTGGCAGGCCCTTTTAAACAGATCCATGGTCCAAAAGGACGTGTATTCCAAGTTGTAGCATAAGATATCCTAAATCCTCGTCAATTAAATAAACTTTATTAAATCGGCACAAACTGTTTGGAACTATCTATAAAGAATATATTTTTTTACTATATTGTTGCTTTTCTTATAAAGAAACACTTAATTGAAATGCCTAAGAGCTGCCTGGCACAAAAGTCAATAAAAAGCCTAGAATAGAGTTTATAGGGGTTGTCTATGTACATAATTAAATCCTTCAGGCACTTTAAAACTCTGCAAAATAAATGGTTATGCAAGAATGGCCTGCTGAGAGAAGAAATGCTTGTATCAGCTTTAAGCAGCTGCTCTCTGCTCGGTGTTTCTGTGTTGGAATGAGAAAGCTATTAGAAGAGGGGACGACTGCAAGCCCCATACAAATCATCTTTGTTACTGACACTTCAGGGAGTGCTTTATGGTGGCTGTCAGGCCCAATACAGAACTTGGGCCGTGCCAGCAAAAGTCAACGGGCGTTATTTGAAAAGGAGATGGTCGTGACAAAACCAACATCTCTGCCCAAGTAATGCTGGGGGGCCAGGATGGAGGGAGCTGAGGCAGGAGTTAATGCTGGCTGCAGCCAGGCACTGCCGGGCGAGCGTGCGGCTGAGGCCTGGGTCTGATGGAATAACAGAGGTTAATTGCTTGCAATGGTCTATTGCTGTAATAGGAGTAAAAGGGGAGGACTGTACTTAGATTTGATTTCACTGTCCTTTAGGGAATACAGATCGAGGGGGTGGGATTGTTATTAGGGGCAAAGGAAGTGGTGCTAAAAAAAGAAGAGTTTAATGAATGTAACCAATAGAAAAATTGTAGGTTTGTTTCTCCCTCTGGCCCTCAAAGTTATGATAAATGATAGCACAAGGAAAAGATAACCTACCATGAGAGTAGGATCACCAAGGCCAAATACTAAAACTCCCAGCTGACTGCCCCATACACTGCAGCCTCTGTTCGTGTTTATTTTTTCTGCTCACTCTTGGTTTCGTCAATCAGTATGATAGACGATAACTCCTGACTAGAGCAGCCTGTGTCCTGCTCTCTCACGGTGGGTAGCATGTTGTGGTTGGCGCCGTGCAGTCGGAGGATCACCCGCATCAGAAGCATCAGGGGATGAGGTAGGGAGCAGTCTTCCAGCAGCCCTGCTCCTGGGAGAATAGCAGGCAGCGGTGTTATCAGCATGCAGCCACGCTGCCAAGAAAATGACCACACATTAGTAGCTTTGTTTGGGTAGAGTCTAGGGGGGATGTCGCTCGCAAAAAAAAAAAAAAAAATTGAGACGCTCTCTTTCTGTTAAATCATCCCGGTTGTGAGTGTTAAAAGATAGCTTGTTCAAAAAGAAACCATACGCGGCTTGCCCGAGGCCAGGCCGCGACAAGGCTCGGAATTTGTAGCGCTGCAGTCCCGGGGGCAGACACACACCCGCCTGTCTCCGGAAAGCAACAGGTTTTCCGCTTGCTCCTGCACCCAATCCTCCTCTGCCCTGCCCCAGCGCGGCCTGGCCTTCCTTCCCTGCCGTGCCTTTCCCAACGCCTCGCCTCGCTTTTGCTGTGCCAGTGCCTTGCCTTTTCCCCATGCCTTTCCAGGGAAACAGCAAAAAAAAGAAAATAGCCTTTGCTGGATGCTGACATGTGAAGAGCTGCTTGTTAAGCCAACAGCTCATCAGATGGCTGGAATTTCCTGCGCCCGATGGCTGGTGTTGTTTATCTCCTCTCTCAGCACCAATATTTGCCATGTGTGTTGTTGAAGGTTTTGCTCCCATTTTGCTAATAAAGGAAAAGAGAAAGTGTGTTTACTATTGCTGAAACCTCAGCTCTTTTGGGGGGTTTGGGTAGGGCCTCTGGAGCCATTTTATTTTCTAGCCAAGCACCCCTTGCGTCCCCTCAGAGAAGGAAGTAGCCAATGTGAAATTCTTTTGATATCTTGTGATGTAGCAGTGGTCAAACATTTCCTGTTCCACATTTTTTCCAGTGTATTTGTGGTTCTTTTCCCAGGAACAAATGTTTCAGGATTCTGGTGGACTGGGCTTTACCAGACACTTTGGGCAAGGCTGACAAACACATCCACCTTGGAGCAGGGCAGCTGATGTGACCGCAGTTACTTGGAGCATCCAAATGGGCTTTTTTAGGAAATAACCCCTGTGTGTACATTCCCACTCAGTGTAAATTTCTTAAATGAAACACATCTTTCCTCATTCTCACCGGTTTCTCCCTAATAAGTGCTGGTCTGTGTTGAGGTGAAATTTAACACTAGAATATTAGTTTTATTCCAGCTAATTATGTTACTGCTCATGAACCCTTGGATTTAGGGTTGGTCTGTTTCTAGTTATCCTGCCAAGTTTTTTACTTGACGGAGGGGGTCTGTTTCATACTACTTGGCCTCCCAACCTTTGTAACCCCTGGTTTCCTCTCTTTTCTGAATCACAAGTTTATGTTCTCCCCTTCTGTGAAAAGATTGAAAGCTTGCTCAAGCACAAACTGACCGAAAAGCAGCAGTAATTTTTAGTAGATCTTTTCTTAGCAAAACATTTTCGCTGAAAAATAAGGTAAATGCAGTTATGACTGCTGATAGAAAGGAATCCAACTATTAATAAAAAGCAGAGAAGGATTTTGAAACAGGGCTTCCACTGTTACAATGGAGACATTTTCTATTACTTTATTTAGTGCAACACCTGTGGCTGCTCACATTGCTCGTGGCTGAAACAGTCCAGGTCTACATAGAAAAGAAATATTGCGGTTTCATTAACTTATTTGTACTTTATGTCAGTGTTGTAGCAAGGGCTGGGCTTGCAGGGACCAGGTTTGGGAGGGGGAAGGGGGCTGGGAGCAGAGCCATGTGCAGTGGATAGGACCTGGAAAACAGGGATCCTGTGGAGGATGCATGGATGATCCCAAATCCCTCGTGCCATGAGTGAGTGATCCCTCTTGTGACCTACAGCTGGAGCTCTAATCAGAGGGGAAAGTGGAGCTAAAAGCATAGCAGATGATAGAAAACTGTTAGCTATCTGTGCACTCAGTTTGTCCCAGGAAATATCCTGGAATGATTAAACTTCCCTGGCTGAATCACTTTGTGCTCCTGCTTGCTATAAAAGAGATGCTCATTGTTTTCCGAGTGAGATATTGCTGCTAAAATTGAATCAAGAATATGTGATCTGGTTTTGGCTGCTCCCTGTGTTCTCAGACCTCTGGCCTGCTCCTGTCACCCCTCAGGAAGTCATCTGCCTTCCTCTGTAGTTGGTCTCCAGCTCCTCCTAAGGACAGACATGTTACCTCAGTGGGATGTAAGCAAATGGGTGTGTTTGCTAAATTTCATAGTTATGTTTGCCAATCACCATTCCCATTAGATTTTAGTCACTGACTTGACAATATTTATCCAGACTGTGGCTTTGTGCACAGTGTTTAAAAACTGTAATTGTCCATTCTTCATCAAAAACTGCTGCAGAGGATCTGGATGGAGCATCTTCAGAATCAGGCTCTAAAAGGTGTGTGGGAGTGTTTATGCAGCACAAAATAATTCTTTCATTTATGTACTGGGAGCAAGAGGAATTCAGGTGTGTATCATAGCTGTTAGACTCTAATTGCTCTGAGCACAGGAGGACCAGTCAGTGGTGCTTTATTTGGGTTTGGATGAAAGTGGATTTTGAGCATATTCAGGAAGTTTTTAAAAGGCAAACAGGATTCAGGCGCTTACAGGCTTTAAATGGGCCTCATTGGACTCTCCTCTTGGTTTCCATAAAAGTTAACTACTGAGATTTATCTTGGAAATAGAATGATGTGTCTAACAGAATAATTTACTTTCTGCTTGATAGAGATATGGACAGTAAAACACCACTGAGCTGGTCACTGAAATTAGGGGCAGGAAATAGGATTCCAGTCTTTTGACACAGCAGTGAAAGAGCTTCTGAGTCCAAAGCGTGGGAAAAAGTTGCTTTGTCTCTCTATTACTGTTTCTGTAGGCAAGATGATTTTTAACAAACAGGTTTAATCACAAGAAAACCACATAGACTTACTCAAGATAAATTAAAGCATGTCAAAATTATATACATCCAGTACTAAACTCAATTAATTGTCTTGACCAGCATAATTCAGTGATATGCGCTTCTTTTAGCTCATATTTCAATATGAGTTTTATTAGCTTTTTATAGCCCTGCTCAATTTAAACCAGAACGTGCTGGGTCTTTCCCAGCCCTGGCTCCTCTGGGTCCAATTCTGTTTTTCTTCTTCAAGATCTGATTCTGCTCCCATTGTATTCAACGACAAAACCCCCAGTAAAGTCAGGAAACCAGCAGCCTTTATTCCCACTGAGGCCGGTGGGAAGCAGAGCAGGGTAGGAATTGCCAGGTTCTTCTGTTTTCTTAAACTAAACAATCCAGGCTGCTTTGGTCCCCTCTCACAGACGGTCAGTCCAAGTAACCCCATTGTAAACCTGTTCCAGGCTGGGTTTTATTCTCCGTGGGTGACTCAGCCGCACGCGGTGTCCCTGAGAACACAGCAGAGCGTTGTGTAACACAGTGGATAAACCCTTGGCTTAATTCATGGAGATATGCTTTGGTCCTTATCAAGGTGTGCCTCCTTGATACCACACAGCCATCCCTAATCACCACTCCACGAGCCTTTCTCACTCCTGAAGGGTGAAGGATGAGTTTCGGTGTTGTAACAGATCGCTTGCTATTTCTATTATTAAATGTCAAACACCTTATACCCTTTTTGTTTGCACAGCCCTACTCTCTGATAAAATCACTAATGAAAGGATTTAACAAGCACAGAGGGAAAATTGCCCTATAGAAAATTCCATTAATAATCTTCCTTGAACTCATACCACTTGCCTTTTCCTGCCAACAACAACTACTTGACATTTCCACACAAGCTGGAAGATAACTAAAAATCATATAACAGAAATCCTGGAATAAATGTAAGTGTTGCCTAGTCTTCAGCATTGATTTGCAGATGCAAGTGTGCAGTAAGATTATAGTGCAAGATTTTATAAGCCAGAAGAGACCCACCAGATCTGAGAGTCTTCCTGAGGAAATAAAAAGCCTAGGGGTTCCCCTAAAGAGGCTAATGAAGATGAGCCTGCATTACTGGAAATGCAATATACATCCTTTATTACTTTGCTAAGTGTTTTTCTGAAAGTCAAACAAAATTTGTTCACCTACAAGTGAGGTGCACTTTTTTTGTTTCACGTGACATGCAAAATTTCACCTTAAAATTCAAAATCTTTTACTACAACTGAAGAAACACGAAGTTTTGACCGTTCTCTCTGTCTAGTACCTTTCTCTGCATAGTCTTTCTTCCCATGAATTTAAAATAGTTTGCTTCCAAAATGTAAAATCACAGTGAATTCAAGTAAAGTGACAGCGTGCACTGGTTCATTACATTATGTGTCAGAGCAAATCAGAGGTTCCCCAGCTGTTTTTTGTTAGAGAGCTCCTCTGTGATGGCTTGGCAGATTGGCACTGCTGCTGTCTGTCTCCCATGTCACCTTGCTTCCTACTCATGTACAATTACACTCTACACGTGAGCTGCTTTGGCCACTTGCTTGGCTTTAGGTCCCTGCAATATCAGAGAGAAGCTGCTTTGCTTTCAAGGCACCTGATGCACCCTTAAATTAGGGCCTTCTTCCAGTCTCTGTCTTTCCCTCTACCAAGAAAAAAAAAAGAGGAGAAAACACATAGTTTGGGGTTTGTTCTGGGTTAGCAGTGTTATAAGCTGTGCCTGCAATATTCATGTTATATATTTGAGGATTGATGAAAAGAATTGGACTGTGTGACAAAACAAATGACTGGGCCATCAAAATACCTGCAAACTTTGAGGTTACTTCATGTCCTAGGGGGACTTTATGCCCTAAACCAGGACAAATACATATGAAGGTGTATGTGCTGGAAGTTTCTGTGAAGACTTCATCCTTCTGTAAAGCTACCACTGACCTTGAAGCTTCACCTTTACTATTGCTTTGATTAGGCAATTATTTTTTGTTGCAATAAGTTAAGTTAATAAAGATAACTTCATTCTGATGTAATCTTTGCTGCTGTTTCTGCCCTCCCCTGTGCACACCCTGCTCTGGATTTGGTACAGACAGAGCTGTTCTCAGCTGAGAGCTCCATCTCAGCCAGCCCAAGAGTTTCCTTAACATGCACTGTCACACCACACTGACGGCTGAACGTTGCCTTGTGTTTGAAGCCTTTAGAATTAGGAGGGGGAAAAGAGCTCAGGGGAGCTTTGTGGTGAGAATTCAACACCTACAGTGAGGAGCTTCTACTCATTTGTGTGATTTTGTTTGGTAAGACCATCCCAGGACTTTGGAAGTGATGGTATTTAGCACGGATTAGTGGATGGGGCCCATCCTTAGCAGAGTTGGAGGCTGGGCAATCCCACACCCGTTTCCACTGCCACGACACAACACACAGGCACTGATGTACAGCCATGCACTTCCCACTGAGGAGATGCCAGTCCTGGCTGGAACAAAGGGATATATCCAGGGGTGAAGTGGGATGCTGGGGCTGGGCTCCTGCTCCCCAGCCCCTTGGGCTTCATTCGGCGGCAGCTTTGTTTATTTGTTCCACGATTACATGTATGAGCTTCCAGAATTTATGAGATCAGAGTTCAAGTGAAAGGTCACAGTTCACAGGTCAAGTGAGAGGCTAAAATTTGTGAAATCAAGGAAATGACAGGACAGTGCCAAGTGAAAGGTCAAAAGTCAAGTGAAAGGTTCAGCATGGATGAAAGTGAGCAGGCTGAGTGCTGGGCAGACCACACACCCAAGGGGATCCATACTGACATCTTCAGCATCAAAATGCAGCCTAATTTTAATTCCCTGGCATAAACCAGGGCAGGAGATGGGTTGCTCAGGCATCACTTAGATCAGGCTCCAGTGCTGGGTCTGGTTGTGCCATTTGAAGGTAACTGAGGTTGATTCCACCTTAGTGCTCAGATGGATGACAACAATGAATTTTGAGCTTATGTCACAAAATTTTCATCAGGATGGGACAAGTCAGAATTAGATCCTTGTTATTACCAGTAGTTCTAGATTTATTTCTCTAGGATGAGTCAGCATTGGTTTGTCCTCCCCATTCTTTTCACTGTATTTGCATGCAAAATCAGTTTTCCATGTATATAGACCAGATCAATCAAGATCACTGTCCCACATCTAAACCCTGTTGCATTAAGCTCTGTTGCATCAGAGAGCAGTAATTTCCACTGAATTCTCATTTCAACATGCTTCCCTAACAGCAACTTGAGTCAGCAGAGCACACTCTCACTGCAAGCTCCTGGTTTGTCCGTCAGGGATCTGTAATTGCATGTGTAAATGTGTCTTATCTGTTTTTTAGTTTTTTTTAAACTATAAAGCAGAAAAAAAATTTAATGCTGGTCAAGACATCAGTTTATCTAAAATAGTTTATTTTAGCCTCAATGCTGTTTTGAGATGACTTTTGTCCTGATGAGTATAAGTGAGTGAAGAAATCCTCATGAACTGAGAAAAAGAAAAAAAATGCAAGGAAAAATGATGTCACCCTTCCTTTCTTCCAGTCTTCCTTTTCTTCAGAAAGATGTCAAACAAAGGAGTGAAGCCTGTTTTTTAACGCAGGACATTAACTAATTAGTGGAACACAGTTAATATTGGCACACCTTCTAATGGTGTGAAGGATCATTGCATTCAGTAGACTCCATGTTAAAAAAATTGAGAGGCCCTCTTTCCCTTCCTAAACTGCTTCCTTGCTACATGATAAAACATGGTCCCCAGTGACATGATTCCTGGAATTTGTCTTCCATTAGTCTTCTGATGAATTACACCCCTGAGAAGGGGACTCATCTCCTGGTCAGAAAAAGGGAGGAAAACAAGTTTGGACAGTAAGGGAATGCAGACCAGTGCTTTAGTTCCTCAAGTTGATAGTCCTCAAAATGCTTTATCTTGCCCACACCAGTTGCATCCTTTCTAGATTAAATTTCAGCCTCCCAGTGTTTGTCCAGCTTTCCACTCCCCTTCAGAAAAATGTGGAGTGAAACATTGTGTGCTTGATAAGGAAGATGTAGATCTTAATGCCAGCACATGTCTACTCACAGACTTCATAGAAAATGGGCATTTGTGCTGATTAACAGCAACTGCAGAGAGGTTGGGTGACTTTTGAAAATCCCTTCCAACCCACACCATTCTATGGTTCTATGAAAATGAGGTTAAACATTGCAAAAAAAAAAAAAAAAAAAAAAAAGACCAGCTGATCTTTGATTTAAACCCAGCTCCAGAGAAGATTTAGATGCTGCAGCACTGGGGTCTTAAACATCTAACCATTAAGTGTCTGGCTGCAGCAACAGCTTTGCAGTAGCTGTGTAGGGGTGGTCCACTCCTTTGAGCAGTGTCCCACCACCTCCAGACCCTGCCAGGTGCCCCCAGTTGGGGTCTGCAAAGCCAACACCCATCTACATTCACCATCAGGGGCACAATGACATGTAATATGTTGAATCCCTCTTCTCTGCCTCCCAAGGTTAAAAGATTAAGTTGCTTTAAAACCCTTTGATTGTATTAATTTCACATTTCTTCCATGGGGAAAGCAGTCGTCTGCTGTCTGGAGTTCTCCCACTCTAAATTACATGGAATGTTTTGTATTCTTAGGAGTCTTGTCTTGTTGGGAATTACAGTGAATCATGACACTGTTCTCATTTGCTGCACATTTGTTATCTGCCTTGCACGGTTCCCAGCAGTGTGGGGACAGTTTGTTGAGTGGCATGTTAATACCATTTATTTTTTTAAGCCTAACTAGGGGTATAAAATTCCTCGTCAAAATTCTGTCACGTTCTCTGGGCACTGGTAAATGAGTATCTCCTTACAACTGTTTTCTTTCTAGCAGAGAAGCCTAAGCTGGTGTATACACGTAGGAGTGTTCAGTGTTCTCTGGGAAATGGGGCTGACAAAGAAACCTCTGAAGTCATCTGAGGCCAAATTCTTTCCACAGAAATCTGTATGTAGGGGACCCACTGAACTTGCATATGTATATCTGAGGGCAGATTTTGACCCTAGGTAAGCAAACATCTACGACCAATGAGTTGTTTACTTTTCCTAAGGTTTTGCCTTTCCTGGTTATTAATATTGCTCTCATAAATTTTTTTGAGCTACACTTTCAAAACTCAAGACACCAGGCCCCAGAGGATGAAATACAGCAGCCCAATTACACACCACCAGAGTCAGGCTCTAAAAGTCAGGAGTTTTTGAAAGACACGAACAATATTTAGAGAGCTGGTTAATATTAATTCCTGTGGGAACTATAAGTCTGGCCATTAATAGGCTTAGAGTGATAAAAATGGCAATATGGTGTGCACGTATAGATGATATTGTCAAAAAGAGGCAATTAGCAGCATAGAAAGCACATGCACATATGGTGAGCAGGTTGAAATGAGAAATACCGCCAGCAACATGATAACAGAGCTAATGGCAAAAGAAGAATGAAACAGTAGCACAATTTGTTCCTCGGCTAAACAGAGTGAAGATTTTTTCATCCAAACAGATTTTCTTTCTCATTCTCTCTGGCTGTTGCTAAGGTCCCAAGTCAAGACATCAGACAAATGCTTCTTGTCTACCTTCCTACACGTATTTGACTGAGACTAGAGAATGTGATTATTTGCTGGAGGAGCTCTCAGAAATTGGGGTTGAAAGCCACGATCTGAGTCTCTCTGGAGTCAGTGGAAATACTGGAAATGACATCCCAATCTGAAGTGTCCCCCCCACTCAGGTCTAACTCGTGAAGTGTTTTAAACTGGCCAAGTATTATGTTCCCTACCAACTCTTGTAATCTTGGCAGAGGAGTATTTGAGCCCAGACTCACAGACTGATGGGCTCTGAGATAATGATTTAGCGTGTGTCCAGCAGGTACTCGAGGGCTGGAGGCTGCTGTGCACAGAGCCTGCTCAGATGTTACAGATAATCGACTGACTTATCTCCCAAATGCATCCAGAGCCTTCTACAGCTTCATCTTTACCTCATTATGCTCTTTTAGGGTTAAAAATGAGGAGTTTACAGGGCAGCTAAAATGCTCCCTGTATCCTGGGGTGGGACAGTTATCATAAACACAGCCCTGCCAGCCTTTGAGCTGGGTGAGAGCTTCTGCATTTTGGCTTTGGAAAGGTACACACCTGTCACGCTAAAATGGAGCAGATGGGTTATAATCTTATCTGCTCACCCTTGATTTGTTGTCAGAAGGAAGTGAGGTAAGGGCAAGTGGTAAATGCAGTGAGGTTTATCTGTGCTGTGGGCCACGCTTTTTCCTCAATGCACTGACTAAAGAAATTGGTGAAGGGGAACATTTTGACTTCCACTGAACAATTGTGTTCTCAATTCTTATCTTATGTTGTTGAATAAATAATTGATATTATAGGAGGAAAAGGGCCTGAAAGCAAACTGGCCCATTTTACAGTTTCTTGTCATTTGATTACATATTCTCACCAGTGTGCTTTGGCCTATTCACTCCACTGACTGCTACTGAAAACCTCAGGATTTGTGAAATATTTTGGCAAGACCACTGCCTAAGATAGTGCCATTCTCTTCCTTTGTACAAACCTCATGAGAAAAACCCATGAGCCCTGTGCCAGTGCTGGTAAATAATGCCTTTTTAGTAGTATGAACTGCTGCTCTGTCCTACTGTGTTACTCTTTCTCTTCTTCCTACTAATTATTAAGAGTTTATTGCACAGATAGTAGAATTTGAATGGTATTGATATATAAATACTCTATAGTAGATATTTGCTCTTGCTGCTCTGCCTCTGGAATTGTCTGACTGTGCATAAGGTGTGTGAGAACTACTCGTGCTTTGCTTAAGAGTCTGTCTTCTAAAAATTGCACATAACTTTAGAGATCTAGGCCTGATTATAGGGTCAGCAAAGGAAAGGGTAATCACTCAAGCTTCAGTGGGCCTAATCACTCCCTGTGGAGTGATAATTATTGTCCTTCACCACACTTAGAGTGCAGGCAGTGTCTGCTCTGTCACACAGCTTTACTCGCTTCCTGCCCTCTATTAGAATATTAAATCCTCCAATTGGCAAAGCATTTTGACTCTCTATGTTAAAAAAAAAAAAAGAGAAAAATGCTGTCCATTGGAGCAGAGCACTGAGTTATTCACGCAATAAAACGTGACACCTTATATATCACGCACTGAGAGAAGCATCAGGAAAGTTTCCAGCATGAAAACTACTGAAAGCTATGTCAAATATGGGCATTTATCATTTGTATATAGAAAACAGGAAATTATTTGGCCCATCTCATCCCAGATGGAATGTGGAAGACAAATCCAGGACGGCAGAGCATAATTATTTACAACTCAGCAAATGAAAACCTGCACACCACTACTGAAAGCAGGCCAGGAAATAGCTAAAATATCAAAATGATCTGAAAAGGAACAGAAGGTGCCAAAAGGTTGAGAGCTTGTTAAAAATTGACCTGCACTCATGGGCTTCATAAAAAAAAATCAAGAAAGGATTGGAATAAGTTTGGGAGAGTTAGAGGAACATATAAACCCGTTTCTCATCTTGACAATTGGAAAATACAGGATTAAGCTGGAATTTATATTTTTTTAGTGTATTGGAGGTATTAGATATCCCATTAGTATGTTTTATTTCTAATTCCAGTTGCACAAAAATGTCAGTATTACCCCACAAGATGGGAATACTTGCACATTGAGGTGATGATGCTCATATCCCAAGCATCTGCCATCTCTTAGTTTTGGGGCTAATCTAAGGGTCACTGGAGTCAAAAGGAGTCTTTCACAGGGATTTGGATCAAACTCTTTTATTCTATGTTTACATAATTACAAAGCTTTTATGGCAGGAGTAGTTCAATAATGGCAGAGCACAAGCCAAAGTCTTCAAATTTTTTCTACTGTCTATTTATAGAAGACCTATCCCTCTCCAGTCCCAGCTCTGCTTTTGGCATTTTGTTCCATCCTACAATATTTACATTGTCTGATTTCTCCAGATCCTGCAGAATCAGTCTTCCAGCAGTTAAACCTGGTTCCCAAGAAAATGCTGGTTGTGGTTTGCTCGTAGCATTCTTTGGAAAGGGAGCAAATAGCAAAGCTGAGCTGGTGTATTACAAAAATGTCAATTATGCTTTCCAAAAATCTCACAGCTGAGAAGCAGTCTTGACATGGCACAATGGGAGAGGTGTCACCTCACTAGGATGTAAATAAGGTTGCATAGATGAGCAGATGTGGAGTAATCCTGGAGATTTTCATGCTTGAGTTAGGAACTGAAACCCTATGAAAAGGTTCAGGGTGGGATTCACTTTTGAAAAAAAGGCAATGAGAACTGTTAGGAAATGCACCAGAAGTTTTAAAAACAGATGCCTGAAGTTGGGCTCCTATGCCTGTGTTTAGAGTTCTGAAAAAGTTTGTTCTGATTTAAAAGAGGATCAACCAAGGATCAACATGTCCAGTTAAGAACCTTTCCCACTACATTTTAATGAAAAACGAAAACTTAGAAACTGGATGATGTCTTTCACAAAGAGGCGTCCTTAAAAGAAAGACTTACTCAGCAGAGCAACTGCTGGAGCTGCAAAATGACCTTAGGAATCCACACACTGCAAGTAAATATTTATTGCCGTTAAATCGTTGGCTCCGAAAGCGAGCATTCGTATTCTGGCGAAACCATGTGGAAACTGAGTTCATGCACATGTTGTCAGCCATAGGCCCTGCACCACATCATCAATCTGAGATAAGTATTTGGGAGGAAGAGGCTGGGTGTGTGGGGAGGCTGTGCGCTCAGCTCCGTGGCGTGAAGGGGAAGATCACGTAATAGCAGAGAAATAGAGTGGGTGTTGTGAAAAACAGGCCACTGAGCTCCAGCAGCAGGGAAATGTGTAGTAAAGTTTCTCCTCTTTTTCTACTCACCATGAAAGAGCTGCTGCAATAAACAGAAATATTATTTTTTTTTGGTGCAAATATCCGTTTCCATGGAATTCACTTCAATGAGAACGTCCTCTTCTGAAGGGCCAGAGCAACATCTCCTGAAACTTCAGTTATTTCCTCACCACCTTCTCCCTCATTATTCACACACTTATGAGATATTCTCTTAGTTCTGTTATTAATTGATAAGCTTCACATTTATGTTATAGATGTCTTTAAAAGTGTAAAAGAGTTTTTGGAGTAATTTCATCTGACTGTGAGACTGCTGATTGCCACCTCTTAATGAGCAGTTGGAAGAACTGATAACACTGTAAAAACCAGTGAGTGCAAGATTTAAAAATAATAATAAAAAGGAAGGTAGGGAAGAGTTGGGCTAAGATCACCTTGAACTTTTGGAGTTTCTTTATAATTTCTAGTAATTTGACTTAAGATCAATTAAATCAGAGGCTGCAGTTTTGTTAAAGCCAAAGGATATCCCTGAAGTACTAAATTTACCTTTGTTCTGAGTTAAAGCAATTTGTTATGTTATCTAGGGGGGAAAAAGCCATTTTGGCAGAAGATTATGTCGAACATAATCTGTTTTAAAGATGGTGGGTTTCGGCTGCAGTCTGAGGAAAATGGAAGAGGACAGTCTTGTATTTCCCCATATGTAAGAATAGTAATGTATTTAGGAATTGCATCTTATGGCTCATGAAAGTGTTAGGGCTGAAGCCAAGTCAAGCACTCCAATCAGGAAAAAGTTGTGTGCACAATGGCAGCACTTTCTGTGTGCAGTTCAAACCTCTCTGATGTCTACGGTGGACTCAACTGAGTGAATGGATGTAACAATATCAAATGAAAAGCTGAGATTCCCTGCACTACTACTCCTACTTTTTCATTTCTGGCTGGTGTTGTGACCATGTACTAATTTCCATGGGTATCTGTTATCTATCATTAGTAAGTATTTCTGGTGTTTTAATACCCATTTCCCACAAATTCCTCATCAAAAGGAATATTTTTAAAACTGTATTTTTTGACCAAAAATCATTATTATTTGCTCATACAAAACCTATTAAGGATTTCTTACATGACAGACCACTGCTAGGAGAAGAAAGGGATTTTTTCTGAGCTACCACAGCAGAAGTATTTGCACAATTGTTCCTAATCTGTTGGTGTGTAATCTGCCATTTGCTGTGGCTCTTTCCTCCATCAGCCTGAATTATTAACACTGCCTGTTGGCCAAGGCAAACACTATTCCAAACATCTCTGGAGGCCTAATTCAGGCTTTTCTAACTTGTCCATTTTGGAGTTGAGACTTTTAAATAGTTTAATCTAACACAAAATAAAAGGAGTAAAAGGGCTTGCCCTCATTTCAATGAGAACTGAGTCTGGCCCTAACCCCATAAAATAATTGTTTCCTAGTTTTTCTTATCAAGAGCCTTGCTTGTTGCTCCCCATGATCAATATTTGCTTCAAGGAAGGAGTTCAGGGTTGAAAAGTTGCAATCTGAGACGATGTGTTCATTGCCATTGTGATTGGTTAGGGATAAAAGCTGGTGGAATACAAAACCCTTTTGAGTCCTAACTACAGTGCTGAACTCTATAATTATTTTAAAAAATACATATCCTGACTCTGCTTAGAAGCCTGTTTGCTATAATTCACCCCTGTGTTAATAGCCTCCTAACATATATGAATGTATGCTAAAATGGGTTTTAAACTACTAGATTTATGGCTTGGCAGACTGGTAAATGCACAATTATAGCTCATAATAGGTAGGTATCTGCTGTCCATTGATTTTTCTCTTGTTCTATTTCCTTCCAGAGTGATGTCATTAGACATTACAGGGATGACTAATATTCCCAAGGAATGCCATTCACGTGCCAGAATGCCACATGTCGGCGTTCCCGCACGGGCTCCGGCACCTTCCTCCATAAGATGGCAAAAACACCCCAAGAATTCCTGCTGCAGCAAAGCCTCAGCCTCGCCAGATCTGGGGTGGATTGGCAACACAGAGGCAATTCAGCTAGGGGAAAAAAAAAAAAAAAGAGATGAAACCACAAAAGCTGTTTAAGAGCTCTGGATATCTTTCTAATCAGATCGCTGGGAGTGCGTTTGGACTTGTATCTATTCATTCTGCGGTGACGGAAGTAAAGGAACTATCCAGTGAGCTATCTGGTTTTCCCAGAATTGTTTGTACTGCTGACCTTTATATCTACTCATTTATCCTAATTGTTTTTAGCTGTTTGAGGAAGAATCTCAGATGAGAAAAGCAACTCAGTATGTATCAGAGATCCTATCTGCTGCAACTTTTGTTTTAATTTAAAGCAGACCCAGCATCATTTTGTGCATCAGTTGCGTAGTACCAAAAGCAGGAATTTGTTGTGGGATTTTTTAATAAAATCACAGGCCCAGGACAGAGGTCCCTGGACACAGGGAGTGTGAGATGGGGGTGGGGTTGCTCAGATGCCTGTTGCCCAAACGCATTTCCTGATGTTCCCCGGCTGGAACAACTTTAGATGTGGTACTTTGTTGTGGGAGAGTGGGGAGCACCATTTCAGGGAGGTGGCCAAGCTGGCTCTGTCAGCTTTGCTTGAGTCCAAGACAGGGGAAATGCACTGCCAGACTGCTATAGCGGGAAATCTGGCTCTTGATATCCATAAAACTCCCTCTCCAAGTGGAATTTCCCAGATTAAATGAGAATATTGAGTTTTCTCTGTATGCCTTGTAAGAACTTGAAGTTGGGCATGCTTTACCTTTTCCGGGGGATGTATTAAATCTATAATAGCTGTGTTTTTCTTCCCCCTTCCATCCAATCCCCATCTCTTGGAAGCGAGTGGGAGGCTTGTGACATATACAAAGTGTTTGCTGATGGCTACTAGAAAAGAATCTGGGTTATCCAATAAAGCTGCCCCAAACTTTCAGCTCATGGGGAGCTTAGGTTCAAACAGTAGCTCTGACTACTGTGGGGTGGTTATGGAGCGAAATAGCAGAGTGATATGCAAAAGCTCACACTAAGTATATCACTTTGCTTCAGAATTCCTGCATTTGCTGCTAATGCAAGGAGTAGCCTTTGAACTCTAATCTGGTGTCTCCGGAGTAGTTCATAACCGAAGGCACTTCTTTCATCGTAACAGGGTGACAGTGATCCAGACTTGCAGAGCATTTGGTATAGTCCCAAAGCAAGATAATAAAGCAGATAATTCTGTGGTCTTTGCATTTCTGAGCATACCAGCCCTTCACAGAGACGTTGCAGGGATCCTGCCTTGCAACTTCCTCCTGACACAAAGAACTATTGGTGCCATTGTCTTGCATGAAGAAATATGAATATCATTGTCTTGGAAACAAGAAAAAAAGAAACATGGCATTTTTTTCCCTTGGTTTGTGCACTAAGCCACCAGGACAACTATTTTGTCTGTTTTTTGAAGGCAGAGCAGGACCAGAGAGCAAAGTGTATGTTTTAACACTGCTGTGAAGCCACTACCTGTAAGGAATATTTTACCTGTTAAAACTGCCAGGTCATCCAGTCGTTATTGTCACCAGGGGTGGCCATTAAGTAAGATATTTATCTCAACCACCTGAGATCTAGGCAAGCTGTATGTTTCTAATACTTGGTTGAATTCACCTTCAAGAATTATAAAATAATATGGCATGATCTGTTTTTTCTTTCTATAAAAATACAATTCCATCTCCACTTGTAAACAATTTGTTTGCCTTGGTTCATCTCATCCTTCTCATCTTTCTCTTGGCCAGGACTGGGCTGCCCACTGGAGCCCTTGGCTTCCAGTGCCCAAGGTCTGCAGAGCTCCCAAGAAGCTGCTTAGCTGCACCCTGGTGTGACCCTGTGCTCACTCAATCTGAGGAAAATACTGAGATTTCAGAGTTCTACAAGATACCTCAGTTTAGTTTTATACACCACAAGCAGTTTTTCCTCATCCCTTTAAAGGGGTGCATCCTTTCTGCTTTAATTTAAAAAAAATTGCAATCTCACTGTTTAGTTGGGTAAGACAAAATTCCTCCATAATAATATTAATTTTTTATTCAGTTTTTATGGTGCCTCAACTTGATTATGAAGACAATAATGCAATTTGAAAAACCTTCCTTTTTTATTTCAGCTTCAGCAGAGCTACTAAACGTGGGTGTAGATAAATGACCACAGGAAAACTTCACAAAATTACTGTTTACACATAATCTGACAATGAGCCATAATTTGATTGCTAAAAAAATCATTTTGTGTACCTCTGCCCCTATTCTGCTGGATAATGAAAATTTATATCTATGTTTCAGACATCTGGGGAGGATGTGACAGCTTTGGGGCTGAATGAAAGATTATGCCACAGTGACCCCTGTCAGCATTTCCTCACGGACTGGTTACCCGAAACCCAGCAGCATTTAGGCTACTTCTTTTTCCTTTTATTCTTCCTTTTCTCATCTCTTTTTCTTTTTGGCCTTTTATTTAAATTTTTTCTTTTTCTTATTCTCTTTATTTCTCTATCTCTTTTTTCCCCTTTCTTCTCTTAATTTTCTTCTTATCTTTATTTTTCTTTTTTCTCATTCTCTGTCTTTTCCTTATTTTTATTTATTTACTTCCTTTTTTTCTTTTTCTTTTTCTTTTTTTTAACTTGAAAAGTCATTTTATTTTGGAAGGCTAATGACACTGTAAATCTAATAGGCCATTTTAGTGCCATCATGTGGGTATTAAAAGTCATGTGACTGGTCAGGATTCCATATGGAGCATCTTGGGGCTGTCTTGCATAGGAATGGCAAGGCTCTTACATGACTGTAAGAGCTGGGTATGTTTTCAATTACTTTCTAGGACAGATCTGCTTTGAAATTAATTTGAAGTCTTTGCCTATGGTTGTGTTTGCCACCTCTCACAGATTATCCTTAGTAAATGCTCGTGTATCAAATTCACCTTTGATTCTCTCTAGAGATAATCTGTGCTATTTAATTTATTTTTGCCTCAGGACTAAGAACAAACATTTCTTTGTGCTTTAGGTGCACAAATGGATCAGAAAAAGAGGATTTTCCAGAAGTCACTATATTCTTCTGCCCGTGTCAGCACAGGCTCCTTGTGCTCTATTTTCTGTCCCCAGATCAATGCACATCCCGTGTGTCACTATGGGAACACCCCTTAAGGACCCCTGTGCTTCCCAGTTGCACTGGTGGAGACAGTTTAGGTCTTCTGGGTTGTACATGGGCTCTGAAGACAGGAAGGAGATCACAAAGACAGGTGGATAGGTGGGAAACAGGTAGAAAAATGGGAGGTAGAGGGTACTGAGAGCATCCTGTGAGAGAGAGGAGGTCTGGAGAGTCTGCTGGAGTCTGCTCAGAGTCCTCATGTGGTGCAGATAATTGTAGACCTAGATTTGTTCTTGGGTGCCCAAAATGCATCCAGATGTTTCTAAGAACTGACAGATTTTAATGAGGGATTTGGATGCCAAGCCTCACCTTCAAAACTTGTGTTTCCCTCTTGATGGTGACAAAATATTGAGACTACAGAGGTTTGAGATGTGTCGTGTTCATTTGATTCACAGACCTGTTCAAATATGGGGGCTCTTCCTCATAAATGTCTATTTTATTAAATCGTTCTGTCTGCCACAAAAGATTTCCACTAAGCCCCACCAAAATTTGTTTACTTTGGGAGGAGATTCTCCTGAAGCATAAGGATGATATAGAGTTCAAAAATGTGAATGATGTGGTAATGAAGAGAAGTCCCTCATGCCTCGTACATTTGGATATTTCAAAGAGCAGTGACTGTATTCCTTCCCATGGATGCAGCTCCAGGAAATGAATAATGCTGAGGAATGGTCAGAGATGAGCCTGCAAACATTGCCCCATCTCCTCCCCTCCTGCACTTCTCCCCTTCCACCTTGCATTCATTATTCTAAAATGTGTTTTTCTGTGGGAAAGAGGAGTTTGGAGCCTGGGGAGTGGGATGGTTTCCGAGGCCCTCTGAGCATTCCCACTCTTCATTTGCTCTCTCTTGTTTCCTATTTGAGTGGGTGGGTGCACAATGGATGCACTGCAGGTCCAAAGGAGGGTTAACTCCAGATCTCAAACACTCCTGACCCAGGGACTGCTGCATCATCTTTCCCTGACAGACCTACCTAACCTATTTGGGAGTTTATTCAGCAAACCTGCTGCTTGGAAGAGACAATTTGTCTGTAACATGCCAAATCTTTCCTCAGTCACTCACAACCTCCTGTGACCCCAAAGGGAGACAAGCCCAGGCTGGTTCCACCAGCATGTGCTGGATGAGTTCATCCTTCAGGGAAACCAGAATGAATGTCCTGCTGCCCACACAGCTCAAGGTGCCTCCTGAAAGGCTGGCTTTAAGTTCAGCCAACATCAATGAGTGGCAAAGGTCCTCATCCCATGCTTATCAGGTCTGCAGTGGAGTGTCCCATGGCTCCCAGGGGACCATGCAGACGGATTTCCTTTCCAGAAAAAACAAAGAGCGGAGGCATGGGATGTGTCCTGTGTCTCCCTGATATACTGCAAGATCACCCACATTAGACACAGCCAAATACCTCCTCAGAAAGACACACACTCCAAAATAAGAGACCTGATGGTTTTTGTGGAAGGGACAACACTGCCTTTGTTGGCAGCCTCTGGGGTGATTTTGGCTCAGCATCACTGTAGCAATGCCACCTCTTCTGTTTGCTGTCCTCACATCTCCTGAGCAGCTCTTGGCACCTGCTTTTCATGTTCACTCCTCATCACTTGCTTGGGGGCTGCTGCTTCTACCTCTAAAAGGTCCAAAAATTACAGTGTGTATGCTCAAAATGAACATGTAGGTGCTCTTCTGCCTTGAACCTACTTACCTTGATCCTGCCCACAAGTGGTCCTGAAGAGGCACATATTGCATTGTTGTGTTGGTTCTGCAGTGCAAACACTGTAAATACTCCAGTCTCTTTTGTGGGATGTAATGTTTAAACCATGAGATGACGTTTTTTCTCCCAAGTACACAATATCTGTACTTTTCCAGCAGTGAGAGCAATGGAATCTCTTCACTTAGGCTTCCTGGAATCTTTTTAGTGGATAGAAGTTCTCAGAGAAAGGACAAGTGTCAGCAGTTATTGCTACCTCCCACACCATTCCACACCTGTGACCTGAAAAAATTAGCAATATCTGTCATAAAACCAGTGTATTCGAATGCTTATTTGTCGTTTTCTTTTAAAGCTTTTATTTCTGCAATCTCTGACAGAATGAATATCCCTCACTTTCACATTCACAGCCTGTGGTATCAAATTTCATCTTAGCATGACTTAAAATATTCACACTATCAGGTCCATAAGCATTACATCCACATTTTTTTGGGAGGAAAAAATATCCAAGTTATAAACTATAGAAAAATAGGGCTTGTAATGAAAATGCTGACAGCACATTAACTGTCACTGGGCACTGCTATAAACAAGTGTTATGTTCATGTGCAGGAGAGAAAATCCATGCAGGGCTGGGCTTTACCAACTTTGGGGACCAGCAGTGCACAGTTGCACAATATATTTATTTGTTTTCCATGAAAAGACACAGCATTGCAGCACTGCATGGCAGTATGTTGCTAATTACCTAGTGCTACACTGGAATGGTGACTGGCTCTCTGGATGCCTCAATTTCCAAATTGGAATTTGGAAAGCCATCTGAAAATGAGAGAAAGCAAACAAAAAAAAAGGCATTTAATTGTTCTCCTAAACTGCAGAACAGTTAATTGTTCTGTAAGCAGCAATCCATTCCCCTCTTTCATTTCTAAATCAGCTCTGACAATGTGTTTTGCACCAGGAACCTGGCATATTATGCTTACTAAATGTTTTAACTGTGCCTGTAAATTTGAATCTGTCATTTTAAACTTTTCTCATTGCTAATTTTATGATTGGGAAGGGAGTTTCTGCTCCTTTGCCAAGTGCTTGAGCCTAAGAATTCCTGGTGTGCTCTGAGGGCTCTTGAAGTCAGCCCCTGCCAAGGTCAGGTCTGCTAACCCCGTAAAAATCCCTCATTTTTTTGGTAAATCTCCTGGTGCATCCACCCTCCTGTGGTGGCCAGCAGAAGGTGGGGTTGATGCTGGGCTGAGAGCAGATGTGAGGTTCCCCCAGTCCTGCAGCTGGTTTCACAGCTGGGGCTCTGTGGGACATTTCCAGTGCAGCCAGTACCATCTCCTGGCTGCATATTTCAGTTCAAACATCTCCTGCTGGAAAAGGTGGTGGTGGCCTTTGTGTGCGAGCCTGGCCTGGAGAGCAAAATCATTTACAAACAGGTCATTTCCATTTCGGATTGTCAGAGCTGGCAGGAGGAGGAGGAATTTTAAGGAATCAAACAGCCACTCAGAGGAAAAGCTCATATTAAACAACACAAGGTGCACGGGGCAGTTGAGTAATTCTGTATTTACATGAACGTTGCAGCAAATGCCCTGTAATAACAACTTTTTTTTTTTTTTTTTTTTTAGCTCTTTAGGTTTTGTGTTATGAGAAAATATGAAACATAAATCACACGGAGCTACTCCTGGCCTTAAGCCTTCAGGATGCATTTGTTTGAAATCAAGAGCCAAATTCCCTGGATCGGAGTAAACTGCTAGGTGCCAACTGGGGCGAAATGCCAGCCTTTGAACTCCGGCACATTATGGCTGATGTGATCCATATGCAGGACTTGAGTCGTGCTCCAAAGTGGTTTCTTTTAATTGATTTAGCAAATTAACAATATTAGGCCTTCTGTAGGATAGAAAGTACATTACTCACCGTGCCCTTATATTACCCTGAAAGGAAATCTATTGTTCCTTTGTAATGAAATGGTATCACAAGGAAAAAAAAAAGGTAGGAGTAGCAGGTAAAAGGAATCACATTCAGCTGTCAAGCATGTTTAATGAGGAATTTTAATTATGAGGCTGGAAATCAATGGGCATAACTTTAGCAATGAAGTCTTAAAGGGAAACTAAATTGCTTTCTATCTTGCAAAGTTTACTGAAGCAGCTTGAGTGGCTGCCAACCATCATTGTTCTGAGAAAAGGAACTTGAGGAAATTGCAAGTCACACTGTAGTGTTTATTGTAGGCATATTCAACAACAACAAAAAAGGAGGATTTCCATGGATTCATGTTTAATGGGTTCTTCCTAACTGATTCATCTCTGCCCTACGATTCTTTAGAACCCTTGGTTTCACATACTGTAAAAAACCTGTTCTTAGGAGAGCACTGAGGAAAGGTTGCACTGAAAACTGACAGTTTACGATTCATAGAAGATAAAGATCATCTTATTTGTTCCTTATTCCTGGAGAATGCAGGCTATGAAGAACATGGTGTAAATACTCCATACAGTGAGAACCTAAACCTCCACACCCAGAGCTAACATTAAAAAATGGTACTCAGGTCTCTGTAGTGTTTCCTAACCAGAAGCTGTAGTGCTGTCCTTAGGATGCTCCTGTAAAGTCCTTTTGGTGTTTCCAGGGCAATTGAAACTGCTGTAGTTTTGTAACTGCACTGTAATTGTGATTTGTTTAAACTAAGCACACCATGTAGGGCCAAATCCAGTGGCTACTGGAAAATGGACCCCCAAAATACATCTCAACAGCACCTGTGAGGCTGGGCTCAACTTCACAGCACAAAAACAACCTCAACCCTGCCTCCAGCTCCTTTTTTTTTTTTTTTTTTTTTTTACGGAGAAACTGTAGGGCAGAATTAAGCCAAAATGCCTTGGATTTCCACAAGAGGTGGTTTTGGAAAGCCACGTTTCCGTGTCTGCTTTAGGCATTCTTTGGTTTCTCATTAAGGGAGCTGCATTTTCTCAGCATTGAGTCCTTGATCCTGTAGCTGGTTACTTCTCCTGCTTTTTGGGGGTGCTGCACTTCTCCCCTCAGTGGTTTAAATCAAGGCACATCTCTGACTGCCCCATTGTCCCTCAGAGCCCTCCCACCACGTGAGCACCCAGTGTTTTAGTGCCCAAGCTTGGGAGTGAATGGCCTGAATTAACATTTGGATATTGCAGCAAAGGGTGTTCAACAAACCCATAATGCAGGTAGGGGAGAAGTACTTTTGAAACCAATCTAGTTGCCATTCCATAGGAAATCCAAGTCATAGATCACAGTTATTGGTATTTTAAAAGTGGCAGTACCTGTTAAAGGCTGACTATTCCCTAGAATATAGAGATATTTGGGACTGCAGTGGAGACACATTGGCAGCAGAGTGGAAGCTCTGAGCTCACCTGCCAATGCTCTGCCTGGCTTAACTGCTATCAGTCGCTCACTTTCATGAGTCTGAAATTCATGTGGCCCCAAAAGAAAGATAAATAAGAACAAGTCACTTTTCACCCTCCAGACACAGGCCAAGGAAATTATTTCAAATAAAATATATCATCTCAAGCAGGGGCAGATGAAATAGTTTTCTACTAAAGTTGTTCTCCCAGTTGGCAGGACAAATTACTGAATCTCCTCCACTGGATATCTTAAGTATCTTTTCTAAAATCATAATTACATTCAATTCTTTGGCAAAAATACTGAATTCTGTGTTTGTGGTATTTAGTGATGCCTAAATATCTTCATGGTGAAAGATAAAAGTAGCATGTGAGATTCAGAGGAGTATTTTCATCTGTTCCCTAAGGAATAAGGGGCATCACCAAAAGCATCACTTCCAGCAGTCCTCCAGTGAGCTAATTTCCCAAATGAATTAGTTGGTTTAGCCTTGGTGTCCATAGCAGGGGACTAATTTTATTAAAGTCCACAGCATAACATGCAATTCAAAGAACAGAAGGGCTCCTGGGCAGTTCAAAGCTTTCCTCTATCCCTTTTACTTTAAGGCAATTTAGGGTCATGTGTTTATGGTGCACATATTTGGCTTCCTCTGTCTCTTGTGGGAACCACTCATCTTGACTGCCAGTATATTTTTGATAAAATTGAGGTAGAGATGAAGCAGACTATATTCCACAAGAAATCTCACCCACTGTATCTATAAATTCTCTCTCTCATCTCCTGTGAGTGTTGAATGAGCCTTCAGGTGTCCAGTGCTATTTCTCTTATGGTGCTCCAAGAGGCCACATGAGATGGAGCAGGGGCTGCAAAGCTCAGGAAATTCTACTATGGTCAAAAATAAAGTAAATCCTGCTCACCTCTCCTGTGCCTTCACCCTTCAAAGGCAAGTGTGTTTTTTCATCACTGATGCATTTTATACTCCCGTATTTATAGTGAATATAGGCATTCACGTCGCTTCAAAGAAAAGATCTTTCCTTTGAAAATGTTGAGATAGGTTGTTTTCAAGTGTATGTGTGGGGTTTTTTTGGTCATATTGGGCAGCAAACCATTGATGTGTACATAGCTGATATCCAAGCAGGACTCAAACATCTGCATGTGGAAGAGCTGGGGACCAAGTGAGGAGAGGAAAAGAGGAAAATTCTACTCTTACATTCCTGATGGAGGTGCAAGAGTAGAATTGGTTTTTAAACATATTTTCAATTGCTGAAGGAATGTTTGTTGCTAAATATTCACATGCCAAGTGATGTGTAAGTCTGTAAGCTCATTTTAATGTCAGCTATGGGGCCTGTTACTACATTTTTCCTGGATCATTCCAGTCTTCTGTGCACAGCCAGGGGCTGCTGTGGAAATACCGTGGTCAGTATGGTGCATGTACACAGCCAAATACCAAGTCACTGGGTTAAGGACTGGTTCTCCTAAGGATTTAGTAACGTTGTTGTCTTTTCACAGCATTTCTCAACCTCTCTGTTGCTTGTACTCCCACAGAAATACATATTTCGTATGGATAGACCTTTATTTTCCACTATATTCACTTGTTGATGAGTCTGTTCTGTGTCTGTTCTGCCCTTCTTGACACAAAATCCATTCCAGTCCATGCCATTGACCAAAATCCTCATCAATTTTTCAATGAATTTCTAATGCTATCAGAGGGTTAATATATGAGATGATCCCAGTGTTGTGTCAGAGGAAAACCTTTTGAGCAGGGGATGGATGTACAGTGCGGTGCGGCGTATAAATCATTTTCAAATTAGTATTCTCTGCATCTGGAGAAGAGTACATTTGTGTGCCTGCATAAATTGCCTACGAACACATTTCAAAACCCTACGCTTAATCTTAGCAATGAACATTTCAAAAAGTAAATTAATATCTTCAAGGCGAAGAAATACAGTATATTAAGCAGAAGCCCACTGGAAACTGTATAGTTAAGAATCTGTCAGCCTTTCCATTATAAGCTCTGTTTTTTGAGGGGTTTATAACTCAGTTATAAAATTTCACACTGGGCTAAAGGTTGGCACGTATTGCCTCAGTTTGGCAGGGTGACATTTTATTAGCTCTGAAGGCGTTTTGGATCCCACGTCAATGGGATATTATTTTAAACCACAGAAATGAAGTTTAAATAACTTGGGGCATGGCTGAGCTGTAGGAAGGTGAGACGAGCAGGATTGAAGCCCAAAGCGATGCTGTTGACTCGCAGAGGTGACGCCAGAGGTGCCAGGGCTGAGGTCGGGATCGAGCATCAGCCCCAGAGCAAATTTCTTTCCTTTTGTCCTTTCCCCTTAATGTGCCTTTAATTCACATCTTTATGGTTAAATGTATATTGTGCTGAGGTTACAGGTCTAGTTGGTGGTTTATAAATTAGGTTAATTAACATTACAATAGTACTTTCTGAGTGTGGGGGTATGTTTGTGGGTGGATATGTGTGTTTGCGGACAAGAGCGCTCCTTGGAAACAGAAACAGGATTAAAGTGTCTGTGGGAATTGTAAATTTATTGTGTAAATAGCTTTATGATTTGTTGTGTGTTTGGATTAATGCAATATATATCCATTTTAAACATTGATCTTTAAGCAAGTAATGTAATAAATCTGAATATTCCTTCAAATTACTGTTTACACTGACTGTGCTATAGATTAAAAGAGACAGTTGCCTTTATAAATTTAGTTGTAGAGCACACGGGTGTGTATAAATACTTCTGTTTCCAATTATACCAAACAATGATGATAAACTGTTGTGAGTTGTCTGGACAATTGTACACAGCCTGAGTCATGAGAGGGATGATGCTGGGCAGTGACTGATGCACACATGGCACAGGGGGTGGGGGGAGCTATTGTTTGGGCCAGGAAATGTGTAAATAGGCACCTAGAATAAATTCTATGAATGTATTGAAATGAAGACACAGTTCCTTCCCAGCTGTAATGCTTCTAAAAGGGGAACTCTGTCAACTCACCAAAATATGGTTGTTTTTTATTTACAGAAATTTTAATTGTTTGTAGAAGGTGTTCAGGAAAATTAATTAGGTACCCTGGGCATTGGGTTGCTTTTGGTTTTCTATATCCAAGGCTACTGATGGTGCTGGTTTTCATTCTCTGTATTATTGAAAAGACTTAATTTGACTTAATTGGTTAGGCAGCTCCTCAGAAGGGATAGTGGTTATCACTGTGACCCCTTAAAAATGTGTTTGCACCAAACACTGTGGCTTTAAACATGGAGTTAAGCCAGAGTTTATAGGCATGGAAGTGCATTTAAGGAAATAAATTCATAGGCTTAATTTTAATTTTGGTCTTCAAAGAGAAATTCTGTGGCCACCAGAAGCCCCCTGAAGAGACAACTGGCCCTCAGGCAGTGGCCAGGGTGGTCTGTGGTCAAGTGGCAATTCTCTTCCTAAACAGGTTCTTCCCTTCTTCCTTCACTGGGCAGTTGTAGCACAGCTGGGGGATGTGGCTGCCTGGCTTGTCCTGGTTTGGATCAGTACGTTTGGAGTGGTACAACTGAGGGAATCACTTGGTCTTGCTTCAGATATCCTATGGTGGCATCTCAAGTGCTCAAAGTCAGCTTCCAAACAATCCACCAAAAAACCAAATCCTTAAAAAATGTTCCCTCTTCAGACATGGCTGGGAACAGTTTTGTGTTGTCTATAAGCAAAAAAACCAACCAACCAACCAAACAAACAAAAAAACCCTAAAAACCAAAAAGAAACTAAAAACAAGAACAAAAAAAAAAAAGTTTTCTGAAGAGTTTTGGTTTTCCACAACTCAGGGGAAGTGTGGTTGGGTTCTCTTACACCAAATCCTTACATCAAATGAATGCTGGAGAAGAGCTGACCCATCTGGCAGCACCTGGGGAGAGGATGCCCTTGTCATACTGATGAGTTACATTGATGAGAGCTGGCCAGACCTTAATCAAATTATGCAGTTTTAAGACTCAGGAAGGAGTGATCACAATTTGGCCCTCTTCCTTCTTTTTCCTTTGTTATCCCTCCCCTTTCACATTATTATTTCTAAGAGCAACAAAAAGAAAAAGTGATCATGATAAATTATAGGAAGCTGGCAGCAGTGGTAATTAACAGGTAATTATCAATAAACAATTTAACCACAAAAACTTGGATCCCACCTATCACTTGTCAACAATAAAGTCATGGAGGCTCCACAGGCCACTGGACAAACAGTCCACGGGGAGCAGGGCTGGTGCTGTTAGTGCAAATAAACAACTCTGTGCCGGGAGGCTAAACAAAAGCACAGCTCAGAGTGACCACGGGGAAGCAGGGGAAGAGAAGGCTCCCTCGGCACAAAGAAACAACAAAAAACCCAACAGTAGTTACAGTTTGAGGAGCCAACCTCAAACCGCTCCCAGTTTATTGCAGTCCCAAATAAATATCCCATAAACAGCAGTCAAAACCCAACCTTTGGTGTCTTAAAAAAAAAAATCTCTTTGAAACTGGGGAAAGAAAAGGTATTTTGGGGGAGGTAAGAGCTGGAGGGAGAGAAAATATTGTTATGTCAACTGTTTGACTACAAAAGATGCCTGACTGCGCTGTGTCCAACTTGAATCTCTGTTTTTGTGATACTGAGGTGAGAGGAGACGTGTGGGGCAAGCAGATGTGTGCCAAAAGGGTCCCTCAGGTATGCATGCAGATGTGCTTGGCCAACTGTCCTTCCATCCTCTCCCTTGGGAATCAGGAGAGGGTTTTTTTGGTGTCTTCCAATGGGACAAAGCCAGCCCCTTCTTCATGTGCAAACAGGGTTACTTTTTTCTCTTTTTGTAACTTAAATATGACCACAAGGAGCTTGGAGGAATGACAGACAACCCTAGTTCACACCACTCTTTGCTAACGATGTTCACCTTGCATTCCTGCATTGGGATTAAGGCAAATTTTCTGTTGAAGGGAGTTAGATAGGGAAAGCAGAATGAATTGAGAATATATTGAACATGGAGTAATTTTTTTGTTAATAACTATAATAAACTAATGTAATGAATTTAAGCGCTTGGATTAGGGGGTTTTACAAATTGATATCTGAATCTTCAGTAGAAATGCTCTACTTAAATGTTAACTTTTATATCAAATGCTTGACAAGAGACAATCTTTAAATTTACACTCAGTAAGACATATCCTGGCATCCTCCTGGAATTAATGTATGTAGAGAGTGATGATGGGTTAATGTGGAGCCTCTCTTGTCTTCCACTCCATGAAAGCCCCCAGTCTGTCCTGACAATCACATCTCATCTGTGCTGACAAGCTCCCTGTCAGCTCCACCATACCTACCCCACAGACCTGCTGCCAGCCACTTCTGAGCCTGCCTTAGATGCTGCAATGTGTCTGCCTGGTTTTCCTTTAGATTGTCCAGTGCCTGCTGTTTTTTCCTTAGGTTCTTCAGTCGCTGCTGTATTTTCTGAGATTTTCTTAGATTTTCTTAATTCCGATTTTTTTTGGAGAATCCTAGATCTTCTAACAAACCCATGCTGTGTCCCCCGGTAACTTAAAAGTAATTAAGCAAAAAGTAACAATTTTGGACATCTATCATTTAATTTGAAATTACATATGGATTTAATGGAGGGGGAGGAAATAGTGCTTTGAGAGATTAGTTCTTAAATTTTGATTTAAGAACTGAGTTATTAGCTGAAATAATATGAAGCGGGGCTGCTTTTTTGACCTTTCTAAAGTCTAGCCTAGTCAATTATTACAGCAGAGCAGGGAACCAGAGAACAGCTTTGAATCAGTCAGACCCAAACTGATTTAAGTTTGCATGGGGTCGAATAAGACATTAGTTAAAAATAACTAATGCATTCTTTGACCTCCATAATGAGAAAGGACATTTACAGGTTTTTCAGTATACATCTGATCCTGTTTATTTCATTTTGTGATTTAAGGATGGACTGGACGTTCTTATAGAGGTCTAGAGTCTACAATTTTTTTTTTAAAGTTTCCTGCTCCAAGTATTCTTTCAGTTGTGCATTTTGTCCATTAGTTTATATCATGGTTATATTTTGAGGCAAGATTGAATAAGATAGGGGACCACAGATCCCAGTGCTGGAAGGAGCAGGATCACTAGAGCTCCCACCTCCCTACAACCTACCTTAAGAGAAAAACCCAGGTTAGTGCTGATAAATCTGATTTATCATTGTTTTCCAGGTGGAATTAGGCAGGAACTAGGGCTAGGAAACTACTTCCCTCTGAGACATTAAATATCTTGCCCTTCTCCCGGTCTCTGAGCACCTCTGTGTTGAGGTGAGAGGGAAACCTAACACATAACCCTGCAAGCTGGGGAGACACAGGTCCCTGTCCAGTAGGGAGAAAAAGTTTTGCCAAGTATTGGTTAAAAAGGGGGAAAAAAATTAAGCAAAAAAAAAGGGCAAGGGGTGGAGACAACTGTGTGGAGAAAGGAGAAGGAAGCAAGAGGGAAAGAGAGGGGAAAGGAACATTGATGGCAAAGCAAACTCAACCCAGAAAGTTTTGCACGAGTTGAAAAGGTCCCAACTTTGTCTTCAGGCTCCAGTTCTTGCTGAGAACAAGAAGAGAAAACAAAAGTTGTTTCCATTTTTTAATGTAGATATCTCTAATTTCTGCACCCAAGTAATTCTCACTTTGCTGCCAGCCAATGCTTCTCTGGTTTGGCCCTTTGGTGTGCCAAGGCTTGGCAGCCCGGATCTCTGCATCTGCTTTTTTCTGCTGTACAACCTGAGAAGATGCCTTTATAACTGGTTCCTTCGGTGCTGTGAAGGAAACATTAGTATGTCAAGTTTCCAGAGAGTTTAAAATAGGCCAGCTGGCTGCTCGGAGTGCACAGCTTGAAACGGTCACTTCCATTTTCGGCTGAGCAGCGCTGCCGTCAGGAGGAGCATTGATTAAATTGACCACAGTCCAAGGCTGGTAGAGAGCATAACACAAAGTGACTTCTCCCCAGAGCAAGCAGAAGATTTGTGATGTACACAGGGATAGAGTATGATCTTTTTTTCCCCCTTCTTTACTGCAGTGTTTACTTTAAAATACTATTTTTTCATAACAAAAGAAGCCTGAGCTTTTACCATCAAATTTGCTCAACAATTTAGGTTATATTTCATTGCTTGCACCCAGCTTCACACATAAATGTTTAGCAATATAGATAGCCCGTGTCCTCCTAAGCTTTCAGTAATACAGTTTTCAGGAATAAAGACTCCTCAAATGAGAAAGGTTTTGTGAGATTAAAAAATACCACAGAATGATGGAATATTTTGGGTTGGAAAGGACCTTAAAGATCATCTAATCCCTGTGAGCAAGGACATCTTCCACTAGACCAGGTTGCTCAGAGCCCCATTCAACCTGGCCCTGAAGAATTCCAGGCTTTGCTTCACTGAGGACAAGGTTGCCACACATTTCTACTTAGTCAAAGTGTTATTCCATGTTATTTTCTTTCCTTATCTCCAGTGAATCCTTTCAAAGGGAGGTATCCCAGACAATGGAAATGAATGAGTAAGGAATTTATCTGCAAAGTCTGTTGGTCCCATTGCCTCTGTGCAGCACCTTAGAGCAGCAAGACCCCAAACCAGGAAGGTTTTAGACCCCTCAGGTCCCATAAAAAATCCCTGAGGAATGTAGGATTTTTTACTACATAAAAAAAATCAGAAAGGTGTTGTAAAGAAAGAAAGAAATATTATCAGTGTAACAATCCTGAAGAAAGGGAGAGAACTGTATGAGGTAAATGTCCTTCCATGTGCTTCAGGAGCATCCCTGTGGATGGAGGACACCCACCAAGAGCTGGAGCTTTCTGAGGATCCTTTCTCTTGAGGGTAAAAGATGGTCCCAGGGCTTCCTCCAGCCCTGCAGCAGAACAAAAGCTGAGGGAGAGGGGATAGTGGCAACCCTGGTAACAAGCATGTCTTCATGATTTCCCCCTACTTTGCACCTGAAATACTATTTATTATTTCTAGTTATCCCCCAAATCCAACTAAATCGCTGTGTTTCTTCCTGGTCCCTCTTTGCACATTGGTTCTGCTTGGGATTTTATTTTTATTTTCAGTTATGTTTGTAAGGCTCTCCAACAGTCTGAGAACAAGGGGGTGCTTTGGAAGCACAACACCTTAGCACTTACTGTGGATAGATCAGTAATCATTTATAATCAGAAATAGGTTTAATTGTGTGTCTCTGGTAAAGGAGCTTAACTGTCAAAGGATTAAGCCACATCCTGATCAATGCAAGTGCCTTCCTAGAGAACAGGCAGGGAAAGATTTCCTGTAGTTAGCAGTAATGAGGGAGAAGAACTTTAAAAACAACTTTCTATTTTATAACTACAGAAATCTAGCTAAGTCTTAGGGATTTAGCCAGGCAACATATTGGTTCCAGCAGACTATGGTAAAGTTAATTAAGGATGATTAATGGAGCATTTTCCTTCCAATGATATCTGTGACAGAACAAAGCTGTCTGAGGCTTGTCAAGCAGAATTTGAGTTGAATGAGTATTTATGTGATCAAATCTGAAGGGCTGCCTCTTGACAGAGCAAGGATTCATCAATCAATTGCACAGGCTTGCAGTGGTGGGAAATTGGTCTATCAGCATAGCTCTGCTCCCATCCCCCATTTTTTCATTCAATCATCCCTCAGGCTACAATGCATCTTTAGCTTTTACCTCTGACCACCTTAAGGGCTATCAGAGAAAAGTAAAAGCAAGAGCTAAAACATCTATTATAGTGGTTATTTCTCAGCTGTACTCATACAATTGATTTCTTTTAAGTAAGGGCCCGGGCACTGTAAAGCGATACAAGCCTGTTCAATGAATTAATTGGTTTTAATAGAAGTTTAGCTTTGAGCCTGAAGAATATATAGTGCTCTCTTGCTAGAAAGTCTCCTATTAGGGAAACCACCTGCACAAAAGGCCCCAGTCCTCTCTTAATCCCACTGCCCTCATCATAATCACTTCATTTTAAAAGGCAAGATCCTTAATTTAAAAGAAAGGGGCACCACGTGTGCTCCAGTTTCTGTGCATTTTGTCGTGCGTCAGTTCCTGGGAGGGGAGCACTCGCTGCCTGCACTTGTCTTTGGGTTGCCCTTGCAGCCTTTGGATGCCTGGGATGTAAGTCATGTCAGGATTTGGGCAGAGGAATGATGCCATTGTGGATATACCCGTATCTTTGTTTAATGAATGCCTCAGCTGCTTTCACTGCTGTAGGGATTGAAAGGAACTAACCACAAATGATGTAAGATCAGGTCTCATGGAAAACTCAGAGGAAAATAAGTCTTAGCCCTACTCTGAATAAAATCAGGGCAGGTATCATATTTATGACAGGAGGCACAGGTTTAGTTTCATTTTCTAACGCAGCTCATAGTTTTTTTTTAACTGCTGTGTGCTTTGTTCTTCTGGGCACTCACTGAGCAAAATACACAAGTGGTATTTAAAACTGGAACACCAAAATTGTCATCTCTATCATCAGCCCCATAAAATGCCATCATTAGACATCTGACCTACATTAGCCATCTACTGTTCAGTAATTTAAATTGACCATCAGTTCAAAAGGAGCAGTATCTCCTGGGGGCAATTCACCCATTTTCTAGACATCTAGGGAGGATGATAAGGGTTGCATTAAAGAAGTCTGATCTCTCTCTAAGGGGAACTTGGACTTCATACCCACCTTTGAAATGTGTAAAGCTTCCAGTAAAAATAAAATCCCTGAGAGTGGATTACTTTCTTTGGTGCAGTTGTAAGCTCAGTGGCACGTATCCCTCATTGGATCTGCACACTAATCTTCCTTCTTAAGTTACTGGTAGAAATCAAGTTTCTAGGACTTCTATGAATTGGAAAATTGAAGTTCTGCCTGGTAATAATTTTGAGGTTTGGTACCTGCCTCAGCTAGGCCAGCTATAAATAAGGGAGGTTAAAGACAAGACTTCACTTTTTCTCCCAGACTTGTGCACTTTGCACAAAGAAGCACAGAGGAGAACTCCAGCGTGTCTTGACCTATGGAAAAATGGCTCAATCATGAGTTCTCTTTACTTTTTTATACAGGTTTCCATCTAGGACTATTCCCCTGAGTACGAATATCTTCCCTGTGCATACAAATTTTATACAAATACAAAGAAGTCTCTAAATGCAAATCTGTCCTTGAGACCTTATTAGCTGTCCCAATATGATTATTGTTGAGAGCATTTCTTTCCATCGGTAAAGAATACTATTTCATATGTGCAAGCAAGCTTGGAAACCAAATGTCTAAATATTTAACCAAGGTTATTTCAAAGAATTTCATTATTTATCTTCTTTATGATTTATACTATCACATTCTCTGTCTGTAGTTGTGGTTTATCATAAGCAACCCATCTGCTGTAACAGCCAAATTGGAACATTCATATAAGATGCATTCCGATATCATAAACATGACAAAAGATAGATTACATTTAGTCTTTCTCCATGTTTAACCAGTTTAATTTGTTTCCTATGCAGAAGAGGCTCTAAATTTACTTAATATATGTTAGCACTTAGGAACACAGTTAGGAACATGACTAGGGTCTTAACCTATTCGTAAATAAATGGGAAGCTTCCTGTCTGAGTAAAAGAAAGAGAGAGAATTTATGTCAAACAATCAGGAATTTAATACATAGTGCTCTATTAGGATGTCCAGTTTGTGTACATACTCTTAAGGCATGATTACGAATAACTTCACTTCTTATAAACAATGTGACTGAAGAAATTACTCACAGATACAACAAAAAGGGAAAGAAAGGTAGGAAGTTTTAGCTGCAGCCAATAAAGGAATTACTTTCCCTGAAAAGGTTAAAAACTCAGGCATTTATTTTTGTTGCCATAATATTTGTCTTTGCAGGTTTAGCTTTCTTAAGAATCCCAAAGAAGATGCTGCGTCGGGAAAGATTTTAGTGACCTGGGTTCAAAGTCATATCATAGATCCAACATTTTCTCCGACAGCTTTGGTTTTAAAGTAACCCTAATGCTGGACCAAATCTGTGAAGTGACTGTCCACATTTATATCACTCTGGAGAGAGCTTTTAGTGATTACAGGGTTGATCCAGCAAGTGGTTGAATGCCTTCAACTTCTGTCGGCTTCAGGGGAAGCCAAGGGTGCTCAGTGCAAGGACAAGAGTGCTCAGCACCCTCAGGACCTGGCCCAGTGGGGTTTTTCACATTGAAAGGTCAAGTAGAGGGCTTTGCATTTCAAGCTACAGAGTCACTCATTTTTCTCTCTTAAGGTAAAAACCATGTGATTGGAGAGTGTGTGATTAACTGTTAAGGAAACAATGTCCATAATGATATATAAAGGTGTTGCTTTCAAAAGTTGTGGTTGGGTTTCTTCGGAGGTGTTAAATATATGGTGGTCCAACACCATGCAATTCATGAATGCTAAGAATAAATATAAGCTTATTTCTGTGATAGTGATTTACTACACAGCAATTTTGAGCAAATATATTCACATTATAGGATATGAATACAAATCAAACATAACTGAGCTGGTCTTTATGAGAATGAAGTGTCAGTACATTTGAAAATATGTGTAATGCCAAACTTTAATCATTTTACCAGCACGTTAATATTCCAGTTGATTATTCTGTGTTCCTCCTGAATGTTTAAGGTTTTGCTACTGATTTGTCTGCTGCAAGCTTTGCACACTTTCCAGGACTATCTGGCACTTGGAATCTCCCAGTTTGGGATACTACTGGGCTGATTCAGTTTGATAAAAGAGCTTATCCTGTTGCAAAGTCCTTGCCTCCAAAGAACATAAACACAATAGAGTATAGAGAAAGGGAAAAATAATGGTGGAACTAACAAGTTCCATGTGGGCCTTCAGCAGCATCAGATTGGCTTTCATTGCACCTCTTCTCCAGGAAATGTGATTTTCCTGGAATGCAGATCCAAAGGTGAGGCTCCATCTTCATGTTTGTGCATGAAGTATTTAATACAATCTCGGCACCAGGAAAAAATAATGGGGCTCTTATTGCAGTGACATTACACTTGCTGTGTAGGAAGGTGGCACTGAGCTTGCTCATATTACTTGAGTTCATTACTCTCCTATGTGTACAAAATTTAAGGAATTATTTTTTTCGGTCTTTACTCAAACACTTTTGGGGCTTCACCACAAGGACAGAAAAAGCCAGGAGACCCAGGCGGGGAATAAAGGATACAGAGACGGTTTTTGCTTTAGGATCTTTCAGTCCAAGAGAACATTAATGGATGCATATAAGAGAGGAGGAAACCCAGAACTTGTCATCTTGACAGCAGCTGCAGCATACCAGGAGATTAATCCTTATGGATTCAAAGAGGAATTCGAAGGAGAGTTGGGAGGAAAGTGGTGAAATAGCTTTGGAGGTGTTTGCAGGGAAAGCCTTCACTGGAGGGCAGGGCTGGAGAAAATGCAGCATTTCAAGGGTGGCCTCTGCAGTCTGTAACTGGAGGGAGAGTTGACATTGTGTTCCTACAAGGGGATGGCACACACCAAAGTGCTCTGAAAGTGAAGTTTTTACTTGAGGGGATGCATAGGAGAATGAGGTGATGGAAGAGCTCATAGATAGGAGAGAGACATTACAGGGAAAAGTAGTGGAATAAGGAAAGAGCAGCAATATTTTCTGTGATCTTGGTAGCTCTGATCAAAATACAACTACTAAGACTTTTAAAAACTCTGTATTGCCAAAAAGTTTTTGAGTTGATAATTAAAATTATGGCAACAGTGCTAAAAAGAGCTACGTCCTACAGGACCTTTTAAAAGATGGACAGATCAACAGAAATGAAGCAGAAAGAAAGGAGGAACTATCTGGGAAGGCAGGAGTAAATCATGACCACAAACCCCTGGCTGTCTGGTGCTGTTTATCCCAGCCTTTCTCTGCTTCCCTGGCTGATAACACAGCCCACCATACACCCGGGCATTGTTCTGACACTGAAAGATGAAGCGGATTTTTATGAGCCATAACCCTCCACCATGCTTTCCCTCACAACACCTACTGCCTCACTCTGGTCCCTTGATCCCACTTTCCTTCCCCCAAAACCAGTGTGTTTATTGGGACCAGTGCAATGGAAATTCCACTTACTGTTTATATCTTAGGTTTCTCTTCCCTTCCTATATTTCCCTGGGAATTGGGGCTGTATAGATTCTTGCTCCACACCCATGGCTTTGTCTTTGCCTTTTTTTTCTGAACAATTTTCCTCAACTACATTTCCATGGAGCAGCTGTTTGTGTTTAAAAACCACCTGCACAAGTAGTTCTGTTTTCAGTGGAAGAAAATGTTGCTTGTAAAAGGAAAAAGCCCTAAGGTGTTGGAGTTTGCTGGGAGTTTTAATTTGATGCGTATTTTTTCCTACTGATTGATGACTGTTCGAAGTGCAACTTTAGCCCTTGATAACTAATGAAACTGGGTGGTACTAACAGTCACCGTCTGGCACAGTGATGTGTAGTTAAACTGAGCCCCTTTGAGGAAGGAGATGGGGTTTTGACCCAGCAGGAAAATCCTAGATCTGTAATTTTAGTGGAGGAGAGAGTGAGAGATGGTGAAAGAGAAGCAGCATCTTCATAGAGAGTGAAACTGCTGTGCAAAAGGCTGAACTTTTGCATGGTTGGGCAAGGGAAGAAAATATGACATATGCAGAGTACAAGATCTCTTAGGAAAGGAGGATGGTCACCAAGGGAAAATCTCACCTTCGTTTAAAGCTCGTGGGAATTTTGGGGACTTTTTCTCAAGGGCTCCTGAAGTATAATGGGGAGCGATAACATTATTTCCCAGCCATGGCTAATCTCGAGGAGTTGAGGCTTATGTTACACTCCTGTATTGTGCTGGCTGTTTGTGAAGCCATCAAGTGCAGCCAGAAGTGGTCCTGAGCCCAGCTCAGCCCCGGGAAAGCCCTGTTTGCTCTCTCTGGGGGCCCTCCTTGGCCTTTCTCCTGCTGCTCCTAACGCCCTCCCACCTCTTACTCCTCTTCAATTCTCCTTGCTATGGCATGATTTTACTTTAATTTCTTTCCAAGTGGTATTAATTCTTTAATTCCCAAAGAGCCAGCTGGGCTGAGTACCCAAATCCTCTCCAGTTTCCCAAAAAGCTCCTGTGTGCTTGGTGCTGCCCTTGCTTGGCAGTGTGTGATGCTCACAGGAGAAGTAACCACTTCAGGCCAACAGTAAATGGCAGCAAATTCTGGCTTTCAGCCCTAGCTGAGGCCATTAGATGATGATTTCTTGCTGCAAAGCTGGCACCAAACCTCTGCTGACCAGGGCTGTAGTAGAAGGTCATTGATGTGTCCCATCCCAGATGATGGACACAGTAGAAGTGAGGGTGGTAGCAAGCTAAGAAATAAATTATACCAAGGTTTGAAGAGCTTTACATTATTAACAGATATCTAGATACATTTATGTATATTTTCAGATGTATTTAGGACTTAACGAGTATACTTGTTCATTCTGCCATCAATCCCATCCAAACTGAAAATATTGCCAGAAGCCAGGCTAGCTGTGTGTCCCAGGAAAAAAAACTTCTGGAGCATAAAAAACTGATTCCTACCTCCACTGCCTCTCATGTTTCCCTTCTCCCTACCTGCAGCTTTGCTGTCCATAGGTAGCAGTGTCTGTCCTCCAGCTGGGGTTTGGGTGGGATGGTAGAGCCTTCTTCATGCCAGCCAGACTCCTTTGCAGTAAACTGGAGAAATTGGAGAGGTCTTGGCATACCATGGCTTGTAAAGGTCTTGTAAATGGCTCATGCAAAAAAATTTCCAAATGGAAACAGCACTGTGCCTTAAATTTAAAGTAGCTTTGATAGGAAAGAGCGGTAAATATAAGCCTTTCCACCTCTGTGGTATACTGTAAATGCCAGACAGTGGAAAACCAGTAAAAGAAAAAAAAAAACTTCTGAAAGCAAAGACAGCACTTGGGAAGTCAGACTCATTTTTGGCTGTGTATGAGCTGAACCCAGCAGGCATTTCAGACACAACTGGTTTTAGCATAAAGGCCATTGCTGGGTGTTGTTTGGGAAACCACTTGGTATTGTGCCCTGGTGGAAGCTGCTCTTGCCATACAAATCCCATGGGAATCACCAGGGACTGGCAGCCATCATTGGTGTTTCAGGAGGGCTGTCAGTGCAAAAAACCATTCCTTTCTCTCTCAGTGCATCTTCTCAGGCCTTAGAAGCTGGAGAAGAGTTTGTTGGAAAGCATCCTGCTGAGTCCTGGTCACTGTAACAAGATGGAAAACTCCACAAACTATTTTGACATGAGGGTGGCACATTTGGGACGTGCGAGAGGGAAGGGAAAGCAAGGCAAATGAGCAGATGAGACCTGATGGCCAAACAACAAAGGGATCTCCAGTAGAGGAGCTCTGACTGTGATCACTGTGCTCAAGGGAAGTGGCATCTGTCTCCTGACATGGACACTGTTGTATTTATCTAAAATCACAGAGCTGTAAAACCAGAGGTCAGTGTTTGCAGGGTAAAGAAGTGACTTCACTTGGGAAGGGCTTCTTAACAGAGCTGAAAGAAAAGTGGGCAAATCCATCATTGCCCCTTACTCAGCCTTCACGTAGGTTATCTTTCTATCAGTATTCTGCTAATCTCAGAGCATCAGAGCTTTGTTTGTGTAGATGCTGGTGCCTAAATACAGTCTGAATAGAACTGCAACCATTATATTAATTTATAAATGTCACTGTTCATAATCGTGCAGCCAAGAGAAGCAGTTCTGCAAAACCTGCACGACTAAAATTTAAACAGGTTGCAAGAAACCAAACCACAGCAGCTGGCTGGTTTGCTAAAGGAGTGTTATTTGCTGAAGAGATCACCAAGTTATGCTTCATAACAACAGCTGAGAGTGTGGTTGCATGCATTTCATGAAAGAAGTGAAGTAAGTGCTCTAGACAACATTTTAATTGCTATTTTGGAGCACAAGTTCAGTTTGTGAGTGCTTGCAAAATATCTGTTGTCATCTGCTCATGCAGAACTTCTCCGTGACACCTCTGCAGGCAGGTGCTTTAAGTGTATATATAAATTCATCTTCGTAGTGGCCACTGGTGCCACAACAAATGTCATTCCAAACAAACTCTCTGCCACAGGCTGTGTTGGAAATCATCATTTAGCACATCATTTAGAGTACATCAGAGTGAATCTCACGCAACCTGACCTTAATAATTCCCTTCCCAAATTAACTCTTTTTTTAACATTTTGACATTAAGAATAGAGGCAAAGTCCTTAAAACACGTGGCTACTTTGGTTTGGTACTGAGGATTGGGAAATGAGGGTTTATAGTGCAATGGTAATTATTATTTGTCATGTGAATTTCACAAAGTAAATCACAGTGTGTATACAAAAATTACACAGATAGCCTGTATGCTTGCTCATTTATTAAAGTTCATCTTGCTGGGCCCAAGAGGGCTGCCCAGGAGCAATCCTCTCTGCTCTCCCAGCCTGTGCAGGAGAAATCGTGAAGATAGGATCTCAAACCATTTGCCAACTTTCCCCCTGTGGTCAGTGAGGATGCATAACTTTCTTTTTATTAACACAACTAAATTCAGTGAGTCCTTTCAGCTGATTGAATTCATGCATTGCAAGTGGCTGTGCAGTTCCACGCAGCCATTCAGGCGTTGCATGCAGAGCTGGTGTATTTTTGGAAGGGCTCCATGTCTTACCAGGAGAGTAGAGAAAAGCTTCTGGGAGACAACCCTCCCACCCTTCATCTTGATTTATAGTACACATTATGATTTTGAATGGTATTTTCAATCAGGTAGGATGAGCTGTGACTGTCCTTTGTTTCCAGCCCATGCATTCAAGCTGGCTGTTTTCTATCTTGTCTTGGGCTCTTGCCTACACCACACAGCTCTTTAAGGTGTAAAACAAGAGAGCAATTACTCTTTATAGCACCTACTATCCATCTAACCTACATTTTCACTCTTATTTCTGAGTCAATGCTGCCTTAGATACAAATCAGTGCTCTGGGTTCAGTGTGTTCCTGTTCCAGCACTTCTGAGAGGGTGTGAACAGTTACATATTTATTCAGACTTGTGCTGTATAAAGCACATGGCTGCAGAGACAAATTCTTCTGGATTATTTCTTTTATGGTGCTATTAAATAGGGTGACTCTGGCTAATGCCAGCTGATGAGTTCAACTGTAAAATTATGGTAACGTGACAGAAGAAACCACAGAAGAAACAACAAAACTCAGGATGCTGAGCCAGGAGAACAGAACTGCTACCATCCTCCAACCTGTGTTCTTCCGTGGCATTTTTATAATTTTATAAACCCATTTTCCAACCCCACCTTTCCCTGTGACTTTCCCATTGTATGCAGTCTGTGCAAATATCTGTTTTATAACATGTTTATCACAAAGCAGTGTGGGCTGTACACCAAGTAATGTTCCTTCTCTGACGGCTAAACAAACATTTGAATTGTTGCCTTCTCTGTCCAAAAGGCAATCAGGGCTCTTCTGTTGCCCTCAGCGGAGTCAGGATTTCATGATGGGAGTATTTCAAGCCTCACTCTTCACTTGGAGCATGTTTCCGGTGACTTTACAGCAGATCTCTCTGTATGATCCTGGTTGTTTTCTTTGATCAAGCTGGCATCTTCAATGCTGGCATGTCCCCAGCTGTGTAAGCAGTGTCTCCTCCCCTTCCCACGGTGCTCCTGGGGGTCACTGGCACAGGAGCCAACTATCTAATTATCATTTTGAGCCTCTTTGTGTCACAGCCATGAGTGTCTCACACGACGCTTTGGGGCAGGTGAACAAGACTGGTATCAGACCAGCTCTGCAGCCTCCTGGGGACTGCCCAGGAACAGCTAAATATATTTTTCCTAGTACATGACTTCACCACACCAGCAGTGAGATACCATCTTGCCCTTTGTGTTGGGGCTGGATGACATTTTCCCCTTTCCCAAGCGGCCCCGTCCCGGCTGGCAGGGAGGAGCGGCTCAGCCCTCAGTCACTGCCCGGCAGCTTGCCCAGATCTCCCTGATAAGGAGCAGGGAGCTGGGAAACACCAGGCTGGGTTTCTGTTTTGGTGCTCAAGCTGGTCTCGATGCCGTGTTCTGGATTTGAGCTTGGAGAGGAATATTTTTGAGTACTGCTTACAGAGTAACACTTGGCCTTGCTTTTCTTCCCTGGGAGCGTTGGGTAACAGGCATTCATGTCAATACTCATTTTTATTTGTTTTGCTCGTTGTTAGATGTGAGCAAACATTCGGGTCTGTGGATGTGCGTGGATGTATCCATGTGCTGTGCTGATCCCTCTACATGCAGGCACAGGCTGCTGCTATAATTAGTTCTGCTTGGGAAGAGTGGCAGGAGGAAGGGTGAGCAGCTGGGTGCTGACACGACCTTCCCAGCCCCGTGCTTGGAAAGGGTCTGAGGTCACTCGTGTCCTTCTGAATGCACCTCACATCACCAGATGATTTGCAAAGAGGTTAATTTGAAAAGCACCTCACTCTGGGTATTTGCAGGGTTTTCATTTTAAAGCCTTCACCCCAAGGTCTGCAGTGAGGTCAGGTCAGGTCTAGCAGCTGGATTCACACCTGCATAGATGGGTCTTCCCAACAGCAGGCTGGGCCTCCCATGTGCAACCTGGATGCGAAGTTCCCCTCATCTGAAGGCTCCATTGGTTGCTTAAATACTACACTTGCACAGAAAATATCACAGAATTTAGTATATGCATGGAGCTGGCATCTTATAACTTGCAAATTTTGCAAGGTCAAACACTGATTGTAACTCCAAGCTGCCCAAAGACTTGCCATACCTGACACAATATTTTTGTAGGGTTGATAATTAATGGAATTAAAGAAATCAGAGGCTATCTGAAGCAGTGGCATACTCCAGAAACGAAAGGGCAAAAAATTCCCCAAAGCATAAATCATTAATTATTAATTTTTACCAAATGCATATGACAGGGATATGGCTGGCACCAGTACCATTAAAAAGGAAGAGCAGCATTTTAGGGTTGGACCAAGTCATTTATTCTGGGGGAAGCCTTAAGCAGAATCTACCCATTTGTGGGGTTTAAAGAGTTTGATTCACTTATTTACTTTGGATTTTTGTGTTCACTTTCATCCCCTTTTGTACTTCCTTGGACAACATCCAAACAGGCAAAGTAACTACAGAAAAGCTGTTCTCACCATAGGGAAATAATGTATTATGCTAATTCCAATTAAAGGAAATATCTTAAACTGCAAATATAGCCTTCAAGAGAGAAATGAAAAGTGTGGAAATTAACATTCTTGCCAGATTTTCAGCTCAGTTCTGCATACTCAGGGGGTTTGGGTCAGGCTCAGATAAGCATCCAAAATTTGGGGATGTTTATCCAAACGTTATTTCTGAAGCTTCTAAGTTCACTCCTGACTAATCGTAATGGAGTTAGTGGTAGCAGGATATGAATGTACAACATTTAGCTTAGAAATTGGCAGCTCCTCATCATTTCACAGCTAGGAGCCTTTGACCAAATATCAACTCTGTTAACCAAAACAAAATAAAATAATGCCTTGACTTGGTCTCCAGCCATACCACCTTTGCTACAGCCCTGGAAGACCTTCCAAGCAGGGCTGGGACAAGGCAGGCTTGGCTGGGGGACCTCTATGGAAAATATTTATGTTACTGGAATCATCCCCTGTGATTCAGGAGGTGACACTTTCCCCAGGCTGGTGTTGAACCCATGTAATGGTTACATGTATGGAGTTGTCCTTTCAGATTCAGGAAGGTTCAGAGGACTGGTGGGTCAGTAAAGATCTTTTCTTAAAGATTCATACATTAACTCCATGTTCACCTGAAAGGCCAAGGGAATCACCAACTCCATTGCACTACCAGTGAGGTCCTGGAGGGATGTGGTTCTCGCACTTCACTTGTTCCTGCCTTATCCCCAGGCTGCTTGGTTATTCAGTCATGAGTGACACTAGCTCCCTGTAGAGTTTACTGTTAGAAGTGTTTGGAATATTTTTTCCAATGAAATGAGAGGAAGATGGCTGAGGATCATGAATTAGCTCCTGAAGAAGCAGGTCTTTTTCTCTGTTTTTGCCATCACACCCTTAGTCTTAAACACAGGGGAGGGGAGCTGCATCCTGCTGCTCTGCTATGAGCACCTTCCAACTTATGGTACCCTTAATTAGAAAGCCATAATATCAGCTAAGGAGGTGCTGTAAATCTATCCTACATGGATATCATCCTTCAAAACACCTTCAGGCTGTTCCTGAGTCACTCACTCATCTTTTTTCCCCATACATTTGATTTTAGTCAAAGGGTGTCACCCTAAGTAGTTGTATTTGAACATTGAAATTCATGCCAGGAATAAATCCATCCAAGTGCAACTTCTCCCCTAGTAAAAAAGTAAAATTCTCAGTGAAGTTATATCAAGAATGAATTTGACCACATGAACTTGGATGGCAGGTACACAGTCTAGACCTTAAAATCCCTTCTGATTTGCTCAGACTTACCTCTGAATCACAGATAGTAAATCTGCAGAGTTGTAATGGAAGACATCCCATTTAAAGATCTAGTTTAAGGAAAGAAAAGTCTGTCATTGAGAGAAATAACAGATGTCATAAAAACATTGCAAGAAATGTTCAAAATAAATTGAATATAATCTTTAAGCTATAGGATTTTTTAGAAGTTCAGTGATTACTCATTCAAGATCTGTTGTAAATACATAAATACATTTTATAAAACTTTGCTAGTATTCTTGCTATTTCCTTTGCATCTTCCTCCTGAAATCAGCAGAAATAATCCCTCACTTTCTACTAGATCCCCTATTAACAAGTAGCATAGATGTTCTACTGCGGAAGATTTTGACAGTTTAAACTAAGCACCTGTTTCCATCTAATGTAGGTTTGGCAGGATGTTGTGTTTGGTGTAGCTCATGCCACTCAGATGTCAATTTTTTCTTCATTAGGCCAATAAATTAGTGAACTACACCATGCTTTAAAACTCACATCAATCTCCCATCACATTCACTCTTTTTTTTGTTGTTTGTGGTTGCTTTCTCCTTCCAAGGGAAATGAGCAACTTGAATTTGAAGTGGGTGCTTGTGCAGTAACATCAATGATCAGAGCAGCTGCATCAGGAGCATTTTAGCATCCAGCAGGACAGAAGTTTGTGGGGGGATCATTGCCCAATAAATTCAGAACTTATCGCTATTGAGGTCATCAATATGTAACCAAGGATATGTAAAAGGAACAGAGAAAATGTCAATAATCTGAATTGCCTGATGCTTGTAGAAATAGTTCTTGTGAGTCATCGTTGTAGCTGGTTTTGGTTTTAGAAAAAGCAGAAACAGCAGAAAAACTGTTCCAAATGGTCATGAAGACGTGATGGGCTTCTGTAATTTCAGGGAGAAAAATCGGAAAATCATGTAACATATGACTGTTGATAGCTGCAAGAGGAACAAATGCTTTCCATCCCGAAACACTTCGTACCATCAGTGTTTCAACAGCTCCTATTTAGACATTAAAAAGAAGACATTTTTTATTATGATTTCTGCCTTGGGCTCTGATCAGCAATGTAGAAAAAAGCAAGCAGGAGCGTATGGTTGCTTATCCTTCCTTCTTGTTTCCTTTTACTCTTAAGTTCTAGAAAGGTCATAAAATAGAGAAATAAAAAAGCCACTGAAGTGTAGTTTTGTTAACTTTATCTTCTGAACATTAAACATTGTTTCAGATTTCCTACGGTACATAAAATGTTTTGCCTTGCTGTATCATGTGTACAGAACTTCAAAAAGTAAATGCGACAGCTCAGAAAACGTAATGGATGTGTAATAACAGCTCTTTAGATCTCCTGTTTTTAGCATAGCATCTTTTTGTTCCCAAAGGTGCTTTTAACATGATATCTAAAGCTATTTCTGAAGTCATTTATTTTTGCATGGTGATAGGTCTTATTTTGTAATTAGCCCATGCTTCTATCTTACTGGAGTGTGTGAGCCCCCCTGAAATGTTTAGTCCTCATCAATCCTTTTTGTTTCCCTTCCAAAGGCATCCACCCTAATAACTCCCATTTCACAGATGCAGTACATCCCAGCTGCCTTCAGCATCTTCTACAAAAACATTTGGAAATCGTTGAATGGAGCTCAGTTCTTTTTGTTGGGCATTTTCAACATAAAGAGTTTCTCCTGTTTGCCCTAAATTCATTCACCACATGAATTTCAGCGGATGGTTTTTAACCACATTTGCCCCACATCCTGTCACCACCGACCACCACCGTGCTGCAAACGGGCTGCCAGCAGCAGGCATACCACTGGAGACCTGGGTTGCCCCACTGAGCTGGAGTTTGGGCAGACATGAGTTGGTAAATCATGATTTAGTCTATTTGGGGCATCTCTGTGTGTCCAGACGTAATTTGTTGTGATGCAAACTGGTGCGAGCACAGTGGGAATGCGGCTTCACTGACACTCGTTAATCTGCTGTCATTTGCATCTATGCAATGCAGTGAGGTTAACAGGATTTCCCTGATGCCCTGTCATTGGCAGCAGTGGGGTTGGTTTCCTCCAGTGTGCCAAGCAGGTCGCTGTTAATCAGTCACCATTGGGCTTTTTGTGCCAGCTCCTCTGCTCAGTCTGCTGCTGTGTCCACAGGAGCAGCTGCAGCAGGGAGGGGCTTCAGGTGCCAGCACGGGTCCAAAAAAGCTCCAGGGGTAAAAAGAACAAATTTTAATATTCAGTGCAAAGTTTTATCCCCTTCATGTCTTCATAAGCCAGCACAAAGGGAAATTTGAAGACATGGCCACTGGATAAGAAACAAGCAGCTGTGCTCAGTCCATTGGGGTGGCAAAGCCTGCAGGGAAAGCTGGGGAGTGGCTCCATATCCAGCAGGGACAGTGGTGCTATGGCATTAGCAAAGAATGTTTACGGACTTTATCTTCATTCACTAAAAACCCTAGATACCCTGTGTATGTGCTCTTTGCATATAAAATTTCTTGGAATGTGACAAGTGTGTTCCCACTGACTCTGGGTGCAGGGGCAAAAGGGGTGGTTGTGGTAGGACGCTCCTCAAGTGGCCTGGAAGTGTCAAGAAGCTTGGAAGCAAAGGCATGGAGAAAAGCTTGATAAATAAGATGATGTGAAACTGAATCACTGCATAGAGATGAATCAAAATTATAAAATCAATAGGTATCGATCTGTATATATCACACAAATAACTGTGCCTGAAGAGGTGCCCAGATTTAACATGCTGATTATACAGCAGTCAGTGGAAATAACTTGAGATCTGAAGAGTTATTACGTTTTAGTTGTTCAGTGCTGCAGCTGAAGCTGACAATATCTTAGCTGAAGTCTCCTTTAAATTTTTTCCTGCTTGAAGTTCTTGGTAACAAGTATATTTAATCAACAAACCAGAAGCAGAGAACAGATTTTTGGCTTACAAAATACTCTTGAGCCATCTAAAGCTGGAGTCCAAACACTACAAATTCTTCTAAAAATATACATCTTTCATTTTAACTTCCATTTGCTTTTACTACTGGCCTCACTCATGCAAGCCAAGGTCGCTGCACTTCAGATGTGTCTGCTGGACTCTTGACTACTGACTGGAGTTGCAATGAATCACCTGGAACAACATCATCCATGGTCACTACACTCTTCATGTGGCTGGATGGAAATCAGGTCAACAAGGTCTTTGTAATATCCTGTTCGTATAAACCCCGTTTATATCTTACTCTTTTTGTATCCCTTAAACTGGCAGAGGTGCACTCTATCAAAAGCAAGAGGATTTGGTGGAGTTTTGGGGGTTTTGGTCAGTCTTTGCCTCTGGCATCGACCTTCCTCCTTCTTTCCCATCAGTGGATGCATTAAGGAAGGAAGGATGTGCTTAACTCAGTGTGGGGAGTAGCTGTTATTATTATTGCTTTCTTTGAGGTTATTGTCATGTTCTTTGTCCCCACATTTTGTCTCCTAAACTCTGGGTAAATACAAACCTAACAGATGTGTAAAAGGGCTTCAGGTCAGTTACTTGTCATACATGGGCAGGCACAGGCTGAATCTGCTGCAGAATTACTTCCCATCTTTATTCATGGATTGAGAATGTTCATTTTCCTTTGCTGGATTAGATTTGCTGCGTAGATTTCTGGGCATATAAATGATATTTTGGAATGAAACCCTCACATTTTATAAATCATTCAAACCAATTCAGTTTTCTTCTTTCCATAGAAGTATTTCCCAGTCCACAGCAACCTCTATCTAAACCTACTGTTTTCCATTTGAGACAAAATTCATGGATTAATTTAGAGAATGAAATAATTAAGTAATTCTGAAGTGCTAATGAGAACTCCTAACTCCCACTTGCATCTTTTATAGCGCTGTTAAATGCACCAAAAGATCTAGGGAAAATTGTGGTCATTCATATCATGACAGATATTCTTACTTTATCACCCAAGCTGACAGACGTCCTTCGTGCAACACACAACTGGCTTAAGCTTCTGTTCACAGTGCCTGGCAGGACAGCTTCTAGCTCCCATTTATTTCTGGAGAGCTCACAAATACAGCACCAAAATCCTGTGCTCCAGTCCCCTGGTCCTGGAGCTAAAGGCAGTGAGAGGATCCAGGACTGAATTTTGTCTGGAGCTGAAGCAGCTCCTCCGTCTACAGCCCTGAGACAGCCCAGGTCTGGTATAAGTGTCCTGTCTGACCCCAGGAGTGATGGGAATCCTGTGTGGAAATGGGGCTCTGCCTGGGCTTGATCAGCACTTCTGGCCACCAGTTCAGCCCCAAGGTATCCAATGCTCTCATGTCAGTGCTGTGTTCAGGACTTGGAGCTGCAGGTGTTTGTCTGGGGAATATGTGACAGCCTTGATCTCACTATAACTCCTTGAAAAGCTCACAAAGATGACCACTTGCCTCAGCGAAAACACCCTGCACCAACTCCTTAACCCAGTGGTTCTCCTTCTTTGTCCCATGTAAGGATTCCAGCACAGGGAAGCATAAGCAAAGTAAATGATCTTCAGCACTGTATTTACTATACAGGATTCTCAAGACAGATCATGCAGCCTCTGAAATCCTTCCTGGTGGAAAGACATCTGTTCTTAGCACATTGCCTCATTTTGCTTCTATGGACTCAAAAAACTGCAGCTGAGCACATGCCCATTCCCTGATGCTTGTTGCAGCCACTTAGTGAGGTTTAGGAGCACACAGTGGAGTGGTTGGGGCAGTTTCTCCCCCTCTGCCTGGTGGGGATTGTGATCCATCTTATGCTCAGCACTTGCATGATTGCTGGGGGACTCCTAGCAACAAGACTTGACATCATGAACTCCATTTCACATTTCTGCCACAAAAGTCAAAGCCAGAGTTTGACGTATCCTCCCCAAAACTGCTTCTATAGGAGAAGCTTTCATTTATGGCACCAATCAGAGCAATGTGCTTACGTTTAAAGATCTGTTCCAAAGCATCAACTGCTCATTTCCAAGGCTAAAATATTTTCTTAGCTAAAAAAGGGGAGATAAAGTTGAATTTCTGCTGCAGATGAGCCATATTAAAGCATGCAGACCTGTTTTAACTGGCAGTGACCAAGCAGACTCCCACTATTTATCCATGAGAAGCTGTAAGAACCAGCAGGCAGAGAGGAGTTTCTCTTCATTGCAGTCAAAGAAAAGGAATAAAAAACAACTTCTCAATGAATGAAAATGATGTGAAAATATTGCATGAGAATCTGCCACTGATTTTCTCCATGAGCAGAACTCCGTATTCCATCTGGAAAAATAAAATGGTAATCTTCCCATCTGGCACAGTTTTTATCCCATCCATGCCAGCTCTAGGCTTCCAGGATAGAGTCTTGTGTTTATTATTTTTCTACCCACAAAGGGTCCCAGTTTCTAGTGGGGCCTCTAGGTGCTGCTGTAATGCTAATAATACTAATACTCATAATTCTGCTAGTGGCAAATTTAGCCCATCTTAGGCTTAAATAAATTATATAGAACAAAATGGTTATAAAACAGCCTCCAACGTCCTTCAAATTCTGCAGGTCATTTTGCATCTGCAAAACTCGGTTTGTGGATTGATATGCATCTTATATGTTGTATCTTGGGAATGTTTTCTCTATGAATCTCACCAAAAATCTGCAGTATGACTTGTGGATAAAAAAACAACCAAATAAATAAATAAATGCCCAAAGCTGTACCACTCACCTCTCTCCTCCTTCACATGCATGCCCAACTGCTGCTTTTTTTTTTCATTCCCCCCTTTGTTTTATCAGTATGGTGCTAAATTACCAAGTTTGAAATTTCTTCAGCAAATAAGGGATGCATGCCAGAACACAAGTGCCCCGAGGGATCTGAGTCTTAGGGGAAAAAGCCCTTAATCTCCAAGTTTATAGGTAGCAGCACTTCCCTGAAATTGGAAAATGTTCAACTCATTTATGAAAGAAATCTGCCACAAGGATACGCTGATGTTCACAGCTATTTCATTAATAACCCATTGTGATCCATGGGTTATAGGACAGGTTTATTTGGACACCTGCATCAAATATATTCTCCCCCCTCTCTGCCCTGAATTTTCCTGATGAGCAAAGTCTTTTTAGAGCAAACCAGGTAGCTCTCGGGGTAAGATTTTTCCTAATGCATCAGGCACCTTTGCCCATGTGTGACTAATTTATGTGGAGCAGCACTTCTCCTGCACGCCCAGGTGGGCTGCTGTGCACACACGGGGCCAGTTAAGCATTTACTGCTCAGGACCCTGAGCACAGCCAGGGTGGGGGACACGAAGGGCTCTGCCCGCCCGTGCTGGGGAGCCTGAGCCACTCACAGGGCACTATTGCCCAAACACTTTATGACTTAATCCCAGGGAGATTGCCTGAGTATGGGATAAGGATCAACTTTGGATGTTCCTCCACCAGCTGAATAAATTAACATTCCTGAATTTCAGTCCTGGATTTATCTACCAAGCATGACTTGAACCGTTGATGGGGATTTTAGTGTATTTATAGTTACCAGCCCATAACAAAAAATTCTCCCTCTCCTACCCACATGTAAATAATGTTTAACACTACTGTCAGGGTTTGGCAAGGCAGATGTTTTGGAGGCACTGTGGATCCTCAGCCTGCCTTTAGTAGGGCATCTCTCTACTTGCAGGCAAGTGCCTTGCAATAGGAGGAGGATTAATCATCGCTATTAGAGCCCTGCTTTCCCTCACAACCTTCTTTTCCCGGGGATGATGAGTTAATTCATCTGGAACAATGTTAGTTCATCAAGTTTTGTGGTTTATCTGAAAATCGAATGGCAGTAATTTCATATGGCAACTGACTTAATGCCCATTTAGTTCAGGTTTTAGACAACTCCGGTCGATGATCACAATGGGTTTAATACATAACATAGGAGGGATGAAACTGTAACATTGGTGTTTCCAGGCAGGTTTTCTTCCCTGCTCTAGAGCTGGTTGTATTGGCTGTGTGCACGTGTGTTTCTGTATGTAGGATGTGTATCCACTTCTTCTGAGCCTCCCCTAGAACCATCCACACATGTGACACTTAAAATAGCAAATGCAAACCTGAAAATTTTAACATGAGTGTTTGACGTTTTATTGGGTGATAAATTGCTTCTTACTCTTATAAAGTCCACAGGTGTTTATGCCCACTCTCGCACGCCTAGTTAAAACTTTGGCTACAACAGGAATGCTTTGAAAATACCCAGTCACTCTTAAAATTGATTATTAAAATAGAATTACCTGTTATGCGTCACATTAATTCTTGTTGTGTAAAGTTCTGCTTTTTAACCCCTTCAGTCTGCCTTGGCCTGGCATTTTCCCTGCTTCCATATTTTCTTCTTCATCCTTTTGGCTTGTAAATTCTACTTTCAGATCATGAATAGTGCCTAAACCCAAATGGTTCCCCAGGACTTGCTCACACACAACTTCCTTGAATGGCTCTTCACATGCTATGAGGGCTCTGGGACTGGAAGGAGTCTTCCAAATGAGACCCTCAAATTATTTGCCAAAAGAGAAGGCTTGAGGGTTAATTGAACCTTGTTGAATTCTTATGCACATACAAAGAAAGTCTGCAAAATCCTTATATTGTGCTTCATATCTCCAAGATATGATGCCTTCTCAGGGAGTATTTCTTAGGGATCTTCCATTTTTAGGGCAGCCTCTGCTAAAAGTTGTGTTTGAAGGCAGAGAAACAGCAGCTACATTAAGCGTGAGTTCTGGCCACCCCATGTGGACCCTCTGTTGGCTTCATGGGTCCCACTGCTCCATCTCCACATGAGCATATCATGGGAAGCAAGATTGAGTACAAACCTGAGGGATTTATTCAGTTGTATTTCAACAAGGATGAATGAGAGAGCCATAAAAAAACCCCAAACAGGTGCTTTTTTTGGTCCTATTGGTAGGATTTGGGTTAAGAAAGAAAAGAGTCTTCCAGGCTGCCCAGCACGTGAGGAAATGCAGAATCTGGAATTTCCCAGATTTTCCAGGATTTTGGCTTCCTTTCAAAACATGAGAAAGGTGAAGCACAGGAAAACACAGCTTCTGGGTGGACAGGAGGCCAACACCCACATCAGTCAGCCTTGCCTTGCCTTGCCCTGGCTCTCATAGGTGCTAAGACAAGCTGGCTGATGTGCATTTCTCCCCAGACTTTTACTGTAGCCAAACTCGTGCCAGACTCATCCAGCAGGAGCTGTCTCACCTGTAGGTACAGTAGCCTCAAGTGTGAAAATGGCCCTGGCTGGATTTGAGGGCTTCCAGACTCTTCTGTAATGGAAGTAATGAACACTCCAAAAGAAAACAGCAACAGCCCTCAGCATCCAGCAGCACAGCACGTGCCTTGGCAGGGACAGCTAGGGAAAGGTTTGGAGGAGGAAAGTATTGCAAGGAGTGTGCTCACAGTAGGGGTGTGGACCAGCAGCACTGCATCCCTCAGCATCAAATTTGGGGTGTGCTGTGAGGGCCGTGGTTTGTTTGCAGTAAGGCCAACATCTTGTCCTGCCACAAGGAAGGGTGTCTGCAGGATTTCCTCCCCAAGACAGGAATTAAATCACCCAGGCAGCCAGATACCAGCCACTGACACATTTTTACATCTTCCTGATTGATGAAGTAGGTAAATCTGCTGCGATTTCCCTTCTCCTGGTTTGCAGTAACACCCAATATCCAAAACGTTTCAGGCTGAAAACCCAGTGGCACAACTTGATGTCTGCCAGAAAACTCCTTCCCACCAGGCAGCCCCTGCTCGAGGAGTGTGGGTACCACCAGCTGTGATGGCACCAACACCCACCCTCACCCCTGGAATGTGATGGAGACGCTGGCACACTTGGGTACAGGACACGAGGGCACTGGTCTGCTGGGACCATCACACCAGGATGAGAATACAGTGTTGGGGTGTCAAGCTCAGATTGGGATTTGAAGGAACATGCTATTTTAGCGCCTACATTTTAATGGGAGAGAAAAAGTAGAGCCTTTCTGCTCAGTATTTGGGTAGCTGGCTTCTGCTGGTGACAGCTGTGTGTTGTTACAGACTGTAAGAGGGGGTGCAGCACTGCTTTGTGGGAGCATGGGGATGGCTTCACCCACACCTGGAACACTGCCAGGGACACTCGTGTCCCTACCGTGAATCCACCCTGCGTGGGCACCGTGCATACCCGGTGGATTGTGCTGTGACTGCTCAGCAATCGGGGAGAGCAGACCAACACACGCTCTGCCTCCGTGCACAGCTGGGGCTGCGTGTGCTCCGCAGCTCCCCGAGCACAGCTCTGTCCCCACAGGCATCGTAGAGGTCCTTCAACTTTTTTATTGCCTGCACATGCATCATGTAACTTTTTTGCAAGGATACGGGGTCGTTTATTTTTTTTTCCCTGAAGGCAGTAGGTACTTTCGGGGGGGGATGTGTGTTTTCTGCACACCCCTCATTTCACACTGGTAAATGTTCTGCTCTGCTTGGCTATGGCAGGGGGAGGGCAGCTCCGGGGGTCCCTGACTCAGCTGGAGGTTCCGGGCTTTGCTGCCAAAAGGGGACCCCCTCCACTGGCGGGGTGAGCCCCAGAGATCCCTGGAGCCCTGAACTGCCCTGGGGAAGGGGGTGCAGGGCACAGCATTGATCCCCCTGCATCCCACAGCCAGGCTGGGGGGAGGAAACCCACCCTCCAGCAGTGCCGGCAAAGCCAGTCTGACCCGAGCAAATGAAAATAATCAAAAGTAATTAGAAGCGTGCTGGACTGCTCCTCAGAGATCTGTGCGAGAGAATAAACATGCCGGAGCCCTCCGAGCCACTGCAAAGGCCCATGTCTGAGCTGTTAGGTGCCCTGACCTTGTCCACATAAAGACGTGATTTATGAAGTGCAGGGCACAGCAGCAGGGCTTCTGTCTTCTCCAGGAGAACCAAATTACTGAGGTGGAGATTAACATGCTTTCAGTTGGGCCCATTTCCAGACCAAGGGAAATTTCTTATTTACATTTTTTTTACCTTTAATTTTCTCCCCTTCTCCCTCACTTGAAAACTGCCTTTTGGCTGGGAGGGATGAGCCAGGTAGCATGTGAGGACAGGAGGGGCAGCAGGGACAGGGCACCCACCTGGGGGGCACTGAGATGCCCATCCCACTCCTTCATCAAGGGCTGGAAATTATTTGACTCTTCCCCCTGAAATCAGCAGCAACACTTGTGTGTTGTTTTTTTTTTTTCAAGTTGATATCCACAACACGGGGTGGGAGGAATTGACATGCAGAAACTGTGTTGCCTTTCGTTCTTGTCTCCCAGGTCAGTCCTGGAGCATTAGGATATGTCAGAGAGCCCTTGTTTTCTGCGTGTTTGTTTCGCTTTGGTTTTCCTTTCTCTCTCCACGCTAAACACTCCGTGTTTCAAACACTCATCACAGTGTTAGCCAGGATTGCTCAGTGTTGTGTTTAGCCACCTTGAGATATATAACATTAAACCCCTCTCAAAAAGGTGGTTGTGAAGTGGCCTGTCTACAAACGAAAGGCTAATATCAAGCCTAATATGAACATTTACGGTATTTAAAAAATCACCAGTGACTTGTCTGATTTTCCCCCCATTGTCCTCGGCAGCGTTTGGCCCCAGGAAGCCCATTAAACGTGGACAGTGCCGTTATTTCATCTGGCTGTGGCCGAGCTGCTTTGCTTTGCTTTAATGATGTGCTGGAATGCACGATGCCCATAGGGTCTCCATTAGAAGAACTTTTACTTCTGGGACGACCATGAAGTTAAAGGCTTAAAAGAGGCATCAGTTTACAGCCTGGTGGGAATTACTAGCAGACTGGAGTACTAACTCCTGACTGCTCCACTAATAGAGCGACTTGTTTTAAATAAACAATTGCCAACGGGACCCTGTGGAAATATTTGGGCCTCTTGAAGCGCCCACCGAACCGTCAGAGGGGAGAGGGGAAAGGCGGCAAGAGATGTTTTAGAAGATTTTCGCCTGAAAGAAGAAATACATCGACGTGTGTTGATGTGTGTATCCACATCCCTTGATCGGGATGTTAGAGGTCCTGACCGGCAGCGGGGCCAGGCTTGACCCCTCGCTCCTCCTAGCCGCGAACCCCTCTGGCTCGGAGGCATGAGCCTTCCTCCCCCTCTTCTTCCTCCTTCTCTGGGTTACAGCCGAACCGCTGGGAGAGCTGCATGAAGAGGAACTATTTTAAAAAAAGGGGGGTTTCCCCTGAAAAAGGGGAGCGGCGGCCCTGCCAGCGCTGAGGGCGCGTCCGGCCGTGTCCCGGCGGAGAGCGCCACCCAGCGCCGGCGGGCGGCGCGGCGGGCGAGCCCCGGTGCGGGCCGGGCCCGGCCCCGCTCCGCCGGTACCGGGAGCCGCTTTTGTTTATCCAGCGCCGTTTCCTCCCTTTGTGGCACGGCCGAGGGGGAGGGAAGGGAGGGAGGGAGGGGGCTCCGGCTCGCTATCGGGGGCTCTGATCAGGCCGATGGGCTCGAGCAATCAGTTTCCCAGATTACTTGTATTTAATACACAATGCATCATAAAGCAAATCCCTCATCCTGACAGGGAGAAAATAGAACAGCTCATAGCGCGAGGCGGGCCAATTTATGGCTAAATTAAAGGGAAAAAAAAAAGAAAAAAAAAAGAAAAAAAGAGTGAGAGAGAGAGAAAGAGGGAGGAAAAAAATAAGAAGGAAAAAAATCCCCAACAATGGGGAGCGGAGGGAGGGCAGGAACCCACGGCCCCGCACACCGGGCGGGCGCCGGTTCCCAGGCCCGGGCGCTCTGGGAATCTCCCACCGGGTTTTTTGAGGTTATTGACAAAGGATTTTTTTTTCTTCTTTTTTTTTTTTTTTTTCTTTTTTTCCTGTCCTACCTACCACCACTGCGTGCAGTTTCCCCCCCCCCCGCCCCGTCTCTCTCCCCTCGGACAATAGCCATTATCTGAGCTAACAGGTCAATGTCACAGATAACGGGCCGCTGAGACGAATCCATCAGCATCTCCTGTCAGTCGGCTTTTCGCCCTCCCCCCGCTCTCCTTCCCCGGCCCTTCTTGGCCCCCCAGGGAAGAAAAATTCACTTTTAGTCTAAAAAATATATCTGCACTTAAAAAAAAAAAAAAAAAAAGAAGTGGGTGGCACTTCTGGATGGTGCAATAAAAGATACAGCTCAGCCCTCTTATTTTTTCTTTTTCCCTTGCCCTCTTCCCAAAGCGAGGATCTTGCCGTAGTGAGCCCGGGCTGTTCCAAACTTTGCGGACGTTTGCGGCGCGGTTGGATTTCGGGTCCGTTTGCGGTGCCGGGGGGGCTGCGCTGCCCTGCGGGAGGGAGCGGGCCAGGCCCCGCCGCCCCCGCCAGCAGGTAGAGCCCGGCCTCCCGCCGCTCCATTCATGGGATTCGTTACCAAAGAAATAAAGGGGGGGAAAAACACCCAATCGTTTAGAAAGCGGCGGCAAGCTGGGCGGTGGTTCCGCGGCACCAAACGGGATCGCCGCGAAATTGGCCGGGGGAAGGAAAAAAAGAAAACAAAAGAAAAAGAAGTTGCATTTCATTAAAAATCGTTATTAATAACCAGAGTGACGCGATGACGGGGATGATTCGGGTAACGCGGCGGGTGCGCCGGCTTCCGGAGCGCCGGGAGCAGCCGTCGGGGCGAGCGCGGAGCGGCTCCCGCTCGCCGCAGCCCCCGCTAAGGGGCGGCCGCGACGGCGCTCCGGGCTCTGGGGCAAGCGGCGGCGGCGAATAAAGAGAGGCGAGCGGCGAGGGCCCGAGGCACAGCGCATCGCCGGCCCCGGGCAGGGGATGCATCCAGGGGGGGCTGGCGGGGGCTTCCCCCGAGGGCTGCCGGTGAGCCCCCGCGGCGGGGCCGTTCCTCCGCGACCTGGCGGTGACCCCCGGCCGCGGGGCCGCTGTCGCTTTAAGCGCGCCGGGAGCGCCGCCGCCGCCCCGGACGGGGGGGGCCGAGGAGAAGGGGGGGGAAAGGCGGCCGGAGCGGCCGGGGCTGCCCCGCTTTAAAGAGACAGTGCCCTAAAGGGGAGCGGCGGGAGGGCACGGCCCGACGGGGTGGGCGGGGAGGGGGGGCGGAGAGGGCCACGCCGGGCCGGGCCGGGCCGGGCGCTGCCCGGGGGTGCGGCGGGGAAGCAGCGCCGCGGGCAGGCTGCGGGCGTGGGGAGGGGGAGAGCCGCCCGCCCGTCCGCCCTCCCACGCGCACTCACTTTTCTCCCATCCCCGGCGGAGAAGTGAAAGAAGTTTGTTTTGTTGAGCGGTGCGCGGTGGGGTTTGTTGTTGTTGTTTTTCTTTTTCCTCCGTTTTTTTAAATTTCTCCCCTTTCCTTTCCCTGAAGAGGCTTGTGTGGGTTTTGGGTGGTTTGGGGTTTTTTTCCCCCCCTTTCCTCCCTCTTCCCCGGTAACTTTTTTCGCACACACTGCCCCAAAGCCAGCCGATAAGACCAGGAGGGGCCGAAAGGGGACAGTGATGGCGAGCCGGCAGGAACCCGCCGAGCCCCGCCGCCGCTGAGCCCTCCGGGGCCGGCAGCCCCCGCCCGGGCCCCGCCGCCCCCCGCACATGGTGGAGCGCCCCGCACCGCTCCCCGGACCCCGACGGCCGCGGCCTCAGCCCGCTTTTAACGCCGAGATGTTGCTTCCAGCCGCCTGAAGGATATTTGTGCCTCTGCCCCCTCCCTGCCCCCGCGGGCTCCCGGCGACACAAGGTAAGAGCGGCGAGCGCGGCGGCCGCGCTGCCACGGCCCCGCGGGACGGGGCCGCTTTGCCCCGTCGGTGCCGCCGCGCCGCCGGCCCCGGGGCAGACCCCAGACCCCGGGGAGTGCGGGGTGAGCCCTCCTTGGGGGTTTCTCTGAAAGAGAAAATTAAACGTCCCCTTCCCCAGAGCAGCCGGAGGTGTGGACGGCGGGGCAGCGTGCGCGCCCGCGGGGACCGAGCTCGCCCGGCGCGGCAACGGGGATCTGCGGGGTTCGGGGACCTCCGCGCTGGGGTTGAGGTTTTCCACCTTGTCTTTTGGAGGTGGGGGCAGAACCGGGTGCTGCGCGGCGATGCTCGGCAGCCCCGCGGGCTGCGCGCACCCTTCACCGCACGGCCGGGCCCGATTGCTGCCCCGGTGAGCGGGGGATGAGCGGGGCAGCTCCGCGGGGACAGCGCGTCCCGCGGGGACAGCGCGTTCGGGGAGAGCCGGGGCTCCGGACAGGGACTGCCGTGGGCTCCGGGCAGGGACTGCCGTGGGCTCCGGGCAGGGACTGCCGTAGGCTCCGGGCAGGGACTGCCGTGGGCTCCGGACACGGATTGCCGTGGGCTCCGGGCAGGGACTGCCGTGGGCTCCGGGCAGGGACTGCCGTGGGCTCCGGACACGGATTGCCGTGGGCTCCGGACAGGGACTGCCGTGGGCTCCGGACACGGATTGCCGTGGGCTCCGGACAGGGATTGCCGTGGGCTCCGGACACGGATTGCCGTGGGCTCCGGACACGGATTGCCGTGGGCTCCGGACAGGGACTGCCGTGGGCTCCCGGGACCGGGCAGCGGCAGCGCCGGCTCCGGCCGCGGCTCCATGCGCTCCCCGGCGGGGCACAGCCTCCATCGCCCTTCGCTTTTCGTTTGGGGTGTTTAAGGTTGTTTCCTTTATTTTGCTGTTAAAATCGGGTGGCTGCTGCCGGTTCCGAGGTGAAGAAGTTACAATTTAGCAGTCAGCTCCCAGGGAGGCCGTGGGAAGTTCGGGAGAGGCCGACGGTGAAGCTTGCAAATAATGATATTCAGTCCTCTGTAATGATTAGTAATTTGTCATAATACTAGAATAGAACATCGTCTTTAGCTTGTCCACGAGCAGTCTCATTATATTTGTTTATTGTCTGCATAATTGGAACCATTTATTGGTGTGTATTGAGTACTACCATGGTTTGCATGAGTGTTTACATGGTTTTTCATTTATTCTCTTTATTTTGACATAAGGAGTTCTGTTATTTGCTTCGATTAAGGGGAGGGATTTAAGTGTTGCACAGGACTGTTTGGGAAGTGTAATATTAAAACAAGATAAATAACTCTGCCCACCCAGATAAAGTTTGGTTCAGAGCAACAAATATGAAAATTCTAAATGAGTGCTGCAATCAACATAAATCCTGAAACAAAACAGAAATCTTAAATAAGCCAATCCCATCTATTTTAATATTTTTTTGTTATATTCCTATCAGAGTCCTATTTAATGAAAATAATAATTTCAGACATAGTCATTGATGAATGCATAGAAAATCAGGTGCGTCTTAAATTAATAGTGGTTCATTGCAAAAATTTAACATTTTAATCACATGTAAATATTTGTCAAGACATTTTTCAAAACATTTATTGTCTTTTTATTATTATGTATGTATTCTGACAGTTCCTTAAAAAGTCTCAGCAGGGAAACATATTTCTGAATAAACACACCATTATTATTATTATTATTATTATTATTATTATTATTATCCACTTGTTTATCTGGAAACCTGTGTTTTTTCTTTTGATTAGAATGCTCAGCCTGCAACAGAAAGATTTACTCTTTTATATTCTTCTTTTTAGATCTTGGATGAGTTTTGCAATGTGAAGTTCTGCATAGATGCCAGTCAACCAGATGTAGGAAACTGGCTGAAATATATCAAGTTTGCTGGATGCTACAATCAGCACAACCTTGTTGCATGTCAAATAAGTGATCAGGTACGTGGTGTTCACTTTCTGGACTTAATTTTTAAGGAACTTTCAGGTGTCAATGGGAAAAAAAAATAACAGCAATTCATAACAGCTTTTGGCCTGTTTGCTCTTATGGCAAAAGATAAGGTACAGATAGAAATGCAGAATGGAATAATTTTCATTATGGGTGGTAGAAAATACAAATTTTCTATTTTCCATATTGTTGTTCAATTCATAAATGATTTTTTTTTTAATATCTGATAAAATTCAGGACTACTTTCTAAGGGATACAAAGCCATTATGTGCTGATTTTGAATTAGAAGCATTTTCTGGCTCCTGTTGCAGTCCACTTGGATTGCTATCGTTGAGTTGTTTGGAAGCTGTAACATGAATTTAATGGAAAGAAGGGAGGACACAAAAGTGAAAATGTTACCAGTGTACTTGCATGTGTGGGACTTTGGATTTGAATGCACACGTGCATGGATATTATTGTGCCTTCCCATACACTTTGCTGGAACTCGTAGTACTTATGTGCTGAATTAGGGTCTTCGGTGGTTTTCTTTTTCTTTTCATTTATTGCACTTAAATCCACTCTCTGTTGGGCTGAAACGTTATTTATCCTTGTGTGTTGGAAAAAAAGGCTGGGATAGGCAGAGGAAGAATGCAGTAAAGCAGTAAAGCATTTTGTTTTCAATTATGCTGATGAATTATTAGGTGTTTCCTAAATCAGGGTTTGCTTTTGTCTGTGGATAACACAGGCCATTATGAAATATTTTAATGGGCAAAGTTAGGCTGAGGAAGCTTTGCTTCTTTAAAGTAAAATATCTAAAACAGCAAAGCAACAACTGATTGTGAATTCTTGTTTCCAATTTAAACTTTGTTACCTGCAACGTAGTATTCGATTCATTTAATCAGTGTTTCATTTTTCACCACTTAATTAACTGCATCAGGTGAATGCTAAAGATTATCTTTAGCTGATTTAATTGCCTTGACAGTATTGAAAGAAGAATCACAACCAGACACAAAGCTTCAATTAGAAATCATTCTTTCTAATCAAATTCCTTATGTATAGGAAATTAATGTGATGGAGTCTGCTATTTCCAGCCCACTGCTACGTATTTCACTCATGCGAGATAGCTGATTAAAACTGGGTTAAATAACTTTCTCAGCAACTACGAGAGAAGATCTTTTTCATTTCCAACTTTTACAGTTCAGTCCTGAGCACATGTAGCATAGAACGAGCCAACAGACTGAGAGATAATTTCTTTTTTATACAGCAGCTGGTTTAACTAAAGAAACCATAAAGATTATCAGTAAAAGCAAGTTATGTTTTCAAGCTGAAATATGCTTTGTGCTGAAAAACGATAAATTCTCTCCATGCTGCGCATTTATGTAACAGTGATAGGAAAAGGAAACTATGTAGATTAATTGAAACAGCAAATTCAAGTATTTTACATTGAGCAGGAGCTGGTGTAGGTAGGAAAGATCAGAAGTGAAATCACATGCATTGGTCCAAGCAACTCATTATCTTTGGGTCAGTGTTGGGGATGCAGCTGAAAGTGCAGGCAAGGCTGAACCATCAGCATCTCCTCTGAATTCACACACGCACCCGCGCTTTGACGTTTTTGGAAGGAAAGTTATGGCGCTTTTAACTTTCTCTTTTTTTAGTGTTTACATTTCTGACATTTGGTAATGGTGGCTGTACTGCTGCCAATAATTCCCTTCATTCACTGGAGACTTGTTATTTATTTTGCACAGTATCGTGCTGTTCATAATTCCATATTTTTATAGCGCTTTGTTGCTGAGATTTGCAAATTAAGATTTGGTTGTCTTTCAAGTAGCATGTTGTGATCTGGGTGCTGTCAGCAAGAGATTGTTGTTCATTTGGCCCTCTGGAAACGCTGCACATTTACCCACAAAATCGTCCGCGTACTCCAACGTTTTATGACCAGAGCCTAAAAAGTTAATGCTAAAAATGTGCTCTCGAATCTTAAAGCAAGAAAGTCTTTCTAACAGCTCCTCCTTCTGCTTTCTTCTGGCACAAGCTCGCCAGAGGTAATATAAAATATAATGGGAAGGCAAACTGGGAAATGGACGTTACATGGCCAAACGTGTGCGTGTACAAGGAGTGACAAATGCAAGTCAGGGCTGAGTGTGCACATACAGACTGTGTGGGGCTACCTGGGGTCACTCAGCCTTGGTAGCTCCTGAGGGGGGAAAAAAAAAAGGGAAAAAAGGAAAAAGAAGGGAATAAAAAGGGAAAATAAAATAAGATGAAGCTGAGGATGTGTATCAGTGGTTGTAGCTAGAGCTGGAGGGCAGAGACAATGCAGCCCAGCTGGTACAGGAGACCCCAGCTCAGCTGGAGCCACAGCCAGTGCTGGGTGCAGGTGTGGGGGGACACCCCAGTTCTTCTTGCATCCCCCAGGGACACAAAGCCCCTCAGCAGCCCTGGTTGCATGGGAAGCATCCCCAGTGCTGAGATGCCGCTCTCTCCTGAGCCACAGACACTCGATCAGCAGTAATTGTTCACCTCTAATTGCTTCAACTCATCTGTAAAATTCACAAGCAAACATTGGGCTGTACCTGAGAAGGTAAAAGATCCTGCCAGCGCTCCCAGCCTTATGCTGCCCACAAGTTTATACTACTAAATTCAAGCTTGACTGACAGACAGGTATGGTTCCCAGACTGCTTGAGGCAGGATTGAGATGAACTCAGGGCGGTGTGTAATCTGGCTGTTCTGCTGTGTTCTACCTGCTGTATTTAACAAAAAGAGAGAAAGAAAAACATTTTTTGTCATTTTCTCTCAGAGTTTTTTCAGAGACATACCACCCCACCCCCTGACTCACGGCTGAGGTTAGGTTTCATCACTTAGGATCAACTTTACAAAAGGCCTGGGCTTTTTCTTATGACTTTATAAATGAGCTTTGCTGAGATGAACAGCTTGATAATGGTGGGATGCAGTCAAAACATGCACACTGGATGCAACTCATGTTTCATTTGATTGCAGCTGGAGTAGGGTTTAAAAGCTGCATTTTTTTACTTTTTTTTTTTTTTATTTCAAATGAAGTCGATCTAGGATTTCTTTTTGCTGTCTTACTATTATCTCCTGTCATACCCAATCTAACATGAACATATGTAATTTTAGGTGTATATCAAACATGAAATTCCACAAACCGGGCACTCACATTTTTTCTTTTCCCCAAAGAGACTACAGTGTGTGCAGAGCTGCAGATAGTCTTGTCACTGTTCTTGTCCTGGAATGTGTTTTTTTCAGCTCAGAGTCAGTTTAGGATTCTAGAGCAGTTTCTGCTAACTTGGACGACTCCTCTCTGTTATCGTTAAATATCTATTAGTTCATCTTTTTAATGACTGCAGAATGACTGGTCTATTAGGCTTTCTGGCAGTGCTGTCAGCCCAGCAAAAGCATTATTTTTAAAGATGTCTGTTAATGAAAGTGCAGTTGCAAATCAAGCAGTGGCATGGCAGGGGCTGTCGCACATTTCAGACTGAGATCACGGTCACCTTCAAACTACAAATTTTTTTTAAAAAAACTTTTTTATTTTTTAGAAAGATTGTTGGTAGCTGTTGAAGTTAAAAACCCTGAATATTGTTTTTATCTTGCTTATTACTTGCAGAGTTCTGACAGTGATGCAGACACATAGTGCTGTGAAGCTGCCCTGAGCTTCCAGGTCTCTTTCCCCACAGCAAAGCAGCTCCTGAAGAGTCCCCTTGGTTTATCCATGGAAAACTCAGAGTGGCTCAAGATCACTTTACTGAGGTTTTAGATTGCTGTGCGTGCTGAAATAGGTTTTTGGTGGGTTTTTGTGTGTGTTTTGTTTCCTTGCCTTATACTCAAGTACGTGCCACTGCAAAGGGAGCAAAACCAGTAGTATCACACTCTTAACAATGTGCCCAATGTCAGTGATATAAACTTACAGGAGTGAACCTACTGCTGTAGGTTCCACCAGATCTGATCCCACCTTACACGTTTTACAAACTTTTTTAATCTGCAGGCACAGCTTCATGTTTCAGGTTTTATGGCCGTGGCCCCCCGCCCGTGGCAGGCAGGGGCTCCTTGCACAGCCACCTGCAAAAGTTGTGTATTTAAGGAATAGTTTTGAGGCTTTGTTGTCAGAGAGTGAAATTAAGGTTTTGGCTGTTGTGGGTCAGGAGGGCACACACACGCTGAGCTCGTACAGGGCCCTATTCTGCCATGAGTCTTCCTATGACTTGTTGGTTATTAAGCAAATAAAGCTTAATCCAGCTCCCACTGAAGATCTGTCTCCTGTGGAGCAGGGATGTTTTAGCTTGGGGCTGGTGGAATGAAGTGGTGATTTTCCACTTGCTGCAGTTAGAGCTGAGGCTGTGGGTGACATTCCTGCCTGGGCTTTATGACTGCCTGTGTTATCTGGAATTTGATGCACTCGTGGTGTTACCGCTCTCAGCATTGGACTGTCCTGATGTGACCTAAAATAAACTGTTTAGAACCAGACCTAGCAACTTGTTGCCATTTCTCCAAAGTGATGACGTTTTCTTGATGATTCATGTTTCATAAAAGCGATAAGGGACTTTTTTGTGATGAGGGCTGTCAAATCTTACTCATCTGCTCTTTAAAGTGTAAAGAATTATGGGCAACCATGGAGCCAGGACAAGACTGCACCTTGCTTGATATTGGTGTGGTTCATTAATGGAGGTTCATGGGTGTTAGAGCACAACTGATTGGTTAGATCAGCTCAGGAGAACAGCTGAAGTTGGGGTCTGGTGTCAGTGGTTTGTGATCCCCAAGGAAGAGGTTCTGCAGGACCAGAGCAGCTTGGATGAACCAAGGTTTTCACAGAAGCTAAAATTCACCAACAGTGGAAGAAGACCTGAGTGGTAGTGGGTAGGGAGGTGGGCTGCAGCCCTTCAAGATGCCAAAAACGGTGCCCTGCAGAGAGGTATCCTGAGGTTTCCTTCTTGTTTTGAGGAGTAGGAGGTACGTTTCCCTCACAAGGTGGAAAAATGGGGATTCCTGGAGCATCCTTCTTCCAGCCCTTCCTGCATAGAGATTTTGGGGCATTTTGGAAATGAAGAAGGGAAGGATTCACAGCCCTTGTGCTGAGGCACTATGGTGCTCCCCTGCCCTCTCTGCAGTGGCAAGGGGAGGGTCCTTTCTCTCCACTGGGCTCCCACTTGTGCCCCTCCAGCCCCTTGCATGCAGACACTTACTGAGTTTCACCACTGGATTTTTGCTGAAGTTTTCTTTGGGCCCAGTACAGCTCTCAGGCAGGACTCCTTTACCTTAGCCCTTGAAAAAACTCCAGTTTGTTTCAATTTATCATTTGCCTGAGTATAGCAAAAAGAATCTGTCTCAGATTTCATCATACAGCTCTCCAGCTGCACAAGGTGTTCATCACGGGAGCTAAAATTGAAGCTGAACTATTTTGGACCTTTTTCTTTCTTGTTTTTTCCCTTCAAACTCTTAATTACAGCTTGCTGTGAAGTTGTGTGTCTATTTGTCCTTGTAATTTATCTGGCGGGCATAATTCCTGATTTTGATGGAGCTCCTTGGATGTAACACTGATTAGTAGTTTTGGACATTTAGTTTGTTTTACTTTTCAAGCAAGTTACACTCTTGCTCCGAAGCAGTGTGGAGGTGGGTGCCAGTTGGCAGGATGTGTTCTGCCTCTTGGGGCATGTGCCCCAAAGGAGCTGGGAGATGGAGCTGCCTTACTTGGGCTGGCTGTACCCACTCATGGAATGTGGTCCAGTGAGTGCTGGATGTGGGTGCTGGTGGGGCTCACCAGGGAGCCATCCACTTTTGGGGTCTTCTGTTCCATCCATCCCACCATCCCAAGAAGAGTGGATCCTCCTGTTTGCACCAGTGTGGGGCAGGGCAGGATCCCTGCAGTGGGAGCTGGGAGTTCAGCACGTGGCCTGGGGGTTAAAGGACGAACTGCATCGACTTGGAGCAGCATCTCTAGCCTGCCCTAAAATCTGAATTTCCCAGGCAGCTCTGGGGCACGTGCAATGTTTTCCAAAGCTTTAGGCAGGAATAAAGGGTTTAGTTGGATGCACCAGAGCACGGCTCCTCTTTAGGGCACGACAAATGTGTGCATGGCAGTTCCTGCTTTCGCTTGCACTCAGCCACTGAGTTGTTGCTTTTCCCCCCAAAACCTTAACTTCAATTAACCCCTCCTGGTTCTGGGGGATGCTGATGGGAGCAGAGGGGGGTCCAGGCAGGGCGGTGTGGGGCTGGCAGGGGCAGGGGGATGGCTGGGGTGCTTCAAAGCACACGGGCTCAGCGGCCGAGCGTGGCCCCAGCCGAGCTCGCGGGGAGCGCGTTTCGCTATTATTTCAATTATTACAACTTCCTGAATAGGTCGAAGGTCGTTCATAATTCACGCTTCTGTCATCTTTACACATGCCAAATGCAGTCTATTAAGCATAAATAAAATTTCAAGTGCCTGACCAGGAAAAGTAAACTGGGATTCATAACAATGAGGCCTTATTCATCCATTTAAAAGTGAATTGTGTGTGTTCCTTTTTTTGCCCCCCTCCCCTTTCCCTCTATGGCTTTGGGAGCTTTTATTTCTGCTCGGTAGCACAGATCTCTGACCTGCAGTGTGGGCAGGCACAGAGCACTGATGAGCCAGGCCTCCCCCAGCTTCTCCCCACCTCGGACCCCCTGAACTTTGAAAGTGTTTCCAGACCTGAATCCGATTTTGCTCTTCCTACATAAACTGTAGTCACACACCGTTGATCCCAGGGCATGTGAAATGCGCATCTGGACTTTGCTTTTATTTTTTTTTCCCCCCCGTCCTCTGGGTGTTCCTCTCCTGTGCAGATGCTCTTCCTATACTTGTTCTCAAATAGGCTAGTGCAGGTTAACCCAAAAAAGTTGGTTAATGGAGCAGGCTCAGTCAGCTGGAGAAATGATAGCCGGAAAATTGAAACCTTTCATTAATTACAATAGAGTCAGGACTGTGCGCCAGAAATCTTCCAGCTTTGCAATTGAAAAATCCGCTTATTTTATGACAGCATTTCCTAATACAAAAAATACTGCCCGTGGTAGAGGTGCTGTTCTTAGAAAACACAGAGAGCCCAAGGGATACCTGTGGAGCTGGGGGGGAATTTGTGAGGTTCCCCATCTGGGAGTTGCAGGACCCCCCTTGCCCTCCCACCTGCCCTCACTCATCTGCTGCTGCCTCAAAATTTGGGCAGTGTGGTTCATTTCAACAGTTGGCTTCTCGCTTTTTCCCAGACAGGGTAATTCCAGGAGGTTTTAGGTGGTAAGAGTGAGGAAAAAAAAGGTATTAATGTGAAGTAATAAGGACAGCTCTTAAAATCAGAATAAATTTACCTGCATGGTCGTTTTGGTTTAAACTTCAATATGTTTTATCTTAGATTCTCACTGCACTGCAAATTGATGTATAAACAGTGAGTGCAGGTGAATTTTTTTCTGTACATACAGAAATTAAAAAAAATATTTTTCATGATAATTAAAGTTAGTACTCTAACGATGTGAAAACGTCAGAGCTGGAAATCTGTTGCTCAGCCTTTGTTTTGGAGAATGTTAGGTGTGAGATGCAAAATAAAGAAACATTACTCAACTTAAAAAATTGAGTTTTTCAAAACACTCATCTTGTTTCCCTGCTGAGAGACAAAGAGGCTGGCCAGCCAGATTCTGATAGGTAGTTGGATCATCTCTGGATTTTTAAATATCAATGCAGACAAGACAACTGACTGCAGAGTGTGCTCCCTGTTCAGGGATGTGTCCCACAGCTGCAGGAAAGATGCTGCCTCATCCTGAGCTTCCCCAAGAGAAGTGATGCTCCCCAGCAGTTGTGAACAAGACCTTCTTTATGCCCCAGTCCATGTGTCCTCACTCTGTGCTGGGAGGTGAAAAGGTCTATCCAAACACCTTTGATGGGACAGGGAAAATACCAGAGAAGGCTCCACTGTGGTTTTTGTTTGGTCCTTAGTTTGAATGCAGCACCAACCCAGGAAGAACAGCGGCCTTTACCTGACTGGGAAACAAAACCTGGGAGCAGAAGCAAGTCCTGGGCAGAGCAGAAGCTTTGGCACAGTCCCTCTGGGATGATGGAAGTCCTTCCTGGCTGTGTGGTGATTCTGCTTCTGCATTCTCCAGGATGGAGGTCTCCAGAAGTCTCTTCAGTCAGTGTGCACATATCATTATTCCACATATTATTTTCACCCCAAATCAGCCAGCAACTGGGCCTGTCTTCCACAGATCCAACTGCAGGTTCCCTTTCAGATATGCAGAGGCCATTATTCTTCTGGAATTAAAAATCCACTTCCCAATACATCCATCGTAAAAAATGGAAAACCAAGCATTGCTTGCAGCAAATATTCACTGGATGTGGCACTGTCATCAGGTTTATTTGCAGGAGGTAAAAGCTGGCTTCGTTTAAATGTGGTTTGGTCTTTGATGGGATGAGCTGTGTTGCCTCAGTGCAACCCCAGCATGCTGAAGCCCACCAGGAATCCTTTAGCAGCATTGGATCCACAGGCACTTGTGGTACCAGATATTTGCCTGGCTGCATGAAGAGATATACACAGGACACTGCCAGGCTCTCTTGGCCTCCAAAACACTCGGTGGAGTTTGAAATCCCCTCGACAAGAGATACAGATGGGAAACCCGAGCAGCCCAGGCTAGTGGTTCCATGAGGGTGGTGTGGATGAGGAGGGAGGGTGGATCACACTGCCCATAAACTCCTTCTCCTGGTTTTTAGGGGGAAAATTGACCACAAGCAGGCAGTTGTGGCACTGGTACCTTGTGCCTGATGTGTTTTGCCAGCACTTCTGTCACCTGGTGAGGGGTGAGCACCAGGGTGTGGGATGAGCTTCCTCGGCAGCCTCCACTGCCACTGCCTGCACTGTTCTCTGGAGTGGCTTTTGGGACAAACTGGAGAGGAAAAAATCACCCAAATCTGAGGAAATGCATGCAAACCCGATATTTTTAGGTATTTATTCCATCTCCGTGGGCACAGGCTGTGCAGGCAGGAAGGATTAGGCTGTACAGCCACCTCCTGGAGGACACCGGTATGTGCTGGTGAGAGATGGTCTGTGTGCGCCTGGGCAAGGACAGCACCCACCACAGGTGACAGCCCACGTGTGACCGGGCAGGGAAGGCACCCACAGACCTCCAGACACCTGTCCCTACCTGTGACAAAACTCATCTGTGTGGCTTTGAACACTGGAGATGATTTGCTGCCTCTCTCCCCGTGCACTGCAATGAGTGTTGAGAGTTAAGAGTTTGGGAGTAAACCCTTTAAAAATACATTAGTCTGAGAAAAAGCAAAGGCATCATTTTTTAGTGTAGGAAACATATCTGTCATGTGGTTTTGTTTAACAAGGCTCGAGGAAGTTACTAATATTTATTTGAGCTGCTTCATGGAGCTTTTTAGTGCTCTTCACATTTCCTGCTGAGACAGAAAGCAGCCAGATGGATTTTGGGAATTTCCTTTCAGCAGAGTCTCCTGGTGCTGGCGTGTGCTTCCTCTGGTGCCTGGACTCAAGGGAGGGTGTCCCCTTTGCCCTCCCCCCTTCCTGCCTCCCCAGAGGGCTCCTTCCCACAGCCCAGCATCACCTGTGTGAGGGGACAAGGTGTCACAGGCCACGGCCACCACCAGCAGCTTTGGCTGCTCACCATGTTTCTTCATCCAGGACTGATTTTTTCCTTCGGTTTCCATTTGAAGCTAAGGAATAACCAGGTGCACTGGTTCTTACAAGCTTCTCTCCTCACAGCTTTTTGGACTGTGTAGATGGTTGGAACAGGGGGCTGGATGCCTATGGCTTAACCAGCAGCATTTCCTCATGTCTGCTTTAGAATTATAGAAACATTAAGGCTGGAAAAGATGTCTAAGATAATTCAGTCCAAGCATTAAAGTTACTTTAGTACCTTTTCCCAGTGCAACAGGAGTTCCTTCCCTTACCAGGATCACTCAGGGATGTGTTTTATGGCTGCTCTGTACTTAGGTTGGGTATAACTTAGCAGACAAGTTGCTGGTGATATCTGCAGTCATCACAGAGCTCATTTCGCAGCAGAGGCTGTTGAAAACAGTCCTTTTTATCCTCACAGAGCCTAAAACACAACGACTTCTGGGCTGGAAGGAGCAGACCTGCCATGGTCAATCAGCTCCTCTCCAGCAGCACATCTGAACTCTGCCACACTCAACAGCAGGGGTTGATGCTTCTTTGCCTGTTGTGGTGCCTACCTTGCTTTTTTCTTTCTGATTTTTTCTTTTTTTTTTTTTTTTTTTTTTCCCAGATATTCTACAGAGTGGTAGCAGATATTGAACCAGGAGAGGAGCTCTTACTGTTCATGAAGAGTGAAGATTATTCACATGAGACAATGGCTCCGGACATCCATGGTTAGCCTCTTCTTACTGTTTCATCTGACACAAAGTATCACTGAAATTAACCCAGGATTTAGGCAGATTTTTTCTTCTGTTGAAATCTTGGATGGTTTCACTGCAGCCAGAGAGGAGAGCTGGACTGTGGTTGCATTTGTCCATTTTCTGCCCTTCTGTGCTTGATTGAAACTTGATGGTTTTGTGGGGTTGCAAAAGAAGAACAGCATCCATGTCCTTATCTCAAGTTTATGCTGCTCCTGCAGGACACGTATGGGCCCTGGTTATAGGTTATTTTATATAATTTAGCCAAATAACTGTGACCTTGAAAAGAGGAAATCTGAGGTTGTCAATGTTGCTGTCATTTGTGAGGACATCTCAGACATTCTTACTCCTCACACTTGTCCTTTACTCATCCCACACACAGAGTCTTCATCTGAAACTCCAGAGTTGTTGCTCAGATTTGTCTGCCAATCTCCAAAATCTCCTTTAGCTGTGCTGCCTGTTGGGCAGTGAGCTATCAGCCACAGGGGGAACTGGGTATGGGATATCTGCTTAATGCCCAGCAGTTTATGCCAAGAGAGACATTTCACAAATATTCAGGGATTCAGGGACTATGCACAGGGAAGGAATTATCAAGATCTCCACTTTCTTGTAACTGCTTGTACATTTAAAGTAGTATTTCTTGTTCTCTTAAGAAAAAACGTGGGGATTATACATTCATTCCCATTTGGTTTTGTTTTTGAGTTTTTTCCCCCAGTAGTAACTTTGTTTAGTTATTGCTGAAGGTGTCCCCCTGTCCAGCACACTGTTCTCCCTGCCTATGGTCAAGTAGCTATTGTACAAGTGACAGCAGAGGAAATCTCTGCAGTCACATGCAGGATCATGTCCCACAGGGCTGATTTAGAAGCAGACTGAGCCAAAGTGTTGCTCATGGACAGCCAAGAACAGAGCCCCATGACACTTTCTCTGGATCAGCTCAACTGTCAAGTAGCAACCAAGAACATTCACTGGGGATTCCAGCCAGTGCCTTTCTGACTCAGAGCCTCAGGGCATTTATATCTGGAACCAAACCAGGGTGTCTGGCTCCTTGTATGGACCAACAGTAGAAAATGCAGCAGAAAAAAACCATTGTGGGATGTTCTTCTCCAAGTTTATTTTTTGGGGATTTTCTTTAGCTAATCTATTCTTTTGTGGGAGTTACTAGTTAAGGGAATGAAGTACTCACTCCAAAGTAACACTTTACTGATATTCTATACTTTTCAGTAAGAAATTATGAGGATTTTCTGAAATTTAAAGCAAAGAACTTAGCTTCATGCATCACTGGCTTACTTTGAACAGGGCTGGGTGCTGCAGAAGGACTGTGATAAAAATGAAGAGACTTTTAAAAACTCTAAACACCCTTTTGGTTATTTTAGATGCTGATGTTTGTATCTGAGTCAGTCCCTTTCATTGAGAAATGCAGAGATTGGCAGTCTCTGCTGGATCTCCATGTTAGATCCTGTATAATTCCTTTTAGGGTGGTATTTAAACACTTGTCCTTGCTATTCAAACTTTTGTCCTAAGCCACTGTTAGGGATTCCTGTTGGATGTCACCCTGTCAGTTAACACGGAATCAAAGCATTATTATAAAACATTCTTAAGAATCCTTCTTTATTTTGAGGTTCTTCTTTTATTGAGGAGCAATTTGTTAACCACACCATTACCCAGCTTCTGGTGGGGTGCTGGTTAAAAAGGAGTGAAAACTGAAGTGGTGTCCCTGTGCCACCCCCTGTGTGTTGCAGAGGAGCGCCAGTACCGCTGTGAGGACTGTGACCAGCTCTTTGAGTCCAAGGCTGAGCTGCTGGACCACCAGAAGTTCCCCTGCAGCACACCCCACTCTGCCTTCTCCATGGTGGAGGAGGACTTCCAGAAGAAGCTCGAGAATGAGAGTGACCTTCAGGACGTGCATGAAATCCAGGAGTGTAAAGAGTGTGACCAAGTCTTCCCAGACTTACAAAGGTAGGAGAAGGTGCTTAAAATGTGACTGAATGGGGAAGATTATCTGATGGCTTCAGCTGGATCATGCAGGGCATCAGGACCTGATAAATTCACCTTCTACAGAAACCAAAGATGAAGATGAGCAGGATTTCTATGCCAGCTGGTTGTTTATGGCATAAAAAGCAATAGACTCTAAATAAGGTAGAAATTTGGTCCTTGTGCTTGAAGTCCTTAGTGAGGACCTTAGATTAAGAGCTGCAACTTTTGCTAATCAGGTCTGAATTGGGGTGATTACAGTGAAATCACAGGAGTGGTTCTACTTCACATCACCTGAGGTCTGGTTTCCTTAATCTTAGGTAGAAATAATTTGAAACATCTCAGAGTGTTGTTCACTGATGTTACCAATGTTGTCTTTGCAAACAGGCCATGTTAGTTAGAGATGGGTTCTAGATGCTAATAAATATGTATGTTGATATTTATTTTTAGCTGTATGGTCATAAAGCACCAGGGTTTGTTGCTTCCTTAAATTTATCTCTCTGTTAAAACAGAGAGACCTGTGGGCAAAATACACATAGAATGCAAACAGTGCAACTTTCCTGTCACTGTAGTTTCTGTGATTATTTAAAATACAATATTGCAGTGCAGATTATCAACAAATTTTGCAAGTTGCTCGAAGATACGAAGAGTACACAGGAGTTTTTGCAGCACATCCCTTACAGATTCACATCTTGGTGATTTCTTGACCTGGGGAAGGATAACCTCAACTAATGTTTGATAGTAATGTTGAGATATCTCAATAGCAAAATCCTAGGCCAGATGCTCTGCTGAGATGGGGCAGTGCCTTTTGTAGGAAGGTGCTTGATATCCAGGATCTCTTGTTTTCGGAGTCTTAGCACTATTCCCACACTCCCATCCTGTGTTGGTTTTTTTCCCACGTTGTGTGGGCACAACCAGAGTGACTGTGAGCTGCTCTTTTTCAGCACTGGAACGTGTGCACCATTTGCCCCCTAAAAGCTGGCTTGTCAATTTAGAATATTTTGTATATTTCACAGAAATCCTCACTAGTCCACGATCCAGGGTCTCATGGTGTTTGTTGGAGGTTAGCAAGGTTTTCTGCATGCCCAGAGCTGGTCCTTTAGAATAATTGCTCCTGGATGCTCCAGGTGCTGGTTCTGCAAGATGGAGCCCTCTCTCCCAAAACAGAAATGTTCCTTCACTCCTCTCCATGGAGCAGCTACCCCAGCATTGTGTGGGGTGTCTCAGATCAGTGCATGATCCTTGTACGTGGACAAAACTAATGACACTGAAATTGAAACGTGATGTGCCAAACATCACTCCCCACTGTATGTCACCCCATTGAGCAGGAATTTGTGCAGGCACAAGGTCTTGTTCACTGGCTGATGTTGGGCAGTGTGTGGCTCCACCTGTCTGATTTTCAGTCTGAGGGGGCTGATGGAGGCAGATCAAGTCAGAAGAATTTCCAGCAGCCTGGGTGAGGCAGGATGTTGGACTGTGAGGTTTTTGCATGTTGGGAGTTATTCAGTATTAAAGTTCTTTTCTCCCTGTGAACGAGAGGATGATATCTAACATATGGGAATCATTGAGGAAATGTAAATTTAGCTTAAGATATTAAATATTGAAGAGAAAGGGCAAAAAACAAAGAACGAGTCATCATAAATAGATGGGCAGTACTGTGAGAAAGAGTGAAAAATGAGAGTGAATGCAGCCATCCACCAAACTCCTGAATTATTGAACAGCTCATACACCACACAGACAGTTCACTGCAAAAAAAGTGCCAAAGTGTCTTATATCCAGATTATATGAAACAAAAGGCCCAAATGAGCCATGCTTGAGGGTGTGAGTAATGACATGGAGAAATAACTGAGCAGGAGGATGGGGGTGTTGGGTCCAGGACTGCCCAGTGCTGACAACTGGTCACCGAGCTGTGACACAGCCAGGGACAAGAATCTCTGTAGGTCTTATGGAAAATTTTTTGAAGTGATGGAAAGTTAATTGTTATAAAAGTATTAGGAGGAGAAGCCAGAACTAATTTCCCCCCCCGAAAGAAGAAGAGGGGTAGAAGTGTGAAAGCATTTCCATTGCGTGTGGCTGAGAATGGAGGTTGCTTTTTGGGCTACACAACCCAAACAAGGCTGTAACCCCAGCAGGTTTTGTCACTGATTCAGCAGAGATCACTTGGAGCTTCATGTGAAAACAGTTTGGGCATCTCAGGCTAAAATTCTCACTTTTCAGTGGTTTTTTTCTGTGAATCCACTCTTGCATTACACAGTGATCTTCCCTCAAGCAGTGGTGTGAGTTGTGATTCTGTATATGACCAAGCAATACAGGTATTTAAAAATACATATTTGCTACAAATGAATGCTAAAAATTCAGAGACAAAAAAATAATTTAAAGATGTGCAACAGAATTTATATGGACACTGAATATCCTAATAATAGACTGAATAAGCCACTAAGAAATGAATGACTAAACAACCCCACAATTGCACATAGTTAACAATAATCATCAAGAATAGCTTCAGTTGTGGTGTACCTTATCAACAGCTTCTTAAACTCATCCTGTCCTACTCCAGAGGAGCTATTCCTCATCTATTCCTGCTGTAAGAAAAATTGACTCCCATCAAAGGAGTGGATTTATAGCAGGTGGTGGCATCCAAGGTGCGTTTAGAGGGAAAGTCATAAGGCAGAAATAATTCAGACTGCAGGGAAGAATTACCAGAGTGAAATACTGAGAGGTGCATGAAATAATCTCCTTGGGGAGCGACAGCAGCAGCATCTCCTGGAGCATTTGCAAGTGGCCTGGCAAAACATGAGAGGATGTGTTATTCTGGTGGGGAGAAGGAGGTTCTGCCTCCTGGCTGGGGTGAGCCTGGAACTCGCAGGACTTATTTCTGTCAGGATTGGGCCTTTGAGGCTTTTTAATTTTTTTTTTTAATGTGCTCTGCTATCTCCTCTTCCTATAAACCCACACCTGACTGAGCCCTGTTCCTGTTTCCACAGCCTGGAGAAGCACATGCTGTCACACAGCGAGGAGAGGGAGTACAAGTGTGACCAATGCCCCAAAGCTTTTAACTGGAAGTCCAACTTGATACGTCACCAAATGTCTCACGACAGCGGGAAGCACTACGAGTGTGAGAACTGTGCCAAGGTACAGTGAATTTGTAGGCTGCCTGGAACTTCTTGTGCTGCTGGAGGCAGGGGAGTGTGGAAGTGGGGGTGCCCCAGGCTGGGATGCAGGAGGGCATAGAGCTGCTGCCATGCTCCAGATGGTTCCTCAAGGGTTTTCACTTCTACTTTGAAAATATGTTATTTTTTTTTCCCTTTTGGTTTGGAAATGGCTGTGGAGTCTGAAATGGGCACTGATGCAGGATGCTGAGCATCCTTGAGCTCAGGGGTTGGCTCCTTGAGAGGATTGGTGGGGTGTAAGAGGGTCAATGAGGGGCAAGAATCCCCAGGGAAACACAGAGCAGAGGATTTCCTAGGCTGTGTGCCAGCTGCTGGGACCAGAAACTTCAGTATAGTACTGCAATATAAATGAAAAATAAGCAATAGCAATGCCCCCCAGCTGCACTGAGTACACCTCTCATCTCTAAAGCATCTCCATCATGTCCCAGCACTGGGCTTGCTGTAGGAATTACGTGTATAGGATGTGGTAACCTGCATTGCTTTTTATCAGATTTCCAAAGCTTGGCCCTTTTGCATGAGAACTTACTTGGTTTTAGGTAGATTTGCTGCAATAATGGTAATTTCATATTACCATTAATATGGTAATATGAGCTGACACTTATAAGATGTAACCAATCCCTGGTTTCTAGCTCTGGGTTGTGTACAGGATTATTTGTCACACACTCATGTATCAGTATAAAGTATTTCTGATCCACTAATGCTTAGAGGTTTCAAGCAGCCACATTTTCACTTATTTCCCATGAAGTCTCTGACCTCAAATGTGCAATTTCTATTGGCAAAGTCAAATGCATCTTCTGCAAAGGGGTTAACAGACCCACTCAACACTTGGGTGATTAGCAAGGGTTTTAATCTTAGAATACTCCCAAAAATAGCTCCAAGGTTTGAATTTTAAAAGGCTGTTGTAATAACTGGCTTCTTCTGCAGTCAAGTTTCTTGGTTAATCAGTACTCATTTCCTAGCAGGTTTTCACGGACCCCAGCAACCTTCAGAGGCACATTCGTTCCCAGCATGTGGGGGCTCGTGCTCACGCTTGTCCAGAGTGTGGCAAAACCTTTGCCACTTCTTCAGGCCTCAAACAGCATAAACACATCCACAGCAGTGTCAAACCTTTCATATGTAAGTCTTCAACTAAACCTCTTTGATTAAGTGTTGTTTCTCTTGCCATAAAGCAGAGCAGTCTGGGAGCAGGAGGTTGTGTTCTGCTCCCTTTGAATTTCCCACCTGTGTCACAAGGGCTGAGTTACTGAATGGGTTCTGGCTAATTTGTATGCAAGGAGTTATTTTCATGTGATTTTCCTTTTCAGACAGACACTTTGTGCTGTTTAAATGTACCTGTTGCCCCAGGGATGTTTTTCCGTGCACAGATGCAAAGTGAGGACTGGGATTTAGCCAGAAGGAGCCAGGCTTGGTGGCTGTAGCCTCATTGTTCTGCACCGTGCTGGGCTGGCTGCTCTCCTCCTGCTTGAGGAGCAGATTTTGGGCTGCAGAGTCTCCACAGCAGATGCCATGACTTTTGCTGGAGTTGGAAAACAAATCTCAGAGGCAGTGAGATTCATCTTGGCACCTTCCTCGAGTCTCCTTTGCATGCCCCAGGTTTAAGGACTGAGCTGAGCTGAGCTGTTAGATCTTCACTAACAGCTTCTCCAGGAATAAAACCTGCCTTGGATGTGAGCCTGGCTCTGTGCTGAGCTTCAGTGGGATCCTCAGCCCCTCACAGGTTGCCTTTGCTGCTGAGCCAGACCTGCTTGGGAAGGGTGTAGGTTGCTTTCCCTCCCTTTCACTGGGGAAGCAGAGGCAGAAAATATTTTAAAATATTGCTCTTGGTAGTTCTGCTGTCCACCACAGCCTTTTTAGGCACCTGTTGTGGCTTGAGAGGTACCTTGACTATCTCCCCTACTTGTCTGCTAAACCTTTTAATCTTTTGCTGCTCTCAACAATAATTTACCAAAATATCTGCACCACACCTGTGAAAAGCATTGGCCACAAGCTAATATATTTCCTCAAGAGGAGTATTGGCTTGAACAATTTATTTGTGCAAGATCTGTAACCTGCCATTGTGTGAGTGATACTTTTGGTTTGGACTTCTTCAATGAGAAAACGTATAAATAGATCCAATATTAAATATCACTAATAATTTTTAAAGCTGATTGTAGATTAAATCATTACACTTAATTAGAAAGCAAGCTTCTGGTGAGATAGGGACTCCTCAGGTAGGCCTATTGCAACATCCTACATGGAAGTCTCTAAGTGGAATCTCTCATGAAAGACATAATCTCTCAAATGCTTTTTGTTGCTATTTTTCCTGATCAATCAAAACAACAACTGGTATTCTTCACAATGTAGTGTGAGGGATGAAACCCCATGGAGCATCCTACGGATAACAGCCATGCAATTGCAGAACAAAAGGGTTTGGAGACCACATGTTTGGCTTTGCAGAGCCGTGAGAGGGAGGTAGGGTCACCTAGAGCAGATATCTGCTTTCCACCAGCAGGCCACACACCAGGATTTACTCGTACCAGTCTGTTTATGGCAACTGTCTCTTATTACAGTGTGCCGCCCCAGCTTGAGTGAAAACTCACCAACACTAAGGTAATTACTCACTGCCTTCACAAAATCTCCAGCCTCCCCAAATAGAAACCACATGCCATAATAGACTGAACATATTCTAAATACTACTTACTGTAATTTTTTTAATAAGCAGAAAATATGCAAACTTAACTGCTGGCTAATTTGGGGTCCAGAGACAATCACTGTACAGAGTGTGCGTAGGCACGAGATTAATTTTTTGCAATTTTTGAGCCAGATTGGGGGTTTGTGTTAAACCTGGGGTCTGTAGAACAATAAAAGCTGCAAGGAGGGAAGCTTTTCTTACAAGTTAGTTGCTTAAAAGTATGGCAGTGAGATTTAAAGGGTGTAATAAGGTGTAACTGCAGAAATCAAACGCAGCTTCTGTGGCTTTCATACATGGAAACAATTAAAGTTGATAACCACCTAATAAAGTTTAAGTCATATGATGAAAAGGAGATAGATCTTAAAACATAAATTTGTCTGAGGAGTCCTGGCTCTTGGGAATATCCATGGAGGTGTCACAGTCAGTTTAGACACAGAATCCCCGTGGCATTGGGTGTGCCAGTCGCTGATGCCATGATGCACCCAGGCTTCAGGTGACAGTCCCCAAAAGGAAGAGTACTCCAGGGAGCAAGGGCTTCTACCTGGGCACAAAATTTCTTTGCCAACCCTTAGAGCCCATGGATTAAGTAGAATGTTGTCTGTTGAATGCAAGAGGCACCTTGAGCAAGCAGCACCTCATTAAATAGTTTTAAATAACTTCAATGCTCAGTAAGGTCAATTGTTGGTACAACTGTTAATTGTTTGCTGAGATTATATTAGTAAATATTTACGTATTTTAATGGTATTGCTATTATTGACTGAATTTAGTTTAAAAAGAAAAGATAAAATGCATTTAGTCAAATTATTCATTTGTATCTCCCCTAATAGCCTGTAAGGATCTTAAAATTTTAAGTGCATATTTTTGCTTTTCTCCAGAGTAGAATATTTCTTGATTCTGTTGACTTTGGAATATATTAACGGAGAATAGTAGTTTAATAACGTACCACCCTTCTTTAAGAGAGAACTTCCCAGATTTTAGGAAAACCCAATCTGTGCCAATATCCCTTTTCAAGTCCTTTTCCACTCCAGCCAACCTGATCAAAGCCTAATCTTAAATAAAGCCACATGAATAAGAAGCAGGACCTCAACACAACATGGTAGAAGATCAAAAGTTCATAAAACATGATTTCTTCTTAATTCTACAATAGCTTATCCTTGGAAAGGCATGCATTTGAGATATTTCTTTTTCTGGGAAAATACATATAGTCTATCCTGCTTTACACGTGGGAGAGGAGTAGATTGATAATACCCAAGGAAGAGCTTCACAGTGTGAACCTGTGGATGTGACACTTGAGTCACCATTTGGGTTGGTTTAAATTTGGTTTCTGTGATCAACATGATGGGAGCTGGGGGAAATTGCTGTGTAAAGCCTCAACAGTGAAGGTAAGGGGACTGATTCTGTACCCTGGAGTGTGGAACAGAAATCTTATGCCTGCAATTAGGTTAAAAATAGGAGAAAACTGCAGAAAAATCAGAGCCTCATAAATGCAAAAATGAATGATAAATAATTATTTATTAAATAAAAAATATATTTATGTTAAATAGGCAAGGAAATTATTTTTGAAGGGGACAAAAACTACTTAACAAGCGAAAATCTAGCATTTTCAAGAAACTAGAATAATCTTATGCCTCTTGTCTCTCTTATTTCTTTCTCTTCCATATTTTTTCGTCTCTATTTTTCGCTTCATTTTTGATTTTCTCTCTCTTCTTTCTTGCCTTTCCTTGTGAATGAAGATTTCCAGCAGGAACAGTAACTGATACACAGAAACAAGCCTTCTTCCTGAATTACTGCACTGCAAATTTCCTGTGTTTGGGGCCGATCCTGCACCGTTTACCCCACGAATTGTCCCGGGGATGTCAGTGTGGGATGTGAGCAGGGGAAGAGCGGGTGGATGGGGCAGGATCAGGCCCGGGAACAATAGGAGCATTGTTGGAGAGGCATGGAGCAGGCTGCTGAAGAGGTAAACAGTTAGGAGATGACAACAAGCAGTGGAGTTTCTCAAGGGCAGGGATTTGGAGGAGCAGGAAGGTTAGCGCGGGCCCCGGTGCGAGTGGAAGTTAGAGGACGTGATTGCAGTTCATGGGAACCAAGAGTGCAGGATGGGATACATTCAATTCAGTTTCCTCTGCTGGCTTAAAATAGAGCCATTGTAAATTATGTCAGACTGTCTCAAATCATGAAAATGATTGTTAAAAAGGCCTCAGAATACACAATGCGTATTGTTGTGCGGCTTTGATGTGTGAAAGATGAGAGTTTATGATATAACACAAATTAAATAAAAATAAAGTGGCCACATGCTTTTTCCTGGCTGGGGAAAAAAAAAAAAAAGAAAAAAAAAGGATTCATTGCAGAGGGATAACAGTGCTTGCTGATAGTGGTGCTGCCTTGTTTTCAAGCAGGTCTGGAGCTGATACTCTTCGAAGCAAGGTAGTGCATAGGTAGAGACAAATTTTGGCATAATGAAGAGCACAAGGCACAGAACAGCCTTGGGAGTTGCCTGATGCTCCTGCTCATCCAAAGAATGCTAAGAAGGTGCATAAAAAAGCACTGGGGAACTAAGCATTGCCCTCTTCCAAACCCCACTTGTATTACAGGCTCTTAACTTGGTTGCTACCCCAATTTGCTCCCTAAGATTTGTAGCCCAGAAAGTCAGGAGCCTCCAAAATCAGTGTTTGCTTCAGTGATGTGATTGACTCTGCCACTGTGGAAGGTTGCTGGAAGCTGAGCTCCAGCCTGCATGGTGTCACAGGCTAGATCAGGCCCTGACCTCAAGGTAGACCTGCTCCCCAAATGCTGCATTTGTAAGACTGAAATAATTCTCATCCCAGAGGTGTTTAAAAGGAAATTCATCATGCTCTTGCTGAGCATCAGACATGCAAATAAAGAGATTTTCATTTTTGAAGGAAATTGTTGAAATATGGTCTATCTTGTCATGTGCAAGAGGCAAACAAGCAATATTGATACTAGGAGTGTTAAGACGTGGAATTTACTGTTACAGCATCCCAGGCACCTGTAAACACTGTATGCATTGCATGACTAGAAATGCACTGGACATATGAGAGTACTGAGGTTTTCCAGGTTCCAGCCTGGACTTCCATGAGTTTAAATTTTTCATTGTAAGTGGAAAAAAAATGTTTGTTACAATTATACCTGGAAATAGGAAATACCTGGTTGTCTCCTCCTTCACCTCTGTCCTCTTCTTGCAGAGTGAAAGCTCTGTGAGGCAGCTTCATCTCTGTCTGGTCCTGCAAATATTTATTTTAATGATTAATTTCCACATGGGAATAGTGACATAAATGGATGCCATTTGAAGACACCTGTGCTCTGACACAGGAGCACTGTGGGTTCATGGGGGGTCACAGCATGGGGTGGTGGCTCATGGGGGGCTCCGGGGGCTAATGCAACGTGGGGTCATGGTACTGAATGTGCAGCACTGTGCAATGCAAAGAGCAAATGAGGAGAGTGTGTCTTTTAGTGATTCCAGACCTTTTCTGCTTGGTTGGAGTGGGTTTTGGTGCTGTCTTCTGACATTTGTCTGCTCGGATGCCTTGCTTTAGAGAGTACAGTTACTTTTGTAAATTTGTGCTCCCAGACCTCTCATTGACATTTGGTGGGTAAAAAATGGTGTTATTTGCACAGCTTTGAGGGTGGGGGCAATTACCACAAAGCCTGAGATGTGTTGTTGTTGTTGTTTACATACAGGTGAGGTCTGCCATAAATCCTATACTCAGTTTTCAAACCTTTGTCGTCATAAGCGCATGCATGCTGATTGCAGAACCCAAATCAAGTGCAAAGACTGTGGACAAATGTTCAGCACTACGTCTTCCTTAAATAAACACAGGAGATTTTGTGAGGGCAAGAACCATTTTGCAGCAGGAGGATTTTTTGGCCAAGGCATTTCTCTTCCTGGAACCCCAGCTATGGATAAAACGTCCATGGTTAATATGAATCATGCAAATCCGGGCCTTGCTGACTATTTTGGAGCCAATAGGCATCCTGCTGGTCTTACCTTTCCAACAGCTCCTGGATTTTCTTTTAGCTTCCCCGGTCTGTTTCCTTCAGGCTTGTACCACAGGCCACCTTTGCTACCTACTAGTTCTCCTGTTAAAGGACTTCCGAGCGCAGATCAGACAAACAAAAGCCAAAGTCCCCTCATGACAAATCCTCAGATACTGCCAGCCACCCAGGATATTTTGAAGGCACTAAATAAACAACCACCAGTAGGGGAGAATAAGCCAGTGGAGCTTCAACCAGAAGGGTCCTCTGAAGAGAGGCCGCATGAGAAACTCAGTGACCAGTCAGAGAGTAGTGACCTTGACCTTGACGATGTCAGTACCCCCAGTGGCAGTGACCTGGAAACCACCTCGGGCTCTGATCTGGAAAGTGACATTGAAAGTGAGAAAGAGAAATTTAAAGAAAATGGTAAAATGTTCAAAGAAAAAGTAAGCTCTCTGCAGAGCCTGGCGTCAATAAATAATAAGAAAGACCACAGCAATCATTCCATTTTCTCACCATCCTTAGAGGAGCAGACTGCGGTGTCAGGAGCGGTGAATGATTCTATAAAGGCTATTGCTTCTATTGCTGAAAAGTACTTTGGTTCAACAGGACTTGTGGGGCTGCAAGACAAAAAAGTCGGAGCCTTACCTTACCCTTCCATGTTTCCCCTCCCGTTTTTTCCAGCATTCTCTCAATCAATGTATCCATTTCCTGATAGAGACTTGAGACCGTTACCCTTGAAAGTGGAGCCCCAATCACCCAGTGAAATTAAGAAGATCCCAAAGGGAAGCTCTGAGTCTCCCTTTGACCTCACCATAAAACGTAAGGAGGAGAAGCCACTTACTCCCATCCCCTCAAAGCCAGCAGCCCCCTCTGCATCCAGCCAGGACCAGCCTCTGGATCTCAGCATGGGCAGCCGAAGCCGAGCCAGCAGCACAAAACCAACCGAGCCTCGGAAAAACCACGTCTTTGGAGAGAAGAAAGGAGGAGACCTGGAGCAAAGGAAAGCTTCAGAGTCCTCTCTGCAGCACGCCAGGCCCACCCCGTTCTTCATGGATCCCATCTACAGGTAAAGGACTCCCGGCTGCCTTTCAGCATCCTTTGGTGCAGGCAGCCAGGTCTGCCAGGGCTGCCACCCTGTCCCCTCCCAGTGTCCCTGGAGGTGCCATTGCACTGCCAGGGCATGGGGGACCCAGGCCACGTGCTGACCTGTACATCCCTCCTCTCATCCCAGCTGCTCCAAGTGAGCCACGGGACTGGCAATGCTGCAATTAGCAAGCCCTCGTTGCCAGGAGTCATTAGGTTAACCTGCATAGCTTGACATGCAGAGGTTGAATATATTCTCTTACCCATAAATGAGCTGGCATCAATATTGAATGTTTGTTTGTTTGGTGTGCCTTGTATGTCACTGTTTTGCCTGAAATTAATTTTCTTCCAAAACTGCCTACTCTGGCTTCCCCTGGAGATGACAGTGCCTCTCCCAGGGTACCCCTTGTACTCCACTTTGCCAGCTCCTCTTGAATTCAAGAGGAGTTTCTCACAAGTACAACAAAGAAACGCATTGGCACTAAGATGTACTAAAAGTATGGAAATTGAGAATGATTTCCGCCTTTTTTTACCATTATTTGAGTACTGGGTTGATTTCTTCAGGCATTTCATCCATAGAATTGAAGGCACAGCATCCTTGTGTATACAAAGCCTTACCAGTGGGCTCTTTAGTCATTGAATCATCACAGAAAGGCTTGAGTTGGAAGGGACCTTAAAGCTCATCTGATTCCAATCCCCTGCCATGGGCAGGGACACCTTCCACTCCACCAGGCCGTGCAGATCCCCATCCTTGTGGAATCAATGGGAGCCTCACTGTTGGCTTTGAAAGGTGCACACTGTCAGTGAGCTGAGATTTTTAAAAAACAGTGGTAAAATCCAGACTTCCTGGTGTTTCCCAGCAGAACTGAGATGGATCTCACTGGGATGTGAATTTCACCTGCACCCTGTGTGTATCAGCCCCCCTTTGCCCTTTCTGCTCTTATATCTATAACGAGTCAAAGTCATGCATCTAAATTACTTTAGAGAAATATTAGCCATAAAAATATTTATCAGTAATATAAATGACTGATTTTACAGCTTCTTGTTAATAAAAAAAAGGATATTGCCATGTAAATTATGTTAATGTATTACTTTGTCTGAAAAAGAAATGCTGTGGGCAAAGTTTTTGGAGAGTGCTGGGGCATAAGACAACAAGTCTGCATTAAGAAGAAACAGGATATGATGCTTTTTACTGAGATGGTTTTATTCATGCCAGATTGATATCTGTGTTAGCCCATAAGTTTTCTTTGCGTCATATTCACTTAAAATGCCCGAAGCAGGGGAAATAATGATCCATGTTTTATGACCCTGCATTACCAACTAATTGAATTGCATTACAAACTCCCCTGCCCAGGGCAGAGGGGTTGGAACTTGGTGATCTTTAGGGTCCCTTCCGACCCAAACCATTCTGTGAGCCTACATTTCTGTGATTTTAATGAAATCTGTACAAATTCTGGCCAGGCCAGTTATCACTGAGCCTTCCTTTGCCATGAGTTACCTCTACCTGTGGACAGCATGATTCATCCATGAAACTATGCACGTCAGTAACAGAAAAAGCTAAACCCTCAAAGTTGCACATTGTTTCTGAATTATCCACACTGGGTTTTGCTGCCACTAGTGAATTGCAGGATTTATTGCTGGCACCTCAGATTCAGTGTGTTCCTACAAGCCCTGCTTGACCTTGGCTGTGCACAGGGGAGGTTTCCAGGGTGGTGGCTGTGAAGTCATGTGTGGGCAAATGGCAAGGGACCCATTGCTCAAGGCTCTGTTGCCTTGAATTCCTCTCCTCTTAGTGCTGAGTGTGCTCAGGTGCCTAATTTCTTTATAAAAGTGCTTGGTAGTTAGCCATTGGTTCATATTATGGTGGTTATCTATCTTTTAAATGGGATTATTGCCTACATAAATGTTATAATCTGCTTTAAAGGTGATTCCCAGCCCCACCCTGGCAGTAATGAGCTGTGTGTGGGAATTAAGACTTGAGTGTCCTCCCTTATCTTTTACTGTTATCTCCTAGAAACAAATTGCTTGATGTGTAATTGCCTGTTTTAAACCTGAGAGGCTGTATGCTTATTAATATCTGAGACTGATTCATCACAAGCAAATCTAATTTTAACATTTACAGAGTAGAAAAAAGAAAGCTAACTGACCCACTGGAAGCTTTAAAAGAGAAATACTTGAGACCTTCCCCGGGATTCTTGTTTCATCCACAAGTAAGTATTTTGGGAATTTTGATGTTGTAAACAAGCCTGTTGATGCTTCAAAGCAGGTGCAGAGAAATGAATGCAGTCTTAGTCATTTTTGGATTTCCTAAAACACACAGTTTTTGCTGGACCATTGTGGTGGAAAAGCGTAAGCATTGTTCTGAGCTTCTTGATGTTTTGCAGATTAAACAACATGTTTTGATTATAGAGGAAGCCAGATTCCAACTGAATGTGTCTTTTAGAACCATTTTCCTCCAAAACCATAACGTAGCTACCAACATTTGCAGGCACTCGTGTCTTCAGCTCTCTCCTGTGCTCTGAGCAAGGAGAGTCAGTATTGACTGCAAGGAGTCGATGCAGATTCACAGCAAGGCCAGCAAAGCCGAGCATCCCACTTCAAAAGGGATTTTATTTTGTTTAAGGACTCTCATAAAAGAGAAAAAAGTTTCCACCTGATGTTTCCAAGCCTCATAGTGCAAATGCTCCACGGTTTCTTTGGTAGCTGCTGTGGGCTGCAATGTGTGCAGGGTGTGGAGGATCCCTGCTCCTCCTTATGAGACTTTATGAGGGTTGCTCACTTGTTCACAGACCACAGTCCTGGATGAAAAACATTTAAGAGGGTGTCCCAAAAGAGTTCAACAACTGTGATGTGTATGTGGTATAGGAAGAAGATCTGTGTGCAAACTATACATTACTTTTCTCCAGTAGCACTGCACCCTCATTTTGTCTTCCTCCTCCTTGCTCAAAGAGATTTTTCTAAAAATCTCAGTTAGATCTTACACCTGAAATAAAATGCTCAGTGGTATTTACAGATTTGAGCTCCTTGCTGATTGTGGGCTGTTTCATCTTAGTAATGGCACCCTCTACACATCCTGTATTTTAAGCACACGACCTTGAGCTGCTGTCTCTGGTTCATGTTCCTCTGAATTCCCAGGCAAAACAGCCCAATTATCTGCTACCAATTGCTTATTTTTCCCCCAATGAAGTCCTAAGTTATTATGTCCTAACTTACACGGAATATATTCTGATATATGGCACTTCTGCAGAGCTGGAAGAGCAGCTGGTAGCATATATGGTTGCACAAAAGCACCCCTTTCCAATTTCAATGTTTGAACAAAATGTTGGATCTAAGTATTAAAGTATTTAGTAGTATTTACATGCCATAAGTATTTATGGCATTATGTAAGTATTTATAAGCATTAAATAAGAATTTAAGATGTGTTAAAATCACTGAGAATTTAAGTGCAAGATTTAATAGCAGTTTAACACCTCCTGCTGAGTTACCTTAAATAAGGTAAATTTGCCCAGTTGGCAAAACAAGTGAAAATTCCCCTTTAGTAACAGATACTGCTAATGCACAAATACAAAAAGGACCTCAATCTGCTTTTTGTCCCTGCTGTAAAACAGGCTGGCTTCTCCCCATTAAGTCAATTATTTTCTTAGAGCAATTAAAGAGCTTTAAATTATGAGTAAATTATTTAAATGAGGGAATTTTAGATACTGCATTGATGGAAAGAGCAGGATTATTTTGCTTAGTGCTCTCTAGCTGTTCAGAAGCTGTAACTCAGTGGTTCAGTGCTGTAGGATTTGGGGGTTCTGCAGGTGTTGCTGCAGGTTGGACTGTCAGTGGTAGCTGGGGTGGTCAGTGGGTGGGAAAGGGGCTGCTGGGGTAAAATTCACTGTTTGGAGTTTGGCTGTGGTGGGCAGGAAAGGAGTTGGAAATTCTTTCATGTAGCTTTGTGTGACTGAGTTACCTGGGGAACTGGGAGTCAGGTGAGGATGAAGGTGAAATGCAGACATGGGGCATTTCCCTGTTACTGGCAGTGATGTCAGGCTTCCACCCTTTGTGTTTTGGCCCAGGGGGTTGTTAAATCTCTTGTTGGTGGCCCAGGAAGGTCCCAGTGCTGTCACCAAGGGCCAGCGCAGGTGGGGCAGAGCCATCCCCCAGGGGCAGGAGGGAGGGCTGGCTCTGCAGAACCCCCTCCTCCACATTTCTCACCGTGCAACAGAATGGAGAATCCATGGCAAAGCCTGGCTTTGCTTTTATTACTTACCTGAGTGAGAGGGATAACATTTTAACTTGGTGTGAGCTGGATCAATGCAGAGGTCAGGAGTGTAACAGGCACTAAGGAACATTGTAAAAGAAAACCAAACCACCAGCACATGTCCTGTCAAAAAAGTAAATGTCAAAATGCTTTCTTGCAAACTTTAATAGATCAGAAAGGAGCCTCCTGTTTGCAAAGGCAGAATCTGGCTTGGTATTTATAGAGGGCTGGGGAAAGCTTCCAGAAAAGCTTTTTTTCCTTTATAGTCCTGTTCACCTCTGTAAAAGTACAGGTGGGGAGTGCTCCTCAAGTTTTCATTTTCTGCTGGCAGGATTTAAAATATTTACAAACTTATTGTTCATGTCCTAAAAGCTTGTGGTTTTGTTGTTGAATTTATTTCTGAAAATTGCCATCTCAGGGACTAAGAATCTATTATTTCTTAACTGGATAATATGACAGCAAACAGATGGGTCTTTCAAATAGGGTTCTGAAACAGAACTTGCAGACATAAACCCTAAAGTCTGTATCCTATCCCTGGCTGGGCAAAATTCCTCCCTGTGCCCAAAAGCTATGAAAATTAGATAATTTAATGGCATTTCACAATAATTTGCCATTACAAGGATTGTATTTTTTAGGAAGTGAATATCCCTCTCCAACAAATCATTCAGAAAAACATTTTAATTAATATCTTTAAATAAAATCTTAATAACTAGATTGATTGCAATAAGGATTCCAATGCAGGAATAATGTGTTGTTTTTGTTTCAATTTTGCTCCCAGTTCCAATTGCCTGATCAAAGAATTTGGGTAAGTTCATTGCTTATATTTTTGATTTAATCACTGTGAAATAAATTGCATAAGAAAAATATAATATGAAAGATAACTTACCTCTCAATTATGGAGCATGCCACTCTTTCCTACAGGGTCTTGCAGCTGAGCAGATAAATATGCTCTTATGTCAAATTGGCTTTATTTTTTCTACCTGATCCTGCTGGTTTAGTTTGGTGAAGGCAATGGGAGCTTTACCTGAGTGAAGGTTGCAGAATGCAGTCTTTGTTTATATGTGACTGAAACTGTTCCAAACCATTTTCCTGTAGAGATTGCAGTGAAATTTTCAGGCTGATATCTTGTTAGATTGCAATAATTAATAAATATTTAATCTACATTAAAATACAGAGTCTCAGAGGATTTAATGTTTCTCTCTCACTTGACTTCAGTGGGAGTTAGTCACTTAATAGTCACTTTCATAGCTTTGAAATTTTGAGCCTAATTGCTCATTGCAGTGCTTAAAGCAGAAATAAAACACGCATTTATTTGCTGTGTTTAGGTCAAATTTGTCCTCTGTGTATACTTACAGTATCCTCTTTACATGAGCAGGAATTGTGATTTTAGTGCACTGTGGGATAAATTTAGGCTCTTTTATTTTCATAAAACCTTATTTTTAATGCATATGAATTGTTTTTGAGAAGAAAAAGACAAGAGCCACAGCAACTGCTTTTGCAGATGCAAACTCCAAAAACTCCGTGTTCTGCTCTCGCACCGCTGGCTCCTCAGCTGCAGAGCTGAACCCGTAAATACTTGTCCCAGATTTTCCCAGCCTTTGGGCTTTGGAGGGGAGAGCTGGAGCCAGGAGGCAGGGCTGGGGTCCTGACTCACTGCTGCTCATTGCTCTCACTGTGACCTGGACTCATTTCACCAGGCACAGCCAGAATTCTGTGCAGAGACGCTGAGATCTCCTGCTCCTCTGCACGTGTGTCCCTGCAGGAGCCCTGGAGCTGCTGCCCCTGCAGATGGGCTCTGAGCCCTGCCCTCTGCTCCATGCCCACACTTGTAGAGCAGTGCTGGGCCTTTGCTTTGTGTGCACATATAGATTTTAATCCCACTTTCTTCCTGGGAAGAGCTGTTTCACGCAACTGCAAAGATGCTCTGGGAGCCTGAGCTGGAAGGAGCTGAGCAAGCACTGAAAGACTCCTGAGAACACCCAGAGGTGCTGCAGGAGCTCAGCAAGCTGGAGGTGGGGTTAGACTGCCAGACTTGGAGAGCATAGGAGGTGGTTCCCAAGTATTTTCTTTGGGAAATTTGCTGTAGGACATGAAGGGGCCATAAGTATTATTTGTGATTTGGTCCAGGCACTCTTAATCCTGTGCTCTCAGAAAAGTGGCTCTGCTTCAGCAGGTTTGGGAAGTGGAAAAACCCAGTGCAGTCTGTTTCTTCTGTCTGATTTCCTTGACTTTGGCTTAGTCCTCAAATTTCCATCATCCTGCTCCTTTTGTGAGTGTACGTCTCCTGGCTGTGCTCATGCTTTGAGCAGCTCCAGCAGAAATAGGTGTTTAAAACATGAAGTAACTGAGCAGGATGCTGATTCATGGATGAATCTCCATCTTGAGAGATTTGGTTATGTCACACAAGCCTTTCCACCTCAATCCCCAGTTCCATGTGCCACATATTTCAAGATTATTTGAGAATGTTTTTCCATTGTTTAGCAGGAGCCCTATAGTGTAAATCAATGGGCAACACCCTCTTTTGAATAGATCAGGATTAATTTGATATATTTATGCCATTTTCGTCCCATCAGGAGAAGGTTGCTCTAAGGGGGTTCTGTAATTTTAGGCAGACAATATTTGGTTTATGAAGAACCATTGTAAATAATAAAAACAACTTTACAAATAAATGGAAAGGAATTTGGTGGGTGCCTTAACAAAGCTTTTGTTTTACTGGGCTAAGTTTTAGGACATGATCCATTCTGTTAACTGTGCTTGATCCCCACGAACTGCATTCATACAAATCCAGTTATTCTGGAGCCATACTGCAGATCAGCAGGAATTTCTCGCTACTGCTTCATAAAATTCAGCCACATGTGATAGGCCTCTTGAACGTGAATATAACTCAGCCAAGTTCCAGGGCTGGCTGTCCAAATACACACAGTTTCAAGACAACATGATTCACAAATTGCAGATTTTAGAAGCAACATTATAACTTCAGCTGGGGGAGGGAGAAATCCAGAGCTTTAGCAGTCGGATTTTGAAGAGTTCCCCAAATAACAGTAGTAAAAATAGAAAGCAAACACTTGAACAGTGTTTCCCATGAGATCTGGCCATAAAGTCAGTTGTTTTTGTGATAGTAGCAACGAAGGAGTCACGTTTGTCAAATATGAGGTCATGTAATTAATGACATTATCTGCAAGATTATTTCATATCATCAGGTTATTCTTAAAAAGCAGCAACAGCAAACCTTTGCTTTATTTATGCCACTTTTTCTTGGGTTGGTTAATAAATTTTAAGACAAATGTTCAAGGCCCCTGCTGATGATATCTTGCCCTCTGAAATGTTTATAAATACTTGTTTTAGCCGATTATGGTAATGTCTGCATTTTTGAGTCGGAGCTGGGGAATTGTGACTGCACATTAGTTTGCGTCAGTCGGAGGTTAATAGCCTCTCAGGGAGGTGGGGGAAAGCTGCTTCCTTTTCCAGACATCTGGACACAGATAGAATCAACAATTCTTATATATGTAAATCAAAAGTTGCTGTTCTATATAAAACACTGTCATTCATTGATGGCAGATTAGGAGTGCACGTGACTGGTCTGTAAGGCAATAGCTGTATGTAAAATATGTAACTGGATCTTCTCCCTCTCCTGCCTCCATGGAGAGCTTTCTCCTTGGGCATGGCAATTCCACTAATCCAATTCTTGGGGTCAAGCAGTGTTTCCCCACCGTGCCCCATTCAGGGATCACCACTGCCCTTGGGTGTTGGGTTGGGCTGCAGAACCCCCTGAAAGCACAGCTGGTGGCTTTAACCACACACCTGCCTCCCTGGTGGTCCCCTGGAGAGGGGAGGTGACCATGAGCACCCATCCAACCCCCCAGGACAGACACCCTCACCGACACCTCCCTCCAGGAGTTTGGTGGCTTGAGTAGCATCTCCATGGCCAACACAACTCCTGTGGAGGCAGGCCTTGCTTTGCCATCAATATAACAGTTTTGGAAGGAAGAAGAGCTTCTTCAGTTGTGTTTCAGCTGGAAGGGGGAGTTTTATTGTGGAAGAAGGGAAGTCATCTCCTGGGTTAAACTTTAGTCATTAAAAAAAAGCGGGGGAAAAGGTAAGAACAAAATAATGATTTTTATAATCATTGAAGATTACCAGTGGTATCACTGGGCCCTGAACTGTGGCATATGTCTGCAAATGCCATAGGAAGAAGGGTGAGCAGGTAGAGAGTTTGTGACTGTTTACTGTGAGTAGCCAAATCCAGACTGACTATGAAGATTTTGCAGAAGATTCAGAGAAAGCTGAGTGATCAGGATTAAAACAGCGATAAAAGTCAATGTTAATAAATACCCACTAATACCAAGGGGAAAGTGTGACTTTTAACTCCTATCATTCAGGAAAAAGATCTTGAAGTTGGTAGTCTTATGAAGATCTCATCTGAGTGCTTAGCAGAAAGGAATTGAAAACATCATTATGTTATACTGCCTTCAGTTCTTGAATACAGCTAAAGTTCCTCTCAAAAGGTCATAATAGAATTTTAAAAGACACAGAAAAGTGCAACAATGATGATCATAGGTAGGGAACAGCTTCCATTCAAAAAGAGACTAAATAGATTTTGATTTTTTCAGCTGGGAAAAAAATGCCTGAGGGAGCTGTGCCCCAGCCCCTTGTGCCCATGAATGGTGAGCAGAACCTGAATGAGGAATGGTTGTTAATTTGTTTTAACAATACCAAAGAACCCCCCACAAAAAATATCAGACAAAATGCTTAGAAGGAACAAAAGCCAGTATCTTTTCATATGTACCTAATTAAATTGGTGAACTCTCCTTGACAGAAATATAAATGGGTTTGAAAAGGTCTAGCCAAGTGAATAGGACAGCAGCAATGGCCATTCAATGTTGTAAGGGAGATGCAGCCTCCAGTGAATGCTCTTGCACCTCCCTGTGCTGGTGTGTGGCAGTGGGGACATCTGTCCCCTGCCCACCCTCCTGTGTGTCCCCTGCAGCCACTGCTTGGCACCAAGTACCAGCTTCCAAAACTCACGTCGCAGGTTCAGAATTCCTGCTTGGTTTTGGCATCTGAATTAGGCCTCAATGCAAAACCTCTGGATTTCTTACTGCTCAGCTGGTATTTTGCAAATAGACTGGTGAGCAGGGGCTGTCTGCCTGCACTGAAGGTGATGGACAGCACGTTGTGGATCAGGGCTGCAGGATTTCATGAGTTGTAAAATGCCCCCACAGCCCAGGAACCCATTTCACCCTAAGGATTTGCATCTTGAAGGCTCTGAGCACCAGCACATTCCAGGACTTCTTAAGAAAATGCCCCAGTTTTGGTTCTTGGGAGCCCTAACTCCAGCAGATAGTACCAGCTATAATTATCCTGATAGCAGGGGAGTGACAGTGCCTTGGATCAGCAAAGCTGTGGGGCCAAACACTTCCCATTGGCGCTGGTGCAGTTCTTGAAAAACATAAATCATACCAGGTCTCTACATAAGTCAGGCTTTAAAAAACCACAAAACTACTAAACAGCAAAACAGCAAGCACAATAGTCATTCCTATGGTGAGAAACATATTTTTAGAAAGCGAGTAATACTTTAAAATAATTGGAAGTGCTCGTGTTTCCTCTCGATGAGGGATTTAAGATTAGGTGCTGATTTCATACCTATTTTGAGACTGATGTAATCCTGGAGGCAGTGCTGGAGGTAGAGCTGATCTGTGTTGCTGTGCATGAAACAAGAGTCCACCTCAGTTTCTACTCTGCAAAAGCCTGGAAATAAGAACTAAAACAAAAATCAGCATGACTAAGCCATTTTAAATGTAAAGGGGAAAATAGTTGCTTTAATATATTACTGGCGGGCACCATATGCATGAGAATTTGTGATCCAAAAATGATTTAAACCCACTAGATAATGAAATGGACTTGAATATTAAATATACATAAATAAAACATTTTTTATACTCCTCAGTACCGTTATTGTTCTTCACCATAAATATGTGATATCGTAACCCATGCACTGTCTTGTCATTGCTAATCAGCCCAAAGGCCAAAGGGCATTATTCATTCAAACCATTTATTTTCAGCAGCTGTAAAATAGATGAGTGAATTTTTGTGGGGAACAATTAGAAGGAATTAAAGGCAATGGAATGACTGTTTTAAAAGCTCTAAGAATCAATTCCAGCTAAAGGAGAAGATGAAGTCGTATAAAAAGAAATATATGGTAATGTTGAGGTGTATGGGTTGATAATGACATCTTGGTGCTGAGATAGAATTACCTCCTCTCCCAGCAGCATCATCATTACATATCTCATGCCTGTGATCAGTACATGTCAAAATCCTTCATATTGACAAATGTGCTGTCCACTTGCATCTGTGGAGAATGTTTTAGCAGCTGAGTGATTATGAATCAAACCCCAGAGCTTACAGCCCTTGCTGCCTTGCAAAGCTTTCACATTTGTTGCCTGACAAGTAAATGTATCTTGACTTCCCTCTGAGATTTTTTATTTTTTTCCACTGTGTTTGATGAAAGACATTTGGCAAATTGGCAGTGGTACCCTGTACGTTGCAATTTGTACTCAGCATTAGGAATTTGAGCATGAAATGAGAGGGCAGGCTACAGGCTAAAGGGAAAAAAAACAACCCAACCCAAAGGCAGAGCTAACCAGCATGGAAATAGTCATGCCAGGAGACAACCGTGTAATTCTGCCAATGAAAATAAAATTAAATAAACCTGCAAAAATGCCCAGTTCTTCCAATTAAAATTTCAGTTTTCCAACAATCAGAGGAACCTTTTATGGATTTTGAAGAACAGTCTGTGGAGGTGATCCAGCTGAGAAGGGTTCAACATCTTGTCTTTCATATAATTTCCTTCTTTGTTACAAGCAAGATCTTGCACAGGGCTTCTGCTGTGGGTTTTGTGCTGTGTAGGTGAGAGCCTGGCTTTCTTTTTTTTCATGTGTTTGTGGTGTTATAGAGAGGTGGATGGTTATTCTCACCTGTCAGTAGACTCAGCACCATTCTTGAACTCTTCAAGTGGCAATGTTTGAGGTTTTGGAGGAGCTTTTTGTGGTCTGTTCCAGATATTTAAAAGGAAATTTTTCTCCAGAAATTTTTTAATCCCTACTCCCTGCAAATTACAGACAGCTAATCAAGAGTGGAGCCATCCCAAAGCACATAGGAGCAAGCAACTAAAGGTAGAGCAAGAATATTAAGAGGTGCAAAAACAGCAAAGACATCTAACAGGCATGAATACAGAAGGTGAATACAGAGCACCAAACCCATGAAAGCTTCATTTTTTTCTGTGTTTATCTAATGGTCTTTGGCTATGATGGGCTAGAACACTGGACTGAATGGTTGAATGTGGCTGGGACATTGATGGAGCCTCCTTGGATCTGGATTGTTGCAGCCCTTGGTTGAGCAAGAGTGTTCATAAGGTTTCCTCCTCAATATGTGTCCTCTGCAAGTTCTTAAAAAAATAAAATTAGAAATCCAGTTATTATTTCTGTTCATTTGGTAATAGGTATTCAATGATTTAGATGGGATGCCTAGATTTGTAGGCACACAGCCACAGAGCATGACAGCAAAACCTGGAATTTTACAGGAGATGGGGCTTAAAAATAAGAAGAAATGAACACTGGCTGATTATTACTCTCATGGCTCCTAATTTTCAAGACTGCAGCTCTACTCTGAATTTTTTTTCCCTTTTCATCTTTCACTTGTCGGTCAATGCATTCCAAGCTGGGTTCCCGGTGGGGGGCAGAAAGCCGGGGGGATTATTTACCTTGTTGGGCTCTGTCTCTCTCCTGCTGCAGGTGTCAGCTATAGAAAACATGGCCGAGAAGCTGGAGAGCTTCAGCGCCCTGAAGCCAGAGGCCAGCGAGCTGATCCAGTCGGTGCCATCCATGTTCAACTTCCGCGCGCCGCCCAGCGCGCTCCCGGAGACGCTGCTGCGCAAGGGCAAGGAGCGCTACACCTGCAGGTAGCCCCGGGGCCACCCCGCCCTGCCCTCCCCAAGCCCCCTGCTCTGACATCCAACAGAGAGTCTCTCTCTGTGCCCAGCATGGAAAGCGTTTTGCCTTGGGGTTCCTGGGATCGGGAATGGTGTGGCCAGCAGGAGCAGGGAGGTTGTTCTTGCCCTGGACGCAGCGCTGGTGAGGGCACACCTTGAGTGCTGTGTCCAGGTCGGGCCCCTCAGTTTGGGATGGATATTGAGACACTCGAGTGCATCCAGAGGAGGCAACAAGGCTGGTGAGGGGCTTGGAACACAAATGAGGAACAACTGAGGGAGCTGGGCTCGTTTATCCTGGAGAAAAGGAGACTTTGGGTTGACCTTATCACTCTCTACAACTCCCTGGAAGGTGGCTTTGGTCAGGTGGGGTTGGTCTCTTTCTCCAGGCAGCACCTGACAGAACGAAAGGACACAGTCTTAAGCTGTGCCAAGGGAAATATAGGTTGGATATTAGGAAAAAAGTTTTTATATAAAAAGTGATCAAGTAATTGAATGATCTGCCTAGGGAGGTGGTGGAGTCACTATCCCTGAATGTGTTTACAAAATGATTAGATATGGCACTCGGTGCCATGATTTAGTTGAGGTGTTAGGGCATGGGTTGGACTCGATGATCTTGAAGGTCTCTTCTAACCTTGTGATTCTGTGATTCTGTTTATTAAATTATTGGTGTTATGAAACAAAGAGCTCTTCCTTGATGCCTCAGAGTGGCTACCTAGAACACAGGCTAGACAAGATTCAGAGAATAAAGTGGGTATTAATTAAGGGCCTTCAACAGGTACACATTGGGCAGCCAAAGCCTCCCAGAGGCTACACCCCCAAGATGGACAATGGTCACGAGTTTTTCAGACAGTTATAATTTAGGTCCATTTACATATCAGGGATTAAACCTCCAATTACAGTTTCAGGTAATGAAGTAATTTACTCCAACTTTGCCCCTCCCAATTCACTGTTGTTTGCATCTCTCAGGGCCTGAGACAGTAAGGTGTCCCTGAGTTTCAGGTCTAGGGAATTGTTTTGTCTGACCAAATTGCAAAGACAGTAGCTAACACTCTATAGGGAGTTTTAGAGTTATACACTAAAGCAGTACAGGAATTGAAAAATATAAAAGCTAAATCCTAAGGCATCACTCTCTATCACAGCAGTTTGATAAATGAGGTGGAAACTGTTATATAAACAATTCTTTTTTTTCCAAATTTTCTCATCACTTTCATATATGAAAGTGTGCTTTCATTATTGATTTTTTTGATCATACACTACAGACGTGTTTTCTCTCGGGCTTCTGGTTTTAATATCCAAAAGGGTCAGTGATAAAATACATGACTTATTAGGACTTGTGTGTACGAACTTAAAAAATACCCCACAATGAAGATAGTCTTTGAATGTGCACCCAAAATGAATGGGGGCTTTGTCAAGGAGAGTGGAACTAGCTGTGTGGGTATTTTGAAGGCTTATACATCACGTTGTGAAAAAATAAATGGGATGTTAAAAGTGAAGGGATGCAATCTTCAAAGTCTTCATGCAGAGCAACCACCATCCTCATTCACTTAAGAAAGTGCTGTGTGTGCTCTGCCCTCATGTAATAATGGGCTCAATGTCCTCAAGAGAATGGGCCAATTATAAATTGAATATTAATATGTTACTTGAACGAAGAGGGACAACTCACAGTATTTTTTTTTTTTGCCATTTCTTTTCCTGTGACACATTATCAAGTTTGGAGAATGGTTTTTAAATTGCACTGTTTAGGTCTCTATATCATCTCCAGAATATGCAGGCGTTTGACACTGGCATATCAGTTTATCTGATCTTTGTGAAAACATGTCACCTTCTTTCAAGACATGTTGTTATAGAAACATACCTTGATGGATTAGGTCTTTGAGTCTTGTCTGCTCTGATCCTATTCAATGCACAGAATGGTGTCACATTTGCTGACACGTAGAATTGGTTGAAAGGTTTGAAATTTGCTTACACAGAGGAAGAAATCCAAGGCTTTAATAACAGATTCTCTTGATTCCAAATCTGAATGAGGCTGATAATCACCCAGTGGGCTTAGAACCTTGGGATGATCTTTAAAACAGGTTTTTCATATAACTCTTGCTTCTGCACAAGCAAAGCTGGTTGGTGCCAGCAGTTCCAGCCCCACTATTGTGTGTGTATGGTCACCTTACATTTGTTGAATGCTTTTATTGAGATGCTGTTGCACCCAAGCCATGCCAGCAGGACCATATTGTGATGATTCCATTTGGGCTGTGCATCCAGTGCAGCTCAAACTGGGAGGAAGCCACTGAAAGTTGTGTTGTCTTACCAAACATTTTCTTATCACAGATACTGTGGCAAGATTTTCCCGAGATCTGCAAACCTGACCCGTCACCTGAGGACGCACACTGGAGAGCAGCCCTATAGGTACCACACCCCTCACCCTGTCTGTGCTCTGGCCAAGCTTTAGGGTCCCTTCCAATGCAGACATTTTCTGTGAATAAAGCCAGGGAATTCAACATCCCTGCTGGACCAGCTCCAGCACTTCCTCCTTAGTTTTGGACCCACCACTGCATTTTGGTCTCAGAGTTTTGTGCATTCAGTGCTGATCCTTGGTGTTGAAGCTGCAGAAAGGGAGAGAGTTTTGGTCTTAGTGAAGTTATTTTGGCTGGGGCAGCTTCCCAACACACTCCCCAAGTCCTGTCTTTGCTGGCAGGGTGGCTGGCACTGCTGAACCAGTATATTTGAAGGGATGTTCAGTAGGGCTCATGGACGTATTTTCCCTTGCAAAAATGTTTTTTTATTGTAGTCCTGTGGTCCCTAAATTTGAGTGATTTGTCAGTCATCTGATTGCTGAAAGGTCTCCTTTGCAAAGGCATTACTGTATTTATTTGTTTCCTGCCTAATCTGGATCCTTTCTGAAGTCTGCTTAACCAAAACCCATGAGAGTGTACTCTCCTGTTGATAAGAACATGTGTATGATACTGAATCCAGGACATTCACATGCAGAAATGTGTATAAAGCTTCACCTTATTGAAAATGAAAGGCTAATTTACACTGGAAAGAGGCCAGTTCATGTTCCAGTAAAACAAATGCACAGATTTCTGCATTTTATGAGCTGTAAAGAGCAGAGTAAGCTCATTGTTTGTGAGGAAACAATATGTTTTTTGCATCTAGTCTCTTTGGGAAATGAGATTCACATCTAATTTTATTAAAGGAGAGTCTTGATGCATATTATACCCGTCCACTGCATAAAAGCCACAAGCAATTAGTAGCATAATGGGTGATTTCAGCACTAAAAAAAAGTTGACAACACTGTCAAGTGTAAGAGAGGAACGGGAGAAGTGAAAGATTGAAAAACTAAAGTGGTGAAGACTCTTGGCTGGTTGCCAGCCAGAGAATTTGGAATAGTTATAGTATGACTTAGCAATGGCTTAAAGAGCAATACAGTAAAGGCTTTAGGGACTCCAAATCGTTACAGAGTATGAAAATTGATGCCTCTGGTACCAGAGTGATAGACTAAACTACTCACATTGGCACAGTATTAAAGGTTGGGATTGTTTATTGCTGGTTTTTGCAAGATAACCGAATTTCCTCTGGGATTAGCAATCAAGCAAGCTAATTCCTCAAGAAAAGATTTAATCACACAGTATAATTTAGAATAGGAAAAGAAATAGCCCTTTTTACCTTATTTGAGCATTAGAAGAGATCTGTTTCATGTTTTTTCCAAAAGTGTTTAATTGTATTGTATTGGCAGCACATGAAACAATAGAGTTATTGCTCTACTGTTTTCAAACTTCCCAACTTTGCGTGCAACAATTTTAAAATCATGGGACTCAATTACCATAGCTAATTTGATGCCATTAGCACAGAAATACTACGCTCATTCCTAGAGGCAGTATTTAACATATGAAGTCTAATGTGAATTAAAGCTGAAAGCCCCACCATAGAAGTTATGTCTCCATTCCAAGAGCACAGCTCTCCAGTTAGCCAAAATTTGTCTTTATGTCAGGGAGGATTGAGCCTCAGTAGGGAACAAGGAACTGGGGTTGGGAGCTGAGGCTGAGCCCAGAAGGCTCTTCATGTATCTTAGGACAAATCTTATGTTTCCAGCTACTAACAAACTCTTTCCTACCCACTTGTTTTGTTGGTTTTTTTAGATGCAAATACTGTGACAGATCCTTTAGCATATCCTCTAACCTGCAGAGACATGTGCGTAACATCCACAATAAAGAGAAGCCATTCAAGTGTCACTTGTGTGACAGGTGTTTTGGTCAACAAACCAATCTTGACAGACATCTAAAAAAGCACGAGAACGGGAACATGTCTGGTATGTTCTGTCTTTTCCCTCCTGTCTCTTCCCTCCTCAGGCTACCCCACATCCTCTATGCAGGACATTCCCTGTCAGTTCTGCCCAGTGTCCACAGGCACACTCTGCTCCAACGGGTAGGGGGTTGCAAAATATAGAAGTGCCTAAGCTCTGCTGACATTTAAAGTGCTTTGAAAAATCCCAGCATAAACTCTCCCCTTGTATAACTTAAGACCACTGGATGATGTCTTTTCTTTTGGTTTTAATTAAGCCAACCCATAGCGTTTTGGGAACAGACTGGGAAAATTGGTTTAATCCCATCTCTGCAATCACTTGGCTCTCAATAGGAGTCCTAGATTTAGAGTCTCAAGGGGCACTCTAAAAGATTTTCCTGGCACCTTCTGAAATAGGCCCACTGTCAGGAGCTGAAAAGCACTGGCTATTATGGAGCTAATGGTGCCTCTCAAGCCCCAAAGCAAATTGGTCACTGCACAGCAGCAGCACAGGCAGTGGCAGGAGGGGATGTCATTGGGCTGGTTTGGGTGTCTGCAGGATTTAATGAAAACCCTCTCTGCAGCCCTTTCAGTCTGCATTTTGCCTCAAGGGAGAGAACCAGGGGCATGCAGTGAATGCAGAGCTGTCCCTTCCCCAGTGCTCAGAGAAAGGTGTCTGACACTGGTCTCTCAGTGCTAATGAACCTGGGTGATTATGTCAATGGCTGCTCCATATTTTGAACAATTCTGCATAACTGATAGCTAAAAATTAAGCTCCATTTGCTCATTTGAGCCATTGGTCTAAGAAGGGCAGTTATCAAGGGACAGTCTTGGAATCATAAGGAGCAGAAGGGGGATGTTGAAATAGAGACATGGCAAAAGTGATGATAAATCATGGAAATGGTACTCAGCATGCCACCAAATCATTTTGGCTTGAAATCACCTTTGCCCATGAATAATTACTAATTCCTGGTTTTATGGCCAAAAGCTGATAATTCACACTGAGCAACTTTTGGCTCTCACCCATTTTAACCAGAATTTCGATTTCATTTTGATTTAAATGGTTAAATATAGAAAATGTACAGGAGCAGCAACAGACGTTGTATGTTTTGCCTTAAGGTACTGCAACATCTTCACCTCATTCAGAACTGGAAAGCACAGGGGCAATCCTAGATGACAAAGAAGATTCTTACTTCACAGAAATTAGGAATTTTATTGGAAATAGCAACCACAACAATCAATCCCCCCGAAACTCAGAGGAAAGGTGAGTTGTGACTGCTCTGCCTTCAGAAGGTGCCCACTGCTCCTTTTCCAGCTCTGCAGACTTGATTGTTTGCTTTTGATGATGTCTGGAGCCAGAGTTATTTTAGAATCTGGTTGCTTCAGTGACCACCCTGGTGTCTTAGGAAAAGAAATGTGTTGATTCCCTCCCCACCATGTATGAAGATGTTTCAAGTGGCAGATTCTGGACAAGAAATTCCATCTGTGAACACATTTCTCCTTGGATCTGGAGCTTTCAGTTTCAGGTTCCCACCGTTGATTTAAGTCTGCTGAAAAATTCCTTCTCTTTACATTCACGGCAGAACAGGTGAATTCTACATCCTGTGGCTGAATGTATGGAGCCTTAGGATTTAAGTGCAATTTAAATGTGTAATTAATAAAGTAGACCAAGCTAAATTCCTGGATCAAATGAAAGATTGTAGCTGAAAGTCCTTTCCCGTAAGTAACTCAATCCCAAGAAAGATGCTGAGTAGCCAAAAGCCCGTGAGGCTGCGGGTGGGCGTTGGGAGTCCACAGTGCTCCAGCATGTGAGAGAGCTTTTTCTACTAAGATTTATTAAGTATATGGGTGTTTGAATCCTTCTGAACTAACAGAAGAGAGACCACTTCTAAATATTTTCAGCTAATAAAAGTACAGCTAAGCAGAAAAGGCTGTGGGATGGAGCCCCACATATTTCTTTGGGATTGGTGTTGCATTATGCATTATTTTCCCTTTTGAATTGGCATTGCATTATCAACATCAAAAAATTCTTACTGTTGGTGACAAACTTTGCTGTCTCCTCAATTTCTAGATGCCTTTGTGAAGGGATAAAAAGGGTGGACACAACACAATTTCCACAAAAGTATTGGATTAAGTGATTACATGCATATTCAAATTTCATTCCATCTTGATTGGCAATGAGGGCTTGGGATTTTTTCCTTGCACATCTGGTCTCAACATGTCCTCCAACAGGAAGTCAGCAAAGTGGAAAGGTTGCTGGGTTGTGCAGTGTTTCCTTTCTGAATTTGGCACTTCAGACTGCTCTTGACGGATATTTTATCCCTGGCAAATTGCTGCATTTGAAAGCATAATTAGAGAATCTGTTTTCTTAATCACATGGCTTTTGTTACTTTGGTTGTAGTCCATCTCCCTTTCATTTCTAGCAGCCTCAATTGAGCATAACAAGCAAGTTGGCAGCCCAAACTGCGCTCAACAATTTCTTATTTCTGCCTATTTAAATAAAAGATGATAAAGAGATATTTCTCTGATGATCTTAGAGGGAGGTGGCTGCTTCAGCTCTCCATGCTCTGCACAACCTCAGATTTTTTTGATACTGTTCTAAAGACAGATCATTCCCTAGAGCATTTTTTTCAATGCAATACTAAACTCATGGCAGTCAGCTGGAATTTGCTCAGAAAATAGATGAAACTCTAATATGTTCAGGAAAATGATGCAATTATTGTGGCAGAAACCGGCTTTGCTCCTCAGAAAGTCCATCTGTCACAGCAGAAGGTCAAATGTTAAACACCAACAAGGCTGTGAGGGTTCATCTTATCTTGCTCCAACGTTGGGTCTATCCCATATTGTCCAGCACAGTTTGAAGCACACGGAGTCTGAAGCAAACTGCATGCGGACAATAAGGTTTCCATTTTTATAACTGTATTCCTGGAAGAGTTAAGGACCTTTTGCACAATGAGAACAATAGATGAATCAAGGCCTCTGTGCTACATGACGTGGTGGAGGCAGATACAGTGGTAACATGAATTTTGGGGGGGCTCCACTGGGTGCAGCTCATTCCCATTGCTGTGCCTCTGCCTGGGTGTTCGTTGGATTTCTTTAGCTGTGCTGAATTTCTTTAGCTTTCATTTGATGTGATGGACACAGTGCAGTGCTGGATGCTCTGAATCCTACAGGGTTGAGACCATTACCAAAAGAGCCCCTACTTCAGCATGGGTATTATGTCCTTGATAAAAATCCTGTAGGAAGTAGTTAAGAGAAGTCATTGTCTGAGAGCAAAGGGCAGCGTAATAACAGCGTGTAGACCAAATGGTTTTCCATGTGTGTATTGCTGTAATTACTCATTTAATAAGAATAAATGCACTTAAACTGCCATATGACCTTTCTTTTCATTGCTTTTTACCCTTCAAATCAGTCAATAACCTAGTTCAGCAGGGAGGCAATATTGCAGGGCACTCTTCAGGTCTCCAGCTGAAGGCCCTTAGGTTCCCATGTATGAAATCCATACATTCAGTGAAGCAATATGTCTTCCAAAGGGTTGGTAGCAAGCAAAATTAATTATGCATGTAATTTTGACTTTAAAACTCTAAATGCAATATTGGATGCCATTTTTTGTTAGAAATGCCAGATCCAATTTTCAGTTTCTTGGCCCCTACAACTTCTGTTAAAAGGCAGCGAGTTGTTTTGCCCAGACTACATGTATGATTGGAAACTTGAGATGAAATAATGCATGAGAAAATTTGGAATGGTTATCTGAACATGCCTCTGTTAGAACAGTAGTTTTAGTAGGATAACAGGAAAATCCCATGATGGTGCTGTAACAACCCACTGATTTCTGAGTGGAACTTTCTCCAATGCTGCCTAAATGTCTGAAGCTAAGCAAGATATAAAACACAGAAATCACTTTATTCTGCTGGGACAGATGCTTTTCAGATCTGCCTCCAAGAGCCTGCCGATGAGGAGCTTTCATATCTGATCTGTGTTTATAGCTTGCATTTGTTTTGGTATTTTCAGAATGAATGGCAGCCACTTTAAGGATGAAAAAGCCATGATAGCCAGCCAGAACTCGGATCTGTTGGATGACGAGGAGGCAGAAGATGAAGTAATGATGGATGAAGAGGATGAAGAGAGCGAAATGGCAGGGAAAGCAGTCAAAGAGCCCGTGACGAGTGACATGCATGAGGGCACTCCCGAGGAGGATTATGAGGAAACGAGTACTTTGGACATGAACTGCAAAGCTTCCCCTGGCAGGTTGGTTCCTTCCGAGTATTGGTGTGCCCGATGGGCGGAATAAAAACAATAAACCATACAAGAGTGCCAGCACCAAACCGGCTGCCGTGGGAACCGCTCCGGAGCGGCCGCTTCCCACTCACAATAGCAACGTGCGTCTGTGTTTGGGTCAGCACCAGCCCTGCTTTCAGCCTCTTCATGCAGTCTGGAGCCCTTGTTAGGAAAACTGACTGTGCTTGGGGAACTCTATTGTGAGGTTCTGGGTGAGACAGGAAGCAGGGTGAGACAGTTCCATGGGAGAGACGTTATCTGCTCCGTGAACCGTCCTGGATCTCTCATAATGGCCTTGTGAAAGGCTGTGGAGACACCACGAGAGAGACAAACTCTCCCTCCCCCACTCAACTGCCCTGTCTTTAGAAAAGAAAAGGGAATTCCTTTCATTTCAAGATCACCATTCCATGAGGCAAGGTGGTTTATGAACGTGAAAAAGGGGGAAATTGCTCAGATGCGTAAATGTGAGAAGATGAGGAGATGCAGAGAGGATCGTTTAATTGACATTTAAAACCTCTATGGTGTTTTTGTAGGTATAAAGAGGAGGAGTATAATAAGACTGGACTTTCAGCTTTGGACCACATAAGGCACTTCACAGATAGCCTAAAAATGAGGAAAATGGAAGAAAATCAATACAGTGAAGCTGAATTGGCAGCTTTCAATGCTTCCCAGCTGCCAGAGGACCTCAAGCAACCGTTGTACAGGAAATCCAAATCCCAGGTAAAAGCTTAACTCAGTTAAAATGTTATTGTCACCAAATACAGGATTAAGCTGTTAGTGTGTGACAGGCAGGCTCGTTCCAGCTTTGTCAGACAGGGTTGTGCTCCATGTCCACAAACCTCAGGCTCACCCAACATCCCACTGCACCCCCGAGACATGGCAGGGTGTTCTGCTCCCTGAGAACAGAGGATTCCCATACTTTTTTCTTACTTTTTTTTATCATTTTTGTTCTGCCTGCTGCCCACAGAAATGCCATGGTAAGAACTAGTCCCACTCTGCTGACACTGATGCTGTGGAGTTCAGCTGCAGCCTCACGGGGATGTGACTTGATCTTCTGGCTGGCTTGGCTTTTTGGTATTTTTTATAGCCTGTTGGATGGTACCACCTCTAGGTCCTCAGCATGTTTTACAAATAGAAACAACTGAAATGGTATCCTCGTGCTATTTCTTGCAGTTTTCTAAACATTAAGTAATTAAAATGGGGTTGTTTTAGCTCCTTTGAAAGATTCGTGTTTTAAAAACTGCAGAATATGCATGTAGGAAAGGTCAGCAAAGGAGACTGTTATATTTGGTGAAATACAGGACGAGACAAGGGATAATGTGATTCCTCAACCTCTTGAAAAGAGCCTCCTGTGCCAAGAATCTGAAGGCAAAGGAGACTTTGGGACCTTGTCGACTATCAAAGGTTTCTCTGAGCTTTGTGAAACCAGATGAAAGCAGAAATTATTATTACTATTAGTGAGTCAAAAGTGTCAGTGAAAGGGTTGACAGTGGTTTTACCTAAAGCATTTTGTTGGGGGTTTATTTTTTACTAAGTTGAGCCCAGTGGCCGTAGCCTGACTGCTGCCCTGACCGCGCAGGGGTGGCGCGGGTCCAGCTCCGATCCCCACCACGGGAGTGTGACCTCCTTGTCCTTCTTCTGTCCCTGTCCAGGCCTATGCCATGATGCTCTCTCTCTCCGACAAGGACTCCCTTCATTCTGCATCCCACAGTTCTCCCAACATGTGGCACAGTATGGCGAGAGCCGCCGCGGAATCCAGTGCCATCCAGTCCATCAGCCACGTATGACAGTGCGGAGTCTCTCCGAGGATGGGACCAAGTCCAAACCAGTAGCATGGCTCTTTCATATATGACTATTTAAAAGACTGCTGAGCAGAATGCCTTATAAATCTGCAGGGTCACTCATTTAAAGTCCGGTGACCTTAAACTGAATAATTTTAAAGAAAAAAAAAAAAAAGAAAGAAACTATTTATTCTCAATATTTTGTTTTGCACAGCAAAGGCAGCTGCTGACTTCTGGAGGATCAATGCGACTTTAAAAAAAAAAAAAAGTTTCAGTGGATTATGTAAACGGGGCCGGGAAAAAGTGTCTTCCAGTTCACCCGGCTTTGAGGGGCAGGGGCAGAAGGGTTAAGACTGCATTGATACACACATGGGCACTCCTTTAAAGTAGGAACTGAATTGATTTTCTTTTTGTATAAGATAGTTTGACACAGGATTGGGAACAGTTGCTTTTATGTACAAATCTCTTCATTAAAGCTTTATGCATTTTAGCCCTTCAAAAAAAGGAAATAGTTCTATCAAATGCACACTATCCATCGTAAATGTAGAAAGAAGTAACAGGGAATATTTTGTTCTCTCCGTAATTCTTTTGCCTTCTCAACTGCATTGTTTTAAAAAAAAGGAAAAACGAGGAAAAAAAAAGACAGAAAAAGAAAGAACTCTGAGAAACAATACATAAGAGGCTTGTGTATATTGTAAACTATGAATGTTCACTACTCCAAGAAGCTAAATCATCCAGATAATTCCGTGAAAGCACCGCGTTCATCGACAACACCACTAGTTCGAATCATTGTAAGGAGATTTTTAATTTTCGACAATCATGTCACTATTTTGTTGTATTGTTTTCTTCCCCCCTACCCTCTTAATTTCTCCTTTGTGTTGTGTGTACCGTGTATTTATTTGTTGGCAAACGATTGTTTGTTGATTACAATAGCACTGTTCCTGTAACAAACAGCACTGCTCCAGTCCCCCACTGCGCTACGATGTAAGGCACCCATGTACTTAAAAAAAAAAAAGTGAGGTGAACTGATCTGTGTATATGGGAGTGCAAAACAGTGTTTGAAATTTTCTTACATTCCTCTTTTATTTTTTTGCCTTTTAATGAACTAAATAACTAATAGATGCGACTTAGTTTTGTTCTGTTTTTTTTTTGTAATACAGTAAATTGATTCGATTGTATAAACAGTTATAATTTCTTCATGAAAGCATGATTCTTCTGATTAAAAAAAAACTGTACCCAATATTTTATGCTGGTTGTCTGCGAGCTTGTGTGATGTTATGTTCATGTTAATCCTATTTGTAAGATGAAGTGTTCCAAATTTATGTTTAAAAAAAATAAATAAATAATGGAAGGTATTCAGTTATTTTTGGGGGTTTTTTTGGCCTTTAGTGAGGGACCAGATTTATTTTTCCTTTTGTTTATAATCTCATTTTGAAATAATCGGCAAGTTGAGGTACTTTCTTTAAATGCTTTGTACAATGTAACTGTTACGCATTTCAGTACATTACTATGGGAGGATCAACTTAAAAAAAATAATAAAGGACTACAAAACTGAAGGGATCTATTTCCTCTTTGTCTTGGTTTTGTCTGAGTTGGGGCAAAAAAAGGAGCATTTCCTCTGCAGCAAAGATGGATCTGTGGGGTCATGAGGGCGACCAGAGGATGGGGCACTGGGAGGTGTCTTGGACTTGGCCATGAAATGTGGGACATGAGCCAGAGCCTCTCAATAGACCAACTGTTGCAGGAGTTTAGTTAAGTCCTTTAAGTTTCAAAACACTACCTTGGAAATGAGGGATATTTCAGTCATTTCACAGAGGAGGTTGGTGCAGTGTCACCTTCAAAGGCACTTGTGCAGCCCTGAGTTTGAGTTTTGCCTGCCTGGTGCTTGTGGGGAAAACTTTGGGACACGGTGGCTTAACTGGTGCATAGTGAAATATTCACTCACCAGAGTGATCAAAATCCATGGTTGAGAAGCTAAATGAGCTTCCAGCTGCATAAAATGAGCCTTTTAGAATCTAAAATGGAAAAAAAAAAAGAGCATTTTGATTTGTGTTCCCTTTGAAATCAGATCCAAACCCCTGCTTCTGGGCAACCTGTGGAGGAGGGATATCAGGAAAAGCCAGCATTATCCCAGGGAATGCCCATCCTGCTGCTCTTCTCATCAGCCTCTGTCAGTGCACAAAGACCTCTCGTGGCTCATAAGATATTTCAGTTGTATTTCAGAATAACCTGTATGTGTCATTCATGTCTTCAGGTGTGGGCTTGTTTGGTTTGCTCCTTCAGCTTGAGAGCCTTCTGCACAAGTTGGTGCAAACTGAGACCTACAACATAATAGTTTTCATGCGGGAAGCCTAAACCCCACCTGGAAAAAATGTAAATAGATGAAAAAAAAAAATCCCGTGTGCATATTCTTGTACTGCACTGGCCTCAGGCAATGGCCAGGTACATGCAGATAATTGCATAAATAGGCTATTATTTTTAGCAGTTAAAGTCACTGTGAAACTTGGTTTTAGGTTTCTGCCAAATACAGAGAACAAATAGATTAATCAAGTCAAGTTTTATCTGCAAACAACTTTCCAGATCGTTTTCCCCTTTAATTTGATGCAATGACAGTTCTTATCAGCTCTGCCCTCACCTGCCCTAGATGAAAGAGGGTTTGGGAGGTGGAGAAAGGGTGGGACAGTTTCCCCTGGGTTTAATGTTCTAGGTTACAGTAGCACACAGATCATAGAAAAAGGAAAAGTACTCCTTTGTCTGAGCTTAGGGTTAGTTCAACCTGCCCATAACCAGATCTGCTGACCAGGGAGTGACTGCCACCAATCCCTGGGCTGATTTTCCCATTGGTTGTCTGCAACTTTGGAACTTGGTATTTTCTTGTCACAGCTTCCCACCCAGCAGCTCTGCCCACGGGGTTCAATGAGCAGAGGGGACAAAGTGTATTTCTGTAATATCAGGAGTCCTTCAACTCCATATAGATCCCTTACCATGACCTTGATTTTCATTGCCTTGTCTCAGTGCCAGAGTTGTTCACCCAGAGGAATAGCTGGAAAGCAAACCCAGATTTGATTACTCATCTCATCCCCTAATAAGCAAAGAGAACTGGATAATTTTTGTCTTTGTGTCATACCCTCCCCAATGGACCACACAGGTGCAATTGTCCATATGCAAACAGATGCTGAGTGAGGATTGATGTTTCTGGCATTCTGCTACAGTAATTTAATTTTTTTTAAGGAACAAAAAAAGTCAATACTTTTCAAAAATGCCTTCAGCTTATTTCAGCATCATCCTACTGTTCACTCCACTGTAGTACTTTTCTGTAAATCAACAAATCATTCCCATGTGATCCAGCAGCCTTCCTAGATGAAGGAGCTGCACATTACCCTCTCAATTCCTATCTACAGAACCGAACAAAGCCCCAGCATGACAAGATGATTAATCAATATTTCACCCTGGCCCAGCTCCTCAATACCCCTGTGGGTCTCAGTCACCATTCCCATGTCAGCTGCTGTTTCCAGTGGGTACATTTGTGGAGTAATGGGAGGGGAAGTTATTATAAAAGCATTTGCAGGGCTGCTTTTGCTCAGCTATTCAGTTTGGCCCGTTGCTCCAAGCGTGTCTCAAGCTTTAAAACTTTCTGTCAGGTCTCTCACATGGAGAGCTCACTGTGAGCTCCTGGATGGCTCCACTGCTCTCTCTGCCTTCCAGCTATATTTAGTCCCAGTTGTGGTTTTGTTGCTCACTCGTAGAGTGGTGTGGAAAAGTCACTTTTAAAGATGATTCCAGTAATGACTTAAACAAAACAAAGGTATCCAGCAGCAAACAGAAACCCCCTTTTTCAATGTCAAAGCCCATGTTCCCTGCCAGGACTCCAGTGAGCAGGAAAATGTTTTGTGCAGCCTGGCCAAAACCAGCTTTTCTCCCATCCATTGACTGGTTCTGCAGGTCTGGGAGTACACCCAGTCTGGGGCTGGCAAGAGCCAAACTAATTCAACTTCTGTTTCTGTACAGAAAATGGTGCCAGCTTTAGAAAAGGCTCAACTCAAGTTCAGAGTCATTTAGGGAAGTCTGGGGAGATGGTGAACATCAAATAAGAAGTAAAAAAATAAGCATCGTGTCCCTCTTCTTTTCCATTATTTTTTGCCCCTGATTCAGACTCATTTGCTGCTAGAGGTAAACAATTTTCAGCAAAATTATCTCAGAATTTAGCTTTTGGTAAGACTAACATTTAGATAATCCCTGGAAAGAGGCCCCACTGCCCCACAGTGATCCATGGACTCATGGAACATCTTGCAAGCCTTTATCCCAAAACTGCTGCCTAAACTTTGCTTGGGACTGGTTGCCCACCTAGGTATGAACACCAACCAGACTGAACACAGATCCTTTTGCATGGTGGAAGCAAAGCCTATTTTTTCTGATCCAAGAGGGTGCACATTTTAAAGGCAATTGAAGCTATTTATATCTATAAATCCATTTGGGGAACCTTTTATTATGAAAGGTGCTGTGGAAATATGAAAGTATTGTGGTTCAATGAGCTTTAGCAGTCTAAGCGGGGGGTCTGAGAGGAGGCACCTCTAGCAGGCACTCGCCTTTTCCCTGCTTTATTTTAATACTAATTAATTCCAGAAAAGCTAAAGAAATTTGATGAAATGCTACACTTCTAAGAAAAAGTTTTGCCCCAGAGTCTTCAAGCAGGCCTCCCAGCTTAGGAGGGTCTAGTGGGAGAAGAGGGTTAGTGGGGATTTTGATGCTTAAATTATCAGTAATTAAGAAGTTGATTTTCGGGGATTGAAGAAAATTTTAAACAGCTGCTTCTTTCGGGCCTTTTACTCCTCATTTTCATTAGCATGTGCTAAGGCAATCTGGAAAATATATTTAGATCCATATTATGCTATGTCAAGACCTCAGCATCTGTACCTTGGGGCAGATACATGTGAGATAGCCGAGGGTGGATGTGCCAGCACGCACATGTGGAAGCGTTCAATTTGTAATATGATTATAGCCCCAACACAAAGCCCGCTTGATACCTGTGGCAGGCTCGTTTCATGGTAAGCACAGAAAATTCTCCAAGACCATGTCATGTTTCACAGCACCAGCCAACTCAAACTCGAGAAGTAGCGCTTTAATTCCTGGGGAATCTCTTTCAACGGGAGCGTGTCAGCCCCAATTAAGGTCCAGGCTAATTGGGGTGAGGTATGCAGGGGTGTAACGAGGCCCTGCAGCAAAGCAGCCCCTTTGTCCACCCCACACCAGCCCCTCTGTCTTCCCGAGGGTGGCCAGTGGAGGAACTGCTAGAAAATCTCCTGGAAAAGTTCACAAGTGGAGTGAGAGATTTCGGCAGGGATAAGAGAGCTCGGGGTGCTCAGCAGCAGCAGCTCACTGTGGGGTCTCCTGCAGTAAAGTTGCCATCAAAAGAGAGAAAGGTGATGAACTGCCCTCTCCACACACAAAATGCAAACCTGACATCAGCATCCTCCAAGGATCCTGTCCCATCTCATCCACACATCTTTCTCCACTCCCGAAATTAAAAGATTTTTGGACATCTGAAGTGCTGATACACTAGGAACAAAAAAATTAAAATTTAGGCATGAGCTGAGATGTTGAAATTAATTTAAACATTCAACTTCCCCTGAATTTCAGAGGGATTAATGTGAAAATCCCAGCAGACTCAGTATCAGGTCATCCATAATCCAAATGAAAGTAAAACATTGGAGAACAAAACCTAGTGGTCTAATTCAAAACTGTTTCCTACAAGTATTTGAAGGATTTTGATCTTCCTAGTTAAGGAACCAAGTGTTTTACTGTACCCAGCTGTTTCATAGAATCATGCAATAGTTTGGACTAGAGGAGACCTTTAAAGGCCATCCAGTTCCAGCCCCTCTGCCATGGGCTGGGACACCTTCCACAACATGGCCTTGGACACTTCCAGGGCCAGGGCAGCCACAGCTTTTCTGGGCAGCCAGAGGACCTCACCACCCAGGTTATAAAAAAATTCTTTACATCTAGTCTAAATGTATAATCTTTTAGTTCAAAAACATCACTCCCTGTCCAGTTGAACAAGCCCCATTAGAGTCTGTTCCCTGCCCCCTGTGGCTGCAGGGCCAGTTGGGCACCAGTCTGGTGGGTCTTCTCTTGAATTCATCTCTGAATGGTCTCAGCCTCAGTCTGAGCATGGCCAGGAATATTTTGCAGCACCCAGCACTGGGGTCAGGTCTTAAGGGAGGAAAAATTTTGCCATTTTCAGACTAATGAGAGGTCCTAGTACGCTGACACATCTACCCTTCCTCAGGAATTACTCCCAGAGGTGTGAAGTCCAGTCAGCTGCAATCACACTGGTGTAATAAAAGTTTGGTTCAGAAGGATCCACAGCCCCTCTGCTCTGTGCAACCACAAGCCACAAAACACTTTGCAAGCCACCATAACGAAGGAGAGACCTTTATTACATTTAGACTTGATTCCCTGGTACTCCCTGGAAGCAGCTCTGATGTTTTTATTACTTAAGAGCTATTAAAACCTTAACCACTGCATGGAGCAACTCGCTCCAGCTTTACACTCATCCATAAAAACTTTGAATGGGAGATCAAGAACTACTTTTTGGACCTAACACCCCATCAGCTGAGGAGTGCCAGAGTCAGGTCTGAATTTGTCCCTGCCCTGGCTGAGCATAGAGACCAAGCTGAGAGGTGCTGAAGGGCAGGAGCATGGCTTGTAGCTGAGTTTTCCCCCATGCTTTTCTTTGCTGCCTGTAAGGATGGGCAGGGAGTGGGATGCCAGTGACCTCTCCTTCGTCTTGTGCTGGCCATAAGCCAAGCTCTGCACATGCCACCCTCTCTTAATTTAGAAAACAGCAAAGTTGGACACAAGGCCACAGCATAAAGAACAAAGTAGAGAAGGGACTGGGGTAAATCCCACTAAAAAAAAAACCCTAAAAAAAGTCTTGAACTACCCTAAACTTGCCATGGTGCTGGGGGAAAAGAAGCAGGCGTGGGTAACCAGCAGGATGGCACAGAGGCATTGACCAGCTCAGTCATCTCTTGAAAAAATCCTTCAGAAGCACAAGTGCAAGACCAAAACAACCTAACATGGTGTGAGGGAAATGGCACCAGCCAGAACCTGCTATAAGAGAACTCCCTGTGTTGCTCTTTATGCTGCACAGATACTGCTGGGGTGTAACACAGAAATCAGCTCAAAACCTTTCATTATTTTCAGGGGGTTTTATTATGGAGTTGAAAAATCTGGCTTTCTCAGCTCACCGCTATTCCAAAGTACAACTTACTCCTCCTCCACTCTGCCACTGAATTTTTAATATTTCCTCTTTGGAAAATGTCAGGAGTCTCAGCAGGGTGTGGGTTTCTGCTTTAATACAGCTCTGCCAGGGGTGATCGAGGCTGAGGTGCCTTAGGGCAACACTTTGCCCTTGGAAAATATATTCTAGCTACTGTCCCCACAGAACAACAAGGGAAAAAAAAACAAAAAGAAGCATTTTCCCAAAACCTGAGGAACCAGCCTCGTAAATTATCCATTTGTAATGTTTCTTCATTTCAGCTGAAACAATGATCTCGGTACACTTTCTTTTAAACTTTGCCTCCCAGTCCAAGTGGCCACCTACTTTGTTGTCCAAATTTCTCGTGCAGTTTGAATCTTACAATGTGTAATCTCAGTAGGGTTATCAGTTATGTCATGCATTATACAGCCTCCAATCAGCGTAGTGGGAAACAACATTTTCATTTAATACCAGGAGAAACAGTGGAAGTCAGCGATTGATACCAACACAATGATGGGAAAAAGTGTCCAGAGGTGCTACTCACATAATCTCACTTTACAACATCTTGAAAATTCAATAGAAAGGACTTTGCTAACAATACCAGAATGACATACCACTGATTATTGTTCCTAAAGCTCTTAACAATAAGAAAGCTCTCTAAATATATCTCAACAAAAAAACATATAAGAGTTTGTTTCTTCTTTTTTTTTTTTTTTTTCTTTGCAAAGCACATAGTATTAGTCAACAATTGTTGTGTGGCGTGAGCCCATTAGAGCTGTTGGCTGGTAATGTTCTGGGAAATGAGCTCTTGAAAGATCTTTTTTTCTTTTTAAAACATGCCTAACAATTGTATCTTAAAACAATCCTGGATCAGCAAACTGCAAGGACCCACTCTGACTTATTTTCTTAAGGATGACAGAAGAACTAACTGTTTGGATTTTATTCAAACTGCTGTGAGAAGTAAATGCTTCAAACTGCTGTGAGAAGTAAATTTTAGCTCAGGGCAGAAATGAGAATCACTTTAAGGACCAGCAGCCCATCCTCAGTGCAATGTGACTTTAAGAAATGCAGTCAAATTGAACCTTAAATACACTACAATATTTCCCTCAGAAAAAAACCTGGAAATAGGCATATTTACTTCTGAACCCACACATTAGGGGATGAACTAGAAACCACTTAGGAGTCTGTGTCTACTACAGAAGAGCCCTGAAAGTAATTCATTGCTTCACATCTTCCAAAAGCAGTTCCCACCTTTGGGGCCATTCCTGCTGACCCCAAAGCACACAAATGAAAACAGATATGGGAATAAAATCCTTCTTTTGCACTGCAGCATCGAGCCCATTGCTATGTTTCATCACTGTGTCACTCTACAATGCTTTCAGGGTGTATGGTCTTCCAGAAACTTGTTGGTGAAGATTAAATAGAAATTTAACTTCCTTTGATATGGTTTACATTTCAAAACCAAACTGAACCCTTACATGTCTCGCAGATCTTCACTGCATTTATAGCCCCAAAAGGCCACTGAAAGATGCCTAAAAATCGTTAGCTGAAGTAAACACTGAATCACATTACAGAGTCAACAACAAAGAATTTTTGAATGAAAAAAATGTGTCGTGCTTGAGGATATTGAGTTAAATATGCACTGGATTTTCTTTTATTGCATGCCCTTAGCCTCTCTGTTTATTATTGAAGTGGTTAATAAGCAATTCCTAAAACTGGTCCAGAAGGTGTCTTTAGCAGCTTGACTGTCAGCCCATGCCATCCAATATGTTTTCCACCAGCCTTTTGCAACCCTAGCTTGATTTCACCTTAAACACTCTTTGGAATGATTATTTTTGTTCTCTGAACTTAGACATCAGCTGTAGAGATTCAGTTAAGATTTGTTTGAGGTCGATATAAACAACATTTACTGGGTGCAACATATATCAGGAGGAAAAATTTCAGCTTCTGAAAACATTTTAGGATGATCAAATGAAGGGATTGAGAAAACTTTGTGAGAATTTAACTTGAGCACTGGCTGCTTGGCTCTACTTTTCCCGTGGTGCCACCACATGGTGGCTGTTATTGCCCTTCACTAACCCCAAATTTATTTAGAGGAATAGATCCATTGTGCACTTCACTTGGAGGACTTTTTTCACTTCCCCACCAAACACTATGGTTGTCTTTCAAAGCACCTTCTACTAGATTTCATAGGACCTGCTTATTGAACCAACTATCTGATCTCTCTCAGTTGAGTATACTGACATAAACTTTTTTATTGAGCACTAAATAATAGGTGTTTATTAAGTATAAAGCAAGACCTTGTTTTCTTACCATTTCTCTGATATTTAAGTGTAGAGTTAATTAGTGATATTCCTATGACAGCATAATTTGAATGAAGCCTCTGCTGAATTAGGCTGACTCTCCCTAAGGCAGGGCTGGAAATATCCCTGGAGTTAAAGTGGTTTCAAACTAATTTTGCTGCTTTTCACTCCCTCCTGATTTTATGTACTTACAATACTCATATATTGCATATAATAATCGGTGTTTATATGTAAGTATTGCATTTAATTGCATATACATTAATGTAATTTGGAGGAAGTGCTCACCTTAGGGACAGAGGCAGCCGCGATGGCTGCGAGAAATGAGGAGGTGGCTTCAAACTCCCCTGGCTGAAAGGTGAGGGGGTTCACCCACCTGTGCTGGGCTGGCTGTGTGTCCTGTCCCAGGGTCAGAGCAGGTCAGCGATGGCAGAGCTGCTGGTTATTGGTGGTGGTGCTTGGTTTTGAAGTCAAGTGATAGGAAATTGCTTGAATGGCTGGAGCCAGAGCGTCTCTGAGGGGGGCTGCCAAAGAGAAAACAACACACAGGGCTGTACTGGTGGTTAATTACTTTGTTGTTTTCTAACTTTACTTTTTTGTTTATTGTTAGGAGGTTTTTTTATTTCTGTTGTAAGGCTCCAACTTGACAGTACCTGGGAGTGGGCTGGTGCTGCAGGGGCTCCTCACCAGGAGCTCAGCACCTTTGAGGATGTGGGGCAAAGCACTAAAATCCCTTTGCAGACTCCTCAGCCTAAGGCCCACTGTCCCTCCTCCTCTTCCTCCTTCTCCCAAGAGAAAGTCCTAGGAGCAAAGTACCTCCCCCAAGTGATGGAACCCCAGCTCAGGGACACCCCAGGGCTGAAACCAAAGAGCCAAAGCTCCATTGCTGAGGGGACTGTGCCACACAGGCATTGCCCCTGCCCTAGGGAGGACACTGACCCCAGCCTTGCTCAGACAGTGCCAGGCCATGTCTGGAGGTGTGCAAGGCTCTGGCAGTGGGATGGGATTGAGCCTTGGACATCCCAGCTCTGGGCTGGGCACGTTGCCCCGGAGTCGTGCCCAGGAGTCGCTCTTACATGCCTGTGAAAATATGTACCCCAGAAACCACACAAGTAAACATGTGCCTCGTGAACTACATGATTCATATGTGATCTGAGGTTTCAGGGGATTTCTGGGTTTTTTAAATACTATCCGTGTTTGAAAGTATTGTCCAGGAACATAAATAATTTTTCTATTATTTATAATATTTGTGTTCCTTTCTTGATAGCTCACCCCAAACCTCATGGCAGAAGCTCTTTGAAGAAAGTTTGAGTTTATAACCAAGAGTTTAAAATATTCTGGGAGTGCTGCAACTCTTCACAGGAGCATCAGGGATGGTTGGACTCGATGATTTTAGAGGTCTTTTCCAACCTAAATGATTCTATGATTCGATAGAATGTACCCTGGCGGGGACAGCAGCAGGCAGGAGACCCCCACAGACCCCCTCCCTGTGCCTGCTTGTCCACACGACATTTCTTGCCTCTATCAATGTATCTAGCATGTGAGAAATAAAGTGTGGAAAACTTATTTCAGCTGCGTTTCACGGGGCAGGCGCTTTGATCAGCCAATGCCTGACTATATTATTCAGCACACAGGAAAATGGACAACTTAACTTTTGGACTTTTAGGTAAAGTGAAAGGGCCGCCGAAGTTGCCAGCAGTCATTAGGCAGCCTTTTGAAAAAGAATATCCAAAGCCAGGGGACAAACTCCCCCCATCCCCTGCTCCGGGGCAGCATCCACAGCCTCCAGCCCATCCACGCACCACCAACCCACGGCCAAACCTCGCAGCCGCTCAGAAGGAGTAGCCCGGGTTTAGTTAACCCCGGCTTGCATTGCTGACTCGGGTTTAGTTCCAAGAGCGCCGGGGATGTGCTGCAGGGCTGATTCCCGGAGCGCTGCGGGTGATGGATGCGCCCCCGGAGCGCTCCAGCCCTAATTGCCGGCTGCTCTCTCGTGGCTGCGCGGGGAAGTGCTCACGGTCGCTCCGCTCAGACCGCACTTCTTCAAAACAAACCCGAGCTAAGGGCCTGTATCCAGCTGGAAATCAGGCTGCATGTCTGTAAAGTCCCCTGTAAAAGGACTTTTTATAGCCCAGTACCTCAGCGCCGGGCTACCACAGCTCCTCTCTGTTTTTCACCTAATTTTTGCCTGCTTGAGAAGCTGAGAAACACCCAGGAGATAAAGCAAGGCAGAGGTACCAGTTTTGACCTCCTTATGCTGGCAGTGTCGCTCTGTTATTTGGTAGGTACTGTTAGGATTTTGGAATTCAGCTTTCCTTTTTTTTTTTTTTTTTTTTTTTAATATATGTTAGTCTGTGGAGCGGAACGCACGAGCCAGACCTGAGCAGTGCAGAAAGGCTGTCTTGATTCATTGCACTCATATGATTTTGGCTGCAGTAAATTCACTCTCCTGCTACAGCATGCAATTTGAGGGTTTATTGAATGCTGGCACAACCAGAGGGGAATCATCAAAGTGTAGATAATTGCAGGGCTCTCGTTGCTTCTGCTGTCATTGCTTTACCAGCTATTGTCTCACTGCTCGGGAGAGCATGGCCAAAGACCTCTCAAAAGAAATAAAAGAGTAAAACAAGTCAATTTTATCCCTTCTTCTATTTCTTTTCCTTGTGGTAGGACTTACTCTTATATATGATCCTTTACAGTCTCTAGGAAGTTTTCAGTTTCTTCTCCTATTTCACTATCCCTTTATTTAGCGCTGTCTCTGAAAAACATCATACGAGATCCTGTCCTTTTTGTACTGTTAGCACCCAAAATCTTGGCCCCTTTCTGTTTGAGGTGGAAACCTAGCACGTTTTCTCCAGCAGCAGGAGTTTGGCCAGTGCAATCCCCGGAGAAGCTTTCTGTTCACCCCAGCAAGCACCAAACCAGCAGGGAGAGGATCTTCTCCCCTCAGCTTTCCCCTGCTATTTGTCTTCCCTGCTCTCCCTCCACTTCAATTCCCCTAAAAATCGCCTGGAGATCATTGGCCAGTTCAGCAGAGACAACTGCTCCATCACAGCAGAAATCTGAGCTCGCACATATGGTTGAAGTTAAGCTAAGGTCTTCTTCCCAGAAATGCTTTGTGAAGTTCTTCTCCAGGCAAGTCTTTTCCAGTAAGATAGTGTCTCCTTGCCTGCTATTTTGCTTAGTCTCGCTTTCTTTTATCTTCCTTGTCGAACTTAAATGTCGCCATTCACTGCTAGCAGATGTGGTTTGGGATTCCTACATTCTTTTATGCCTTTATTTCAGTGCTTTCATCACATCTTCTCTTTCAGCTAGGTGAATCAAAGGCCTTTCCATAGTCCAGTCAATGCGAGCTATACATGATGGCTTGTTTTATTTGGCAATCTTCTCCAGAATGTGATTCATTGTCTGCAGGTGATTCATAGTTAGGAAATTACTTCTGAACCCTGCCAGTGCTTGTGGTTGATTAAAGTTCAGAAGTCCCTGTAGTCTGTTCACCAGCGCTTTTTTGTCAACTCAAATATTTGTGTGCAGTAAAGAACAGTAAAAAGTGGATGTGCTACTGACATGAGCAATTTACTTGAATGTTTGCATCTTTAGAAAGTTCTACCAAAATATCTAGAACTGGCATGAAACTGTTTCACAATGTCTGACTAAATGAATCACATTTTACAAATAAATATCTGTCAAATCGCTCAATTACTCGAGATTCAGTCATTAAGCAATAAAAGAAAGCAGTAAATAGGAGACATCTGCTGCAAAGTGCTACAGAAAAACAAGCATCTTTCTCAAGTTACCTTCTTTGCATTTTGGTATAACGATTCACCAAAAATGTCTTACCCAGGGCAATCGAACATCAGAAAATTGTCTACCCCAAAACAATATTGCATGGTACATTACCCAAACACATCTTGGTGGAGGCTACCTAGGAATTGATCAGCTGAAGTGATCACCATTATTGGGTGAGCTCAAATTCTTCAGGGTACTTAAAACCTGAAAGAAAAATAGCATTGGAAGTCATTGCTTCTGATCTTGAATTGATTTTTTAAAAGATGTAAATGCTGCCCTTCTTTTGAAAGATAATATTTCCCATAATGGCAGAGAGAGGAGCCAACTTTCTCTTTACATCAAAGGTGCTTTATGTCAGAGGTGTTGTAGGAATAATATTAAAACTCAAAGCATGGATGGTCAAGGAGCTTGAAAACTGACTCTCCTGCTCAAATCTATTACAGGAGGAAGCGAATCCCAAAGGTTGGCAACTTTTAGGGAGATGTAGCCAGACAAAAGTGGGGATAACAGCTCGTGTCAGTCAGGCACATCCACATTTGAACTGCCACTTTCCCCAGAAGGATGAGGGGCTTTTTGGCAGCATCATCCTACAGTGTTGACACAGAAAATGGTATTCCAGGAACACAAATCAATTCAAGTACCTTTTGGAAAGGCACACAAGATAACAGCAAATTTATGGACTTGTAGCCTCTTCACTTTGCTTTCGGGTAGCTCGGGCTCATTGCTTCATCAAGAGTGTCAGTTTGCAGAGCAGTGCTTGATCTGCAGTTCTTTGAGAAAGAAAATATTTTTAAAACTTATCTTGATAGTTATAGAATTTCATGTGAAAGATACATTTTTCCTGCCAAAAGATTCCTACAATTCTCAAGCAGCACTTCAAAACTGGTAGAGCTGGACTGACATTGCATATTTTACTGGTAATGGAGCATAATAAAAACAGGAATGGAAAGAATAATCAAGTACCCAAAGCTGCATTGTCACAGAAGTATCAGCTCCTTTCAGACCTTTTCCTGGATAACATTTCAGCAGCAGCAGCTCTACCTAAAATCTGGCTCATGGATTATGTTTAAAACTGAAATTGTGTGTATTAAACCCATACCTAGGCAGGTTTCTGTGTTTAATTCAAAATTCTTCTCTAAACAAACTCAGTAACTTCTCCATGCAACAGTTTCTCTATACATGTCTCCAGATGGAGATGGTTTTTGCCAAAACTGAGGTTTTAAATATCTATTTAGTGACTTTAGTTACTTTCCACAGTTCTCACAAGCATGGTGAGAATTCCCATGGTGCTTGTTCAGACAAATATTTCTGCTGAGTTCAATTCCTCCCAAGGGAATTTACTTTGGAGAAGAAATGGTTAAAAAATTCCCCCAGGACTTGACTGAGTATAAGTGTCAGCAATTTAGTAAGAACATTGTGAAGTTTAAAATTGGATTAAAAAAAATAAATCCATAAAACAGGAGGTTAAGACCTCAGTTTTCCATCTCATCCAAGAAACTGGGTCTAGTATAATTCAAATAAAGTTGTTCAACAAGTAGGAGCTGAATGCTTGACTGAGAAGACATAGAAATGCTCCTGCTCAGGGGAGGTTTTCCAAAAGCCATCAGCTGCTTTCTGCCAGCTGCCACATGCAGGTCTTACTGGCTCAGCAACACTCCAGGTTAGATTTGCCTGCTGAGATCAGCCAACAATGCTCCTCTTTTATAAAAAACTACGAGCAATGACAATGAATTTGGCATTTTCTTCATCAACAGTGCTCAGCTTTGAATTCCTGCCTCATTTAGCCAAAGATATTTGGCTTGGTTGCTGTTCTTCTTTGACAGTTTAGATATCGGTGCACTTCGCCTTCATGCAAACATGTGCTTTTTATTTTAGGCTATGCAAAACTGTGTCAAGATGGTAGGGAAAATATATCCTCCTGCATCCCAGGATAAAAAGGATGGCAGTCGATTCAAATTCGTGTCCACTCTTCCATGACAAGTGCATGCACATCTAGCTGATAAATGTGTTTATTTCAGCATCTCTCTATGGTTCAGATGTCAAGAGAAGGACAAACTCCACCATGAATGACAGAAGGACTTCCAGGAGGAGCCATGCCTCTGGCTGATCTATTCCTGAACTATATCTTTAATGAACTTGAAAATGTTCAAAACAACAAATGTGTCTTTCAAGCAGAGCTCAAATGACAGAGAACACAAAACAATGAAACATAAAACGAGTGTGGTTTTGATCCTTTTCCTGAAAGAAAATGCAGTGCTTTTATAAAACTCCAGTGCTCCCAGTTATGATGCAGAGACTCAACACCCATGGGGGACAGAGAGGAGGTGGAATGGTGCCTTTCTGAAATAAACTTCCCTGAGTGTCATGCTCGATTCCACTCAAGGAGAAGACAAATGCTGCTGGATCCAGTGTCCACATGCATTCCTGGCTGTCCAGCCATCAGAAAATGCTGGGGAGGGAGGTTATAACAGCATCAGGAGTTGGCTGGTCCCATGGGATGTTTTTAGGACATATAAAACAAATTTAAAATAAACAGTGAGCACGAAGCACTAACATGGTGAGAGCCCTTCTTGAAAGCCTGAAGAGGCTCCTTGGAAACAACAACTCTGGAATAATTTACAAATGCTGTCCCATCTGTAAACACAAGAAACATCCTCAATGTAAACAGCATCCCTTGCTCTGGAAGTGTGAGGAGAAATGAACAGGAAGCAGGGCAGCAGAAGGAAGAATAAATCAGTGACAGATTTTTATGAAATAAGACATCTTGGTCCTTGTGCTTATACACACACACCAAAACCTCTTATTAAGTCCACATGGATCCAGCGAGCTCTTTGGAAAAGACAGCCTAAAGAGATGAGGAACATGAAAAGAACATCTAGAAACAGATGGGACATGAGGTTTTCAATAAACCTGAACATAGAGGGGGAGCTCACATAGCAGCAGCTAAACTGCCTCGTGCTGTGAGCCCATCAAATTTCACAAGCTTAACAACATTGGACTGACTCTGTACATGGAGATGAGAATTTGCAGAGGATAAATCCAGCCAGTTATGTGGGGCTGATGAGCTGTGTGGTTCAGCTGGAAGGATGTTTCCTCCAGGAGAATTCAAGGTCCCCTTGTAGCACATTCCTGGAATCAGCAGCTTCTCAGTGGGATTTGCCAACCTACCTTGCCTGGTCCATGGTTCATTAAAGGACCATACAATTCCCTTTCCTGTTTTGTGCCCGTGCCAAAAAATTCTTGTTCTGAGCCTGGATCTGGATCTCACTTTGAAGTAAAATTTTTAAAGAATCCCCAGTGTCTGGTAGTATTCCATAGTTATTATTTGTGTTATAGGAAAACCAACAGATCCAAAAATAAGAAGAGAGCCAATATGGCCATCTCTGTACCAATATAGTGTAATTTCTTCTTATCTTGGAGAACTTACAAAAATGGGCAGGAATGGACAGAAATTCAAACATAGGTAATTAGCATTGCAAGAGAATAAACTCTTGGTTCCTTGATATTCCCCATACTGTCCTGTCCATCTACCCATTCATCCTAGGCCTTCTAGCACCTCCTCATGACCGCTTGAAGATTGTATTTTTCATCAAGAGCTGCTGTGGTTCTGGTGATAGAAATATTTCCTGGGATAGAGAAGAATGACTGCAGACAGAAGATGCCCCCAGGTGAGATCAGATTTCCCATTAAAAAGCTTTATGTGTCTTCAGTTGTGACATGACACAGAGAGCCACCAATTAAATGTGACACAGCAGATAACACAAATCTATAGTTATCTCTAATATGTCACAGTGCCTAGAACATAATTACCTGAATCACATTCACCCTCACTCTGAGGCTGGAGATTCACAATCCATCACTTCACCGACCTCCATCAAGAGTTTGAAAAAAGGCACCTTTGAAGAAAAGCTGAATTTTACAAGAACACTCTATTAGACTAAGGATTAAGACAGGAAATTAGTACCTAGGGTCAAATCCTTTTGGTACTATTTACATTGGAAAGGGGCTCCCTGATTTATATCTCTATAAATATTATCTGCTCACCAGGTGCCAGCTGAGGGCAGGGCAGGACTGTGTAGGGTGTAAATCAGGACAGGACATGGAGCATCCTCTGCATCTGATGGTTCCATGGGATGGGGTGATCCCCCTGGGGATGTGGGTGGAGGTGTGGACTGCAAGACAGGATCCTGCCTTTTGGGCTCCAGGGAATTCAGGGCAGAAATATGAGCCAAGAAATGAACATCACGGGCACAGAAGGTGGGGCACAGGTATAGACACTTAAATAGATTATCTCTCCCATTTAGATCCAGAGTGCACATGAATTAAGGGATATCCCAGACATATAATTTGCAGGCATTCCTTTAAGCAGAATCAGCAGCCACCTTCCTGACTTGGGGCAGCATTTATGTAGAGGACTCCAAGTACACCTCAGCCTTTATAAGTTATATAAATCAGGCTGTTCTCAGGAAGGGAGACTTTCTCCTGACTTTATCAGACATTATCAGCCCTCACCATGAAATCTTGACTCACAGACTGCATTGGTCCTGCTTTTCCATCTCTTTCTGTGCCATGAACTCAGTCCCTTGGGATGAGCATGGTGCTGGGCAGTCCTCCTTCTCCAAAAGCTCTTCAAGACCCACCTCCTCATCCCACGTCTTTTTGGGACACAAAGAGATGTCAGTGGTTCCATCACTGCTTTTTGCCATGATTTTGGGTGGTCCTGACCCATCTGCAAGGGAAGAGGTGATGATAAAGCAAATTTCTCCACATGCAAACCAGAGCTGAGGTCCTGCCATGAGGAAATCCCTGCAGAGCTGGAGCTTTGGTCACCAAACCACCTTTAAGGATTCCGTTTGTGAAGTGCCTTGGGTGAGTCAGGCTCACAGTGCCCTGCCACTTGCAGCAGGCATTTGGCAGAATGAACAGAAATTGCTTTACACTTCTGAAAAGGACGGTGCCGGTTAAGCTCTAGAATGTTTTTAACAAAAGATGGCACAGCAGAAATATTTCAAAGAGGAATTCTGTATCACTAAATATGGAGTTATTTTTCAAGTCTGAGTGTGAGCAGGATTTATGGCAAGATTGTGCCTTCAGTGATTGCTACCACAACTGCTGGTCCTACCCAGCCATTAAATACTGGGTTTTTGGAAGCACTGAGAGCCTTTCATAGTAAATAAATGTAAGTATTCTCAATTTACAATTGGAGAAACAAAGACAGAAAGCAAAGACTTTAGATCTTCCTGAGATCCCAGTCTGTGAAATGTCCATGCTGGAAAACCACAATGCTCAGGAAAACAGTGATACAGGATCTAAGAAAGCTTCAACTGTTTTATAGAAACATTTACACACATCAAAACATTTCATCCCAGGCCACTGCCACTGCAGGTAGCTGCTAATTAAAATCTGCTGTGCTGTGGCTACTGTCTCTAAAACTCTGGCCAGCATATGTTTTATTTCTCTTCTTTTTTACGTTTCTATGTTATTTGTTTAGTTTCTGAGCTTGTCTGATGATATTTTTCAAAATTCAGTTTTATGTTTGAAGATTAAGTTTAATAAGCTTGTAGAATATATAAAAAGATTATAATTTATTATTCAAAAAGTTTCCTGACAAGATGTCTACAAGAAACATGACCCAAACCACACTGCCTTGTAATAATACCTCTTAAAAATTCCTGACCTCCCACTAAACACTCCTGCAGACTTCCCTGCTTCAGTCCTTGCTGAATATCTCATATATGTCCCCTGTAACATTACACAGGAGGAAATGAAATGGGAAAGTCATCAGCTCAGACTGACAAATGAGGGCAATTATCTACCACCAGGTTATTTTCTCCTAGTATTGACAAAAAACATTTTTTCTGGCAGTGAAGGGCTGGAGGCTCATGAAAACACTTTTGGATTCCCTGTGACACTTGGGACATCTTTCCTTTTCTTAAAAATGGACCACTGAGAACATGGTGCACTGGAAAAGGAGAGAGTCATGGGCTGTGCTTGGAGGGCAAAGGGAGTACAGGTGTGAGGAGCACAGGTGTGGGAGGTCCAGGTGTGAGGAGCACAGGTGTGGGAGGTCCAGGTGTGAGAAGTAAAAACAAAACCAGTAAGAACACGGTCCTCCTGCAGTCAGCCCCTTCTGACAGGGGTTTGGAGCTCACAAAGCCATGCCCAGGCTCAGCCCAGGGGTGTGGCTGCCTCTGCCTGCCCCCAGAATCCCTTCTCAGGACCTCCTGCACTCCCCAGCCCTGTGCTCACTTGAATAAAGGTTTTCCCACCAGCAGGTGACACTCCAGCCTGAGGACAGTGTGTGCTCTCCCAGAGGTTTCCATGTGCCCACTGACCTGGCTCTCTCCTTCCCTACATTACACTACAATTGACACCTTTTTGCCATCACCACTGTGTCCCCACAACTGCAGGTGACAACCAGGCTGGGCATGAGGTTGGTGTTTTATTGACACAGCTGTTTGACAATTCGTGATTTGCATTATCGCAGATTTCAGATTTGCTAAGAGTAGCTTGCTTTTCTAGCTGGAGAATGGTTCCCCCCCCCATTTTGTCTTTTTGGGTGTTTTTTTACTGCTGGTGATAGGGTTTGAGAGCACTACTATAAGTGAGCTTTGTGTGAGCTTGGTCTACATGCCAACAGCTACTCACCATCACTAATAGGTAAAACTTCTCGGGGATTTTAAAGCTTTTAACAAGACCTTGTCTAGACTGGTATTTAGTGGCAATACAATTAAATCATATTTCAGAAGTAAAAAAGAAAAAGAGATTAAGTTATTTTAATTACCTTTTGAAGCCACTTCTTCCCTGTAGAGGTCAGAACTTGATTTAAATCGGTGCACATCAAGTGTTGGTCCACTGATGTAGCAGCAGTGTGAAGGTTAAAGGGATCATGTGTTTGTCTAAAAGACAGGCTAAAGCCTGGCCTGTAACACGGCTATATTTGCAATAAATCTGTTCTTTTTTTTCCCCTTGCTACAAACTTTGTCAAAGGAGTCCCCCAGTGTGAGGCTGTCACTCAGGATTCATGTGAAATGTCCAGGATGGAGATATTGGGCATACATTTTCCTGGGATGCATGGATGGGTTTTCCATGCTTGTTCCCCATAGGCATCTCCTCACCCTTTTGTGCCACCCTGACCTCTAGACCCTCAGTATGGAGTGAAGACCAGCCCTGTCCAGAGTGGGCAAGGGCTATATTTATTTATTTATCCATATTTATTTCTCCCATATTATCCCATTGATTGTTTCTCCACAATGCTTGGCTGGGTGGCATTGCTTTGCTCCTTGGGCTTTTCCAGCCCTCCCTCCACATCAGATGCATCTCCAGTGCCTGATAATCTTTCTCTAGACAATTAAACCTTCATTTGTTGCTTCCTTGCAACTCCAGATTTTAAAACTATACACTTTTTTTTTTTTTTCTGTTAGGTTAGGATTGCTTCCAACTTCCAATCCCCAATTTAGATTACACGCTCAGAAACTAACTCCAAACATTTACTGCGTTTGAAGGTCACAGTGCTATTGATTGATTTCCAGTTATAATGTATGTTGTCCTAACATGAGTTAAAAACATTCTGGGCTATATCCAAAAATGCTGGGATCAAAGCATCTGGACTTGTTGCTTTCATGTTTGGCACATAAAGGGGCTGGCAGTCACCAATGTGGTCTTGGCTGGGCTATAGTTGTTTTCATTCTCTGATGTGAAACAGTTGGGAATCACAGACCCTCCAACAGTTATAGTGGACTAAATAAAAATTGGCTTAAAAACCTGCCAAGCATCTGAAAGTGCCAGTCTCTAGAGTTTTTCACAACTTATTGGCTATGGCATGTTTTTCTTTTCATTTCTCTTGTGTTTTTTTCTTCCTCTCTCTCTCTTTTTTTTTTTTTTAATGAAAGAATTTTCTGCAAAATTAGACTTTCAGTTGGGTATTTGAAATAGGTAAAGTCTTCAACTCATCAGACTCAATTTATCATCTTTGATCTGACTTCACTCATTCCTTTGGCTGCTCCATCTGATTTTATAATTATAAAAAAAAACCCTCAACATTTTTGCTATCAAACTTATCACATAAGAAAATAAACAAGGGCCAATTCCTTGGCTAGCCCATCTTAAAGATATCCCAGCACTGCATCTGCATGTCAGCTTTTCACTTTCAAATTCACTCTAAACAGATTATTCCTAAAGTTTTTTCATTAGTCTCCCCTAAAAGTCTTCTATTTATATTTGCTGTTTATAAAATCACATCCAGAGGCCATTGTGCAACGCGCTGCACAGAGTCAAAAGCCATCAAGCCCTTGAGACAAACAATGGAAACACTTTACAGATGGGAGCTGTTGTACAGATGGAGCATGGGGGCAGGAGGGATATGGAGGTTGGAGAGGGGAAGAATTATGGATGTTGGTCGTGGTTGTGAAACAAGCCAGTGGCAGAGCCAGCCACTTAACCCACATTCCCATCCAATTGCTTCCCTACTAATTAATTTTCCTCTCTCATCCTTTTAGGAGGCACATGATAATTTTTACCCCATTCTCTTGTGTTTCTAAAAAAAAAAATTGCTGGCGATTGAAACATCAAATTCTTCATGGGCGTCCTGCATTTTTTCAGTCACTTTGGCTAATTTCTAGGAACTTTGTGTTGGCCTTGGGATCAGGCATGGGGGCTGCCCGTGGCGAGGGCAGCACCAGGAAGGTCACTGCTGCCAAAATTAAAGAGCTGCTCCTGTTATTTCCAGCCAGACAACGGCACCTCACTGCACACTGGGTTGAGGTTTATGCTCAGACAAGTTTTAGTGCAGTCTATCGGTCAGAGAGAGCAATGCTGCTCCTCCTGCTTCCCACTCTTGACAGCTAATCCACAGGAAAAGGGAATTTATTGTGGCCCCATCAGTGGTTCAGCCCTGCACTACACCTCGGCGTCCAAGATTGATGCCACCAATGTTCTCTGTCCATCCCTCCGTGGCTTCAGCAAACATCTCCCAAGGGACCACGTGCTGCAAATCCCCTTTCTGCTGCCCAAACTGAGCTGAGGTTCCTTGGATTCAAGCAAGTGATATCAGAGCAAAAGATGGGAGGAGGAAAAGGATTATATGATCCTTAACCTCTGCATGAGAAGCAGGGTCTTCTCTGACTGATTTTTAAACAGACCATTTTTGACATCTCCATGAGGCTTCCAATCAGCTCTGGGACAGTAAAACTTGGACTGAAGAAAGGCTAAAACCAGCTAAAACTAATGTTTTAGAGACAGTCAGGACATGAGGGATGAAGTGTTAAAGCAAAGAGATGATTTCAGTTCTGGCACCTTTGGCAAGGTTAAATATCTCTTTAGGACTCAGTAATGAAAAAATGAATGTTCCACTAAGAAAACCAACACTCAGCATAAAACACACATTTACCATTAATATGTAGTCTAGAGCTATCTAAAAGTAAGATTACCTTATAGTAAAATGAATAGAAATTAGGCTTGCTAAAGGAGTTTGAGGACATTTTTGTGTTCAGGTGAAACATTATCAATTGCTGCTGTGTGTGGCTGTATTTATACAGTTTGCTTTTCATATTGCCATTAGAAAAAACCGTGCACATTCTTTCCATGTAAAATAATTTTGTAAAATAACTTAGTCCAACACTTACACCTAGTCTGAGTATCAAAGATTTTTTTTTTTTTAATGTTTTGATTATAAGTGAGTAAATGAGCATATGTGCAATTATATTTTGGGTGCAATAGCTTCAGCCGCCAGATTTTGGCATTTTATTTTATTAGCTAAAAGCTCACATATGGTTTCCATGTTTCCAATCTGGCTTAAGGATGCAATGGCTGAATTAAGCAATGTTTCTCCTCACTCCAATTCCCTTAGATATACTTAAAAAGTCCATTCAGATTATAAAAAAAGTAAATTAAGGTTTATAATATTCAGAAGGTGGCCCATGGTAGTGAATAATACAGTGCTATCTTGTAAGTCCCCTTGCACCCTGCAAAAACTGTTAAAAGCCAAGTTTCGTAGTTTAAAATATTAAATCACTCTGTGATCCTGTGGGGCAGAGTCATGCCTGAGTCCCAGCATATTTCTTGTGCTAACAACAATGCCATTATATCAGCGTGAGAACCCCCAGGTAATGGGTCACCCCACATGGCCACTGGGACTTGCAGGTCCTCCAGCACCTCCCCACGTTGGACCTCGGGGATTTGGGGAGGATTTTGAGAATCCCTGTTCAACACAGTCTGACAAAATCTAGAAAAGTGACCTGGAAAGAGCTCAGGGTCACTCGATGTGTAGCTGTGAGAGTGGTCAAGAGGAATTGTTGGGTCCCAGCAATGGGATGGGACAGAGGGCACAGTTCCAGGGGGTGATGGAAAGGGCATGGACAGCTCTGCATCCCACAGGGTTTGTGGCAGGGGTGGCTTGGACATCAGGCAGCTCTTCCCAACCACAGACGTTTGTGAATCCCTAAATGCAAAGAGAGAAGTCAGCGAGTCCCCTGGGAAGAGGTTTGCAATAACTGCAGGCAAACACACGTCAGGGATGGTCTTGGCCTCGGTGCAGCAGCTTGGCTGAGTGACCTCCCAGGTCCCAGCGAATCCCACATTTCTGTGAGCTCATCAAAACACATCCAGCACGTCTGGGAGCATGGGAACGTGGGGCTGCTCTCCTGAAGTGCTGCAAAAGTAAATCAGATCCAGGATATCCCTCTTTTATCACAGAATCCTGGAATAGCTTGAATTGCGGGGGGGCCTTTAAAGTCCATCTCATTCCAATCCCCCACCATGGGCAGGGACACCTTCCACTATCCCAGATTGCTCCAAGTCCTGTCCAGCCCAGCCTTGAACATTCCCAGGGATGGGACAGCCACAGCTTCTCTGGGCAGCCTCAACAACCATCCTAATACAAAGTTACTTCTCCAGATCTTCAAGTTTCCATCTAAATCCATCCAAATCCAGCAAAACATGCAAGTTTGAACAGAACCCATATCCATAGGTACACTTAAGCATGGGATTAAACAGTTTTCTGAATGGGGTCCCTATGTTACTAAGGATTGGCTGTTAGTTTTGGCTCTTTTTTTCAGCCAAATTGAGATGGGAAAAGGTTTCCACACTAGGATGAAGCCAAGGGCTTTTTCTCTCCCTTTCTCTCTTTTTCCACCTTTTTCTCTCCAACAGAACAAGATAGATGCCGGACAACTTTTTCTATCTTGCTAACATCCTGGAATTTGGGCCTTTGGGTGTGGGAAATTCAAGAATAAATCACTGCTCAGACATGTTCAGTTGAAGATTGTAATCCCAGTTCTCACATATGTGACCTCTCCTGACCACTGAGATGTTCAAACCAGCAGAATTCTTATGATTTGGGTAAGAAGGGGAGACAGTGTAAGGGTGGATCTGATTGTTCACAGGGTTTTGGTGTTGATAAATAATTTTATAAACATTTGTTTTACTTGAGGTGTTCTAATCAACTCTAAACATTTGACTGATATTTTAAAGGGTGATCATTATTTTTTTCAGTTCTTTGGAGACATCAAACTATCATAACTTTGCCTGAAGTCACGGAGAAGGAGGTGACCTCAGCTTTTCTGCAAATCAGCTGTACATATACCATGTTTGTGAACAGAATTGCTGTCTGCAGTCACTTTTAAAAATGTAGACCTTGGATGTCTTCCCTTTTTAGTACCAGTGAAATGAACTAATCAAAACATCGAGAGCTTGGAGAACAAGTGGATATTGTGCTGGAAATTCCACGTAGTGCCTGGACTGGTCCACACGGACACACAATCTGCAAGATCAAGAGATGCTTCAGCCCTTCTGCTGACACTTGAAAAAAAACATTATAAGGTTTAAGGAGGAAAGCAAATTAATGGAAACATCCGCTTAAAAGGACCGTTTCCAATCACTGGTACTCCATTCATTACAGGCCTGAGTGGTTCCAGAGACAACAGAAAACTATGCATTGTTGCAATGCCAAGAACAAGAGTCGCAATATGGATGTTGTGTTGCTTCTCACTCATGGCAATCTGAATGTTTTCATGCCCTTCCCATCTCGCCTGGTGCATTCACCAGCCAGAAAATTACTGCCACTGTCTCCCTCGTGACCAAAAGGGAGGCAGGGCTGGCGTTTCGGGGCCCTTCCAGCCAGACACAGTTGGGTTGGGGTGCTGGCACTGGAGCTTTGTTGCTTGCACAGCCCTAGCAGCAATATAAGGCAGACACTGGGCAGGAGTTCTGCCTGATGCATCATCAAGCTAAAAACCTTTTATGGGAGGCAAAGTTTTGGGTTTATTTATGGGAGGTAAAAGCAAAGCAGTCATTTAATTAACAATAGCTCAGAGTCTTCAGAGAACCACATGGCTGAAGTTTTCCCAGGGCTGCTGTGATAACTTGTTAAAATTTGGGCAATGCAATTCAATCTTTGCTCCGCCAGCCATTTCCCCAGCATCCCTGTGGCGTGGCAGTGACATTACAGCACAGACTCTCCAGCATGGTGAGGATTTGAAAATGTCACCATATGTTACAGATATCTCAAGACCACATGGAAAAATTTCATCTCAAGGCCTGGCAAGGCACATAAAATAACACTGGGCTTTTTCAGAAAGTGAAGCAGCAGCCTTACAACAGAGCTTGCTTCCAACCCACATCTAGCAGAGAGGAGGGTGCACCATTTCTGTACTCAAAATACTCACCAGGTAAAGCAGAAATAACCCTACAATATCCAGTATTACCTGATTGAGGTCAACAGACCATAACCAGAAGCAGGACATCAGCTGCCACAGCCCAGTGTGAAGTCCATCCCAGTCTACTGGAGTTATCAACTTCTGTTGAGTTTGATGAAGCCAGAATGGGTTAAGAAATGGGTATGTGTGATGAAATTGTGCAACTTGTATTGTTTTGGCACTACATATATTCTAAACTAACAATCTTGGCCAAGTTAGGCTTCTTTTTTTTTTAATCTTTCCTTTTAGGCCTCTTGTAATTTAATCTTACCCAAAATTTATGGAAAGAACACATACCCTCTTTATGCCAATCAGTGAAAATTAGTCTTTGCAAAGACTCTTTCTTCCATGCTATTTTGCATCTTGGTGCAGTTTTCTAGATCTTTTAAATGCAAAAATAAACAAACATCCATACATCTGGGAGGAGATTTCCAAGCGGAGCTTTTTTTTCCTGTTCTGAGTGCTCAGCACCCACGATGGGGCCAGTTCAGCTAAACCAGGGCCAGGTTTCCATAGGAACACGGCGATCTGGAGGCTCCCATCGTGACAAATATGCGCACATTTAACTCATCCTCCCACCCAGGAACGATAAAATGACACAGTGCTGCAGCAGCAACAACATCAGCTATCGATAACAACAGCAGCGACCCCGTGACGGACACATAAACAGCTGGGAGGAATGTTGGCCGTGCAGGGAGATTGCTCAAGTCCCCAGTGCAGACCTGAGTGTTTGCTTATGTTCCTGCTTGGCAAGATACAGCACTGTGGAGATACTGGTCAGTGCTTGGGTAAGAGAATCATTTCTGACATGCCACTGATTCCTCAGAACGTAAGAAAACTGAAAACGGGGAGATACAGAGTTGGTAACTGCTCTTCCTTGCTGATTTACTGGGCCTGCCCCTGATTTATGAAGTGCAACTCTGGACAGGATGTTGCCAGTTGAGGCTGTGTATTGCGTGTCAGATGCAGGATTTAGGGATGACCCATGTCCTGCAGGGAAATGGCTCTACACTGGACAGGGATGTTCTGAGCAGGTGTTTTCCATCTCCAGCTTCTGTGGTGAGTTGAGTTATTCAGTCTGACAACTGCCAAGTGCACATTTAATTGGATAGGAAAGAGAGTTGGGTGAGCAAAGCAGGGAAGCCTTGCCCTTATTCATACAAATAGCCTGATGAATTTCTTTCTGCTACGGTCCCTCCTTATTTTGTGTTTCCTTTCCACAAACATTTGAGTGAACCAAATTCACAGAAAAGCAATTCTATGGTCTCATGCAAAAGAGTCACTGGAAATCATTTCTGCACACAAAAATACTTGGGTTTGTACTCAGGGGACAGCAACCTTGTGTGCCAGAGAAGGCACATGATGCTGAGTGTCTGATCCATATCTAAATATGCACAGAATCAGAGAATCATTTTAGCTGGAAAACCCTCTAAGACCATCGAGTCCAACCATTAACTCAACACTGCCAATTCCACCAGGAGCCCTGTCCCTAAGCACCACATTTACATGTTACTTGAACAATTCCAGGTGTGGTGATTCCACCACTGCCCTGCACAGCCTCTTCCCATGCCTGACCACCCTTTCAGAGAAGACATTTTCCCTAATAACCAACATCTAAAACTTCTCCTGGACACAACTTGAGGCCATTTCCTCTTGCCATATCACTCATTATCTGGAAGAAAAGACCACTCCCCACCTGGGTTCAACCTCCTGTCAGGGAGTTGCAGAAAGTGATAAGGTCCCCCTGATCCTCCTTTTCTGCATACTAAACAACACTTGCAGGTAGATGCAGCTATCAAACACAGGAGTGGTGAATAGTCACATCAAAATAAAGATTTGTTGAGAAATTAGTCAGAAAAAAATTAGAGAATAACAATTGTACAATCATCTTTCTTCCAAGAAATCATATAACCAGTTGGGAACAACTTGCAATGTGTGTGACTGCTTTGCATCTCATGCCTATTTCATAAGAGTTTTTTCCCAACATTATAAAAAACACCAAACATCCAAAACCCCCACAGTTATTTGCTCACTGTTTGTAACACTCTGCAACTTTAAAAATTCTTCCTCCCCAGTGCAAACATACTTCCTCAGAGAGGCAGCAGCAGAGCCCCGCTAAGATGCTTAAGAGGAGGTCAAGAGAAAAGCCATTTACCAGGGGAATCTCTCTCAGCCCTTAACACATTTTTATTGCTACCTATGCACACAGTGCTCTCTCAGAGGCTAGATGAATAAATATGCCTCTTTTGAGCAAACATTTATAATGCTATTTGAACACGGGGGAAAAACAGTTTCAGCTTAAAAACGATACTCACACCATGTTTACATTTTTTTTCCCAAGCTGCAGTTAAAATGAAACTATCCAGACAGACATTCAGCATGAGGCTCAGGAAAGCATGTTTCTTTTGGCCCCTTTCACTACAGAATTTCACCTAAAAATGAAATACAAAAGACTGGGGTTTTGGGGGGGGCGGGGGGGGAGAAATACAAAAGAAAGATTTGTTTGTAGATGAATTACTCTGTGGAAATTCATCCAAGAACATCAGTGTAATTGCTCATTAATAAGAGAGTTGGAAGATACTTAAAAATGTTTCTCTTCCTTTGAACTTTCTGCAGCCAAACAGAGTCCCTGAGCTGGTGATGTACTCGTGCATGGACTTCACTTGGAATGAGGGGGTGTCCCTTTCCTCCCCCTCCACCCCCCAAAACCCAGCAGATAAGGCTCTGATCTGCTTTGGGACACTCTGAGCTCAGCCCTCGGTGGCAGATCTGCCCCTGGGCAAGGAACTTTCTCATTTTCAGCTCTTTGCCACCAAATTTTGAATTCCCAAGGCTAGGGGAGCAGCTCTCATTTTATCAGATGATGGAGGAGTGCCCTCTGGACACTGTCCCAGCAGCATTCTTGATGCCAGTTTTAAGAGGACTCCTCACACACTAAAAATTAAGGAGCTCTGAAGGGCTTTCCTGGCCTGGACTGGAGGAGAGTGATTAGCCCCTGTAAGGATCCCTGTTCTCTGAGCTGTGAGCAACTTCAAATCCCACTGACTTCACTGGCACTTCAGGACACTCAGCACCTCCCAAGATTAATTCCTCAAGCAGGGAGAGGTCTAGAAACATATATATTAGAGCACTTTACGTCTTCAGCTGCAGTAGGGCTCTTTCTGGTGAGCTTGACAAAGGACAGATTATATATTATGCCATGCCATAAACTTCAGCAATCTAAGAATTCTGAAAATACCCCGTTCTATTACTCTCCTTGCTTTGACATGAAATATTAAACACCGCTTACCAAAGTGATGTTATTGAACACAGATGTCCACTATCACATTCAAATTGTTCAAGTCAATCTAGGTTTATATATTTTCTTTACTTAAGCGTTTGTATAAACCCAAGTGTGCCCTGACAGTAATGATTTCACAATATACTATATTCAATTAAGGAGACAAATATGCATTTACATTTTTACTGAACTTGTTTCACACACACACACTCACAGGCTCCAGGTCCAACTTATTTTTGACATTTGGTGGAAAATAAAGGAATAGAAAGGGTGCCACCTACTGAGTCGCTCAAACATTTTTGGAGGCCAAAAAAAATCATGCAAATTACCAATATGCTCATTCCAGTTAAAAATAAACAAACCTTCCAGCTATATTTGTAAGCCTGTGGGAAGATAGCCATAGGGAGTGTTCTGGTTATCAAATCACTCAGTGACTGGAGCTCTTCCCAGGGTGTAGGAGACTCCAGTTCAGCTCCCCCTTGACCCCCAGCAGGTTTGAACCCACCTATTCCTGTGGAAAACCCAAGAAAAATGAATCAGTCTGTGTTGTGGCAGTCCATGAATATCTTTTGCAAGCAATGGATGTCACAATGCAGGAGAATCCAGCAGCATTGCTGGAACTGCTCCATGGGTCCCGAGTCAGTGATCAACCTGTCAGGAGCTGGGAAGGTCTGCTGTCAAGTAGCTCATAAACTCTATCATGCAGATGAAATTTAGGCAGATAGCTAAATTTACAAGCTGAAAAGGTGTATCAAGGCTCAAGAATGAAGACAGGCTCTCAGTACCACTTCAAAAGCCAACGTCCCTTTCTGACATCCATCAAGGCACAGCCTTGTCTTTAAGATCCTGCAGAGTGAGGCAGAAATACTGAAGGTGTTGTGCCAGTGCTGCAGTTTCCTCACTTGGGGAAGATAAACTATCAAAATAAGCTTCAGTGTTCCCTTGATATCAGGCAGAGAAGCTGCAATTTTTGGGTTTTTTTCAGTTGTAAAAAACAGCCTGGTCAGCTTTGTCATCCACAAGGGGAAGCCAAGCAAGAACTCTGTAAATACACCTTGAGGCAGGAAGATCACACCTGTGGTAAATCATGAGTTTTTATCTGGTCAGAAGCCACTGACAAAGCAACACCTTGATGGGGATGGGGAATTACAAACAATCCCTCCTGACTGGCCACTAACACTAATTCAACCCAGAGCAGCCTCTGTGCAGAAAAGTTGGGATGTGCCTGCCACGAGTAATTTGTGGCTTAGCTTCCTTCCACAAAAGATGAAAATCACATTGATTTTCTTTGGAAAACCTGTAGTTATGACTGACAGAGCCCCAGCTTTTTATTCTTCTTGATTGCACACAGAGTCCTCACCAGACCTGCAGATGTGCAGCTCTGTCTTGGTCTTGGCACATGCAGACAGACCAGAGGTTTCCAGAGTTATTGTGTATTTAATATCTGCCAGTTTCTTGTGTTGGGGACTGGTGCAGCAATTAAATACTTGGGAAAATAATTGTGAAACATTAACAGGTCCTTATTGTTAACAGGTATTTCTGGCAGAGATTCCTTCAGGGCAACTTGGACAAAGCACTCTGGTGGAGCTGGCAGTGGCATTTTTTCCCACAGAGACCTTCAAACTCCCTTGTGTGGGACTTTGTTTTGCTGGCAGCAGAGGAAAAAAAAAACCCCAGTTTTCAACATCTTCCTTCACACCTACTCGAAGTAAAACATTCATTTAGTGGTCATGATGCTTTTCACATCTCCCCTGCCTTGGCATGTGATGCTGCAGCACAGGGGCTGAAGCACCACTGATGTACTTGAGATAACAAGGGCTGCAGATCCATCCCTTCTCCAGCTCCCGAGGGGTCCAGGGGCTTTCTGCTTGCACAAGCCCTCACTGAGACACGCCTTAAAATGGATTTCTGCTGCTGAAATCATTCTGTCCTGAGTGCTTACAGGCATTTTTTTATTTTTCTCAAAGGAGGCAGCCCTGTCTCTCTAAAGGATCCATCTGTGCTGGTTGGGGTGCTTTACATTTTTTTTTTTTTAAAGGCAAAAAAAGCTAAGGCTTTTTTTTTTTTTTTTTTTTTTAAGCTAGAAATCAAAAACAAGAGAAAATCCACTGCAAATTCAAATACTTATGCATTAAATCACACATCTTGTTACCCCTTGTAGAGAGCACATCATCAAAGCAGTGACACTGAACTACCAAATCGATCCTCAAAGCTTCCCAAGGGAAGAAAATCCCCAGCTAACACCCCACAGCAAAGAGTTTGCAACAAGAAACCAAACTCACCCAGCCCCTCCCAATGCTCTTTTCAAAGACATAAAGATTTCCAGGTGCTTGACATCCACGTTAACTTTTTAAGTAATAAAACTTGAGGAGATGATTCCCGTTGGATCAGAGGAGAGACTTTGCTACAACAATAGCTGTGCTGGCAAACTGACTCCTTTCAACACATTCTTGAGTTTGTATTTTAAGTGGTTTTGCCACATTGGCAGCCAAAAATAACTACTTTCTGATCAAATTCACTGGTTCTTGTAAAATATTTTAACACGCTAACTATGACTGTGAGCAGCTCTAATCATCCTTCAAGCTGCCTGTTCAAACCTCTTACTTTTGAGAGGGTGAAGGGCTCCACAAAAGGCTTGAGCAGAGTGATGCCATCAGTGGCTGCTGTTCCTGCAGCATTCCCACCCCTCATTACCCAGGGATACAGCCCACAATTAACGTGATGCTGTTTGCTGCTTGGTATTTCATAGATACTCTTAATGTAAAGTAATAATTAAGAGCAGCCTTCCCCTGTGCCTGGTAATGCAAGGCCAAGATCCACAACAGCTACTACAGCTGAAATGTCAGGGAAAGGGGAAAAAAAGCAAATGGACAGGCAGGAATTACCCCTCAGTTTCTACTTGCACCAATCTCGCTCTTGGGTGATGATGTACAACAAGAAATCTTAATGTGGTTCTTAGAGGAGAAATAAATCATTTAAAATCTGGATTTCTGGTTGAAAAAAAGCTTTCTCCAGCTGCAAAAATTAGAGAATTTTCAGTAAGTCACTTTGTAAGTAATTTATGGCACTTTAAGACTTACCAAATAACAAAGAAATGACAGGCTGGTTTTAATGGGAACAGGGCAGAATCAGTGGGACATGGAGCATTTCTACCCCAAACGTGGCTTCACTTACCCAGCCCACACGAGCCCAGCTCACAGTGCTGCTCCCACTGGGAGGCCTCCATGGCCACCTCCAAAGCAGGGGACAGAGGTGAGACAGCCCCTGGATTTCTGGATGAACCAAGGAATTGTAGGCAGAAAGAAAACACAAAGTACAGAACCTGCTCCCAATGGCAAAGCTGCTACTTTTGTACCTCTTACTTTTGGTAAGAGGTCAGCGAGGTCACCTGAACAGGTGGATCTCAGTTACTGTGGACCAGCATGGTGGTCTTGGATAACAGACCTTAATTAATTAATTAATGATCATTAGGCCTCTTGGAATCACTGGAAGGAGAAGCAAGCACATGCCTTAAACCAGGACGTTACATCTGGACAGGAAAAACACCCAGTAGACGATGGCATGAAGCATTTAAGCATTAACTGTAATATCTACACCACATGCAGCTTCTCAAGATGTTTTGCTGTCATCAGCTTAGTAAAAGATAAAGATTTATTGGGCTATTACTGAAAAGGAAGCTAGATACTGCCAAATGGCACGGACAGTTAGATGACTACTTGCTGACATCTTTATTCATATATAAAACAACACAACTGAGTTGTGTTTTTTTTTTTAACTACCATGCTTGAAGGAATCAACAAAGCAGTGCCTTATCATGCAGCACTTTAAAGTCATTTTTAAACCATTCATGGGCTTTGGATGGTTGTTTTTATTGCGTGCATACAGAATATTCTATGAGCACCCTGTGAACTTGTAGTGCTGACTAAAAGAAGAGATAAGCAGTGCTGGCTGCAGACTGGGATAACGATTTCTGAAGGTGCTGAGGGACCATCCCATGGAACAGTGCTCCCTGGATACAGTCACAAGGTCACTCTGGTCCCACATATCTCACATATCAGGAAAAAACCTTTACTGTGAGGGTAGTAAGGCACTGGCAAAGAGTGCCCAGAGAAGTTGTGTCTGTCCCACATCTAGCTGGAAATAGATGGAATTTAAGGTCCCTTCCAAACCATTCCATGATTTATGAACATTTCAAGTGCTGCAGAGGCATGGCTTTTTAAAGGTTTAAAACACACATCAATGCTAACTCTGCAGAGATTGAGAATATTCTGGTTTAATACTCCATGTCTAGTTTTTGATCAGCTTTTAACAGCAATCTGAGAGGTTAATAGCAGTAACATCAACAGCTTCTTCGAATAGTTTAAATATGGCTTCTAATAAAGAAATTACCGGATAAATTGTAAGGATTATAGAATTATTTTTAGAACATGTGTCAAAAAGATGACAAACCAAATGAACTTAATTATTTTGTTCCTTGTTGAAAACTGCAGGAAGAGTGAAGTAAATCACGCAAGACAGAACCCTGCAGTATTACACAGCTCAATTCAAAACGTTTGCCCTGAAATTTCAAAAGGAATCCAAGCCTGCTCTCCCAGAAAGCAGCAAGCCAGAGTCGTCCACTTTTTCTCTGACAGCTTGATCTACCGTTTCCCCTTTGTTACACATTTTGAATTCAATTTAGCCTGCTACTTCCAATTAACCAGCACACTCCTACTGCATTATTTGGCACTAAGCAGGCACACGTGTTCCTTCAGCTCCTGCCAGTGTGAGAAGACAATACCCTGAAGGTGAACCAGGCAATTTGTTGGCAGAACTGGGCTCTGGGAAGTGCCCAAGCAGGCTGATGGGAGGCTGCAGGTGTGTGGTTTCAAATGCCTTCAAAATGCTCCGTGCCCAAGCCTTCCCGAAATGTTATACTTCATAACCATCCTCTTCCAGCAAGATTTATGCCATGTTTTGAATATTTCTGATACTCTGGAGTCTGAGTGCCAGAAAGCTCTATTTGTCAGGCTCAGACACTGGGCCAGGTTGGCCTGGTCGGGGATCATATACAAACCCATTTGGGCACAGGCCATTATTTATTCTATACAAACTACTAAAAGCAGGTGTGATTTCAGCCTGTTTGCTCTGAATGTGAATTAGTTCAGCAGAATAAAGTCTCATCCACAGCATAAGCCTGTTGCTTCAAGACAAGCAATAATAGAAAAACAAGACCAAGTTTTAATGACATGTTTATATAAAAAAAACCAACCTCCTTTTACTACAACACGTCTACAACAGAAAGTACAGCACAAATCTGAGATACATCCCACACATTCCTTGAAGAGGGGTTACAAATTCACAGAGACATAATATTGCTATGCAAGTGCTTATTAAAAGCAATAGAAAGAACAGAATGAACAATTTATACTCTACAAGGCTGAGATTTGGTGTTTACTGCTGGAAATTGCTTTACACAGTGTCAGAATTTAAAGCTTTGACCTTGCAAAAGTGTTACTGGGCACAGTTGCAGCCCATGCATGGAACTGCTCAATCAGCCACAGGAAAAGTCCTTCTAAAACTGGGGACTCAGAAGGTTTCTAGCCTAAATATAAAAATATTAACACAAGGATGGGAGAATGGAGGCTACTTGGTCCACCAGCACTCTCAAAGATTGTTCCTAAGCTTTACTTTGCTCTGATAAGAAGCTAAATTCTAACAGTCACTGTTTGATCTGCACAATGAAGCCACGATGGCTCCCAAATGTGTCTTTGCCTCTTCTGGGAAGGACATGAAGGTATTATTTCCATGTTTGTCCCGTTGGCAACTCCTGACACTATGCTGGTTATTACTTACACAAACAGAAACCTGCAGCCAATCAAAATAATATGGTTGGCAAGGAATCTGGGCAAACTTTAATAGCTATGGTTCTTCAACATAAAAAGGATAAAAGTAGAATAATAATTTTTGGCAGGGGAAGCGGGGAATTTTTAAAATTCTGATTGTTTTCCTATGAGGATAGTGTTAGTGAGGTCTAACTTAAAACATGTTGTTCTGGTTTCATGAATTCACAGCAAGCGAGGTTCTGCTGGGCCCACTGAGTTACACTCAACTCCTTCCCACTCAAACTGAAGTTATCTGGAGCACACAAGGTAAGAGAGGGGGATTTGGCACAGGAACTGCATGGCTGAAATAATTCCAATGTCTTTCTGAAAGGAGTTATCTGCACGTGCAAGTGTGTTACAGAGGAATACACAGAGCGCTCTTCAAGGGAAGTGTAATTAACTTCAGCCTCCTGGGACATGGGGAGCCAGCAAATGCCTCCACCAAGAGGAAGATGGACATCAATTTAACTATAAACCCCGTTTTCACTGCATTTTTCATTTTCATTTTCAACAAGCCCCAGTGCTGTGGTCAGGACTATATCAGCCTGACACTCTTTCACTGGAATCTGATGAAGCAAACAAGCAAAGCTGTGTTAATTTAGTGGCAATTACACTCACTTGCCACAAAATTAATCTCTGGAAAAGCTGATTTAGTCAGTTTTCCATTAAAAAAACTCCATCCTGTCTCATAAAGACTATTTTGTAGGCAAGGAATTAAGTAAATGTGTTAAACTGTAGTAAGGATCAGAATCAGAACAATAATATCAGAAGCAAGGAAACTTCCTTAATTAATAGTTAATAATGTAAAGTGTGGCTCTTCTAGAAAACAAAATCCTGTAAACATTTTCTCTGCCTTATGAAGAAAATAAGAACCAAGATAAGATACTGCAAGTACCCCAGTCAAAATTCCTCTTTTAACGTTTTTGAAATCTTAATTCTGAATTTTACCTGTGTATGACTGCACTTTATTTTGGAACAAGAAGCCATGAAGAGCTACAAATCACAATGCTCTGTTTGATGGCACTGAAGTGAACTTCTTTTCCCAAGGTAATAACATAAAGAAGCCAAGAAGCATTTTGAATAAAAAAGTCTAATGCATATGGAGTGGTTTGTATGAATTGGCATTTTTTTATTTAAAAAAAGAGTTTGCTGAAATATTTCCCAAAGCAGATCTACTTGGGCCTCTTAATTCATTGGCACAGGCTCAGTATCAATCACTTCAAATATGTGCTCCATCATGTACCTAAAATCGTGACATCCTTGAAAAACACTTAATACAAAAATCTTTTATTTCCTTATACTACATATTTACAATTCTATTATCAAGGTACTGTGGAAAATGTAAACCAGTATACACAGGTGTAAATAATATGGCTTGAGAAAGGTTTCCCCTTTGATTAGCTGCTCAAATCACACATCAAGCTACAAAAATAAGAGAAAAACAGTACATTTGATACATTCTGCTGTCTGACAGCAGTGTAAAGGGTTTTATGCATGAGCTGCTGAGTAACCACACCAGTCTCTGGGCAGCTGGAATGAACTGGAAAGTGTGATGTACTGGAATGTGGCCAGTGGAGGGTCACTGAGGTAATGGGGTGTCTTCAGAAGAGAAGACCAAGGCTGTAGCCAACTACCCCATGGGGGCTGTGGGGGAGAGGAAGACAAAGGCTCCTCAGAGATCCACACTGAAAGGATGAGAAGCAGTGGACCAAAGATGAAACTCAAGAAATTCTGATTAGAAACCAGGAAAAAATAGGAAGAAAATGAAATCTCCACCAGGACAGGTTCAAAGAGGTGGTGGGATCTCCATCCTGGGAGATATTCAAAACGAGGTGGGATGAATCTCTGAAATTTAACTTGAATGATAAATCTCTGACCCATTTGACTCTGAAGTTGACCAGGCTTTAAAGGGAAGCTTGGACCTTCAGAGGTATTCTACAGCTTTACTCACTCGATTCTACAAAAATCTTGAGTACAGTGTGACACTTGCACTACTGCTGTAGTTTGGCTTGGCAGTAAATACAGAGCTAAAACAAAAATATGTCAAATGCTCAACTTGAATTGTTCTTCTCCAGCAGTTGCTAAGATTATCTCCCATTGTCTCACAGGAGACCTACTCTACAGGTTCCTGTCCAGTGAAATTGCCCCAAATTCACATAATTGTCGGATCAGATCCAGGCCATCACAGCTCCAAAAGAACATTTAAAATGTCACTGCCTTGCTGAGAGTCACACGCTTTTGGAACCATAATTTTGCCACATTTACATTGAATGTACTTTTCAGTGACATTCATTGAGCTCTACAGAAGAAATTAAAAGGGATCAGCATCAGCCCCAGTGATTTTCTGCCTGAAAGCACAGTTAGTTAATTAACTTTGACACATTCACAAATACTTTTACTTTCAATACCTACAAAGTGATGAATAACAACAATAAGACTTCCATGAAGCTTGGAAAACACCTAGTAAAACTGTTTTGCCTCCCATAGATCACAATTTGAAATAAACTCCCAGGGGAGCAAGTGCCATTTGCTTTGGTCTGGACAGTCATTGACTGCAGATGTGTTTAAGACCTGGGGTGAACCACGGGAGAAAATTTTTACCTCACCTTCCCATCCAACCTCCTGGATCCTGCTTCACCAACTCATCACTTACTGCAACAACAAACCTCTTCAAAAATCCCAAGTCATCATCAATTATTGTCATTTTGTCTCTTGCAAAACAAAAACCTGCAATTTGTTCTGGTGGTGAATGGAGTGTCAGCACAAGAGCTGGAACTGCCCATACTCTGTGTCTACCACGGTCCTGATGCCCCTTCTTAAGTGCAAGTGCACTTTTGATACAGTCAGAATCAAGTGGTTACTACACAGATTTTGTAACTCCTAACATAAAGAGAGGTATAAAGAGGCACTCTGAAATGTTTCAGTCTCAGATTAACTCAAAATATTAAAATACAGAACATAAATTTCTTTACAATGATGTAGTTCTATACCAAAGGAAAACCTGTCTAAACAGACAAAATAGCACCAAAATGTCTCTGTTCTAAGAGGTGGCCACCAGCAGCTGTTGAATAAGATCAGGACTGTTGTGAGATGACTTGATTTAAAAAAAATTGTTCAATAAAAGCACTAACCCCAAAGATATTATCTTTAAGCATCCCTCCTTGCTTACTACCTGCTTTCTCCATTTAGGATTAAACCTTTTTTTGCATTAGCAGATACTGTTTGATGAGAAGTGCTGCACAGTTTGGCTTGACAACCCACTGAGATATTCATCTGGTAAAATGTGAGAACACAGAATGCCAGGAGAGTCTGGCAGATAACACCAAGCTCTCTGGAAGACAGACTCAGACAGAGACCATTCAATCAGTCAAACAACACCAGAAATGCAGAAGATGTTCTTAAATAAATTAACAATGTATTAAGGACTCTTGTAGGATCGTGGCAGATTCTTCTTCAGCTGCAAGTTTAAAATTCGACTGCATGCTTCTCTAGAACACACAGTGTTACTTAAAGAGGAATTAACTTGATGAATCCCTCTAGTTTCTGTGCAATGTTATTTTGCAGTGAATCTCTAGAGAAATAATCTGTGGAACACTCTTCAAACTTGGTGCTGGTTGTCAAGTGGGTTTAGAGAGTCCCTGATATGGAGTGTGGCTCATTCCATGGTGATGTGTTACACGCTGCTTATCCTGATACTCTTTGGAGCTGGTCTGATTAAAAACATGTCCAGGCTTTCAAGCAATGAGTTATATTAATATCAGAAAGAATGTCCAGAATAGATTAATGGAGGGACAAGAGGCTAGGAATGAGCACATGAAACAGATTCAACTTTTTAAAAGGATCCAGCTACTAAATGGCCTCTGTAGTCTTCCATAAGAAGTGTGAATACTTCAGTACAATTCAAGCTGAATTGAATAACTGTTTTCATATCCAAATTCAAATACCGTCTGTGCATATAAAACAGTTCATTTATTAGTCCAAATGTTACTGTTGTAGAGCTCTTGGAAAAATACTCCCTCTTTCTTGAGCTTGTTCTTCGTAAAAAGGAAGCTTAGGAGGGCCACCTAGAGAATTAAGTAGAAACATAGTTTCAGGTCCATATAACCTAATACTGAAATATTACATAGATTATACAATTTACACTTAAATAATTCAATAAATGGTAGCCTTGAAAAGAAGGTAGAGGAGGGAGTTTCAGTGGCCTCCTCACAGAGGCAGGGCGCAGGCAAAACTGTAAAACACCTCCAAATCAGGAGGTTCCCAAAGTTTTTCCTAAACTAAAAGCAGAATTGTGATTACACTACAAGTGAGAATAAACTTTCCCTCCGTACTCTATTTTATTAAGAAGAGAAATTATCCAAAGTTGACACTCCCATCCAAACCGACCACCAGCATGGGCCACACGTGTTTTATCCCAGCAGGAAAAGCTGCAGCCCCCAGCCCCAGGCTGGTTACCTTCTGTGCAGGTTGGCCCCATCCAGGAGTTTGGGCAGGCGCAGTTGCCGTTGCGGGGGTTGCAGCGGGATCTGCCGGCACACTGGCACCGCAGGGAGCAGCCAGGGCCATACCTGTCTGGCCTGCACCCTGCAAGGACACGAGGGGTTGGGAGAGGGTTTGGGACACTCCTGGTAGTCCCCCCCACCGCCTTTCTGTGGGATCAGGAAGCTGCTTAGACACCTTCATCTGCTCACATTAAAATACGGCATTTGGCAAAGCGTGGCAGCCATCAAGTTTTGTCTGCCACATGCTCTGCCCAAGCTGCAGCCCAGCTGTCCTGAAGAGGTTCCAGAATGGAAATCATTACTGGTGTAAAAACAGGGGTTGACAGCCCAACAGAGAACATCTTGGGATCTGTTCAGGAAAGTTGCTGTCAGCATCCTGGATCCACACTATCTCCTGCCCCGTCTCTCCTGTCAGTGTGTGCTGGCCAAGAGCCTTCCCTCACAGAATGTGACACTGAGAATCCATTTTAGAGATACTCATGTCTTGCTCTGATTGCACAGTTCTGCTGCCTCCTGGCAAATTAAACTCACAAAAAAAAAAAAAAATCTCACTTCCATACGCAAATAGATTTCATACCTAGCCTGGTAAATCCTCACTGCAATTTTTTATGCATCAGAGGACAGGCAGGAAAGGAAAGTGAGCAGCAGGGTCACAAGGCAGGGTGTGAAACACACAGCAAACAATGGCCCTCTCTCCCTCACCTCGCTGAAAAACCCTGTAACCAGGGAATTTGCCGTCTCCCACGAGCACCCTCGGGTAAATAAAGTCCTGCTGAGCCCTGCATCAGCTGCAGCCCCAGCACGTGGGAGAACTCGCCCCATGCGCTCTGAGCTTGGCCTTTTCAATTAGGAAATATTATGAGAAAAGGTCTCCCCAAACACCTCTGGACCTGATTTTAATTTATGTAATACCACATTTTCATGTTAATAACAATGTGTATTTAAGACATCTGTTTGAAAGTCTGCAATGTTAATTTACTACAGAAAAAGAATGTCCATAAAAGTCCGTTATATTCTCTCTCTCTCTTTTTTTTTTTTTTAATTAACATTTTGCCTGTTTAATGGGTGCTTTACCAGAGTTCAAATTAAAATCAGGCCTTTTATCTTTATGGCTGCTGCATAGTCACAGCTGCTCACAGTTATATCACAGATGAACTGAGTCTAATTGAAAATAAAAATGCAAATAAAACCTACCCCATAACAGCTTTTCATGGATGGGGGCTACCCTAGCTGATTTAAGAAAAATAAAAATGACTCGCAGAGTTTGCAAGGAGGAAAACCTCGATTCCCATTTTTGGTGCTGAGCTTCCCCCTTGCGTTCCACTTCTGCCTAAAATTTGTCTGGAAAGGCCCATGGGCCCAGTGCAGTGTGGGCAGTGAGGGTGGCTCATGTTTCCACTGGAGCAATGCTGCAGACTGGGAGCTTCATTTCCTGACCACAGGACACTGCACAGAGGGAGTCAAATTAGTTTTGCAAGTTGCACTAATGCTTAAGATCACAGCAATTTGTATTAATAACAGCCTATTCAAATCTATCTCTGCCCCATCCTAGAACAAAAGGAGAAATAAAATTCCTCCTCTTTTCCAAGGGCTCAGAAGGATTTTGGTTCCTGGTGAAGCTCCACTGTAGTACATGGATGTTCACTCCTTTTATCTTGACTGTCACAGCACTGACACTCAGTTAAACCACTGCAATTCCTTTTACTCCAGTGCTTACCCTAAAACTGCTCCATCATAATCCCAGAATAGCCTGGGCTAGAAGGGACCTTTAAACTCATCTGATTTCAACCACGGGCATAGGACACTTCACCAGACCAGGTGCTCCAGCCTGGCCCTGAACTCTGATCAGAGCCACAGCTGTGACCAGAGACTGGCTCAGGAATCTGTCATTTCTTCCTCTCAACCCTGCACCCAGCCTCATCGGGGTACAGCAGTGGGGCTGGCTTTCCCTACAGGAAAAATTTCTCACCTATTTTTATATCCTTGTTATGGAAGAATTCTGCTCCTGTGGGCCAACACACAGCCCAAGTGCCTGCACTGCAAAGGAGGGAATTAAATTTGGGTTAGAAGTTCCTGAGCTGCTGCTGAAGGCCAGGAGCAAGCACACAGAGCTGGGGGCAGCTCCACTACCCTCATCTGTGGGGCTTCCATCCTGCTTCCAGGAGAAGCAAATCCAGAGCTGGACACACTTTTGCAGTGGTCTGAAAAGGGTCACAAATGTCAATGTGACAAAACTCACAGCAACTGGAGCCCTTAGTGCCCAACTGCACCCTCTGGAGTCTCCCCCACTGCATTTGCAAAACTTCTTGGTCTGTTCTTCCCCAGCCTGTGTTCTCCAAAATTCAAGGCAAATGACATTTTACAGCTGACCCATGAACAGCTTTCCTATCAGTATATCAGTTTAAATATAGATTAAATCAAGAGGTACAAGCCTGCTGATAAAGGTGTCAATAACCCCAAAGAACAATTTTCTACAAACAATGTGTTCTTGAACACCAGCAAATTCCCTTTTACAGTTATTCTGAAACCAACAGGTCAGAGTGGTTTAACTATACACAGTCCAGCCCTTAAAAATATTGCCCTTACCAATGTCACATTTGTCTCCAGTCTTCCCAGGTGGGCAAAGGCACTTCCCAGTCTTTGGATCACAAGGAGCATCTCCACAGTCACACTGATGCTGGCACCTCTCACCAAACCAGCCCCTGTCACAGCCTGACAGCAAGAGAACCCTTTAGATGCATTTTGAGTGGCAAGATGCACATTAAACTCAGAGTTTTCCCAGGATGTCTCAGAGGAAAGCTCATAAACTCTCTGCTGAAGTCAGTGTAAATGCCAAGCTTAATGAAGAATCAAACATAGTGGAATGGGCACAATATTTATATAAGCTCTCCTTCTGTTGAGGTTGTCTAATCTAACTTCTCAAAGGTATCTGTAAATCTGTCCCAGAAATGTAGCTGGCAGTTATTTTTATTTTTAATTAGAACTCTCTAGAAGACCTCTCCATAACACTCAACAGGTCTGACATGCACCTATTTAATAATCTTATTTGGAGTTTTAGAAGCAAATTTAGAATCAGTAAAAGGGACTTATTTTTAATAAATGGCATGTGGAACTCATTGCTGCAAGACATCATGGAGACCCAGACTTTCACTGTACTAATTGGAACCAGATTAGTTAATTTATAAGGGAATGGGAAAACCCAGCTGTATAACAAGAAATCTGTCCCAAATTCAGTGTTTCAGGATATTCATTAAGCTCAAAATATGGAAGTGGTGGCTCCCAACAAATATTTCAGTAATTATATGAAGTTTTTTGAGTTCTGCTTTTTTTTTTCTTTTCTTCCCCCCACTTTTTCTTTTTTCTTTCCCATCAGATGTGTACCAGTACCTTTTTCACAGTGGACACCATGATAACCCAAAGGACAAAGGCACTGTCCTGTCACTGTATCACAGGTTGCTCCATTTTCACAGGCACAGGCCTGAAGACAGCCCAGCCCATAAAATCCAAGGGGGCACCCTGAAAAATTAAAAGTTCATGGAGAAAATCATACACACCATTAATATCCTCTGTATTCTCTGTGGCATCCCCTGGCAGCCAACAAAAAATTATACTTATCTTTAACTCTAATAATAATGCCATGGACTTTTAAACTTGCACCATGCAGCTTCAGAGACATGCAAGATGTGGAAGGAGCTGGATGATCTGGGACATCCCCAAAATTTTGAACTGAACCAGTGAGGTGTTTCTTGGGTACAATGAAGCCCCAAACCTGTGACAATTACCCTGAGTGTCTCCACTTACTGTGCTCACAGGAGTGGCCGTAGAAACCCTCGGGGCATCTGCAGCAGCCTGTGAACCTGTCACAGGTGCCATTGTGCTGGCACAGGCAGTCCAAGGAGCAGCCAGCCCCATACTTTCCCGGGAGACATTCTGCTGGCAGGACATGGACAGACAAACAGACAAACAATCAATAACAGCCCTCACCCAGAAAAGCTCATATGTGATAGATTGCATTGCCCAGACATGACGCCCGGGGAATGACTTGCAGACCCAAGAATATTTGTTATGAAGACACAGGATTTCTGCACAACCATGATGCATTTACATACTTTGGTGAGAAATCTTTTATGTTATATAGATGTTTGAACAGCAATTTCCTCATAGTTTTAACCATCTGCCTTTTTCCATTTGTCACTTCATGGACTCGATGCCTAACTATGCATTGTAAAGCCATGTAGTGAATAGCATAAATTAGATTTTCTCTTTTTTTTCTTTATCTACAGCAATATTTTCTTTTAGGCACTTAAAAAGTGTGAAAGAAAACATGAAGCTTTTCCTCCTCTGTGTTATCATTGGAGTTCACACTATTTGAATTCCTAATAAAACTAGGAGGATCTTTTTCACACATAGCAACAGTCTGTCCATGTATAATGAGCTATCTGCTTTTACAGAACTAAACACGTCTCAAATTACAGAAAGCCAAGTCATGCAGAAGGGACTGTGCCAATATAATTAACCTCAGCATCATCTCTGAATAAGTTAACTTCCCACTGCTGGGATAATTTGAATCTGGGCAGACGAACTTAAACGAGCGTGGCCGTCCAAATAATCAGATTGAGAACTCGGCAAATGCCAGACAGGATCTTCCAGGAACATCATATCTAATCTCTATTAAAAGGATGCCTGATTAGCTGTCTTTGATTTCCAGTCACAACACACTCAAACCCACACTGTTGTGGAGATCAAGACTCAATTTTCCAATAATTTCACTCCATCAAAAGACAAATAGTGAAGTTCTCTCTAATGATACAACACACAGTCCCTTATACAATGTGTGCATGTCTGCCCCTGTGCTCCACTCCAGAGATGTTTTATCTGTGAGATACACCCACAATCCACTGCTCCATGTGGGGACACCTGCACCACCCTGCTGAGGCAGCCCCAAAGCAGCCTGTGGGTGACTACAGAGCTCTCCAGGAACAGATAAATGGAGATGAACACAGGTGGCCTTTGCTATGTCACCCAGATATTGGTTCACTGCAAATGTTTTAGAGCCTGTCCACAGAGAACATTCACTGCCACTGAATCCTCATGGGATTCACACTGTGAGTAGCTGCATCTTCCATTTCCTCCATACTCCTCCTCTGCACACAGATGCACGGTGGGGCTCTGAGGCTCCTCAGATGCAGATTGAAACAACTGCAGCTCAGAATGCTGCTAAAAAGTGTCCTTTCTATAGGACACTTTTATATAGGGACACTCCCCTGTAACAAACAGTTCTTGGTATAGATATATATGGAGTTTGAAGTGAATATTCTACAGGTGTCAGGGACAGAAGTGCTGTAAATGAGAGCCTGGGAGGGTGTTGGGGAGCTTAAACCATGGCAGTTATGATTAAATGATGACATTTGCCTTGAATGTGTATTCAGAACTATTTACTTGTATTTCATACGAGTAAACTTGCGGTTTCCTGAACATTTAACCCATAACTATACAGATATCTCTTACCTACAGAGAAAAATAGGAACGCAGAAATGGAGAATGGTTTTTGGGAAGTTGTGGGAAGACTGGGCTGACAAGAGAGATTCTGGAGTAGGATATGAGCTTATTCTGTTAGTGTGCTTTGTCTTGCACAAGGGACAGCTGTCATGGAGAAGTAAGGGTGAGAGAGCAGAACAATCTCAATTGCTTTGGACAGATTTTGGGAAGTCAATACTTGGGAAGTTCAGTCCAGAGTCAAATGAAAGAGAGGAACATAACCAGTGAGAAGGAAGACAGGCTTCTGAGGATCACATGGAAGAAGAAAAAAACCAACATTCCTATGAACAAAAGAACACAAAAGTTGGACAGAAGAAATAATGGAGTGAAGAAATAAGGGAATTCATGAGCAAGACTCAGGAGGAAACTGTCTTTGAAAAAAAGACCTGAAGCTCTAACTAGGGCAGCTCTGAAACTGTTTGTCTGTGGGTGTGTGAGGACACTGCAAACCCCAGATTGAGTGTACAAATGCACTGCCATCGAAGCAGGAAATCACCTTTCTCACAGGATCTTCCTGTCCAGCCGAGCCCACAGGTGCAGTTGCCATCCACGTGGTCACAGATGCCACCATTCTGACAGGTACATGTCAGATGGCAGTTGGGGCCATATTGTCCCTGGGGACACACTACAGAGAATTAACAAAGTTTGAAAAAACCCAAAAATTAGCACCCCAAGAAAAGGATGAAGGTGACAGGGAATAAATACAAACACATGATCCCCATATGTGTCCAAAGTAATTAGGGTCTCCCTAGGGTGGTGGGACACTACTCCATGATTATTATCAGTTTCACCCAGACACTCTGTCCTGACATATCCCCTCAGCTTTCTGGAGAAGCCAGTGCCCTGGCAGGAGGGTGGCAGGGAGGTGTGGGCAGGATTAGGCTGGGTGATGGAGCGTGGAGAGACAGAGGCTGAGCACCCCAAACTGCAGCCTTATCATCAAAGGCCCTGGGGAACGTGGCTATGAACAATGTTTGGCACTGAGTTTATTTGCTGGGTATTTGAAGTGTGTCACCCTCTGGTGAGGTGACCTGGGTTCTGCTTTGTTACCTTGCTGACAGGCAGGTCCTGTGTGGCCAGGGGCACAGGTGCACTCGCCAGTCCGTGGATCACACTGGCCTTTGCCACAGGCACAGACCTGGGCACAGTCCTTCCCATACCGGCTCTCGGGGCAACCTGAAGGGAACACAGGATTTGTTAAACACCCAGCAGTTTTCATTTTTAACTTAGCCACAATCTTAGGGGAAGAGCTGGTTTTGTTTTTATTCCACCTAATGCACTTCAAAGCATCAACTATGAAGCCAAAACCCTCCCAAAGACATGACTGCTTTACCTTCTGAGACTACTTGTGATTATAAATATAATCCATGATTTCACATGGAATATTTACTGTCTTTCCTATCAGAAGAGTGAATATACAACTGAAATATCAGCTGCTCATCCTTCCACCTTAAAACATCTTTCCTTCCTTAATGTTGATGCTGCCTAACACCAAAGAGCAAAGCTATGGGCAACAAAACATTCAAACATTGCTTTTCTGTGGATAAGCTGAAGAGAACTCCACAGAGTCCAGAGCTTTTGAAGGAGCACAGAAATTCAGCTACACCATTTAGCTCTGAAACAGAGAAGTAACAGTAGAGTTGCCATGGAGTCTTTACCAGTTTTGCCATGGCAAAACTTGATATTCTTCCCATTTATTGAAACTAATGGCACCATAGTGTGAAGAAAAATATTGAGATAATTTCTCAACCTCCAAATTTTGGACAGGAAGAAGGAACTTGAGCAATTCACGCTGAGCTGGCTCTAGAAATAAATTTGGGCAAGCAGGTTGCAATCCTGGGGTAAGTGCCCTTGCTTCTATGCATGTAGAAGCGAGGGAAAATATTTTGCAAGAGATTTTTTACAAAGCTGGAATCCTGATTTACAATTCAAGGAAGAGGTAGCTGGGATCTGTCTGTTTTTCTTCTGACAAGCTCTTATGCAAATGATGCTCTCTGCTGTGTTTTGACAGAAGCAGAACATGAATGTTGGCTTACTTTTGCTGCAGTTGGCTCCGATGAAACCGGGAGCGCAATCACACGTTCCTGTCACGGGGTCACAGTGGCCTCCGTTCATGCATTTACAGGGATTTTGGCAGTTTGAACCGTAGGTACCTTTTGGACACCCTGTTTTAAAAGAAAAAATACCCAGGAATTAGGTTAGGTTGCTACTGGGCTTGTTGCATTTCATGTCTTAAGCACTTTGTTGCTTTCAGTTAAAGTTTTATTTTAATTTTCTAATGTTATCCACTTTCAGAGGGCCAGTAGTAGGCATTGAGGAGCAGCTGGCTGCTTTGGACAATGGGACAGCACTGACTGTACTGTCAAATCCTGGAGAGCTGGACTGAGTGCTGCTGCTCCTCACTCTGTGCTCTCCCATTCCCCTCATGTGACAGTAGCAAGAAAAGCAAGCCCTGTTCCGCAGAGGTTTTGCTCTTGGTATTTCTATTCCAAATGAATGTATTCCCTCTTTCCCTCCTACACAGAAGGAGAGATGGGGTCATTCTCCCTCTTCCTTTGGGCAGCAGCCACCTGGTTTGCCCAAGTCAGCGAGAAGCTGTGAGCTATTTCTGCCTCTTTTAGCAGCTTTTATGGATATGGGGTAGGTCACATCTTCTAAAATTCTGTAAGTTGGAGAAAGTTGGTTTCCTCTGTAATCTACTCCTTCCCTGCAAACTGGAGCTGGCATTGTTAGTGGTTGCCCTGAGAGGCTGCAGATTCCCCATCCCTGGAAGTGTCCAAGGCCAGGTTGGATGAGGTTTGGAGCACCCTGGGACAGTGGAAGGGGCTGGAACTGGATAGGCTTTAAGTTCCCTTCCAACCCTGTGGATGGAAGACCATGAAAATGTGCACGACAGCAACACAGAATTTCAGAAGACAGCTTCTCAGAAAATAGATACGGGAGGAACATTATTTAAATGCAAAGCCAGAAAACTCTCTGAGGAAAAAAAATAGCTGTATTTTATAAGAACCACAAGAATCATTACACCTGGATGGATTGCTGAGCCTGTGTTACATGGCAACAAACTGCCTATGGAGAGGTTTTCCAGGTGGTAGTGAGGATTTCTGGTTTCTCTTTGGACATCTAATGTTCAAGGAGAATTGAACAAAAGATCAGGAAGATGTAAATGCATTTGCCATGCTTAGTTTACATCTTTGGGATGATCTTCAGAGATCGAGGTTGGAACTGAGGGGAAGAGCTGGGCAGAGCTTCTGGGCACAGGCACCAGTGAATCTCCAGTGTGCCACCTCTGAACTATGGAGATGCAGGTTATCCTCCTAATTTTCCAGTATACTGAGAGAATGAGTAGCTGGTGCTTGAGCAGCATGGTCATTATCCAACAGTTACAGTTGTGCTACTACCTCTAAATGTCATTTCTTTGCTCTCCCCTTCCTTCTCTTCCCTGGCAGAAAGAAAGTCTGTGGCTACTTTAGAAACCTGGTTGAAAATATAGTTGCTCACGTCTCCAAGCAACAGATCCCTTGCAATCTGTGCATAAATAACTTAATGTATTTTGTCTTTCCTAAAGGCATGGAAGCATGGCCTGAGTGGCTGGAGAAATCTCTGGCTTTTCTGAACTATTCAATAGTGAGGGAGAGCTTATAGGGAAGCTTTGAAGGGGTGCCTTTTAAAATAAAACTGAACATTGGCTTCTGCTCAAACCAGAATAGCAGATCATCAGGACTAAACAGATACACACTTTTATAACACAGATACTCTCCCCAGCCCTTCTTAAACAGACTCTTCTCAATGAATGTTCTGTCATCAGTGCTTCCATCTGCCAGGATGCAAAATCTGTTTCACGTGCAAACCCTGGCATTAAGGAATGAACCCTGCAACACCCCCTTCATTCCCACCAAGACTTGAAGTTAAGGACTCATCCAGATTCAGTGATTTAATTAACTCATGTGAGTTTCCCTTTTCCTCCTTCTTTTCCTTTTGGTCATCATTTGGATTTTCTCCTTTTTTAAAAAAATTCTGTCTCCCAGACTCCAAAAGATGCTGCAAAGCCTTAAGAGCTATTCCTTAGCTCAAGGCTAGCAGAAGTTGCTCCACTATTGAACAGGATGCAGTAATTCGCTTCTTACCAAATTCTTTGTCCTTGTAGAATTTCTTGTATTTTGGTTTGAGAAGGAGCAACACACACAGAGCATGTTCAGCTGCTGCAATGTGCACATGCTCAATAACAAGGCCACCTCATCTGTTAGTACTTTGCAGAAGAATTTTGATGCAGATAACGAGGGCAATTTGCACCATGTCCTGCCATTTCAGTAGGCTCTGCCTTTGCAAAGAGGGCTGGTGTTATTCTTGCACCACCAGTTATCTCATAAAGACATTTTCTAATTTAACAGTTTCCTGTGCTTCTGACTGATGGCTTTTTCTGTGAACAAAAGAGTGGCAGCCAGATTTCCACCTCATTTCCTGATTTTCCTTCTGCTTTGAGTGGGTTTGTCATGACCAAGAGTTCCTAAATCTTTCCATAGCAATTGCACACACTGAGGCATTTCTGACCAATGCTATTAAATCGCATTGTTAAATAATCCCTTCTGACACATCCTGTCACCTACAGCTTGAAAGTGAAGCTGGTGAGATCTTTCTGGCTCTGGGTGCTCCCAGACCAGTCAATGTCACAGAAACATACCATGCTTTCTTTTAAAAAAAATCATTTCACCACCACTTACTGCTTTTTACTCCTTCTAACAAGTACATCTGCCCATCCACCAAGTTATGGACAAGTGATGGGAACCTTACTGCAAGTTTGTCTGCTTCCTCTGGACCCTGCCAAGAGACTTTTTCAGCTCCTCACTCCAAAATTTGAGAACATGAAAGCCCCATTGCTCTTGGCTCCTGGAAATTTGACTTCCCAGCCAACTACACCTTTTATAGATACTTTCTTGAACTTTTTTTCACTGTACTATAAATACAGCAGCAGTTGCCAGAAACTGTTTCCAGCAGCATCTAACCACATGTTGACTGGACCAGAGCCCGTTTGGGAGCGGCTCCCTGTGCTGGTTTTAATATTCTATCGAGAGCTTCTTCACCCTGGAGCAGCCCCAGCTTTCCCTGCAGTGAGGACAGCAGGAACTTGGAGTATTCCCACCAAAGTCACGCAAACCATCCTTGCTTTTCAGTCAGTCTCTGCAGAATCAGGCCCAGAATCTCTCCCTCCACTAATCTAAACTTCAAATAACTCACAATTAACTGTTTTCCTTCTTTTTTTGTGTGTCTCTACAAGTGGCACAGGGGACAATAGGAACAACACAACCATAGATTACTATTTTTCTGTCATTTCCATAATTTCATTATTTCTCCAATAAACATCTAACAAACCTGTGTTTAAGAATTTGCTGTATATTTTTGGAATCTCAGAGTACAAAATACCATGAAATCTCAAATCTCATACTCTTTAGGTTTAATCCCAGCTACACAGAAATCCATGGCAAAAATCCCCCCAGAACGCAGCATAACATGGATTTTATTTTGCAATTGATATTTTTATATCTTTTCTATCAGAACTTCGGTGTAATTGTTAATGCTCTAAATTTCAAAATTCTGAAATAAAACCTGAAGTATCTAAGTAAGTTTGAGGACATTTACTGTAATGAGAGATTTAGTGCTACACACACAGGTAATCACTACTGAGAAATTGTTACATAAAGGTAATAGGCTGACCATGATTAAGTCTTTTAAAATGATCCTGTTAAATAGTTGATCTCCACTACTGCTCTACTATAACATTTATTATAATCTAATGTATAATGGATCCAGATGGCTCCAGCCCCAGTGCTGAAGGCCAGATTTCGATCTCACTTACAGCAAAAACTGATGCACAAAGGACAGAATCAATCCTTTGTATTTTATTTATAATTTATATTTTAAAGAATAACTTGTGATGACGTGATGGCAATACAAAGGCCCATCTTCAAAGTGAGTCTTTCTCCTATTTCTGTTGAAGGAATAAAACTGGTTTAACCCTTACTAGAGCTGCACATGTCACAGCTGGCTTTTGTATCCAAATTGTCATCCCAAAAAGCAATTAAGACACACAGAGCTGTGCTGGATTCCCAAGAAAGGGAAATCAGCACTTGCCAAAGAGAAAAAAACTGAGCAAGAAAGACAACAGCTTTTTTGGTTTTTTTTTTCCCCTTTTTTTCTCCTCTAAATGAGACTATTACAAGCTATGGAGTAAAACCAAAATTAAAGTTGTAAATAAAAAGGTAATTAACTGTCTCCTTTATTGGCTGCTTTGGTATATGTTTCTTATCAGTTGCCACATTCCACCAGAAACAACTTTACAGATGTCCTAAAATACCGGCATGAGCCATGTGGATCTGGGAATATTTTTTATGATGGAGCATCGGGCCAGTTGGCATTTTGTCCTCTACACTAGTCACCATTTTTCAATCCAGAGTAACAGTTGGTTTAATTTGATTGTTCCTCAGAAGGCTCTGCAACTGAAAGGACTTTATGAATCACTTGGATTTATTGCCAATTTCAGCTTGTTGTTTTCTCATAACCATTTGTCCTTACTTGAGCATGCAGAGATTTCGGGAAGTATTTTGGACTTGGTATTTAGAAATGAGAGAGCTGTACAGTATCCAGGTGTAGCTGAGAAATGCAATGCAGAGAATGATCTTTACATTCTTTAGCATGGCATGATATTGGAAAGAATTTAGCTGGTAAATCTGGTGGTTTAAAAAATTAATTTGAAGGATTGAATTAGTTACATTTTTGAACTAACATTATTAATGATTTTTTTTAGAAAATTGTTTTAAAAAATGAATTCCTTGCATAATACAACAACTTTATTTAGTGTAAATTAACCCACCCTATGCTTACTTCCTGTACTGTAACTTATTTTAATACTATAACTTTTATAATTAACCTCTACTTCTCTCAGTCACCGCTGCACTGACACAGATTAACCCAAAGCACCAGCAGATGCTTCTGCAAGACTCAGTTCTCTGTCAGAAAGGCAACAACCCCCAAAAATACTCACGGAGGTGGCAGTGGGCCCCATGGTAGCCCGGGCTGCAGGAGCAGTGGCCGGTGACAGGGTGACATTCCTGATTCTCAGCAGAGCACTGGCACACTCCTTGACAGTCCTGCCCATACGTGCCTGGTGGACAAGCTTTGGGAAGAAGAAATGCAAACCAATAAATTAAATTTGTCTTGGTAAATATAGCCCTCAAACAAAGAGCGGGCTGAGATTTATTAAATAAAATCCCTGCCTACGGAATGACGCTCTCCTGCGGGACATTGGATTTATTACATTTACTTGGGGGTTACTTGACTGCTTGATTTTGTTTTGTTCAGTCAATTTGTGCCCAACTGTCAAGGGCCAGATACAATTTTCTTGTCACTAGAAAAAAAAATCATAGGGAAATGTCAGGTAAAATTGACTAAAATAACACTATAATTCCCAAGGGACCAGGCATATGGATAAAGACATTCTACCTTTTGCAGAGAGTTTAAACTTGCAAAGCTGCTGCAACATCAACATCTCTACAGGTTTCATTCTGCCTCCTGACAGCCACATTGCCTACAGGTTTTGGACCTTCCACATTTAATTCTTACATCTCATTTCCATTAAGCTGCCCTGGTTGTGCCCTGGTCAGCATTTAGAATCCTCTGGTGGAGGATATGGGGCACTGATGTCAGTCCTTTCAATTCTTATTTATTGCTGGTTCTCCCTTGGCTAAAGTAGGGATCAGGCAGTTTTGTAGGGAGGAACAAAATCAGTGTTGCAGCTGGGGTCAGAGCAGGAGCCTACTTCCAAAGACTTCTGGGGGACCAAACTCCATGCTAAAAAAAGCCAGAAAATGTCCTTTCCATGAGCTCTGAGAGCAAGAATAGAAAGCCTTGCACAGGGACAACCATAGCTGAGCTGCTGCTTTACTGACAGCACAGCACAGGGCTGGGCTCCACTGGCACATCCTCAGCCTGTTTGGGTCCAGTTCAGCTCCCTGCCAGTCCAACAGCTGCAAACAGAAAGGGCAAACCCCAGCAGCCCAACCTGTGCTGGCACAGAGCTCAGAACTGGCCAAGCCACTTGGGCAAGGGACAAGCAGCCCTTGGCCATTGTCCCTCCTGTCAGGTTATCATCTCTCCCCTCTTCAGGCATCACATCACCACGTTTTGATTCAATAAATCAATGTATTAGTTAATCGACAAGGGAAGTATTTGTGCTGTGTTACTGTGGACACACACATTTAGAGAGCTGGGGAATTCCAGCTTGGAAATTCTTTTCAGGCCTGGATTTCTCCTGACTCTCAGCTCCATTCCCAGGCTGACAAGCTGACTGCAGCTTCAGTTAGGGAGGAAGTCTCCCAGGGTGACAACATGGTGACAAACAGTGGAATTCATCATAAAGATTAACCCCTGGTGTCTTTCCCGTGGGACACATCCTGAGGTGCTGTCCCAAGGATGTTTTTCCCAATTGTCCAATGAACTACTGTCCTGTCCTAGCTGCACGTAACACACTTTAAATACTGGTTGTCCGTACAGTAAAGTTGGCCTTTTTTCCCCAAAGAGGTCCGTGTGTGTTGCTGTCCTTTCTCTCTCTTTTCAGCACAGAAACCACATCTTACAAACTCACTCTTGTCGCAGCCGAGGCCGGTGAATCCCGGGGGACATCCGCAGGCTCCCGTCAGGTGGTGGCAAGGCCTTCCCGGGGGACAGCGGCACCGCCGGGCACAGCCCGCGCCATAGCGGCCCGGCAGGCAGGCTGCAGGGGGACACCAACCCTGTCAGGGCCAGCAGCACGGGACAAAGCCACCCCCTCCACACACCCATCCCTGACAGCACCTCCAGCCCAACCCCGTGGAACGGGGCCGTGAAAATATCCAGGCACGGCCTCGGGGTTTTTGGGGGGAACGCGTGGCCCGGGGGGAACGCGCGGCCCTGGGCCAGCTGCCGGCCCTCACTCACGTTTGTCACAGTGCCGCCCTCGCCACCCCGTCTCGCAGTGACACGCTCCAGTCCGGGGGTGGCAGGACCAGCCGTGGGCGCAGTCACACCGCTCCTCGCAGCCCGTGCCGAAAAATCCCCGGGGACAGGCTGGGGACAAGCAGAGAGAGCCATGTTCTACCTGTTGGCCTGGGAGCAGCCTCCACTGGCCATCAGCCAGGATCCTCCTTGCTGGGCTCCTGCTCACGAGGATGTTTAGCTGAGTGCGTGGCCAGAAAATATCAGTGAAGATATTAAAAACATTACAAGCATTTAACGCTGGCTGCTAACGAGTGTGCACAGGAAAGTTTGCAAAGTCACAGCCTGGAGTGTGAATCCAGATGGGGTCCGTGGAGAGGGTGATGCTGTTTGCTTTGATGCACACAGGGACAGCTTTTTGAGCAGTGGGAACTGTGCCCAGAACCTCCCAGGTCTCTGCAAAGTGACCAAAAAGGAAGGGACGTGGGCACTGAGAAGGCTTGACAGGTCGCACTGGTGGTGAGGCTTTGAGAGTCCTCAGCACCTCAGGAGACCTCAGAAAGCTGCTTGTGGCTCGCTAAAAGCACAGCACCTCAGTGGCTGAGCTGAAAGCATGTTTTAAGTCACCTTTTATGAGATTTAATCCCTATTTCAGGGATTCAGATGGCTCTACGTGTGCCAAACAGCTGTGTCAAATCTGGGTCATGTGCCAGATCTGAACTATCTGAACCATCAAAGTCCAGTTTGCTGAGCTCCCCTCAATGACCCACAGAGACGAGCAGCAGGTGGCTCATCTGGAAAATTCTCCTTAAAACTCCCTCCCTTTCATGTGTTCTTGCTTGTGTGCATAAGGCAGAGCAATACCTTCATTTTCTTAGCAGGCAGGGAACAGATGTAGGAGGAGATAAAATGGCTTGGACAAGGGCATGGCTGGGGAGAGACTTGCCTGTGGGTCTGAGATGGGGTGAGAGGGCATAAATCCTGACTGGCCTGCAGAATACTGGGAATTTAAGATAGACAATAGAAAACTGGCAGAAATGGCAGATGGTTAAAATGAAGGATTTGCAGAAGGAGCTGCCCTTACCAACATCACAGCGGTCCCCGGTCCAGCCAGCACGGCAGAGGCATTTCCCTGAGTTCTGCTCACACTCCCCGTGCTGGCAGCTGCAGTTCTGCTCACAGCCCTCTCCAAACTGCCCAGCCCCACACTCTGAAACGGGATGGGGGAGGCTGATGGGGGGCTGGGCTGGAGCAACCCCAGCAGGAACACCCTCATGCCTATATGATAAGCCACCTAAACTGGGCCTAAAAACCTCCAGTGAAGAGAATTTTGACGCCTCCTTTGGCAAAATTCTCTAGAAATACACCATTTTCCTCTTTCAGCATTTCTTTCTTTCTCCTTAAATGGAGCTTATTACCTATCTGCCCAGTTCCCAAGGGACAAAGAATAGCTTATTCTTCTCCTCTGCCCAGCAAGTTTCCAGCACCATGGATATGTTATATGTTCTAGTACCAATACTATGTCTCCCCTCAGCCTTTTCATTTCTGACTGAACACCCCCAGTTTAACTCATCCCCACCTGGTGTTTTCCATCCTTTTGCCTCCTTTTTCCTCTGGGTTGTCTCAAACCAGACCCCGGCACAACTGACCTTTCTTTCAGAGTGACTGGCTGAGGTGCTGGAGGGGTGGAGGAGGTGGTGAGACTCACCCAGCTCACAGGCTGTCCCCGTCCAGCCCTGGGGACACTGGCACTGGCCGCTCACAGGGTCACAGGTGGCCTGGCCGTGGCAGAGGCAGCGCTGCAGGCAGTTTGCTCCGTACCATCCACGGGGACAGGCTGCAAAGGGAGGCAGGGAAAACCTTCCATCAGGAATTGTAGGAAAAGGAAACAGGTTCAGCACCACCTCTCCCACCTTACAGCCCTTCTGGCTCTGGAAGATGCTGTGGGAGGTACAACCAAACAGAAATGGGGACAAAACCAATAGGGAATTATTCTGACTATTGTACAAACAGTGAACAAAGTAGGTGATGAAGTGAATTAGTGACCCACCAAATAACCTTGAAACTTTCTGTTTATACCTACAAAACCCAATTTTTGTTTCCTTCCAGCTTTCTCAGCACTAGGGAATGCAGCTCTTGATTTCCCTGTTCTCCGAATTTCTTTGAACAGTCCTCTTAAAATCACAGTTCCTTTTCCAACTGATCCTGCTGCCCACAGCTGGCTGGTGACATTTCACCATTTACCTAATTTTAATTAGGCAAGTCTATTAATTCCTATCACAACCACTTTCTATGGATAGAACCTAATTTTTTGGCAAAAAACTACACACCTCTGCTATGTGCCAGAGTGACTCCTCTTTAAGACAGAAACAGGGGCAAGCTCTCACTTTGGAAAAGCACAGGTACCAGAGGATGGCTCCTCAAGCCTCACACAATTATTCTACCTCCTCACTTCAAAGAGAAAAGAAATCCCCAAACATGTATTTAAAGAGAAAAGGTGTGTTTGAAAGTTTTTGTAACTGTTATTTTGGTTTTGTATTTGTGGCCTTTGGACAACACAAAAATTTAGGTCATGCCTAACATGTCATCAAGAACAGTTTGGTGCCTTCTCAATTTTATATCCTCCATGGAAAGGCCTCTTCATAGCAGGTTTTAAAAGGGGAATGTGCTAAATTTAAATACCACTCTACCCCTGCCAGCTTTCATCCCCTCTTCCTAGCAATCCTCTTGGGATGCTGAAGGGCAGAGTCTGAGTGGAGGTTCTGACTCCAAATCCCTGCTCACCCAGGAGCACCCACAGCATTCCATGGACTGCTGCCACCCCAGGGACCTTGTGGGGAAGGCACAGAACAAGGAGCTTCTGCAATGGGGATGGACAGACTTTTTCTACTGCCTGGGGTGCATGGAATGGGATGTGCAGTGCAGCCTTTCTTTGCCAGCCTCTTCTTAAGGCTCTGTGGAGCTGGGCTTGTGTTTAAGCCTCACGTATGGGTCTGATTGCCAAGGCTGGAAAGCTCAATGCCTTTCACATGTTCTGGATTTAGGCTCTGTCTGGAACAGCACAAGGTAATGCCGAGGATCAGTCTGGTGCATGGGACAGTAAAGCAGCCCATAGAAAAGAAACAGAGCTTCATTTCAGCGTCATAATTGGGAGTTTTATGGACCTTTTCTCCCTTCATCAGCCTTCAAAATCAGCTCTCTTTCCAGTTTATGGCTGTTTCACCCCTCTGCCCTGTGCACACTAGAATCCTACAACACAGTGTCATGGATTAATTTAATGGAGCAATTCACGTCACTGTGGATCCAAACCCAATGACAACACAGGGCAATGAGCTGAGAGCTGAAACACCACTGAGCTTTCCCCAAACACAGGTTTTATTTTTCCCTCCTATAATCCATAGGCAGAGGGTTGAATTTCCAACTGTACCTTCTTGGCAGGTGGCTCCTTTCCAGCCTGGACTACAAAGGCATATCCCAGTTACGTGGTGACAGCGAGCTCCATTGTGACAGTGACAAGTGTTCCTGCAGCCTGGCCCATAGCTGTTCCCCTGGCAGGCTGCAAGACAAAATTCCATAAAATCCCATCAGGAAACATCCAAGGAAGCACAGAGCAAGCGTGAGACACAATGCAGTACCAGGGACATCAGGTTGGAGCTGTGCTCCAATGACACTTTACACATTATAACAGCGCCTAAGTCCATAGAGAATCATAGAATCATTAAGGTTGGAAAAGATCTTCAAGATCATCAGTCCAACCTTTGGCCAAATACCATGATGATCCTTAAACCAAATCACACAGTTCTGTGTCTACTCATGTTTTGAACACTTCAAGGAATGGTGACTTCACCATCCCTGGAAATATATATATATATATATATATAAAACTCCATATAATAATCATGCCTGACTCTAGAAGCAATAATAGAATCATTTAGGTTTGAAAAGACCTTTAAGATCATCAAGTTCAACTGTTAACTCAGCACTGCTAAGTCCACAATACCAGCCAATATATAAACTGCAAAAGGTATTAAAAACATACTCTACAAATTAAGATCATATAAACTGAAACTGCTTTGCAACACTCACAGTTTAGAGATAATGTGTCTTATGAAGGCCTAACATAATGATGTGGGTTAAAAATATGTATCATAGCCCATTCTGAAGAGGTTTCTATCAAGGGGCTGGATCACTGGGGGTGATGGATCAGCTGTCATCCCCTGCTCTGCAGAACGTCTTTGTGCTAAACTAATGGTCCAGCAGAACTGCCAGCCTGACAGCCTCGGTATTTATTTGCATCCTGGTAAGAGAACTGACAACTTCATTGTTTTCAGTGTTCATTTTTCACAGCTGGGTGCCTCTGCTCACTCAGACTCTCATTTTTTGGTCAGAGAGGGGTGATATTTTCAATGAGTTTGGTTAAGCAGCTGGCTCCCAGGTGAAAACTTAACGCAGTCATCTCGCAAGCAAATGCTCTGCTTTCAGTGCTGCTGCCTGTGAAAAATGGCAGTGATAAAATTCCTGAAGTCTCCCTTGCACTGAAAATTTGGATAGCTTTGAATGGTGGAAAACAGACAGCTCTGCTACCCTGTTTTCTTCAGATAGCATCCAAAATGATACAAGAGGGGTTGATGGAGCTGGATTGCTTCCTTGCATGGTTTCTGTACTGCACTGCAGGGCTCTTGTCAGAGCCTCTCATCCTTGCAGCACTTCTGGCATGCACTGGAGAGGCAGAAAAAGCCTGGATCCCTGATGCAGGAGAGTGTCCAGCACTCGTTGAATGTGACATCTTCCATGTTTCACAGTCAAACGGTGAATTTTCACCAAACCTCTCTGCCTTTCAGGGTGTCGGTGAACATGATGCAGTGCTGTGGGAGAGCAAGTCCCTGGGGACAGAAGAGAGGTGTGAAACCACCTTGATCTTGGAGGTGAACTTGGCTGACAGTCTCTGACCCATTCCCAGCCCTTTTCTCCCCATCTGAGGGCTTCCAGCTTCCCAGCCTGGTTCTCAGACACCATTTCTCCCAGGACTTCTTTTCCACACTGCTCGTTCTTGTCATCGCTTGGACCCCGTCCATGTTGAAACCACAAGAAAGAGCAGGAGCTCAGTCCCATCACAGCTAAAAGTTTGTTCTGCAAATGAAGTTTGGTTGCCAAGTGAAAAGTTCAACACATCTACAGAGCTCTGGCTCGGTCTTTGGGAGCAGAACTAAATATTTCCACAATACAGACCAGAACTATAGCACAACCAAGCCAAAGGAAAAACCAGCTCATCACCAGATCCCCTGACTGGTTAGCAGTGGATTGTGTGAGGTTTTTGGAGTACGTGTGCAAAGTTTGTTACACTTACCAAAATGACAATAGAGTGTTTCAGTGAAATTTCTGGTAAGAAAGCAGAAATCTCTGGAGAAGAAAATTTTAACTTGTTTATTGGGTAGACACAAATGTTTTTTTTGCTTCCTGGTGGGACAATCCTGATTTTCAAAGTACTTTTCTGAAGATTAAGGAAAAAAGTGATATACTGGAGCTATTTCATAGAGTTCCACAACTGAATGTACAAATATCCGTGGGCCTTTTCTTTCTTCGAGATGAGAGAAAAGGGATAATTTAATCCAAAGGTTTAAATTAATAGATTTCTTCCTGGTTCAAAATTTTCCTCTTGGTGTCTTTCCTCTGCAAGAGGAGGATTTATTTGTTTGTAGTCTTTAAAATCCCTGTTTGCATGCAGAGTAAGGAACATATGAAACTGGAGACTTTCCTTCCAGACTAGAAGTCAACAGCCATCAAAAGTGCCCAGGAGCCCAGGAAAATGATGGGCTCTAATGTTCTATAGGGTGACCAGTATCTTTGATTTCAAGTGACTTCTGTGGATTATTCTCCACAAAATGAAGCTTTAGCTTTAAAAGAACAGGGAATTTGCAAATTCAAGTGCTCACACACCATGAAATGTCAAACCCCTGTTATCAGTGCCTCCGGCTGAGCAAATTTTTCTGTAGTAATTTATTTTTCAAACCAGTGTGGTCTCTTTAACCACAAGGAGCCACTTCAGTGAAGATTCTGCTGAGCTCCAACAGCTCCAGAAAGAGGCATGTCTAGTACTGACAGAAGTAAGGCAAAATTCAGATGTTGAATTGTGTACATCTGCTACAGACCATATGCAGCATGAGATTTTTGGAGGGTTTGGTTGGGTTTTTTAAGTTTGTAAACTTTGGATGAATTTGCAGTGAATCAGAATGGTTTGGGTTGGAAGGGGCCCTAAAGATCATCGATTTCCAAACCCCCTGTCATGAACAGGGATGCCACTACTACATCAGGCTGCTCCTTCCATCCAACCTGGCCTTGAACACTTTCAGGGATGGATGATTACATCTCTATCACAAATGACAAATGTCAGGTCCTCAGTTCTGTATCACTGAGGTATCACAGCACTCAGTGAAACAGTTCATTAAAACAAAACAAAATAATAAAAGCAAAAAAAAAATAAGAATAGACAACATACTTTTCCTAAGCCTCTTTCTTGGAAACCTAAAATACCTCAGGTGGACACTCAAAAAAAATCCCCAAATAAAATCTCAGAGCACAAACTGAAGCTGAGACAGAGCTTGCTTGGCAGATTTCACCCCAGATTAACATAATCCATTTTCAAACAACTGAAACCCACGGCCTGGTAATGGAAAGCATTAGGCAGCTTCAACAAAAGGCATCACTGTCCGTATTGCCTGTAATTAGATAGCAGAGTATAAAACTCACTGCATGGCTGGCTTAGGATCAATTCAAATCCCATGATGCCAAAATTATTCCTCAATATCCTCCAGCACATTTCCTGCAATCTGATTACTTCCACACGAGTGTTGTCCTTCCAGCTGCTGGAGCTGGCGGGTCCCAGGAACAGGCAAGGTGAATATTAAACACCCTGGGAGCATGGGGAGTGCTGAGCTGTCTCCCACCCCTAGCTGCCTTGATCTGAGCAGCTCTGGAGCAGCGTGGATGAGGTCCAGTTGTAAAATCAAAATGAAGATCCCTCACTTAGCCAAGAGAAAAGGAGGAGACACCCTGCACTGGTAACTGACCTCTCACTCTCAGAGGCCTTGGGGGCTTTGGCACCTTCACCAGCAGGAGGAAAAAATCAACCCAGCACAAAGCTCTAATGGCTCTGGCATAAGATAATAAATAGGGTTTTTCCCTAATGTGAGTAGAGCAGGTCACCAGAGGCCACGGAGAAAGAGTTGCATTTCTTAATTGAATTCAAGGAAATATGGAGCAAAGTTTCCCATGCCTAATGCTAAGGATTGGGGAAGGGGCAAGGTGACACATTACCAGTGCTGTGGCCCAACAGTAAAAATGGGCTGTGACCAAGAATCAAATATTGTATCTGTTCAGCAGCACCTCTTCTGATCTGTGGGATGGGTAAGTGACTCTGGTCTACTTTTGTTCTGTGCTCACTCCATTAATCTACACTCAAAGGCTGTGTACCACCAGCATCTTCAGGTGGTGGGAGATGCAGAGACAAGTGTTCCTGTGGGAGGGCATGAGGAGGCAAAAAACTGCAGTGGGATGTTAGGAAAAGTGTCTGAAATTGGGAAGATTCAGCAGAATTGACCTACCTGTAAACAAAAGAGCAGGAGATTCTGCAGGAGAAGCCTGCAGAAGATGTGCTGTCGAGTGGTGGGGGAAAATGAGGGGAAAATATCATGGAGAGCGAGCACTGACCTCAAACAGGGCTGATGATAAAATAGTGTATGGCTGGAGAACAACATTGCCTCAATACAAGCCACATTTCTCTCTATTTTCTAAATTAAATCACTTTTCTATTGCAGAAAGCCATGACCTATGGATTAAAGAAGTGTTCCCTTCAGAACAACAGAGCTGGCTCGTTGTGGAGCTGCCCTGGAGCCCAGCTCTGCTCTCCAGTCCTGCAGACAGCACTCATATTTTCAAAAGGAAGCTTAGACCATGACATCATCCTAAAGGAAAACAAGGAAGTTGAGAAGCTAAAACCTGAAAATCTTAAAAAAACCCCACTTATTTGCTAAACTGCGCAAGGAGGCTCAGTGATCTCCATATACAGCACCACGCAGCTAAAGAAAATAACATAATTTCCCATGAAATGCAGTGAAAAATTTTTCAGAATAGCCAATTTTATATATCTGTATACACACAAGCATCTTGCTAGCTTAAAGATTGTGGCATAATCCATACTTATGAAAATCTAGGAAGCTGACATTTATTTTAAACCAAATAACTTTTTAAACAATTATTTAAAAAACTATTTTGTCATCTTCAAATAACAAAATAGTTCCAGCTCTGATTTTTTCCACCTTGTGCATTTGTAATCTGACACTTTATAATTGACAATTAGATGAGATACACCAGAAACAGACACACAACATTTCATCTCTTAATGTCACACAAAAATAAAAAAGCAGGGAGTTGTCATATGGCAGGAGATGGCTCTGCTATTTAAAACCTGATGCTCATCATGTTTGACGAGTTAAAAAAAATAAATTAAAAAGAGCTGATGATTTTACACAGCCACCAAAAATGGTTCCCTTTTTTGGCATCTTTGGGAAGGAAGGTGACCTGTCTGAAGGTGTACCCTGTCCGGGATTATCCCCATTCCCGGGGAGGTTTGGGGTTTGGGACAGGGGGTACGTACGCTGCTCGCAGCTCTCCCCCAGCCATCCTGGGAGGCAGTGGCAGGAGCCCAGCACGTGGTCACAGCCAGCAGCATTCTTGCACTTGCACACCTGGTGGCAGTCAATCCCAAAGAATCCGTCTGGACAAGCTGGAAATGCAAAACATTCATTTTTAGCATAGTTCCTGCTCCTTTTTTTTTTTTCTGCATAAACTCCATCTCATCTTTTCACAGATGCTTAAGAACTGTAGTTTCATCAAGGGTTAAGCCTGCCCAGTTCTGCTGCATGCATCTTGGAAAAATGCAAACCTTTTACACAAGCAACAGATTTCTGCACAGGAAAACAGGGCTGAGAATATTGAAAAGCCATAAAACAAGTGAGAGAATGGAGCTGGGTTCACACAAGCTGTTCCTTGTGCCTCTGTAACGGACAGAGCAAATAATCCAACATAATACAAGACTCCAGGGCCATCCCTGCTGACCTGCCTCCCTTTGGAAATGTAAAACTTCTGCTCCCATTTACTGTCCTGACACTTTTCTAAAGATTCTTTAACAAGAACCCAAGCCACAGTGGTGCAGTTCAGTGCTGAAATGAAAAACTGGCAAAGTGAATGAGTAGAGAAAACCAAGACAAATTAAACGTAGCAAAACAACCCCAGGGGGCTGAAGGGGCTCTGCATCTACATCTGGAACTGAACCTGGACTAAGGAAGAGCAGCCCCATGGATTCAATTTTTATCTGCACCAGTGCCAACAGCAGTGAAAGCAAGGATCAGTGTTTGTCAGTGGGCCACATCATACCCCAAATGCTGCATTACAAGAACACTAAGGCTGCTATGCAGAGTTTAAAAATATAAATAGATATAAATGCAGAGTTTAAAAATATCTCTACATAGAGAACTATGTAGCCTTAATTTAACCCCTGTGTGTTTAGTTTATATAAGTGCATAAATTATGTCACTCAGTGCAGTATATTATGTTACACTAAGTAATAACAAATCTATAGATACACAACTGTACATCATTCTTTTCACAGAATCCCTGAATCAACCTCAGGAGTGATGGTGCTCATGAAATAAGCAGTAGTTCAGTAAAACTTATCTCTTCGTCCTCCTTATTCAGTATAAACTTATATTTAAAATCCAATCCTCACACTTCTACCATGGAATCAGAATGACTGGATTTTCAAGGAAATCTTACAATGATTATCATCATCTACACTGACCAACAACCCCTCCACACTAACTCACAGTTCTCTACCAGGTCAGAGTAACACTGGTGTCATCAAAGACTGCTTTATGCTGAAAGGGACCTTAAAGATCATCTGCCTGGCCTTTCCAGTGAGTTCCCCATGTGCATCTTCCACTGTTGGACTCTTCTGTCCCTTCTTTGTGCCCTGGGGCTGCTTCATGCCCAGGCTTTTTGTGCCAGTCTATCACACTGCCTCTTCCACACATGCAAATTCAGTTCTCCAGCCGTGTGCACTGCTGGCTGCTTTGGCTACAAGTGGAGGGAATTCTGTATCTGTAGCTTTAGGAAAAACCTGGACCAGCATACAGTGACAGTGTAAAACACTGAACATCTGCTTTGGCTGCTCTGCTGCTCAGCCTGTGACTACACATGGTTGTTTCATCCACTCAAAATCAAAAGGCTGCTCTTCCCTCTGTCCTGTCCAGGCTGCAGCTTCTTCCCTGGCAAACAAGAGGGAAACCTGCTGCCCTTCCCAGGTTTGTGCTGCCTCAGGAAAACGCTTCATGACAATAGAGCATCCATCAGTGTCTGCTCAGCGCTCACCAGAAGAGAGCTGATACCAACGTGCAAGGAAAAGCCACCGCGGTGAGGTTTAATCTGCTATCCCCCATTTACTCTGCTTCAGTGGCAGTTATGGCACAGCACAAGAATGGGCTCCTCCTGCTGAACTCTCAGTTACTTCAAAGGCTGACAAAGTTCTTTAACACAGGGGCTGCACAGCCTTGTCAGCTATTCCTCGGCATGCAGTGTGCTCATTTTCCCCTTTTATCTCAGCAAAACAGCAATCTTGCTGGCCTCCTTCATGGTAATGATTAACTGCTGAAATCCCAAGGGAAGAGTCCAGTCTGTCCATCTTCTGGCAGTGCTGATCCCACAGCAGTTCAGATGCAAAAGTCAAGTTCTGTGCTCCACAAGGGTGATACGTTGTTGTTATTAATGCATCAATTAATAAATATATTGTAGGAATGCTCTGAGACTCCTGCTGCCTCCAGTTAGTGCACTAATTGTCTGGCATTTTGGGATATTCAGACAGATGAATCAATGAACTGGGTAATTCTTCTGTTGGCCTGATCCCAAAACTGGACACAAGCCGTGGGTCATACAGCACATACCAGAGAGCAGCGGGGAAGGGAATTAAACAAAATTACAGTGCAGGGAAGGCAATTGCAGCCTTCAAAGTGGGAGCAGCAGATGCTCAGCACTTGACAGAATTAAATCAATTACAACAATTGCCTTGCCAAAGAGGAGTGGAGCAGCTCTGGTGCAGGGCAGGGTGTCCCAGCTCACTTGGTGCATCTGTAACAGAGCTGTGAGTGTGGCTGGGGAATCAAGCACACCTGAATTCCTCTGAGTTTGTCAGGAGCCCATGGCTCAGGCTTCCTGCATGGCAGATTCTTACATTTAGTTAGAGAAACATTGATATATTTATCTATTTATCACAATAATGACTGGTTTTGGGGTTGGGATTGTTTTTTGTTGGGCTTTTTTGCCTCGCCTGTTTAGCTAGAATTGCATTATAAACTCAGCCCTGCAGCAGTGGGTGAACACAGAAGCATCTTTTCTGGAGAAGATGATACTTAGGTTGTCTGTGCTCAAACAGGACAGAAAGGACTTACAAAGTCGCCTTTGCTGTGATCCCTGCCCTTGCAGAGCCCAGGAAAGCAGAGGCATTGACTGGTGCTTGAGTTCAGGAACAGACAGAACTCCCTGTGTCCCTCTGGCACCTTCTGCACAAGCACGTAACATTCTCCACTCAGGTATGGAAGCTGGCTGATGGCACTGCTAGCAACATCCACCAAAAATGATTCATTTTCCTTTGGTAATGCGAGACCTTGTGAAGAAACATACATTATTTCATCAGTGTTCCGCTTGTATCACTTGCTGCTTTCAAGAAAATTCAAAGGAAGCCTTTCCTAGATTGCTCTCAAAGACTGAAATCATTTCTTTGTAGATTATTTTGTTTTCAGCCTCATTTGCAATCGTTACCTTCTCTGCAACTGAAACAGTTTTGCTGCTTTTGAAACTCCTTTGAAAGAATCACAAGATTCACAAGGTTCATTTTCACAAAGCACTGAGCAGGGCTGAAAGATGGAGCAGGCATGACTTTCAAGAAACGTCTAATTTTCTTTCAGAGACTATCTTGATAGCTTTATTCTTCCCCATCATTATTATATGTGACCACAGCACAACTGCAGAGGCAGCAGTACCATTGAGTGGTACCAGATGAAGAGCAGCTGATCAAAGGTGACTGAGGGCAGAGCAGAACTGAGATGCTGATGGACAGACAAAAGTACTTTGAAGAGTGTGAGGTCTTTTGTCAGCATCCTGTGGCTCAGAGCACAGAAGTTCAGTCAGCTCCTGAATAATTCACAGCAAGGTCTCATGAAACAGAAGCCCTGGAGCAAAAGTGACTCCTGCTATGGGTGAGCTTGGAAACTGTCCTGTGCTGGTGGGTGATGATGATGATGGTGTGGCTTTGGATGTTATTTGTGTTACTGACAGATGATATAGGTAGATTGAGACTCACCAAGGACTAAAATTGCATTAACATTTCTAATAAATATTAATAAGAGACTATGGAAATTTGTGGCAAATAAGATTGGAACTGGTCACTGGTGTTTCGCAACAGGGGCTGGTACCTAAATCTATGAGGCCTTAATTCATAGTGAGGGCAGCAAATTAATGAAAAAAACAGCAGCTTCCCACCAAAATGGGAAGAAAGTTTTCCCAAATGAAAACCAAAAATCTGATGGCAAATTTTGGGATTTCTGCAGCCTCATCTTGAATCCAGATCCTGTGCTGCCACAATGCACAACACCAAAAGCAACGACTACAGGTTCAAACTCTGCTGTACAGGGGTTAATATTAATTATTAATATCAATCAAGATCAGATTTTGTAAGAGACTGTCTTCTCCGAGGACTTTGAAGGCTGCAAAATTCTCAGTTTCAACATTTCTGTGATGTCAGAGAAGTCCTTCCCAGCCACGGGCTGAGGCATCAGCAGGATGTTTGAAGTCCAAGGCAACTCTGCAGCGCCAGGGCTCGATGTGAATTCCTGCCTGCAAGGCACAGAGCCTGGCCAGCGTGGGTGGATTGCCAAGAGGACGGCAAAAAGCACATCCCTGCCAGAAGGAAACCCTGCCAGTCTCCCAGTCACTCGAAACAGAAGCGCTGCAGCTCCTCCGAGAGAAGGTGCCAAGAAGGGTCTACCAAGGGCAAACCACCCACATGTTTTCCTCCCTCGGCGTCTTTTGGAAGCTGCCAAACTGTTCTGGTTAAAACTTCCTAAGTTAAGAGGTAACCCAGGTCAGCTGAGAGCAAACACTCTGCCTTCTTGAGAGAAAACACGCTTAAAACGGTGTTTTACAAAGCACTACATTTCACTCTCCCCTCCACTATCTTCTTTCAGGAATTACAAAAAGATAAAAATGTCCAACATGACTGATTTGGAAGCTGAGATTTGTTCTTTTTTTCCCCCCACCAATAGAATCACCCAGTCTTCTCCATATTCCTCACACCTATTCTGGCAAAGCCTCTTGGTTCCCATTATCATTCCTGCTGGAATGAAGAGACTTACACAACAACACAGATACCTGCCTCATTTTTTTCCCAATAAAAATACTAAGATTAAAAAAAAAACTGGGAGGTTTAGGAAAACAGATTTCAGCTAAATTATATTAGAAAGGGACATAGTGGAGATACCATGAATTATGAGGTGCAATTTGCAGCAGAATCTTGGAAAGAATCTTTTGTATAATAGTCCCTGGTAAGAATGAGAGGGAAACAACAAGCAATATCAACTCCAGCCAGTGGGTGCCTTGCCACATTCCTGGTCAGGCTGTGGAGCATCTTCCTTCCCAAGAGAGGGCAGCAGCTGCCTGCGAGTGCTGCCACTTCCCTCGATCCTCGCTGCTGAAACTGGCTGATAAAGCTGCTTTCCATGCAAAATGGAAATGTACCATGCAAAATGGTTCAAGTACCATAATTTGCAGAATCTTCAGTCACCTACACTTAACTTCCCCAGTGCCTGAATGGCCCTGTGTTGCTTCTCTTGTATTTTTTATACAAAAAATCTGCAAAATGATGCAGCACGACAGCAGCCTCCTGTGATAATGCCACAGACTGACTCACCTTAATGTAGCTAAAGAATCCAGTCCAACTTTTCCAACACTTTACCAAATGACTAGGTAATAGAAGATTGGATAGAATAGAATTGGATTTATTTAAGTCAGAAGTGAATCTGTTCTTAAAGAGTTCCACAGAGATGATGCACACATCCATGTTTTTCTTGAAATCGCTTCAGGGAGGCACTAGAAACAAGCAAGCATAAGGCTGAACAAGCATCTCCCTGCTCAGTGCTCAAATAGTGGGACTATAGCCTGAAAAGAGTCTTCATAAAGATGTGATACAGCAGAAGCCTTACACATATATATAATTTTAACCATGTGAAAACACGTGCCCAACATTTGGCACCCAGCATGATGCTCTGCTGAGTTCGGAGGGGAGCTCACAGTGGTATTGGCTTCCAATAAAGTTCAATGGTTCATTTAGATCCAGTGCTGTCAATTGTAAAACCTGCTCTCTGAATAAAAACCAAAGCTAATTCTCCATGAATCCTAAAGGGACCAGGGGGAGCAGCAGTACCTCTTTCACAAAAGGTTCCTGTCCAGCCCGCTGTGCAGGTGCAGGCTCCGCTGACGTGGTCACAGGCAGCTCCGTTCTGGCACTGACAGCTGGACTCACAGCCCCGGCCAAAGCTCCCCTCAGGGCACCCTGCAGCACAGGAATCACAACCAGATGATGGGTTAATGCCAGAGCAGATCAGGGATCAATGGGGAATTTTTACATATGTGGAAAATCTGACAATCTCCAAAAAAATCAAGGCGTAAAGTTAACAGCTTAAAAACTAAGATTTGAGTGTTCCCCTTGAGACTCAGGTAAGTTGGGCTACATTTAAGATCTATTTTAGAAAAATTCCAGAGTGCTGAAAGACTAAATTCTGCACAGAAAACGAACATCTTCTATTGCAAAGCCCGAGACTTCACAGGTTCTGCATGATGACACTTTGCCCACTGGTCTGGAGTTACTTATGTGCACATCCCCTCTGGGACTTCATCAACTGGGAGGGGAGAAGCTCCTCTGTTTTCCTGCAAATCCTCTTTCCCCAGAAAGATGGAGAAAATACAAAATGTGTTGGTTTTCTTCACAAAGCTCCAAATTGAATGCTGCACACTCTACTTGCATGCTCTGCTTTGAAAAATTCAAGAGAAAACATTACATCTGGGGGACAGATTAACAATTACATTTCCACAGCAGTTAATGTGAGGAGTTTTAAAAGATTTGCATGGTACTCACCATTAGAAGAAAGAAAACATTTGAGAATGAAAATAATTTCTTCCAGGATTATAGGAAAATCAATTAAGAACAGGGCCAGTTGCCTAATTCACATTGGATATTTTGGACAGGCTGAAACACAGAGATAGACTTGGCTAAATACAAGGCCTCTACTTATGTTTGAAGGTCTTGTGAACATCCCTCTAAATGAGTTATGGAGATTATTGCCAGACCTCTTCTAGAAGCCCATGATTTTAGCATTTACAGCAACAAAGTGATTTTCAGGCAATCTGGAAGAAATCAAAGAGAACAGAAAACGAGAGTTCTCAAAGACAGCTCCATGTCTGGAATAGGAGGGTGGGTTTGGTGTTGTTTGTTTGGTGCCATGGGTGGGCAGTGATTGGAGCTGGCATGAATTCAGGTGCTCCTGCAGCTCAGTAACTCTGCCAACTGCTTATCTTACAGAGGAGTTGGGATGGGAGATGAGCAAGGTACCTTAAATGCTTCTTTGCTTTCAAAGAGTCAAAAAATGGGATGTTGTTTAAATATAAGTGTGATAGAATCTATTTTTTTGCACTTACAGGTGAAATCTCTTCCTCTTCCCAAAGCTGCACATCACTGTTTAACAAACACACAGAGATGCACTTGTGCCTCAAAAGCTTCTCCATGTTTCCTTTTCAGGTGAAATTTCAGTCAGAGGATCTGTGCAAGGGAAATGGTGCTGCAGTGCAGCAAGAGGTGCAGGGCTCTCAGCAGAGCTCCTGTCAGACCCACGGTGTTTAGCCCAGAGCTGAGGCTTTTCAAGGTGATGGCAAAGGGTCAGAGCACTTCACAAATGATTTCACAGTCCACAGCACAGGGAATCTGCCCCTGCTGCAGCAAGCACAGGCTGCTGTGATGCGTGTCAGGATCCAGCCACCCCGACAGATAACCTGAGCTCCTGCCAGGGGGAAGGAGCCCAACCTGCAGGGAGAGGGTAGGGATGCCTGGGGAGCAGAGGAAATATCCAGGGATAGTGAAGATTTCACCTCCAAGGCAGCATGAAATTATGGGGAGAATTATGGTTTTCATAATCTTGTGTGCACGCACACACACACGCAGAGATATGTGCAATTTTAAACATATATATACACATACACACAAAAGAGGGTAAAAAGCAGACTGAATAGAACAGAAAGCCCACAGAAAGAACTTCAGGGGCTGCTAGATGTTTTGTCAGTGGTGATGGCTTCACTGATTCCCTTCCCAGCGAGGATTATAAGCACTATTTGGCCACTCTCTCTCTGCAGAGATGCTATTTTGAGAGAGATCAAGAGAGAAAGAGAAGCAGAGCTGGCAGCTCCTTCTCTGGGAGCTGGTCCTCCCCACACACTGTCCTTCCAGTCCCTCTGTGCCAACAGCAACAAGGGCTGCAAGATCAACTCTCCAGGCTTTCTTGTCTTAGGTCACGGTTCCAGATTAATTGTTTTGACATTTCTGTGTGACACCAGCAGTTAATCCTGCCCACGCTACTGAGATTCTGGTAGCTACATCTGTGCTACTGTAAGATTGTTAAACTAGTAGATAAAATGTTTGTTTTATTTAACAACATCAATATAATCAATAATAATAGTAATAGCAGCTTAACTACGCAACTTACTGCCACAAGATGAAGTGGATTCCAAATGCTTGCATGAAATGAAAAAGAAAATAGGCACATTAATTGGAAAAAAAATCAAGCAGTATTAAATTTAGAGATATTGCTTCTGTCTTGAGAAGCTCCTGAATGAGAAATTGATGGTACCTGGGGAGACATATGAGGAACTGACTGTGAGCCTGTTTTCATATGCTTGAAGCATCTGCTACTGATCTCAGTTAGAAGTGAGTGTTAAGGTGAGGGTCATGGGCCTCTGATAAGACCATTGCACATTTCTGTTGTTAATAAATACAGGACTCCCAAAAATTCCTGGTTTTTCTTCTGTTATGTACATAGGAAGTATTTCTACATGCCTGACCTGAAATAGAGATCTAAGAAGGGTAAGTGCTGCCCTAAAACTGAATAAATAAAACCAATATGGAAACTCTTATGCCACAACCCAAATATACATCAATCCTATCCTTCTCATGAAATCCTAACATTAAAAATAGCTGCTGGGTCCAAAACAAGGCTGAAAATACCTTTTCTGGAAATCAAATTAGGGAAAGCATCTAACCCCGGTGAAACGCGAGAGCGCAGCGCCGGGCAGAGCGGGGGCGGAACAGCTTGGGAGCGTTCCTGCAGGGAATGACCAGGAAAACACAACTTCCAGAGCTGGGGTTTGGGAGTTCCACGTGCTGGGGAGCTGGGCACTTACGGAGCTGGCAGTGCTGCCCGGTGAATCCCGGCTGGCAGGAGCAGGTGCCCGTGGCGGGGTCGCAGCCGCCGTCGCCGCCGTCGCAGGCGCAGGAGTTGGCGCAGTCCTGGCCCCAGTGGCCACTGCTGCAGGCTGCCAAGGGAAACGGGGTCACTTCCAGCACCACCCCCAAACCCTGCTGCACTTCTAGACACAACACAGAATACTCAACGTGGCACTCCCAGCTGCAGCACAGGTGTGAATCGTGGAAATAAAGATCATTTTTGGTGGTCTGTTTCAGCTGGACACAGGCAGATATCCCATCCACATAAAACTAATCATTCCTAGTCATAAAACTAATCATTCGTAAGCAGGGCCAAGGGAAATTTAGGTTAGATGTTAGGAAAAGGTTTTTTACTGAAAGCGTGATCAAGTACTGGAATCATCTGCCCAGGGAGGTGGTGGAGTCACCATCCCTGGATGTGTTTAAAAAAAGATTGGATGTGGCACTCAATGGCATGGTTTAGTTGAGGTGTTAGGGCATGGCTTGGACTCGATGATCTTAAAGGTCTCTTCCAACCTTGTGATTCTGTGAATCCACACCAATCACTCACAAATCTATAATTTCATGGAAATAAAATATCAGTTATTGATTCACTCAACGAAAATCTGCATAACCAGAATAGTTAGTGGGTTTAACCAGACAGAGTACTGGGAAATGCAGCACAGACACAAAGGAAATCTCACAATGTTTTTTAAAGCAACTTAGTGCTTTCATCCTAAAATCACATAGCACTGACACAATTACTACAATGTACCACAGCATTTCCTTTCTTTCAAGTAAAGGATGAAGATGAAAGTGCCAATTAGGGCAACAGAAACCTGGTTTTGGAGTTGGGAATCTGTTTAATGCCTGGTCTGCAATAGCTGGAAGCTGCCTTACCGACATACCACTGCAAAACAATTTCTCAGATCTTACGCTGAATAGAAAGAAAAGCTTTTCTTTGTCATGGTATCTCAGTTCTCTAGACGGCCCAGGGAGTTGTGAAAAGCCATCTCAGTGGCTCTACACACTACCAACTGGTTTGATTTTTAAAATATGCATATGGGTGGAAACTTCAGATTTTCCCAGCATTTTCTTCAGTACAGAGCCTGAGAAGTCAGGTGCAAAACCTGCTGCTGTCAACACTGCCAATTAAATGATTTTATGTGTTTAAGACCAAGTTTAGAAAGAGGTTTGTCTTCTGTTGGCTTTTTGCAAGAGGCATCACAATGAATCAAACAGAAAAGATGTGTCACAGGAAAAGGGAGGAATCAAGGAGGATGGCTTCACATTTATATGGTGCCATCCAAAAAGGGCAAACCTACTCTCTCACACAACCACCAATATGGAGAACAGTGCTAAAGTCAACAGAAGGATGCTCTGCTCTTCCAGAGAACAGAATTTTTCACAGCATTTCTATTCCCAAGTTAAAAAGTGACCTTTAGACACACGACTCTACATGCCACTCACTTGTTGAATAAATCTCCCCCAAACAAAATGAGAAATGGAGAATTAATCTCAAAACTAATCTGCACTGAAAATGAAAAACAAAACTGTCTGTCAGTCAAAATGCTGACGGGACAGATGGTATTGGGCAAAGGGATCCATAGTGTTGAAATAAGAGCTTATATCAATACTTTGCGCTTCATCAGCCATCTATTTCATGCTTTGAACCTGGATAATTAAGGATTATAACCACCCAGGCTGTGCAAACCCACAAACACGCCTTTTCAGAAGAAGTAAGATTAGCAAAACTATATTAAAAAACTGTAATAAACTAAGAGCAAACAGAGCTGGTTGCTCCACGTGCAGCCCCGGGGAGATCCCTGACTTACGGTGTGTGCAGCCGTGGCCAGTCCAGCCCGGGGGACAGGAGCACTCTCCAGTGACGTGGTGACACTGAGCACTGCTGCCACAGCTGCACAGCGACAGGCAGCTCAGCCCATAGTGCCCATCGGGGCAGGCTGCAAACAGAGACAGGCTGTGACCTCCCCCAGCTCACAACCCAGCCACAGGCTCCTCTTCCCAAACAGACAGCGACAGCTCAGCTCCTAAAACTGGTTTTAACTGAGTCCAGGAATCAGAACAGCCACACAGACATATCTGGGATCTGCACCCTGGGTGTCTGGGGCCGAGTCCTGGGATGTGAGAATAGCTTGAGTGACTTTTGGGTACTCCCGTGCATCAGGCTTTTTCCTCAGAGGAGGAAAACCTTCCTCAAAAGCCATTTTGTGACTAATGAGAATTTAAAATGTGCCACCACCAAGGTCTTGCACAAAGCAGAGCTGTCCTGGGAGCCTCTGTGCAGCTCTACAGCCACACTCAAACAGCCTTTGAACACCCAGAGGCTGAAGAGCAGCACAGAACAATTCCTTGAATGTATTCCCATGGTCTCTGGCTGCAGGGATACTGATCCTGCTCCCTCATTTCAGTATTATTTAATCCTAAATGATCTACACCAAGGAGTGCTGCTGCAAGCATAACTCGAGATTGATGCCATGTGAGCCAGCTGCTCACACCTCTTGCCAAACATCCAGGATTACACCACCAGTGCTGTGGTTGTTAAACACTGTATTTCCAAGAACAGCTTGCCATAAATTAGGTCTAATGATAATATCCATTTGGGATGCAGCTTAGCTGATCACGTGCCTTTATCTGCAACCTCCCTCCCACAAATAATGTCAAATCCAACCTGAGGAATTCCTGGAGATGAAGGGCACTTAATCTGAGATCAGCATGTTTTATCTCACAAAAGATTAAGAAGGCAGAACTCAAACCATAACCTGAATTTTCAATCTGACTTTCTTTTCGTGGAGAAGGCTGAGGCAAGGACTTACTGGCAGAGCAGGATGGCCCAGTGTAGCCAGGGGGACAGTCACAGGCTCCAGTTTCCCTGTTGCACTGTCCCCCGTTGGCACAGGGCTCGCAGGAGTTCTGGCAGTCTGGTCCCCACTGGCCATCTGGGCAATCTGGAGAAAAAGCAGAAGAGGTGTAACCACTGCCATTTTCTGTTTCAGAACAGTTGTACATTTTCTGCTGTTACCCTGAAGAATTTAAAAATAATAGTAAAACTGAGCTGGATTGTTATATTATCTCTAGAGACCAACATCCCTGTCAGCCCTGACATTAAACTGCAGCACACAAGAACACAGCTAAAGAGAGATCAAAGGCTCTCTCTCCATTTCCATCACAGTTTGTCTGTTTATTGGTTTGGAAAACAGCAAAATTCTACTTCTTATCACATCTTCCAAAGCCAGGCACTCTGTACCTTGGTCCAACACCTCACACACCTTGCTCACACGTAGCACCAGTCTTCCCAGCTGGGCAAACACACTTCCCTGTCTTTGGATCACACGGGGCTCCTCCACAGCTGCACCTCTGCCTGCAGCCCACCCCGAAGCTGCCAGGCTGACAAGCTGGAAAAAAAAAACCAAAAACCAAAGTCATGGTTAGGAGCATTTTGAAGGCATTAGGAGACACCATGGCCACCAATTTTAAACTGAGCTATGCTGGGAGAAGTGATCAATGTTAGCATTACTGTCTGAGCAACTGGTGATCTGAAATCAACTGCAGCAGAGCCCTGCAAAATCTGTGCCTGAAGCTTTAAAAGCAACTGTTGTTACCTGCACAAATGTTAGTTTGGGTAACTGGCCTCAGCCTTGTGCCTTGACCTTTGCAGAGAGAGAGAGGGAGAGAAACAGCCTTTGCCAGGCTCCAAATACCAGCCTGGTTTCAGTGGGGAACTGCCAACTCCTATCAACAACAAATGTTCCCATTTCTCTGCAACTTCTATATCTGAACCTAAACTTCCTGAATAAGCTTTCCCATCTCAAGTGTATCTCCCAGGGAAACATGCAGTGAGTACCTACACAAATGGCATTTTTCTCCATGAAACCCAGCTGGGCACGGATGTTTGCAGGCTCCTGTCTCAGGATCACACGGAACATCAGGAGGACAGCTGCACCTCAGCTTGCAACCAGCCCCATAAAACCCTGGGGTGCATTCTGGAAATAGAAGCAGATACAGAACATATATAAGAAAAAGGAAAAGTTAAAAAATTGAACAAAAATCAGAAAATAATTTGGCAGAAACTTGCAGAGAATATATTATAATGTACATTTTAGAGGTGTTGTTAACAAAGTGTAAATGCTTAATAAATGCTTACACTTCAAAGAGGTTACTGTTTAAATATAACCCAGAAACAGAGTGGCAGAATGCTTAAAGATTTATTCAATTAGAATACTTGAGGATGCATTCAATTAAATACATTATGAAATTCTCATATGTCTAAGTTCTGCTGCTCTCTCCCTTGGTGCACAGCCAGTGCTGGGCAAGGCATGCTCCCTGTCAGAACTGTCAAGAGTGATAAAAATATTAAATGTTGTCATTATTGTTCTCCACCAAACCCACCAGAACTACTGCCATAAATCCAATACAGTCATGTCTGTCCAGAGAAAAATCTGAAGGGAGAATCTTTATTGTGTTACTCCAGTGCTGTCTGGAAAGGGCTACTGAGACATGCAAACATGAATATGGGATATAATTCTCTTTGAACTACCCCCAAAAACTACAAAGAGTAGGTTGATTTCAGAGAGTTGCAAATCTGAAGGCAAAGCAGCATTACTGAACCTGTTTACAAATCACCCCACTGCCATAAAACACAGATTTTGCCACTTATTTACTGACTGTGTCAGAAAGGCACAGAAATGACAACTCACACGATCTTCATTATTTAAGGTTGTATTAGGATTTGGGTTCTGGATTTCTGGATTTTTTTAACCCTAGCAGGGTTAAAGCCCCACAAAATCATTAGCAGGGTATGAAGAAATGAGTGGCAGGAGCCAAACAAAGCAGAGGGGCAGAAGAAGGAGAAGTTACTGGGACAAAGGAGCAGGCAGAGGTGGGGAAGCTGGCTGGGTGTGGTACCTTTCTGGCACTTTTTGCCGTGGTAGCCAGGCTGGCAGGTGCAGGAGCCGTTCCTGGGGCTGCACTCCAGCGTGTGCTCCTTCACACACTGACACTCCTCCGAGCAGCCCGCGCCGAACGCCCACCTGGGACAGGCTGCAGCCACGAGAAAAGGAAGCATCAGCTCTGTAATTAATGCAGGAGCCGCCTGAAATGGCACACTGCTGCAGAATGCAACTGCTGCAAGAAGCAAAAGCTCTGTTTCGCTTTCAGCAAGCACATCCCCTGCTCCTACAGCAGCACCTGTTCATGTGTGGGTGGGTAAAAGAAGAGTTTACACGATTCCTGTGTTAGGTCATTTATTTCATGTCAAGCAATACGTGGTGAATGCAAGAACCAGAAACATTTCAAAGCAAACTCAGCTGATTTTCCAAATGAAAAAAAGGTTGGGCTCACTCCAAGACAAAAGCTTTCATAGTAAAACCCAAAACAAAATAAAACACAAAAGATTTTTGATCTTGCACAGATTTTACAAACAACACCTGTAAGTACAAAGAAACTTCATCAGCTGTTTTGCAAAGTTTTTGTTTTAATTATTTTTATTCCGTTTAATGTCTGATCCTCATCCTGTCCCAGCCAGCCCTGCTCCCCAGCTCCCACTCCAACTCATCAGCAGTCACTAACCAGCTCCAGCCAGATTCCAACCTCAGCAATAACCCTGATGTTAACAGGCCGACCCCACCTATAATCCTCACCTTTGAGCATCAGTAAATCTCAGTCTTTATGGTAAAGATTAATCACTAGAGAAAAAGATTAATGAAGCTTCTGGGGCTTCCTGGAACATATCAAAAGTCCTATCCTCCTGCTACTCCCAGCCCATTGCAGAACCCAAAGTCTTGCTCATTTTATCATAAAATTATTTAAGTTGGAAGGTCCCATAAAGTCCATCACATTCCATCCCCCTGCCATTGGCAGGAACACCTTCCACTATCCCAGGTTATTCAGAGCTCCATCCAGCCTGGCCTTGGACACTCCCAGGGATGGGGCAGCCACAACTTCTCTCTGCCAGAGCCTCACCACCCTCTCAGCAAAGAACATTTTTCTAACATCTAAGCTAAATCTCTACTCTTTTACTAAACCCACTCCTCCTTGTCCTAGCACTGCCTGACTGTGCGAGAAGTCACTCTCCTTCCTTTCTGCCAGCCCCCTTTAGGTGATGTGGGATCTTTTACAGACTGTCACGTCGTGCACACACTGAAGAGACCCGAAAAACGCCGGGGACTTACTGAGGTGGCAGAAGCGGCCGTAGAGCCCGGGGTCACACAGGCAGGCTCCGTACAGTCTGTGGCAGTGGCCCTTGTTGGCACAGTTGCATGGTTTGTTGCAGTTCTTCCCAAAGAAACCTTTTGGGCAACCTTTGAAGTGCACGAATACAGAAAGGCATCAGTGGATACGGTTCATCAAAGCAGTTTTTAGCCAATCTGCGTCTCTGTGCAGCCTCAACAGCCACTGGCTTTTCTCACCCTCTGTTCTGCTCATTATTTAAAATAAAGGAGCAAGAGGGGTGTCCATGGCTACAGTGTAAAGATGTGCCCAAAAGTATTCTATCATCATCTGTTAAAACCAGTTGGAGCAGTGTTCTTTATCTTTTCCACAACCCATCCTCCCTCCAGGAGATCTCTCCTGTTCATGGCCATTGAGTGCCACTGCATGACTGATAAAATTCCATCATCCCATTGGGAGATGCTCCACCCAGGGGGAGGAGCCAAGCCTTTCCTACCCAGATAAAATCTGAGATTTGGAACACCAAGGCAGCCCTTACCCACTGGTTTCCAGAGGACAAGAGTTACCAGATCTTTCTACAGGATCACTGCTTCAACAAGAACACTTCATCTGGACTGCTACCACCACCCTGCCTAGCGGGGTGTCAGCTTGTATTCTGACTCTGTCAGTGCTTTTCTTTTGTACTATTGCATGTATTTTATTTTTTTCCCTATTAAATTGTATTTCTGACTTGGAGTCTCTTACTGGTTTTGCTTTCAGACTAGTACAAGGGGAGAAGGGGAGAGGCTGAGGCAGAGCTGGAGCCATACCGTCCTCGCAGAGCTGTCCCAGCACACCGGGGGGACAGTGGCACTGCCCCGTGCTGGGGTCACAGGAGCCTCCGTTCTGGCACTGGCAGACACCAGCACATCCCCTGCCAAACGTCCCAGGGGGACAGGCTGTGGAGAGAGAGGGAGAGTGAACACACCAACACATCCTTCCCCTCTGATGGAAAGGTGAAAATAAGGCTTTGGTCATTGAGAAGGGCAGCAAGGCTGATGAAGGGTCTGGGACATGAGTCCTGTGAGGAGTGGCTGAGGGAGCTGGGGGTGTTCAGCCTGGAAAACTCATGGGAAACCTCAAGGCTCCCTACAGCTCCCTGACAGGAGGGTGTAGCCACATGGGGGTCAATCTCCTCTCCCAGGCAACCAGCAACAGGACAAGAGGACACAGACTCAAGCTGCACCAGGGGAGGTTCAGGTTGGACATCAGGAGGAATTTCCTCACAGAAAGGGTGACTGGGCATTGGAATGGGCTGCCCTGGTGAGAAGTGGAGTCACCAGCCTGGAGGTGTTTAAGGAAAGACTGGATGTGGCACTCAGTGCCATGGTGTGGTTGAGAAGGTGGTGTTGGGCCATAGTTTGGACTCGATCTCAAAGGTCTTTTCCAGCCTAATTGATTCTGTGAAAATGGAGCAAGGAGAGAGTCCTTCTAATTGAACAGGTTCTAAACAAAGTTATATTCTTCTATAAAGCACATTCACCTGTTATTTACTGGGACGTCGTAAAGGACAATAACCAAGCTTTGGGAAGTACTGCCATGTATCCAACCCTCCCCTGCACATGCTCCTCTCCCCACAAAGCACAGGCTCAAAAACCACTGCCTGCCAAGTCCAAAGCTTAAACATCAGAGGACAGCTTTGAATACTTGGAGAAAAATATTTTAAACTTTCTTTTTTCTCTCCCAAACGCTATCAGAAAAATAATATCTTGTTTTACAAATCTAGTTTCTGAAACTCCCCAGGTAATCATGGCAGCAATGGATCCACAACAGCAAAAACAAACTGTGAGATGAAGCCTTGCTCTGCTGTTTGCAGCCTGAGCTGGCTGAGTGAATACAGTTGCTGGAGTCATCTGACTTCACTGACATTTTATCAATGTACATTAAGAAAGTTGACATTTCACATCAATTTCCATTCGGCTTCTTTGGTGCATTATTAGAGAAATTTAGTTCCAGTTTTCTCCACTGTTTCTTAGCTTACCCTAAACCTTCTTACCCCAAACCCATGAACTGGGCTGTTTATTAAAAAATGCAAGAGAAAAGAATGAAAGCAATCACATATGACTAGTTACAGATTAGATATTGTATTTATCACTGTCCCTACTGATTTCATCAGACAGCAGGTTTAGCTCAATAACACAGTCCTATTAAAGTTCTTTAAATTCCAGAGGTGAATTTCATTAGACTATATGCATGGATATCTAGTGAAAATATACATCATAAACGCTGTTATTTATGAAATGAACTGAAGAATTTGGATACTGCCTTGAAATTTTTATAATCTATCCTGAACTAGTAGCACACCAGGGATAAAAGTAAGAATATCCTCACCTTGATAACTTGAACTGTCTTAGATAGACTGGAAATTATAATTTTAATCCTCCCCATTCCTATTCTCTTGGCTGCCCCCAGTGTTTACAAACCAAATCCACCATCAGTCTCCCAAAATAATCACGGGCAGACTGTTGGTTTCAATCACTTGCTTGATTTTTCTACATATCTGTCCATGTGATGACATCCCCTAAACAATCTTGATGGCAATTAACCTGAAGAGTGCTGTCTACTGATGTCAAGTAATAAATTTTCATTGACTTTTTGTCTCACCAGTGACAGCAAAGACTTTCTGAGAATGATGGGCCATCATGTCACGCACCACGAAATAGAGGGACCCATCTCAAACAGGAAATCTGCTCTATGATGTCTCAGACAAGCAGCAGACAAGTTTTGCCAAACTGCAGATGAAGAACAGCACATCAAGAAATCACCACTCTCTTTCCAATGGGTTTTGACACATACTTCTGAATCAGAAAGATCTTCTGCCAGGAAACAGGAGCAAGGAGAGTGAAAAGCTATTATAAAGGGCAATGACTTGGCAAGAGAATTCTGAAAAATACCATTTCCAATATGAAAAATTAACTGTTCCAAGAAAGTGATAATAAAAAGAATGATAAGGAAAAAGAAATGGAAAACATAAGAAAAAAATTTAAAACTGCTACAATGGAAAAACTCAAGTTTAGCATACATGTCCACCTAGACTGTCACACCAATTTCTGGAACAGACTTCTGGAAATCACCAAGGTAGGTTGTGGGACAAAGCATGGCCAGAAAACTTTGGCAGCTTTTAGCAGCAGAATGAACAGGAATGAACAACAACCAAATATTCAGCAGGGAGATGATTCTGTCCTGACCTTCTCTGGAGTGCAGGGACCTCTGTGTGCTGCAGCATCACTTACAGCTCCTACTTAATGTGCCCCAGCACAACAAATTTGATTATGAGACAGCTGTGCTCCTTTGGGAGCTCCACAGATGGAAAGCACAAGAGGTTGACTCCCATTCCCCACCTGCAGGAGGATCATTCCCCTCCAAAGCCCCGTACTCACTCTCATTGCAGATGGCACCAGCCCAGCCGGGCGGGCAGACGCAGCCGCTGCGCTCGCTGTTGCAGCTGCCCCCGTGCAGACAATCCTCACACCTCAGGCTGCAGTCCTGGCCAAACGTGTCACCCAGGCACACTGACAGCAAAAAAAACACACACAGGGCTGAGCGAGCAGCCAGACAAAAATGCTTCCACAAGCTCTTACCGATTGCTGGGTTGCAAACCCCGCCGGTTCGGCACAAAAGGCAAAATGGGCATTCCTGAATGTCCCTCTTCTCATTTTTTACTCCAAGTGCAAGGAAAGCTGGGTGTTCAGCTGGAATTTACTCCCCTAAAAGCTGTAATTCTCCAGAAAAGAGCACTTCGAGCTACTTTTAAAAGCAAGAGTTTTGCCTTCAGAAAAAGTGTATTTGCAGTTAATGCTTGATAACATTGTACATAATGAGAAGAATTTACTGGGCCTTTGCTTCTCTCCTTGCTAGGCTATCCCTGTTGTTTTATTGCAGTAAGTGGATGTAGTGCTACTTAAACATAGTTCAGTGATATTTTCAACCATGTAATTTGAGTGTTCTAGGAAAACAAAGCAAAATACACATCATGTCTCTTCTCTTCATGGATATGTAGAGTTTTATACAGGATACCTGATATGAAAATGCTTTTTTTCCCTTTCCTTCCCCACCCTCCTTTTATCCCTTGCACCCTCATGTTCTCTTTGTGGGGTCTATTGAGACAGGCATGCAAAATAAAGTGACTGATAAAATACTTCAGTGGCATTGAAGATCCCATCCACACAGTACAGGGCCTTCAAGGCTTCATGGCTGTGGCTGGAGGCTTTTTGGAAGGGGATTTTTAACAGCACCTGAAAGTGAGCTGGCAGCTTATTTCAGCGTACAGTAACTCACAGGCTGGTTTCATTTCACCAACAGTTTTCTGTGTGAGGCCAGATTTTCTCTAGGTCTGAGCACCCAACTGTTCTCTTTTCTGTACTGAACAAATGCCCAAGCTTTCAGGGACACTCAGAATCCCAATGCTCCCACTTGGAACAGGGTACAAATTCATACTTCAGGAGAAGAATACGGACCACCATTAAAAAATCATGCTTCCACCTTAAAGAGTCATTCAAGTTATAGAAAATATTTAATTACTTGCACCAGCTTTACTGTTAAAGCAGGCTTTTTATAATTTAGATAGCAGCACAAAACCATGTCTGAAAATACAAGGAATAAATTGCTATTTGGGAGGTAAAAGAACTTATTAAACCATTTAAAATTCCTTTTCTCCATCACCTTTTCATACAAACCACTGCATGCTGCAAAGCCTGAGCCTTAGAAAAAGTGCAGCTGCTCAGCTGTGACTGATAACACCCCTATTTCTGTAGTTAAATATAAATAAAACATGCAAAAAGTGGTCAATAAATATTTGATTGTGGTTTCTAGGCCTGATAATTTTGCCTGTGGTTATCTCATTTATCAGTTTCCCAGTTGGATATCGGTGTTGTTGAGTCCGGCTGGATGCTGCATGATTTGGGAGGGTCTTAACAGTTTTGTTCACAAAAATAAATTAATTTTTTATTAAAGTCAAGACCAGCTCCTGATCTTTGCCTGTAGGGCACAGTCCTCAGTTGGATAATTACAGAGTTTATATAAAAATCACAGGACACACATAGGAAAAAACAAGAAATCCTCCCCAGTGATCCACCAGCACTGAGCACAAAGCAAATACAGGGCTTCACCTCATAATACTCTTAAAATTGTGAAGTTTCCACCTTCAGGTGGAAAGACTGAACCATGCAAAGCTGCTCTGCATCCACTCCTGTGACAGTGGGTGCTCCTGTGCTGTTTGCCACCACTTGAGCAGTACATGGATGGGTTGGTGCTTTTCCCAGAGAGTCAAGGGAAACCTGAATCTTCAGAGGATTGTTTTAACACAGGCAAAAAGCAATTATCTTAAGCAAAAAGTCTCCAGTTGTTATAAAAGGGTTTGTAAACAGGGACTCGTGCTCCCAGCTCTAGGAGGAAGGGAGTGTTTTGTTTCCCCAGGGATTTAGGGCACTGCAATAAGCCTTGCCACCCCTGTCACAATGAGCTCTGTCCCTGGGGCTCTGTGCAGACACCCTGTTTTCCAAGCAGCCTCCCAGCCACTGCTTGCTGTGCTGCTCCCTTTTCCCCTGCCTCCCTCCCAGAGCATCCAGGCAGCCTCCTGGCTCCTCAGACGTGTCCCATTTGGGATGGACCACACCATGGAGACGGGCAGGATGCAGGATTAACGCTCATCCCTCCTCATTGATGCTGAGCCCTGCCAGCCCAGCCCCAAATCCTGTCCCTGAGACCATCCTCCAGTCTGCTGTGCTGGCTCAGGGCCCTGCTGGTCACTCACCAACCCTGTGCACCAGGGTGAGCTCTCCTCGGGGGTCTCCATCCTCAGCCAGGGATCCCAGTGCGTAGTGGAGCAGCTGGGGGGGCCCTCGGAACTGCAGCCCTGGGGCCCCAGCCAGCCCTGCTGCCTCCTCTGCATCCACCTCCTCCACACCTAGGGCTGCACAAACACACCCATCAGCACCCCAGCCTGCCTCCCCAGCCTCTCATTTACATCTTTTTTTACTATTATGATGCCATTAGATGTTCCAGCCACACCTCTGCCCAGCACTCCCAGCCCAGGCATTTTCTCGTCTGTACTTGCAGAGTTTCTGCTATCCAAAATGAAAAAAAAAAATTAAGAGAAAAGGGGAGACACCTTCCCCACCCCATATTTCCCTTTTCTTTCTTCTGGAAAAAAACCCTCTGCTCCCAAAGAATCAAAATTAAATGAGGAGATTCATTTTCCTCACTTGAAGTTTGAGATTATTTTTAGTTAATGAAGGTCATTACTCTTGCTCGTTCTGGAGATGACAAATAGAAAGTGAGGCCGGCTGTGCAATTTATTTTAAGAAACATTAAAATTTGAGCCTTAAAATGACGGGAAATCAGTTGGCTTTCTTTTTGGTGTTGGTTAGAATATCAAACTCTGGCTTAAGGTTTAGCACTTGCTAAACTTGGTTATAAAATTGAGTTGCTCTGCTAAACTCTGGACTGGTTACACTGGCAGAAATCCAGAATAACGTCACTGACTAATGGAAAACTTGCCATGGTTGATCAAAGAAGAATCTGGCTACCTTTCTTTTTCCATAGGATGTTAAACTTCATCAAATAGCACAAGAAAAGTGTCAAAATAGTATTTATTTCTAAACCAGGAGCTTTAGGTTTTCAAACATGTCCAGGGGATTTAAGTGCTCATCTGCCATTAATCTTCAGCAAAAGCCATTACTGGAGGATGAACTTGGATCCACGCACTGCACGTAGCCCTACCCTGGCCACGTTCAGAGGTGGCTCAAGTTGGGCTCCCAAAACCCCAGGATCTGTGAAAATCCCCATTCCAAAATCACTTTTTAAATCAGTGGGAAGTGCTTAATGGCCCTCAAGCTTTGAGAAGAACTCACCCACGCAGGCCCATCTGCTATCCCCAAGTGTGTAACCCTCCTTGCAGGCACACTCGTACGACCCCAGGGAATTCACACAGAAATGGTCACAGTTGCCATTATCCAGACGACATTCATCCACATCTAGAAAATCCAGACATAAATGGTGATTAGGAACAAGCACTTCTGCTAGAGAGCCCATGCTGTGCCCAGCTGCATCTGACAAATTATTCTATATATAAGAAAACACAATTTTTCTTACGTGTTTTGGGGCTCTTCATTTCTCTCTGGTATTGGAGGTATGAAAACATTTCAGGGCAACAGGGAGCAGATTATTTCACTGATGTTCTTGTCTCGAGTGAAAACAGATGCTTTAAGCTGTTCAGATCAGCTGATCTTTGAGTTATTTTGAGGGCTCTTCTTTTGTGGAAGGAGTTTTAACACACATCAATATACAGCATCCATGGAGAGAGGAGGGAAAGTTTTTCTCTGCTGGCTCATTTCCCACATCCCCACTTCCCCAGACTGGTTGCTGGGTTATTCCTGTATTCCAGCCTCACAAAGTGGAAATTACACGTTTGTAAAACCTTATCAGCAAAGCTGGCATGGGGTCAGTGACTCTCATTAGGGCAGTGCTCACAAAGCCCTGCAAAGGGCTTTGACAGCATTTCTACCCTGGGCTGTGATTAGCTAGACCGAGCCACTGGTACCAAAGGACTTTTGACAAGGGCATGGAATGATGCAGGACAAGTGGGAATGGCTTTAGATTAACAGAGGGAAGGTTTAGATTGGATATTAGGAAGGAATTCTTCCCTGTGAGGGTGGTGAGGCTCTGGCTGCCCAGAGAAGCTGCGGCTGCCCCATCCCTGGATATATTCCAGGCCAGGCTGGACAGGGCTTGGAGCAACCTGGGACAGTGGAAGGTGTCCCTGCTGACAGCAGGGGTGGAATGAGATGGTTTTGAGGTCCCTTCCAGCCCAGCCCATCCCCTGAGCCCGTGCTCACCGTCGCAGGAGCAGCCGTCGGTGCTGAGCTGGAACCCTGCCTTGCAGGCACACTCGTAGCCCCCGGCGTAGTTGATGCAGAACTGGGAGCAGCAGGACTCTCCAGTCTCACACTCATCCACCTCTGCAAGGAAAGGGCAGCACGTTCAGCCTTTGAGACACCCCGAGCTGCTGCCACAGCTCTGCTCAGAGCTACTGTGCTGAAGCACTCACTGCTTTACACCTCCCTTCAACCACATGAACACGGTCTGAATCCTGAATCCTGACAGCAGCTGCCTTCTACCCCTTCCCATAGCAGCCAGGACCCTCCACATCCTGAGACAGACATCTCCTCTACAAGTCTGAGCTGCCATGGGGGCATTTACAAAACACCAGCTGGTCTCACAGGTGACAAAGACAGGACCCGAGGGAATGGCTGGAGCTGTGTCAGGAAGGTTTAGGCTGGGTATCAGGGAAAGGTTCTTTCTCCAGAGGGTGCTGGGCACTGCCCAGGCTCCCCAGGGAATGGGCACAGCCCCGAGGCTGCCAGAGCTCCAGGAAGGTTTGGATAACATTTCCAGGGATGCATAGGGTGGGATTGTTGGGGTGTCTGTGCAGGGCCAGGAATGGGACTCAATGATCCTTGTGTGTCCCTTCCAACTCAGACTATTCTACATAAAGAGACAACAGCAAGGACCCACTAGCCCTCAAAACCATTCTGTTTAACAGTAACCTACATTTGACCATTTAGACTTCTTCACATTCAACTTTACTCAATTCAACCTAACAATGCTCTGATCCAGCCAGGCACTTGCTGGACAGCAGCAGCCTGGAAAGGTTCAATTGTAGTTTTTGATAACTGATTTCCTGTTGCCTCCTCCTGCTCTGTGCACACTCAGAAATTGGTATCATTGACACCAGTGTTCTGGTGATTAGATAGGAGAGCTGAGCTGTTATCTGTGCACTGCAGGCTCCTGGCTGCTGTCAGGCTGCTGAGCAGGTCAGTGGCCATCCAAGGGCCACCTTGTCAATGCTGAGTCTGCAAAATGCCTGCAGTGGCCTGGCTGAGCAGCTGCAGATGGGAAAGGTCAATGTCTCAATTAACCTTGGAAGGAGCACCAACTTTATGAGGAAACACGGACAGGAGAAAGAAAATGTAATTAATCAATCGAGGTGAGGAGGTCAGTGTGAAAATGATTAATGCAGGTTATTTGAAGGCAGTGTTTTCCAGAAATGTCACAAGCTGAGCTCCTCTGCAGTACATCAGGTGATGCCTCGCTCTGGGTTCCAGCAACAGCCCCTTGTTTGTGTAGGAATGCAAAATCTGCATCCAACAAAAAGGAGATTTTTGCTTTTAAGAACAACTTTTCATGTCCTCAGCCTTCTGCTGTGTTCTCCCCCTTCCCTTGCTGTGTCTGCAGTATCTGCTTCCCCCGAAATCCCCAGCAGCAGGTCACTGAGCTGGGATGTGGGCAGGAGGCTTTGCCTCCTGTCAGATGTACAGACTCTCTAACCCACCCACCCCTGTGAGGCTCTGGCTCCAAATCTGCCTCCCAAACTTTTTCTGTTTTGCTTTTTAAGCTCCATCATCACCTGCCCTTGCAGCCCTCAGTGCTTCCCTCCTCCCCTGCTCCTCCTCTCTCCTGCACCTGGCTTTTTTCCCTTGCAGACTCCTTTTGTCTGTGATACCTCTCACACTCATCAATGCTCCCACTCTACCTCTCCTCACCACTTCATATCTCACCACACTGCTTTGTGGTGCCTGTTTCTTTTTCCAGCCCCCCTCTCTTCCTGGCTATTCTTAAAAATTGTAATGACATAGTGACAGCACGCCCAAAGCAGAGCGAGATACAGTTTGCATGGCAAAAGCAATAAAGAAAACAAAAACATAAAACGAACACACACACACACACACAAAAAATCTCCTAGCAGGATTGCTTAAAACATGAATGAATTTTCAAGCTCTTGCCTCGAAATAAACCCAAATCTAACTCTGTTGTTTTCACCTCCCAAGTGAGACTTCTCACAGGCAGAAGTGTAACCTCATCACCGAGCAAACCCGATGGCAACACTTGTGGAGCACGAAGAGGAGGAGTTTGTGCGTGAAGCTCTGGGGAGCAGCTGTGCTGCCACCAGCCGAGAAGGGAAGGGAAACAAGGGCAGGTCTGCGATGCTCGGGCAGCCCACGGTGACACTGCCATGGCACCAGTGTCACTTCCACTCCCTCCCCTTCCCAGCGAGCTCCCGCAGCCAGGCAAGCCGGAGCAGCGCTGTCAATTAACACCTGCAGGAGGAGGGCAGGCATTGATTTCCCTGCTGGACATCACTCCCGCAGGCTCCCCGGGCCCTCGCACACCTGGGCACGGTTACCTGAGCAGGTTTTCCCGTCGCCGGCGAGGCGCTGGCCGCGGCCGCAGGAGCAGCGCGGTCCCGCTGCCGTGTGCTCGCAGCGGTGCGAGCAGCCCCCGTTCCCCTCCCGGCAGCTGTCCACGATCTCCATCTCGATGCCTTGCGGAGAAATAAATCAAAAGGATGTTAAAATGCAGGCTCAAGGGAGGGGGGAGTCGCTGGAGGATCAGCCTGCTGTAAAAACAGCAGTCATGAGTGCCGTGGCAGTGAGTATAATCAGCTCACATCCCTTCCCAGAAGAGCAGGCTGTGGAGTCACTGAGCTCCAGGTGTTGGTCTCTGTGTCACAACAGTGGATGCTCTCAAATTCAGCCATGTGAAACTGCTTCAGTGTTCCAGTGGCTGTATGGGTCTATGAAAAGAGACAATAGCAAGGACCCACCAGCCCTCAAAAATGTTCTGTTTCACAATAACCTACATTTGACCGTTTAGAAGGTCCTGCTACAGGAGCCTTGACAGGTTTCCTCAGGTTTAAGCTTTGTTTGGACACAGTGCTTGCCCCAAAGGGGAACAGAACCATCTGAGGAGCCCAGGTGGTGCCCCTGAACCCAGCCTGACACACTTCCCAAAAAGCTGCTTTGAGTTCTGCGTGGGAATGGCAAACAGCTAGATTCTGAAACACCCCCAAACACAAAGGCACTGAGACCTCCTCTGCAGAGTCCTGCTGGTGAAACAGACACCCACAATACCAAACAATCTCCAGGTTTTGGTTCTTGTATGTCCCTTCCAGGGGGACACAGCAGCTCTGCTTTGTCCCCTGCAGCTAAGACAGGGTGGCACAGTGCCACTGCCAGCCCCCTTTGCCCTGACAGACTTCCATTCCCTCTCGTATGGACAGTCTTCAGAAAATCCTGGCCATTTCAAATGGGAACCCTCACATAAAAAAGAGCCACCTCATTCCTACCCAGTTACTTCATCAGATGATTTCTCTAGGATGAAAAGAAACCATAGAGCCAGTGATCAAGTTTTTCATGAAGGATAAGCCAGCTTGTCTCGTTACAGAGCTATTTAGAGGGAAAAATTTCTCCTACTACGTAGGGGGACTGAGAAACACCTTTTCTAAAGGAGCCACTGTACTTCCAGAAACATCCCAGCTCAGAGTGGTGGCCATCAGATCTGGCACAGAATTTCCCCAGACACATCTGTGCTGGTGGGCTCTGGTCCCACCCCTCTTTGTGCTCCCTGCTTGCCAACAAGAAATGTAATTCCAGCTGGAAGAGGGTATAAATTAAGAGAATAGATATATCTACATCTCATGCATAGTCTGATTATTTGCACCAGGGAGAAAAAATCGTGTTTTCTATCCAGTGTGTTAAGCTGGGATTTAGTAAACCCAGCGATTAAATGCAGAATATGACTTTATACACTATCTTCATCATTTACTTTGTCTCAGTTCTTCATCGGTAAAACTGAAATACCAGCTCTTCCCCAGCCACTGGGGAAATGAAAGAATAAACAAAGATTGTAAATTGCTCAAACACTGGGATAATCCTGATCATAAATATATGCAGAATGTTTTTATTTTTATTGTTTGCTCTGCAATATTGTACATGAGGCACAGAGAATCACCATCCCCTGAGATCTGCTGAACATCCAGAAAAAATATTATCAGAAAAGCACAATGAAATCTAAGTGGTCTAAACCTCTTTTTTATGCCTATGACAGAAGATTTCATATCTGTATATTAATCACATTTCCTCTGCCATTGCACCACTCATAGTTCCCCATCACCTATGAAATAGCTCTCCAGGATGTCTCTCACATAATTGGGTTTTGTTTTTAATGTATGTTAATGCCTTGAAACTGGATTTCATTCTTAATAACTATTTCTTACACACACATTCTTAAATAAAGCACTCATTCTCTGGCATGCAGCATATTTTCCTAAGGAAGCTCTGCTGAAAGCTCTTGCACAGTATTATTAGATTGAATGATCTTTGCCCACCTCTTTGCTAAAACAGGTCATGCTTTTGTCTGCATTCCAGGGAGCTTATGTTAGGTCCATAATAACCCCAACTCTTCCACATCACCTCCTTTATTAATCTAAATTTGCCCTCAAGGGCAGGCCAGGATCACCTATCAGCTAACAGCACTGGGAGTCAGTCAGTCCCCCTCTCCAGAAAAGCTGTGTTGATTAAGAAACCCCGCTGGCAAGAGGTAAGTATGTGAGGAAAGACAACAAGGCTCGCTTTAGTTTGGGAAGTTTGAGCTGTTCAACTGTTTTTTTCATTCCAAATCTTTCTTTTTTGTTCCTGTTTTTAAAAAAGCATCCTCTTAATAGTGTCAGTAATCTCAGGAGAAACATAAGCAAACCCAGACAGGTAAAGACAAGAGCAGAACATCATGTTGGTTTTCTCTTGCATGAGGTCTGTAAGAAAGCCGGGAGGAGAAGGAGGAGGAGGGCAGGAATGAATACATTTCACAGAACAGCAGCGTTCTGGTAGCTCTGCAGCACAATTCACCAGACTCTGAAGATAAACCAACAGGGCTATTTGCTCTTTGAAAGGCAGTAATTAAGGTCTGTGAACACAGGCTTAGGAACGTGTCACCCTGCAATCCCAGCAGCAGCAGCTGAGGAAGAAAACAGTATTAAGCCTGATCTTTTGCACACATTTTTTCTGCTGGGAATGCTAATCCCGGGGAGGCCTAGCAGGGAGCAGAGAGGAGAGGTTGAGAGACTGCTGGGGTCACTTACGGTAGCACTGCCGCCCGTCCGCGCCCAGCTCGAAGCCAGGGCTGCAGGCACAGCTGAAGGAGCCCGGGGTGTTCACACAGCGATGGGCACACCTGGCTCTGCCCTCTGCACACTCATCGACGTCTGCAAGCACAGAGAAACTCCTTCAGATGGATATTGAAATGAAAAAATAATGCTGCTCTACGTGGGCACGGCTGCATTTCCAATATGCCAAATATCTGCTGCAAGGATTATCCTGGTGTCAGCCTGCAAAGGACAGCACCCCATGAACCCAGGAACATTATACTCACATTATTCTCCACAACGATCTTTTTTTTTTTCCGAGCACCATTGACCTTGAACTTCTCAGTGTGAACATTTACAATATCAAACACTATATTTGCAGTATCAGCCAAAGCAACTTATTTATTATTCCTGTAAAAAGTGCAGTGGCAAAAGAAGATCTCGTGGGAAGAACTCAGAAGAAACTCCCAAAACCCTGAAATTGGAGGACTCATGCCCTCCAAGCCATTATAGTTAAATTAATGGAACAGGAAATAGCTGCTTATTTTCTGAATGCCAAATGATCTGGATTAAGTGGTGGTTGGGTTTCAGCAGGGACAATGGAGACAGACCATCCCTGAATCCTGCAGCTGCTCCTGCAGCAGTGCAGTGGGGAGGCTCCTGCTGCAGCCACAGCAGCTTCACCACCCCTGGGAGGAAAGGAAAAGGTGCAGAGCTTGAAGTGGGGAGGCTGCTCTACCCCCAGTCCTCCATCAGCTCCTCAGCTTCACACTTGCTGGTCTGTATTTTGGAATTCAATGCCCACAAAAGTGTCCATCTTCCTAAAAATCTCAGTGGAACATAAAAGTACTTTTAAGGAGTAATTAGTTAAAAACCAAAACGAAACAAACCCACACGAATTTACACTAAATACAGCTGCACAGAACACTGACTTCTGTGCAAAATCACACATGGCAAACCCCTGATCCATCTCCTGTTCCTTCCCGTTCTGACATCTTTCTTGCAAAATACAGATTATTTATTGCACCAATGGGTCAGTGTCTTGAAAATGGCAAGGAGCAATCTGATGTGCAGCTCTTCACTTTTTATCCCAGAAAAATCACTTTCTAACAGTTTTGTCCCTCCACATGTGCTGTGCCCAGTGCTGTGCTCGTGGCCCCTGCACTTGAGCACAAGGAGTTTGATGGATGCAATCAGGCTCCTTGCAAAGAGAGGCCCCAGGCAGTGCAAACACCACACACTGGCTCATGAAAATTTCAGAACAAATGACAGCTTCTCTGAAGCAGCCATGGGAGCAGCTGCTGCTTAGAATAAAATGGGTTATTTCTCCTTTTTCTCTAATTGTCAGTTTGTGAGAACACTGTGCTGGCCAATGCTGTAAATACTCTTTTCTCTTCTTCTTTTTAAATAGAAAAATAAGAAGTTGAACCACAGCCACCATCCTGCACAGGTTTCTTCCTGTCCTACAGCTAATAGCTGAAGTATGACACCTCAGCTGCCCTCTGTCTCCTTCTAGCTCAGTTTCCAGAGAGTCAAACAGCTTGAATTTTGCAAAAGACATTGAGTAACTTCTAGGAGAAAAAAACAATAATTGTATATCCATGGTAAGACACGCTGCTTAATGATTCAAAAGATTGTTGCCATGAGGCTGGAGAGAAAATTTGTTCCAATATATAACACTGCAAGTTAACTCAGTGATTCAGTTTATACATAAATCAAGGGAAATGTCAATGTGTATCTGAAATAAAACAAACAACAGGCTGACCCTACTGCTAAACTCACTGTTGTTTCCATCCACTCATCATCAGTGAATGTCTACACTACTTGGAAATAGTTCTGATTTTCAATAATTACTCATCAGTAATTCCAATAAGACAGAATTACTAAGATCTGCCATTCCACTCACAGAAGGGCTTACAGGCAACTGAGTAAAATGCTCAGGGTAGGAACTAAATATTTTGAAAGGCACCCAGCACCCTTTATATGAGACAATAATTTGAATATTAACAAGATTTTGGCCAAGTTTTCAAAAGAGGAGTGTAAAATTAGTGTCTATATATATATATATATATACACACCCTGATCCTGACTTGGCTGTTAAAAGTCTGTGCACCTTTAAGTACACGAATGTTTTTTATTTGGTAAAACTGCTAAACTATCTTCCCAGAGTTTCACTAAAAGAGAAAAGCAGGTATTTTGATCTCTAATTCTGCTAAATTTTGAGTCAGAAATGCTACAGATTCTTTTGACAACCCCAGACTAAATACAAGACTTTAGAATTCAACTTTTCAAGCTCCTCTCTTTGGAAATCTTACACATCGTGATTTCTTCCTTCACAGTAGTTTCTCCATTAATATGGAAACAGTTCTCCAGCTAAAAAGCCCTTTGAATTCTAAATAGGTTTTCAGTGACCTGGTTCAGAGTTTTACTTGAACCAATTTTCCAGGAGCTGTATCTGGGACATTATTTTAAAGGGACCCGACAAGAATAACACTACAGCATTCACAAACCCAGTTGCTAGAAAGCATGACTTAGGAGATCACAGAGGAATTTCCATCACTAAAAAAGTCCTTCAAGGCTATGGGCTGAATATCACAGAGAGAAAAGCTGTTCCAAAATGCACACAGATATTTGTGTAACATATTTCTTCCCACTCACAGCTCAGTAAGCCAGAGCACTGATTAATAACTTTCTTCACAATAAAGGGTGCAGAGTTTCTTACCTAAACAGGACTTTTTGTCTGCAGAAAGAGAATGCCCTGGATGACACTCGCATTTTGCAATTCCTCTCTCATTCTGACAGATTTGTGAGCATCCTCCATTCCCACTTGTGCAGGGGTCTATCTCTGAAACCAATTAGAGCACACTGTCAACTGAAAGGTCACTTTTTGCCTGAAAATGGTCTTACCTGCCATTGTTACAACTAATGACGAAGTAGCTGTAAGAGATTAGACTGGGAAAAAAATGTGACAGCATCTGGTGAGTAAAGCTGCTGTTTTTCTGGATGCTCTTTGTTGCTGGACAACATTTTTCACACAGCAGCAACGAGGCTTTAAACAGCAGGAAGCCGAGCTTGTATTACATTGGAAGTAGGACAAAAAAGTACATTTTATTGTTATTTTGCTGTACCTGAACAGATTTCAAGAGTTCTCTAAACAACAGCAATTAGCACTCCAGTATGTGTGAATCCATAAACACACACAATGATGGAGTTCACCACAAAACAATGAATATTTAAAAGGCTTGAGAGGAAATAAACACTGAAGAGCCCCCAAAGACATCTTTCAGTCTATAAACATATGCCATTCATGTTCTACATCAAGGCTTTTCCTCTTCTTGAACAATAACATACCTTTTCAAGGATAAGCTGCTCTAAGTGGCAAGTACTTGGAAAACTTTTATGAAGTGCCTACAGAAGCCTCCATCTCGAAGATTTCACTGTGTTTTATTGGTTTATTTCTGGAACACGTACCTGCTGGAAGCATACTGCCCAAATAGAGACCCCAAAAAAGACCTACCACAACTGTTCAGACAGGTCTGACTTGGGTTAAGATCTGACATTGTGCACCAGGCTGAGGATTTGCTTTGGAGCACTCATTACACCAACATTCTGGTGAATAACATTCCACAGGTAAATTTGGAGGACACCTTGAAAATGTGTCCTCTACAGTTCTGATTAGCTTTGAATAATATTTCTTAAAAGGTTTAACTGTTTCCTTACAGCTCTAATTCAGTTTTAGCATTTTACTAATTACTGATTTGAGACAGATGACCAATATTCCTCAGTTGCCTCCAGCCTAACATTTTCTTCCCCTGCTCTGTATAAGCCAGATTTTCTCAGAGCCCCAGAGGAAAGTCACTCATTAGTCCAACAACAGTGGAGTCAGGGTTTGAGGAGCCCTGGGGAAGGGCTGAGGGATTTTTGCTCTTCCACTGGCTACACAGAAGGGAATAGGAGAGAAAAACCTCTACTTCATGTGGATTTAAATATGGAGCAGGGCTTTTTTTTTGGTCACTTTTCTGTGCAGCCAAATGGCATTTCGTGCCACCATTTGGTAAAGGAGGAAGCTGCCACAGATCACCCTCAAACTCCTTCATGTCACCTCCTGCCACCTCGAGAACACACAGCACACAGACGGTTCCAGGCTGCAGGGCTGAGTTTGACTTGACAGTATTAAAAAAATAAAAAAAATAAAAGCACAGTTAGGGATGTAGAACTGAAATTGGACTTCTGACACGATAGGTTGCAAATAGGTTTCCAAGGAACAGCAGCTCTTCATCGTGCATGACACTTCCAAGGCTGACAACTTGGCTCTGCAGCTCAACAATTTGCAGTCTACAAAGGATTTAGCTCCAAGCAAGAACTCACTCCTTGCTGATATGAAATATTGAGTTATTTGCCGATTCCTTTTCTATTTGGGTAAATTAAATGAAATCACTATCAAACAGCATCTGTTAAACCTGCATATTATGAAGGTTTTCAGAGCAGCTAAAGCTTTAATTTGAGAATGATTACAGCACGGAGTAAAGCTTGTAATGCTCTGTGACATGACAACAGGCAAACAACAAATTACACGGTGGATGTTAGTAAAACATAGTAATTCAAATAAAGGTAGCAGCCTTGGAAATCCTTGGTTGAGGTAAATTTGTAAAAGAAAGATCTTCAGGACATAAGGCAATCAGTGACTGACTTGCTTTCCAGTGATGTGTATGTTCCTGTTAGAAGCAGGTTTCAGGAAAAGCCAAAAATAACTCATTAGTGGTTTTTTTTCCACACATTTGCCTCTTACTGGTTCATTTAATAACTTTAGTAGATAACAGACTCCATCCTACAAAGCTCTACTCCAAGCTGTTAAACACTATGGTGAAAAATTTACTGGCATGGTTTCATTTCCCAGGTGCCTCAGGACAGAATCCCAGAATGTTTGGGTTGGAAGGGACCTTAAAGCTCCACCCTCTGCCATGGGCAAGGACTCTTTTCATTATTCCAGGTTGCTCCAAGCCCCATCCAGCTTGGCCTTGGACACTTCCAGGGATGGGGCAGACCTTCCAATCCTTCACTGCAAGGCTGTAAACAACAAGGTCTCCAGTTCTATCTGCCATGACCTCTAGAGCACCTAAAGAAAAGAGATTTGGGCCTTATCAAATCAATTTTCTTGCTCACAGCAACCATGACTTCATACTGGAGAAAATATAAAGGGATAAAGAGCAGAATTGCCATGTTTGAGTGTTTCTCTAAGGTTTCCAGGGCTGTGGGAGCAGTATTAACTCCCAAGGAGTCCACAGGGATGAATCCACACCTGCACAACACCTGCACTTGCTGTGGCAAACACTCTCATGACGCTGTGCTTTCTCCACCCAAACCACAATCCAGCAGCCAAGCTTTGGTTGGAAAACTAAAAAACAGCCAGACTCACCTCCTCCCACCTCTTCTACTTAAAATATCTCTGAACTGACAACCCAAATGCATTCATGACCACTTCACCCTTATTTGCTCCTGTAAAAATCTTGTCCATGGGCTTACCTAGCACTTTTCTCTCCCAGGCATTCATTTACTAAGGTATTTATGGGGGGAAAAGCATCTACTCAGTGTTCATTTTACAAGCTGAGCTCTGCTTACAAGACAGATCCTCCTTCCCCCCAGCACAACTGCCCTCCTGGGGGAGGGATGCACTCATTTATTTGGATTGAAACACCCTGAGCACCCAGGGGGCACCCAGGCAATGCAGACAGGGCTGACCCTGCCCCTCTCCAGTGCTCAGGAATCGCAGGCTGGTGACAAACCACTGCCTTTGTGAGTGGCTAACTCTCTTCTTCACCATGTGAGGGGGTGAACAGTGGTGGCAGAACCTCCCCCTTTAGGGATCCCAGCTGAGACAGAGCATGAAGTGACCCATGAAAGCTTGAACTGTGCTGTGGCCACTCCAGGACAGCTCCCACCCCACCTGGCACTGCCACACTCAGACCCCTCTGACCCAACCTCTGTCCCACCACTCCATAAAACCCACCCAAAATTCCTGTGCAGGCTCTGCACAGCCAGCTGGCCAAACACACCTCGGGATGCTTGGAAACAGGATGGAGAAGAGTGGAGGAAGGTGTCTGACACCTCCTTCTCCCTAAACTCCCCTTTCCTGGCTCTTCCTGATAATCTCAGGGACAAATGGTGGCCACCCCGTGGGACAGAGGCCACCAGGCTGTGGGTGCTCCCTGAGGCTCAGCCCCTGCTGGGGCAGGATCCCCAAACTGAAGGGGAAGAGTTCTCTGCAGCCAGCAGGAGCTGGGAGCCATCTGAACAGCAGGATTTACTTACACTTCATCCACAGCCTGTAAAATCTCCGAGCAGAAGAGGAGACATATGGAAACGGTTTTGTGACAGGAATTTCAGCTCAATAAATCCATAAATTTGGCCCTATCTTTCTCTGGCATGTTCAAGGGGGTGTGTGTGTGTGTGCTTGTGTTGGGGAATGGGGGGGTTGCCTTCAACATTGATGAATATGTTAAGATATACAAGAAAAGAAAAGCAACAATCAAACCCAAAGGTAGCATTGCTGTTCTGCTTGAGAGGGTGCTTAGAAACCTGAAGGGGAGGAAGAATGAATCAGATTATGATAAGCTAAAAGGAGATAAAGAGAAGACTTTTTGTAGAATAAAACATGTAATGCAGGCCAGCTCTATATACAACTTGATGAGCAATAAAATGTTAGAATTAAATCATGATTAAGTTCCTAACCTATGTCATCACCATCATTGTGCAAGGAACAGCCAGGGATCTACGAGGCCAAAATCTTGTTCAAAGTTGTGATTCAAAGTGAACTTCACACCTCAAACACGTGCTATTTTTAAATCCTGTTAATGAGCCATGCCTAAAGCTGCTTTTGGCACACAGGGAGAAATAGGAATGACCACAGTGACCCAAAACACCATCCTGGAATCTTTTAAATTACCTTTACTGTGTGTCTTCAGGCAGGTAGCACAGGACTCACCTTCACAGGATTTGGCATCTGTCTTCAGCTGGTAGCCTGGCTGGCACTGGCACTTGTAGTGGTCCTCACTGAGCTGAACACAATCCTGCTCACAGCCCCCGTTGTTAATGCTGCAGGAATTGACAGCTGGAGCCAAGGAAGCAGTGAAGGAATGCATGTCAACAACCTGGGAGAACCTATTTCCTATTTTAAATACATAAATGACAGCAAAACCAAGCAAAGCTCGCTGAGCAGCTTTCAGAAATGCACCTGTCCCCACCCCTGAGTGATTGCCCTCCCTTGTGCTCACGGAGCTTGGCTGGCACAGTGTCCCAGAGCAGTGAAATCCTGATTCCTGGGAGAGGCAGGTGAGATCTAAGGGCTTTAATGCTGACTGAAGCACAGCACCCTTTGATCTGACAGCACCAAAGCCCTGCCAATCCACCGAGGCAAGGAGGGGAAAAAAGAACAGCCCTGCTGGCACTTGCCCATTGATTATCTTTTTGTCTCCTAGCTTTCATTGATTAAAAATAGTAATTGTCTTTCAGGCTGATTTCCTCAGCCTCATAAATAAAAAAAATTCAAAAAGCAGAAGCCACAAGTTCTGCAGAACAGACTCACACAGCAAACCACAGGAACAGAGGGCATCTTCACATCTTTACAACTCTGTACATTTTTAATGATGCTGCTTCTTTCACCCAAGCAAATTAATATTCTTTTTTGCTCAACACATATCCCTGGCCTCTGGAGAAACATTTCCCCTCCTGACAAAACATGTTAACACACACCCACACCTATTCACACGCTGCATGTAAAAATAAGAGTGCTGGTTTGGTGCTGCTATTGTGCTGTGCTGATGGAAGTGTGTGTGCAAGGCTGCATCGAGATGCATTTCCACAGCAGGGATGTAGTATGGAGAGATTGAAATTGGATATTAGGAAGAAATTCTTCACTCTGAGGGTGCTGAGGCCCTGGCACAGGGTGCCCAGGGAAGCTGTGGCTGCCCCTGGATCCCTGGAAGTGTTCAAGGTCAGGCTGGACACTGGGGCTCGGAACAACCTGGGATAGTGGAAGGTGTCCCTGCCATGGCAGGGGGTGGGACTGGATGAGCTTTAAGGTCTCTTCCAACCCAAACCATTCTAGGATTCTGTGTTCTCTGTGAGTAACTGGAAAGACTATTTGGTCCTTTATAGAATGCACCAAACTCTGAACCCAACGAAGTCAGCAAAGAGCTTTGATATTTATTTTTTCACATTTATTTTAGCAATATTCATATTTCTTCATTTATCTCTAATAGACATTAGTAAATGTTAGCTGCATAACCTGCTACAGGATTCGTTTCACCCTATGCCACCAATTAGCAAACACTGAGTTTGTGCAGTCAAGTATGTGTTAAAAAGGTGAAAAGAAAAGCAAATTCTTACATTCTCCTGGCTGCACACACAGCAGGAGGCAGGAGGCACCTCACTGCACAGAAACCTGACCCTGGCTTCTGATCTCCACCTGTGCCCACGAACCTCCTGCCCTGTTAGAGACAGAACCTGAAAGCAGCCTCATGTCTACACAGGAGACAGCAGACCCCATCCACCCTGAGCTTCCAGCTCCCTGCACATTTGTATCCAAAGACCTGTTTTTCAGCAGGAATATTCAAATAAGACGAAAATATTTCAGAAGATGAAAAACATCTTAAATCCAAGTGACAGAATATACATGTCTGCTTTTAAAAGTGCCATTTTCTCCCTCTGTTTCTGGGCACGAGCCCATTTGGATGTAAGGGGAGACAAGCAGCAACCTGTTGTGACAGGAATTTTGGAGGATTTGAAGGTGGGAGGGGACAGGTGTGAAATCCTGTGCCGGAGGGACCTTGCATCCCAATTTGGGGTGTGGCTCTGCCAGCAGCCAGGGGTGGCTCTGGAGCAGCCAGGGCAGGTTTGTCAGGGCTGCTGCTGAGGCACCACGCTGGATCTGTGACAGGAGGTGCCAGACTGAAGGAGAAGAGCCCCCAGGGACAGGACAGGGTGGATTGTGCTCGTGGCTGCCAGGCCAGGAACACATCTCTGATCAGAGAAAGGGAGAGACTTGGCAGCTCGTGGGTCTGACTCCATCTGTCACCAAGGGGCTCACGGCTGGAGGGCTGAGCACCTCCACGGGCAGAAATACGGCCTGACGTTCACTTTCAAAGATTTACTCCTGAAATTTGGTAGAATCCCAGCCCTGATGTGGATTCCAGACAGGCTGGGGATGGTGCCAGGTGATGCCAAGAGAGGGAGGGGGAATCTGGGAAGGGGGGCAGTGGAGGGAGACACCAGGTGAGAAACACAAGGATCACAGAATCACAGAATGGTTTGGGTATCTTAAAAATCATCTCATCCCACCCCTGCCATGGGCAGGGACATCTTCCACTGTCCCAGGCTGCTCCAAGCCCCACTGAGCCTGGGACACTTCCAGGGATCCAGGGGCAGACACAGCTTCTCTGGGCACCCTGTGCCAGCCCTCCCCACCCTCACAGGGAACAATTCCTTCCCAATATCCCATCTAATCCTGCTCTCTGTCAATTCAAAGCCATGCTGCTTTGTCCTGTCACAACATGTCCCTATAAAGAGTCCCCAAAGCTCTCTTGCAGGTCCCTGATCTGATAATAGTTAAGAAATTCCCATTTCTCAGCCCATTATTTTTTACAATAAAGGTGATATTTTTACAAAGAGCTGGGTCTGAAGCCATAGTTGGATGCATGCATAGCAGCCATGGGGTTAGAACATGCAATCTCTTCCAACCTACGTTTTCCAACACCTTAAATCCAACCTTGGCAATGATAAGAAATGTAACTTCAGACGTACAGGGCTTATATTTATGTTGGGAACCGTAGATTATAGAGCTGTAGAGATATTTTCTTTGTTACTTTCTCTATTAAGAGCCTTAGTGTGCTAAAATCTCCATAAAAAACCCTGCATCTCAACAGCTTCTCCACATAAAGCAGACATCAAAGGTAACAGCTGGCACCAGAGATGAATCAGGGTCTAACGGCTGTGCCCTGTTTTCACTTCTATGAGCTCAAAGAGGAATAAATTCCACTGAAGACAATGAATATACAACAATCCAAACCCACAGCCCCATACTACAATAAACATGTTCTTTCTGAGTTTCAGCTTTTCAGATAGCAGCTGGTTAAACTCCAGTGAAGTCAAATTCATTGCATTAACATAATCAAGGCATTACAAACAAAACAAACAAAAAAAAAATTGGACAGGGTTGCAGTGAATATTTGGTCTGGCACGCGTATTTATAAATTAATTCAATGCTGAGCAAAATTTGTGGGACCAAAAAGCTGAAGGAAGAAAGGGATCATTGAAAGGGATGGGATTTTATCATGGCACAAAGTATTGGATAACGTCAAAGGATTCAGGAATTCAGTAGTTTACTTTCACACACTGGTCATAACTGAACAAGGCAACCCACTCTGGAGATTCTTTGGGTCTGAGCAGAGTATGAGTAGATTACTCTGCCTTAGAGTATGAGCAGAAGTTTCCAGTGAGAGCAGAAAGAACGACAAAAGCAGATTTCCTCTCTCCACGTGCTTTAAGGCTCACACTGGCAGTGGAGGGATGGACCACCAGCAACTAGTGAGGATCCCAAACACCCTGTGATGAGGTGGCAGGAGGACCAGATTTACTGGAAAACTTATGGCAGAAGTTCAGCAATATTCAATGAGTCACATGAGAAAGTATCTTATCCCTGGTTTTTGAGTCCTCAGATGTAGGCTGAATATCTTTTAAGATGATAGATCCACTTCCTTATGTATGGGAGATTTCCAAGCCATCCAGGCTGCAAAATCTGCTTCTCCTCAAATGATTTTGGCATTTTTGTTCCCACAAACACAGGGTTGCCAAAAAAGAAAAGGGAGACGTGGAAAGAATGAACATAACAGCAATCTGGGCTGGGCTCCTCTGAAAAGCCTGTCTAAAGGGACTCTTGTTTCTTATTTCTGCAGCTGAGATAATCACCTTCCATAAACAGCTCAGTGCCAGAATGTGGTCCCTTTTCATTCTCAGCATGCAGGAGAGATCATTACATCCTCTGAAGTATCCATGGAATAAATACCATTGCTAATCCAAGCCTGTTTGAAATGCTGGATGTTCTGCTTAGCTGCACTGGCTCAAAGGAGAGGGGCATTAGTGGTTTGCTTCTCACCAGATGAGTGATGGAAGCTGGATGTACAACCTGGTGCTATGCAAGGGGCAAACTCTCCATGCCCAACAAGCAGTTACTGCCCAAATCCTGATCCTAGGGGCACTCCTGATTTATATGAAATGCTTCTCCCTCTCCTCATCAATTAGTAACTGTCTGGTTCTCCAATGCATGACAGCTTATTATATCCATTTATTTTGGTGTCTTGTCTAAACAGCTGGAACAGGACTCAATATCCTCCCTCAGTATCGTGTACATCCATTATCATGATAGCAGAGCTCTCTGAAACTCCTGTCTCTCATCTTAGGATTTATTTTTGTTTCCCCTTGATAATTTCTGAGATGATGCCAACAAAGCTGATCACTGTATGAAGAATTTTGAGTAACTTCTTGAGAATATTTTCATTTATGAAATGAGAACTTGTTCTCTGGTATTGTTCACAGCTCGGACAAAGCTCAGCTGAGCTTTCTGATTATTTGAGGCAAGAGGAAACCCAACTATTTTATGTCCACAGAAAGTTTTACATATTACACAAGTAAATTCATTTAATTGCCATTAACACCTACTTTTTGCCTTTATCACACAGTTCTCTTTCTCTTTTTCCACTCAAAGTCCCTTTAGTCTCCCTTTTCATATAAAACTCCCTCTCTACCACAAATGAGAGTATTCAGAGGGAGTAATGTAGCTCAAACAACACATCTTTCACTTCTGGGTCTTCCCTGGTCAGATTGGATCTGAGTGAGATTAATTTCTCTTTTAATTCACAGAAAACCACAATTGCTTCTAGTTAATTATGAACCACTCTGCTTTTATATTATTTTTTTTCCTCTCACTATAGTGTTTCCTTGTCCAGTCCTTCACCAACTAAGATAATCAAGAAAAGACTGAGACTTCATCACATTTTTAATTGCAGTTAATTACCAAAACACGGACAATCTCTGTGTGTGATAAACCCAAAAAACCTAAAAGAGTAAGTTTTAAAATAAAAAAATCCATTATTCCCACAGCTTGAGCACTGGCACCTCCTGTGTCCTGGTTGCATCAGTAAATGTATTGCTGTGATAATTCCAGAAATGACTGATGACATCTCTGGCTGAAGTTAAGCACAACCAAGGGACTTTGTGCAGGAACTAAGAAAATGCCCAAACTGTGAGTGAACTTATTCTGCAGATGTGGTCTGACTGGACTTGACTGTTCTTCCCATATTACCTCAAATCAGGTTTAAAAATTCAAACAAAAGGTGCCCTTTGCCTCTTCCCAAGTGAAAGGACATTTTAATCCTTTCTGCAGAATTCAAAAATTTGACTTTTGTACTGATTTAAATGCAATACAAGAACTGTGTATTTCATATTACTGTTTTTAACAACATGCAGAATTAACTCTGGTTTGCCTCGTTTCAGGCTTTAGAGTCCAACCTAACAAACACAGGGTTTATTTCTAATGGCAGAGCTGCTAATTCTCCCCACACAAACAGCCAATGTGTCGTGGCTGAGCTCCATGGTGCTCTCATTGACATGAGCATACACAGGGTAACTCCACCTTGTAAATCACAATCATTTCGCTTGGAAACAAGCTCTAAAATCACCAAGTCCCAGTGCTGGAACCCTGCAGGGAGATGTGGCACAAAGAAAAACCACTCAGAATTCAAAAAAGGTTGTAGTTTGAAACGAAGACGCCCCTACGCTCTTTAGTGCCTGCTGCAAAAGAATTTTCACCAACGTGAGACACCATTAAAAAAAACCCAAAAAACAACCAAAACAAAATAAAGAGTAAGTTTGGCAATACCTGAATCCTCACAGAATGGGTAATGATATTAAGTCAAAACTCGGACTGGAGAAGTCTGGTGTGGAAGCCCATGGGAAAGCTCTGTGTTCACACAAAACTTTCCCAAGGGCTTCCACAAGTCACTCCTTTTCATTTAGAAAAAAAAGAAAAAAAGAGAAGTGTTTGTAGTCCACTGCAGGGCCCTGTGCAAGGGAGGACAAACACAACTCAAGAGACTTGAAGATACCTTGAATCTTCTCACCTTGCTGCTCTTTCTTGCAAGAGGCTGCAAAATATTATTTCTAATACAATAATAAAATCTACTACAGTTAACACAATAATAAAAACTACCATAAACCCAAAATCTAGAAAACTCAGGCTGCTCCTTTCCCTGGCTGTCCAGTATGCTCAGTCTGGAAATCTTGGCACTGAGAGAGAAGCCAGTGTTGGGAGGACGGGAGGGTTCCTTACCAATACAGGTGCGCCCGTCGGCGTGGAGCCGAAATCCTGCCTGGCACTGGCACTGGAAGGAGCCCTGGGTGTTGACACAGCCCTGCTGGCAGCCCCCGTTCAGCACCTCACACTCATCCACGTCTGCAGAAGGAAGGAACAGGGTGAGGAAGGGTGACAGGAGACCCCAGCACAGGCAGACCCTGGCTGCCCTGCACGGCTCATCCATAATGCAGCCAGGGCGCTCGGGCTGGGTGGTTGTTGTTGTTGTTGTTGTTTTCTTCATCTTGGCAGCAAAGAAAAGTGTGATTTTATGGTATTTTTCCAAGTTCCTGCAGGCATTGCCTCTGTAGTCTCTGCTTCTGAAGTCCTTGTTAATTAGAGTGATTTGTGACACGGCTCTTTCATTGAGTCAAAGAGAAAAATACAGGGAAAGAATTAGGGTTAGTTAACACATCTGAGCCTGTAGGAACTGCTGGTCAAACCTTTAGCTTTTATAAAAACTTGCTCTGTGAAGATTTCCTTTTGCATCAGGCCTTTAATCCTATTTGTTTGGGGGTACAAGCAGGTACAACTGACATGACTGGAAAACAGACACATTCTCTATCACCATTACATTTTCAACCATGCAAAGCATAGAGAGCTTAAATACAAATTTTTAGAAGAGTGAGGAATTTGTGCTACATTTTCTGTGTCTCTTGCCATAGAATCATAGAATGGTTTGGGTTGGACAGGACCCTAAAGCTCATTTCATTCCAACCCCCTGGGCATGTGCAGGGACAGCTTTCACCATCCCAGGTTGCTCCAAGCTCCATCCAGCCTGGCCTTGGACACTTCCAGGGAAGGAAGTCCCTTTTTCTTCCTTGTGCTCACCTAAATTTTCAAAACATCTTCTCAGATGACCTCCCAGAAAAATGATGTGAGCTCCTGCTGATACCTTTTTCAAAGCTAAGCAGGTATCATTCCATGTTTCAGGGGATTTTAGAGGATTACATTAGGTCAAATGAAGAGGGAAACAAGCATTAAACCAGCTTGAGAACACTGCTGTAAAGTTTTATCTGAAAATGATGGACAATGATGGACAAAGATCAAGAAGAGTTTAAGTAAACAGGTGAAGGTCTAAGACAGAATCATAAAACTGAATTTCCAGAAGCACCTCCTAAGCAGTTTTTGCACCTCTTCAGCAAAGTTGGGCTACTATAAATAGCATTTGATTGACATGTTGACACCATTACCTTAAAAATCAGCACAGGGGTCATTTGAAATAAGGGTCAATTAGGCCATTCCCTGAAAAAAATTCACCTGGCAGATGTTTGCCTAGATTTTGTCAGTCCTCTCCTTAGCAGTCCCTGGGGATAACAACTCCTCCTCCCACCATCTCCCCCAGGGGCAATGCTGGTCCCAAATTATCCCAAATACCAAAGATATTTTCTTCCCCAGGTCAAGCCTCCCTCCTGTAACAGACCTCTCCAAAGAACCCCCCTTTCAACACCGAAGCCTCCTGTTGATTTAATTGCTCTTTAGATCATGTTCTGAAATCATCTAATGGGAGGTAAGCCCACAACTGCTCCTGTGGGGAAGCAAGTCCACAGTGAAGGAATTTCCCCCCCATATTGCACTTGAGCAACAAGGGGTCTGGCTTTCATATCTTTGCTGTGGCTGTATCTGTTTTGCATTTAACTTTCATGGTTTACATATTTTTTTAAAATGCTTTTATGTTTATTCAATTTTAGAAAATCTAATCAAAATTAACTGAAAGAGGAAGCTTTAAAGAAGACTTGGAAATGCACAACATCTCGCTCCTGAGGAAATGTATTTATGAAGTTAAATTGTAATACTTCACAGGTGAATTTCCCTCACCTAGAATGAAGTCCTGGTGTTGACTGGTGTTTAAATTCCGACCATTTGCTAACATGCACCACTTTTTGATCTTTCTGCTGTATTTGTTGTTTCATTAGACTGTATACTACATACATGTCCTACTGCCTGGAGACATCTGGAATATGCTTTTTTTTAAACAGAAATTTTACTTTTGAAAATGTAAACAGTAAACAGAAAATGTTATTCACCTTGTTGAATTCCATACTGCTAAGAACCAGACTGCTGAAAGATGCCAGGACGAAATCAAACCCAGGAAACTCTTTGTATGGAGTGTCAGAAAAATAAAATAAGCAAAAAGACTCAGAAAAATAGAACCAGGAAGCAGCTGAACCACACAGTACACCACGTTCTAGTATTTATACCTCAATAAACTCAAACACTGGGAGCTTCAATATTTTAATTTTATAGGCTACGATCAGCTGGAGAATTTCTCTCATATACCAAACACAGTTTTAAGTTCGGATATTGGCACTTACAAAGGATAAAAAATAGTCCAGCTAATAAAAGCGAGCTGGGAGTTAGTGATATTTGTTAGTCTCCATTTGGAGATTTAAAGGAATGACTTGGTTTATGGGGGAGCTCTGCACCCAGCAGCAGCTCTTCCCTCAGTGGCATTTCCCTGGTGCTGGCACATCCCAAAGGACCATAAAGCAGTGATATTGCTGAAAGGCAACACAATTCAATGCAAAATAAAAGATCCTGAAGCACTTGTGTGCATGAGCTAGACCCAGCCCTAGCCTGAGACTCCCTGCAGCAAACCCAGGCGCTGGAAATGCAGCTGCACGACGCCACATCAACAGCAAATCCGATGACAGATGATCCCTTCCAGCCCCAGACTTCCTCTGCAAGATCAATATTTTAAGGATTATATGCTGAAAGATTCCTTCACATCCTACAGATAAAATCAAGAGAAATGCAGGGCGCAGTCGCCTTTCCACGTCTCCTCCATCTCAAGGCCAGGAAACAGCTTCGCCCCCAGTTACAGCAGAAACATTCCCTAATTATTTTGTCTGGGGAGCAGTCTGCAAAGCAGACACTGATCTAAATGCCTGAACTGCATTTGAAAGGTTTAAAAGTCCAAACTATTTGGACTTTTCAAATTGCTGCACCAGTAAAGGACACATGTAGCACCAAAGCAACAGCTTCTGCTATTGTAGGTACACAAGTGGCCATTTTTTTTTTCTCTACTTGGAAATAGTTATAGAAAAATGAAATTATTCTAGAATAGCAGATGTATACAAATATTTAAAAGTATTCTTGAAATATAAATCCCTTCCACTGCAATTCTAGAACATCACAGGATTATGGAAGATTGTATCTGTGTCTGTGATTAAATTTGGATTAGTTTCCAGCGCAGATCAAACTGAAACACCTCCTGCTCGACTTTCTACAGTTACAGCTTAGGATGCTTATCTGAATAACCTGAATTTCAAGCCACTTATGGCTTGCTTATCACAAGTCAGACCGTGATGAAAGCAACTGCATCCCCACAAGACAGAGGGAGAGCAATCCATGGAGACAAGAGGGAAAATGAGAGCTGTGTGCTGTCCCCAGGCTGTCTTGCCAAGGAGATTACACTGCTGGGTGAACAAAGCAGAGGTGGTGTGTGGATATTCTCCTTCTCACCTTCAGAAGATTTCAGAGATGCTTTTCAGGGGAATTCCCCACTGAAGGTACCTTCCCGTGTCCTTGTTTATTTACCTTTCATCAGGAATTATTTAATACTTAATCACACAACCCAAAGTCTGTGTGTTCCCAAAACATTAAATATTTTAGCCGCCATGTTACACATCTTTTTTAGCTCTTCATGCTCCTTAGGGCTGTGCACTTGGACTGACCCTTCCTGCACCCCAACACCTCAAATTCCAATAAAAGGATGTGATGTACGAATGCCCAACCCACTTTCCAAGGGCAGATCCTACAGGTGAAGTTCCAGATTGTGAAATCCTCCATACCCCTGACTGAGGGCCCTGCTAATTACCAGAGAGGCTGGTCCCTAATTGATTTGATGAACCACACTGACAAAAGTCCATTTGCCCTGCCCAAAACCTGTTTCAGTACAGAGCTTGTTTGGAATTCAGGGTTGTCACATCAGCAGCTTTTTTCATATCATTATTAAAATGCTCAGGAACAGCTATGATCAATCAATTCCTCAAAAATACACAGAGAGCAGTAATAAACACGGATAATTAGTGAACCTGCAATCATGGTTTCTATAAAGGAAGAAAGAAAGCAAGATCCTGCCAGATCAATTCTCTACTAACAGAAAGCTTTGCTTTTTAGACCACTAAGAAATGCAAACAAGATACAGAACTGAACTCCAAAAAAAAAAAAAAGAAAAAGATGGGAGGATAACAAGCCTCCGTTTTGATAATCCTGAATGGAAGAGGGATGATGTGCCAAAGGTATCCCAGGGATGGAATTCTCACTGAGGAGGACACTGCCAAGAGCTCCATGTGACACAGGGTGACAGCAAGGTTTGCCTCTCGAGGAGCTTCCCCCAGCCAGTGGCATTTCTTGAGGGTGACAAATGAACAGGCTTTCCCTCCATTCACTGTTAAAATCTGCAGATTGAGAACTGTTCAGAGCCAGTATTTTCTGAGAGATAAGCAGACAAAAACCTTCCTCTTCCTAGCGCCCAGGCACTGATGGAGAGAGAAACCAGAACTGCACAGTACCAACCTTACCATTTAGAACAGATAATAAGAAAAAAGTCATCCTGGAAGGGGCTGTAAAGCATTGGAACAGGCTGCTGGGGCAGTGATGGAAATGTCACCATCCCTGGAGTGTGGATGTGGCACCTGAGAACATGGTGCTGGCACTGGGCTGACTGCTGGACTTGATCTTGAAGGTCTTTTCCAACCTCACTGGTCGTATGATTTCGAGATTATTTATTAATTAGTTTTGGACAAAATCTCTTCACTCTGCCAAGCAAAGAATAACACAGAGAGGCAGAGACCAAGTGGTTGTGAGCATCAGCCACCCCACAAACACCAGAGACTTCCCATGGATGGAACGATTCCTGTGCAGCTGGAGCTGATGTGAGAACCCTTTCTGTGTCCTTGCTGGCACCTGCACACAGGGACCCAAACCCTCACCACAGCCTCTGTGGATCTGGCCCAAATGACTTTCACAGAAGCAAAACTACACCTTTTCTACTAAAGGCCTAAGAAATACTACCTAAAACAGGAATGAATGACACACAAACCTCTTTGCAGCCACCACAATCCCCCAGCTTGCTGAAGAAAGGATGAGACCAGCAGAAGCAGGGAAACACAAACCCCTACTTGTATTTACTTTATGCTGATGGTTTGAAAGTCAGATTATAATTAAAAATAATTACAATGACTATTTATTTTTAAAAATCCTGAACAAAAAGAAGAAACATGGTCTAGTCTTTGCAGCATTATCTTAAAATTCAGTAAAATCAGGTTTTGACCCCTCTTTACCCAGGGAGGCCACTGGCCCCCAAAAAATATTGTGAGGATCAGTCAGAAATGATGGTGATAGAGAAAGAGGGAAGATTGGATCTTAAGTGAAGTACCACAGCAAGAAACCTTAAGTGGCTCTACTTAAAATTATCACAAGTGGATAAACTGTTCAACTCCAACACAGATTTGGAAATACATTCCAACAATCTGGCTCACCCCTCCCTTGCCCCAACCAGCTCCCCCAATCTCTTCAGATGCAGATCATTTCTTACATCTGATGAGAAAACTCTGATTGTTTTCTATTTAATGTGGTATTTTAAATCAACAAAGATGCATGACAGTGCTGTGCCTTCTGTTATTTGTAACTACACTGTTACTACTCTCTTTTCTATATTCCAAAGGGTGTTTAAACCTCACAAAAGTTATGAAGTGAAAATATCATATGGTCTTTCCCCACTAATTACATGGTGGATTTTGCACATTATTTAGTGTGTTTTTCAATTAAATGATTTATGAACTCATGGGAAGGATGGGAAACAGGCTTGGTTCCCAGACATTCTTAAGCTGATCCCAAAAGTCAGAAATTATTCTTTAAAGTAAAACTTAATATAAGATCCTGTTATTGCTGTAAGTAGGTAAATTTGTAACAGATTCAACTCACAGCTTCCTTTAAATCACAGAACTGCTCAAGTCTCAAGCTTGGAAATGTCCAAAATTTGACAACCAGTGTGAATCCCCTCACAAATGCACTCGCTACTAAGCATGACATAATTTGCTCTTGCAGCAGAAATTTTGAAAAGGATCTTTCCTCTTTTATTAACACTAAAATGATTTTCAGAGTTTGAAACTTTGATTGGAGGGGGTTTCAAACCCCTGTTGCTAGAAAAATATTTGGCCATCTTATCCACAATGAAAGTAGTTTTACATTGGTATTGATTCTAGGAAAGGAAAATATAAGTTTCAAGTCTGGTCCAAAACAAAACCTAAAATTTAAAAAGAAAAAAAAAAATCAGTTCATATTAATATAAACCGTATTTCTTTTTCATTGAACCAAAGTGAGCAGCAAAGATTGAGAAGATGAATTTTGGGTGCCTGGGAGGTTTTAAACTGCAAAGCTCCTGGTCTAGAGCTTTTTTTTTTAATGCTTCAAAAAACACCACAAATATGCTACAAGCTCCTTTGAGTGGTTTCCTAGAACCTGGTGTTAAAACACCTCCATGAAACAGCTTTCAGCATAGATAAATGTGCTCCTGCAGAGCCAGCTGGGTCATTTTGAACTGTTAGTGCTCCCAGGCTTTTATTTTTGCTCCTCAGCTATTTGTTCTGCCCTTTGCTGGCCCCTGCCATGGATTAGATGAGCATCCATTGTCAGCTCCAGCTCTGAGCCAGCCAGGTCAGCCCCGGGACTGCAGCTGCAGCTTCCTCACGTTCCTCACTCCCAGGTGTCCCAGGCAAGGCTGCTCCAACAGGATTCATTCAGGAATGGCTTCAGCCAACCAAAAGGAGCTGGTAGGAGACTGGTTAAAAGGCAAGGTTAATGATTCCTCACCCAATTTAGCCCCTGCAAACTGATTTCACAATGAAGGAGGACCCTTGTTGGAGCAGCCAGTTTTCTACTACATTTCTTCACTTGGGATTAAGGACAAAGCAACTTTTAGCAGCACCCATTCTGAAGGCATGGAAAGATGCTCTACAAATAATCTGGTTATTTACCTGCCCCTGAAAATGGGGAAGGAAAGATAAATAATGGCATTAAACCACCAGAGCTTTTTGTACCAGATTCACTGTCTGTCAGTCCTTCCTCCAGACCTCCCTGCAGGTTTGGTCCATTGTGGAGAGGCATCTTCTACCCTGTAGTTGGTACCTTGCCCTACACCTCAGAGGTTTCCCAGGTAGTTTTAAGGACTTCCAGCTGTGTCAAGGCCAGGTTCCAGTTCTTTCCTTCAGGTTCCTCTCTCTCTACACGGAAAACACCAAAGGATGTGGAACACTGAACAGCAGAGTCATCAATGGGACCTTGTGTTAACTAATAAATATTTATGTTCAGATCTGAAAGGAGATGCATCTCCTGATGCCTGTTTTCAAGGGAAAAGGACAGAGGCATGTCCAAGGTATGGCATTTTTAACAGATCCATGGGGCAGGAATGGTAAGAGCTGCCCCACAACCTGCTTTTGGGGAGAAGACTTCTGTGAGCACTGCAAGGGACAATCTACCCTACCAACTCTGAGAGACCTGGATTTCATTTCCTGGTCTGTCACTGGCCTTACTGGAGAATAATTAGGTGAAGAAACTGCCATGAGATATCATAGACCCTGTTGGTGGGGGCCACAGGTGATTGGAAAGAACAGCATTGACCTGACAACCATCCTGGTAATTTGAATTCATTGAATTTGAACTCAGGACTGGGGAAGGAATATATCAAAAATGCTCTAGGACTTCTTGCTTGCTTGCTTTCTTACTTTTAATATTGCTTTCAAGGTAAGACTGGCACAAAGCAACCACTTAAACTGGTGACTTGTTCCTCACCAATGCCTGGACCCTGCCACCACAGTTCATTTCTCAGCTGTCCCCCAGGAGATCTCCTGGACAGGGTGATGTGAAAAGAGAAAATTGGCCAATATTTGTACTGCCCATTTCTGCTTACTCTCAATGCCTGACATGGCACTCTCTCATGAGATATTTAACAGTGGTTTAGCTCAATAAACATCCAAGAGCCCCTCATCCACAGCTCTAAATGCAAACCATATGTTGCAGATGAAAACCCTGAAGATTATAATTAGAACTGTCCATTCAATTTAAACAAAGTCAAGAATGAGAACTATTTCAAATTCAATAAACAGGCCATTTCAAAGTGTAGACACTGTGGAGGACAAGCTTAACAACTTAATTGACAGGTAAAGCTTCATTTCTAATCCTCATTTTGATATCATCTGTAGCCTCAGGAGTCAAAACACATCACTGCTCAGTGCTCAAAATATGCAGAGAAAATGAAAATGTCAGCTGAATGAAAAAAAAAGGAGAAGCATCTGTTTGATAGCTGTGTAAGCCTGTGATATGTAAACTGCTTTGGAGTCAAGCAGCCCTAATTAGAGTTTCAAGGAATTCTTCATTAAATATACACACACAGAGACACACACATATATAGATATAGATAGATATAGTTATATATAAATACATGTTTTAAGCAATTATTGAAACCAGACAAGTTGCAAGAAAACCAGGCTATAGAATTAAAGCAAGGAACATGACAATTTCACGGACAGACTTCAGACAACACTGTGATGTTTTCACAAATACATTTTTCCGTCTTTTCACAAAGCAGTTCCGCATGTTTTTCTCCACTCTAAGTATTTAAAACAAAAGATAATGAACCATTTTGGGATCCCAGTGTAGCACACAGCATCTCAGCAAAGAAAAGCAAAAAAGGAAGAGTGATTGGGTTACCAGCCTCCACCGTGGGGTTAGACTAATAGATATTTTGGCAACTGCACCCCCTTGACGACTCCAACTCCCATCAACACGAAACCCACACAGATGGACACAAACTCTCAGCAGAGAACTGTGCCAGGAGATGTGAATGACCACATGAAATAGCAAGGGAGTACAAGCTCAGGAACGACACACCAGATAAAAGGGTAACTTAGGCTCCCAAAAAAACATTTACACACCGAAAAAACCCAGCTTCATTATTGTCACTGTTTCCAGTAGGAAAGAGGTAAATGTACTGCCTATAAACAGGGAAGTTGGAAGGGAACATTTTAAAGATAACAATCAAAATTTTAGGTGATTTCTGCTCAGGAGAAAGATTTTGAGATCACCAGTATCAGCAGCTACTGCAACGCTCCTGCAAGATTTTCTGATGTGGGGAGGAACAGCAGAGAGAATATTTGTTATGGGTCTATCAATTTTTAAATACAGCTCCTCAGCACAACCCAGTTGGGCCCTGCTGTGAGGTGGGAGGGTGGCAAAGGAGGAGAGGATCTCTACAAGGAGCTGCACTTAATAAGTGACAGCATGATACAGCCCAAACTCCTTGTGTGGACTCAGCTCTGAGCTGTATTAAGGAGGTTTATATGTTGGGCCATCAGCATCTTCTCTCAGCAGGATATGGCAGTTTCCAAGAGTAGTTATGGAATAAAAAGAGAAATGCCTGATGTGATGAGAGCACCTGGATTTTGCTAGCAGCAATATTAATGCACTTGCTGAGCTCCGTGTCTCTACTAAAGCAGAATGCAGAGAAATGTGTTTTCCACACACAGCAGGTAAAACATGCACAAGGAAATTATAATCATGCAAACACCTTCATAATCGGATGTTTCCAGCTCACAGGACATGAGCTGTGCTGGCTGGAAATACAGATGTGATTCGTGACAAGGAAGAGGAGAACAGGGAGGGCACAGGCACCATTCAGCCACCAAGCTCCACCTCTGCCAGTCCAAAACTGAGACCACAGCTCAGCCTCCTCTCCCTCGGCCACAGCTGGCTCCTGGCACTGCTCCACAGCCATCAGTCCATGGGCTGACAATCCAGGTGCCACCACAGGCACTGATCCCCCACTGGAGCCATCCCAGCTCAGGACAATCTAAGACAATAAACTGCCAGCCACCAAAGGACAGCATTTTACACAGATTGTCTTGCTCTGCTTCCTTTAGGACATAAATCTCTGCAGAGATTCTACCAGGAGAAGAGAGAAGTGACATTAACACCTCTGAAACATATCCATGCCAGCTTCCAGAGCTGGATCCTAATCATGAACCACAGAATGGTTTGGGTGGGAAGGGACCTTGAAGATCAACCCGTTCTAATTCCCTTGCCATGGGCAGGGACACCTTCCCCTAGCCCAGGCTGCTCCAAGCCCTGCCCAACCTGCCACCTTGAACTCTTCCAGGCCATGAATTCTCTGGGAAACCTGTGCCAGTGCCTCACAATCCTCACAGGGAAGAATTTCTTCTCAGTATCTGACCTAAACCTGCCCTCTGTCAGTTTGAAGCCATTTCCCTCTGTCTTATCACTCCATGTTTTTGCTAAAAGTTCCTCTCCAGTCCTCTTGGAGCCCCTTTAGGGGCTCTGAGATCTCCCAGACACTTCTCATCTCCAGCCTGAACCACCCCAACTCTCTCACCCTGTCTTTGCATGAATAATGTCACCAGGCACAGAAGAAATTATTTTACTTCCTTGTTTTTCTTCCTCTTCCTGAGATTAAAATTCACATCAAATTAATCAGTTGATTGCTCCATTTTTATTAGTCGTTTCTGAACTCCTTGGCTGACACTGAATCCTTTAGGGACAGGAACTGTTCACAGGGTTCTCAGGTGGGCCTTTCACAGAGCCAGCATGCAACAACAGCAGGTTTACTTCAAGTTGGTCTTCTAATATATCCCAGCTAAAGCCCTCAGGTACTCCTGTAATTGAAGTTTGAGTAATCCAATATGATGTTGATCAAACTACTGATCTTTTAATAATGCAGTGTAGCTCTCCCAGCAGTTGCTATCTCGCTGACAGTCATGTCTGGATCGCTTCCTTTGGGCCAAGGCTTTGAACAGAGAAGCTGACGGGTTTCTGTTTGCTTTAGATTTTATCACAAATTGTTTTAAAGCTTTTTAAGGTTATATCAGATGGCTCATAAAATCCACAGGCATTTCAATAATAAAAAAAGAAAAAAAAAAAAAGGGAGTTCTATCAACTGTCCTGGTGAAGAACAGTATTAAATGCTCCCAAAGAGGAACATAAACACCTCTCAGGAGCTGTGCTCTTTCCCATCCCTGTATCTGCCATTAGTTCTTGTTTATGCAGCCTATGGGCAAAGCTATAGAAAAAGCTGTAGCCACCCTGCACAATACCCTCCTCTGAAAGGCAAATGTGCACATTTTTCCTCTCACAATTTCCATTTAAAGTACGAATTTAAGGTTTTTCTAAGCCTTGCCTCTCCACACAAGAATAATTCAGCTGCAATTTGCATTTTCGATGTGTTCGAAATGAACACCAAGATGACTCATGTGCTGTTTATAAGATGCCTGTATTTGCTGGTAAATACCTTGCTACAAACAAGCTATAATTTAAGTATTCAAAAGTCTTACTTCTGCATAAAATTACTACTAAGTGTAATTTTGGAGATCATGACCAGAGCTTCAATTTCAGGCTTGCAAAGCTCTTCCTACACAATGATTCTTAAAAGTACGAGTGGATTTTCTTCTCTGACAACAGCAATCATTGTATCTCTGTAATTGCAGAAAAGATTACCTGGCTTTTAATTCACATTAGTCAGCTCCAACAATACCATGCTTCTTTCCTTTCCTTCAAAATAAACTAATTATTGTCAATCAGACCACTGGAATGTTAACATTCTCCATAACCTGCCTTTCAGACATAGTCATAAATGCAAAAAACTAGCTAATATAAACTAATCAGAGCCCTAGAAATATCTCAAAACATATTTGTACTGCAGTCTATCATTTTTTGTCACATTATTTCCAAATATTATCTTTCATCTGGACAATAACAGCCTTTTCATATAGTTCTATAATGCTTTTCATCCAACTCTTCACAGCTCCTTCATTAATTAAAAGCATTAATTCCCTGAGTAATGTGGCAAATACTGCAATATTTCTGAACTTTAAATGTTTTCACTATCAAAAGCTGATTAATACAGCTTTATGCATCAAGTGGTTTGGACAAAGGAAATTCTCCAGGCCAGTTTTTTTTTGTTGTTTTTTTTTTTTTTTTTTTTGCCCACGCCCAACTTTGTTGTGAGCACAAACTCACAACTGCGAGACCTGGAGTCGCTCATGGAGAGGGTCGCTGTCCCTGCACGTCCCACAAACAATCCTTCTCAAGGATAATGCCAAGTCGAGGTTCCTGGGTTCCTGCTCCATATTTGCTTCCAGCTGGTGGAGCTGGAGGAAGAAGAGGGAGCTGGAAGGCTGGGGAAGCAGTCCATGCTGAGTCTGTAATCAGCTGTGACACACGGGGAGCCGCCAGCGCCGTATGGACGGCACCGTAGCTGCCGTGGAGATGGGGCTCTGCGTTTGCTGCTACCCGTGACACCCAGAAACAAGGCTTCCCCTTCAGATCAGTGATCAATAATTCATCTCATAACTGAAATGCAAAGGGAAAAGGTGCCAGTTTTCCGTGGGGTAGAGCAATGCTGTGCTTTTTAAAACGATGCTGCTGCCTTGGAACGCGGCACAAGTTGAATGTATGACACGGCGACAAGCTGCACTACACCCAGCCCTGTGTAATCCTGACATAACCTGAAAATTAAACTGCCAGTTCCACGGGTTGTTTATGCAAAAGGCTGTTATTAAAACGTTGCAGCTGAATTAAGCGTCCCAAGGCAAAAATCTAGCCACCAAAAAACAAGCTCCATGGAGAAAAGGAGATTTACCAAGATTATCTGGAAATAATCACTGAATCCTTGAAACAGAAGTGGTCTCAGTCTTCCCCAAAGTCAAGGGCTTTTGGGCAGGACTCTTTTAACTGTTGCTTTTGAGCCTTGGATTAGAATAATAATACCATTGACCCAACTGGTGTGTATAAAACTTCTGCTTAAAAAGTGACTGCAAACTGGCTCAGCCCATTCTCAGCTCCCATCGGTGAAAACAGGCACACAGGATAAACTCAGCCTTCAATGGCAGAGCTCACTTTGGAGGGAGCTGTCATAACTGCGAGCCTGTCTACCCCGAGGGATGGCAGATGTGAGAAACTGGGTGGTTCAGCTCCCAGCTGCCTTTGTTCGGTGTGTGAGGGAGGAGAGGGGAGACTTCAGCAACAGCCAGGCAGGAATCGGGAAAGAAACGAAACCAGGGCAATTAAAATTCAACAATAAATCAGTTATCAGAGCATCAGATGCTCTTCTTGGCCCTGACCGACAGAGAAATGCTCTGAACCAGGGGGAAGGTGTCTGCTGAAGCAACGTGTCCCTTCCCTGACCGAAGAGAAACAGACAAAAAAATGCTGGGATTTGCTGAGTTTAGTATTTGATGTATTTTAATAAGATTGAGAAGGTTTGTGTAGCTGAGTGGTTTTTGCTGGGGAGGGCTCCCAAAAAGCAAGGGGACTGCCCAGACCAAGCCACAGCCAGCCTGGAATGAGCCTCTGAAATTCAGCTCAGGTTCCTGCCTGCTCAGAATCAGTACTCAGGTAATTCATTTAAGAAGTCCAACGAGCTGAAGTCAGTGTCACCCTCACTAGGAACATGTTGTCATTTTTGCTACTTATTTGGAGCGCCTTTTTTTGCTGTAGAGCTAGCAGGAATAGACAAATGCAGACAGATGACACAATTTTCCTAGGAGAGGGTAACAGCTCCACACAGCTATTGATCCCAGCCAGATCCAACACGGCATGGGAGAGCATGAGGGAGGTCACAGGAACAACCTCCAGCTGTCATTTCTTCTCAGAGAAATGCCTGAAATTGAGAATTCCAAAAGAATGACTTGGGAGTGGAAATAAAATTAGATTCCCCATCAAGTTTGCAAATGTAGAACATCTCCAGCAGTTTCTGCCTGGAGCTTCTCCGCAGCCATGCACAAAAATCACACAGTGCCCCTGCCCAAATCCAACAGTCTCCAGAAAACCACACAAGTCAGAGTGTTTATAATGCACAATTAATCCTTGATCTCAGTAAATACTATAAGAGAAGTAGAGAAACCTTTTTTATTATTATTACCAACTGGGATCTGAAATCAAAAGCAGTTATTCAGTTTTTTACTCATGACTACAAATAATGATTTGACAGGTAGGAGCAGTCATAATTAATATTTAAATGTAAAAAACAGATATCGTTTCTTGTTGAATTCACTTCAAATATAAGACATTTACCAGTGTTCTGGATGTACAAAGATGGAGAAGGAAATGTTTACTCTTTGACCCCCTTGGCAGATTACTACAGGTTTTTTATACTTTGAAACATAATTGCTTGAAATTATCTGACTTAGCTCTAAAAACCCAAGCTGGAGTCCCACGATACCTGAGAGCCACCAACAACAGGTTTGGAAAAATCAGAAATTAGATTTTACCTTCTCTCACAAATCTTTTTCTTTTGCCTATTCTTTTTCACTTCTTTTTCGAATTGCTGCAAAATTCCAATACTCTGAAATGCCTCAGTTATCAGGATGGTTCACCCAGGGTCTGCTGAGGTGATGAGGTGGAGTTGTCCATTCCCCTCACTCCAGGAGGCAGACATTAGGTGGACAGAGTAATTCAGTTACAGATAATGAGATAATTGTGATACAATTCCTGCAACTGGATTTATTTCCGTGTCTCAAGACAAGGTCTTGAAATAGAGAAAGATGAAGAGGGTTGGGTGGCTTCACCTCATCTAAGGGTGCCTTCACTTGAGTGCTGGAAGATTTGAGTTCAGCTGGTGTGGTACTTGTTGCACCTGGAATTAGAACTGGTACGTTTGAATTTTGTAAAATATATTCTCCTTGTTCTACTTCTGTTGAAGTGCTCCTGGCAATAAGTACCTCAGTGTCATGGCCTGCCAACACTGTGTGTTGAATCAAATGCAACTTTTAGAGCTAAGAAAATGCAAAAGCATCCTGAATCCTTCCAGTAGACTCACTTCTCCTGATCTAATAAAAATGAAATAAATATAATAAAAATGCTTTGGCATTTCCCTTGAAGTGGGTGGTATTATGTCCTCCAGTTTTTTACCACATGGCAGACACCTGTACATTGATTTGTTGGGCACGGAAAACAGCCCAAATGCAGAATTAACATTTGTTCTCTTCAACAAAACCAGAATCTGACAAGAATATGTTATATCTCAGAACTTATTAACTGAATCAATGCTGTCACCATATTAATAAACACTTTCTTGCTCTCAGACATGTCCCTCAGTATTCCTTTTAGCCCACCATTAACTCTTCCAAGGCAGCACCCAGGGTTGGAGAGTCCCCCTGCCCTGGGATCAGGCTCCAGCAGCGACCCCAGTGACTCTTTTTTACTGGGGTAACCAGTGGTGGCCCTGCACAGTCACACTCTGGCTCTGGGGGCAGCTGCTCCCAAATTCCCCCTGGCAAAAGTCAGGAGACCTGCCAGAGCTCCGAGGTTTGACCAAAACCCCCAGGGATGGGCTTACAGTGATTGCAATATCAGTCTAATCAACAAAATAGGAGCTCCTTTTCATCAACACTTAATCACAGGACTTCACTTGTCTCTAAGTTCCTTCAGTTGCCTAGACAGATGAGAGCACAATCATATAAATAAGAAATGACAGTTTACCAAAGAAGGTTAACATAAGGTCACGACCTTTTTCTACTTGACTTCTGCAGCTTATTCATGTGTGAAAACACGCTTTTGTAGCTGTAGCCTCAGCATCCCTTACAGATCTGGACTTGTGCCAACAACTGAGCTCTAAAATTACCATTTAAAATACCATTTTAAATGGTATTTATGTTCAGAAAATACCATTTCTGCATTTTGTGATGCTCGAGTAGAACAGCTTTGCATTAGAATAAAATATGAAATGAGGATATCTCTGCATTTCACAGCCTATCTCGCTGAAATAGTGGTACCTGTGCTGCACAAACAAGGAGGTACTGGACACAGCCCCATTTCCTCTCCCTTCCTCAGACCAGGTCACACCTCTCTGAGCAAACCCAGCCATGGTCCCTGCCCAGGCTGCCCCACACGGATGCACAGGGCACAGCATCAGCCTGACAGTCCTACACTAGTAAATGTCAAGTATTAATTTGTCACATTATTTGTGCAGTGATTTAAAGCCAAATCCCGTCTCATCACTCATTTCCATCAGGCACAGGAGGGGCGGGAGGGAAGCAGGAGCTTTCTGTCACAATCTGAAATGCCTGCGTGAGGAGCTGCCAGGAAATATTTCTCTGTCAGAGAAGCAAACTGAAGTTCTGAGCATGAAGGCTGGAGAGTGAAAGCTGCAGTACAACATGGAGATAATTAGTTTTGAAAGGCTAATCAGGTCACTGCTCTGGCTGGCATTTCTATGGAGATGAACAGGCTTTCAGCTCACCACATCTTGCCTCTCAATACGAGTATCCCTCACCAAAGTGAAGTAAGATTTTACAAACTCCGTAACTCTGAATGACACAACCTGCCATAAGAATCCCCCAAACAGCCAGAAAAGAACCTACAAATAGCCAGGAAATATCCCTACAGCCCTTGGAATGGGGAGAGACCCCACAGCACGGGGTATCCCAGGCTGTGATGCTCAATCCCCTTCCCCATCTGGGTCCAACCAGCCACAGAATCACTCAAGAAGGTGAAGGTTTAATCAAAGCTGATAGCTATAACTATTTTAATATTATCTCACCTATTTTATGCTGTTGTCTTGTGCATATTCATGGAGCCTTGTGTCTTGCACACACCTCTAGAAGGTGGAGATGTTGAGCATTGTCAGCTTGTTCAAGCTGTGAAATTAGGCCTTCGGGTCTCAAAAAAAACTTGCTCACAAACCCCCAGCAATGCTTGATCAAAACATCAGTGCACTTCAGTACGTTGTTGGTTAGTGATTAAACAGCTACAAATGGCTAAAAAAATATTTTTAAAAACCCAACAGTTCTTTCCTGACATCTTTCCCTTTTGTCAGAAGGATGCTCTATTTTGTTTCTGAAAAACACAATCAATCTTTCCAGCAATAATGACTCGCTGAATAAAGTCTGTGCTACTTCCATGCTGCTTTTCTAACAATACACCTTATTTGTACCCTGGCTTATAAAAAAACCCTGTACACTGATCGATCATTGCAGGCACCAGTGAAATAAAACCAACCATGAGACAAATAATGGGAGCAGAACAATAGTGCACATCTATTTAATGCCTGAGTTTAGACTAAGGGGTAACATAAAGCACAATGATGCTATAAAGGCAGAAAGAATGGAACAACACAGAACAACAATAAACTTTATTCCTCCAAAACCACTGGTTAACCTGAGTGAGGATCTGTTTTACTCCTATTTGCAAAAATTACTCCTTTGAGCAATGCAGAGGCATCAATAAAACCCCAGTTCACGCCCTAGAAGACCTCACAGCAGCCCACACAGTTTTGTTTGGGAGCTCACTTTTCCCTCATGTAGTAACCAACCACTAAGTTACTCATATTGTAACACCTGATGGCCAGAAGTTGGCTGAAACTGGCCTCCTTGCAGGTCAGCACAGCCAAATTCTCCCTGTCATTGTCACCTCTGCAAAAGTTCAGGTGTATTTAGTGACACCACCACGTTCACTCTGTTCTATGACCTGAGTGTTTCCAGTTCATTGTGTTTTTCCATTTTTGCCTGAAGATTACAAAAAATGGCTTCAAAACAGGTAATAATATATTCCCCCGCATTTCCCAGTCAGATAAAATATAGTAAAAAAATCAAATACCTTAATCTCTGTTTGAGTTTTTAAAGGCTGTCCAAATGCTAGAATGTAAAGCGTATTGTAAGAACTGAATTGTGCAGAAGGAACACTAATTTGACTAACTTATTAAAATATGACTAGTCTAAAGGAAGAATGACCCTTGCATGCTAAGGATTATGATGAGTAGGACTCCTGCTTTCAAAAAACTTGGGGTTTGGACAACTTTTGTGCACTGAAAACAGTAAGTAGTCATCAAAACACGGACCTGTGCACTGGCTCATGGGCATATTGCCAGTCAGTCTTCAAAAGAAGTAAGAGAAGTGAAGTAGCAGAGATCTGTGAATCATAAATTATATTCCTGGGTTGAGCTCTCCAAAGGCCAAAATGAAAACATGGAGGACCGTAATGAAATACTTCAATCAAAATAAAATAACCATCTACAGCTTATTTACACTGTCAAGGTGGATCTCAACTGATAGGTTGCCATAGAAAATAATTCCATCATTTTTTAGTGAAAAAAGGAATGCAGCCAAATACATTATAAAGTTAGGGTAAATCATATGACCACAGGCAAGAAATACAGTGCTTTATACAAACCTTAAAAAGGAGTTGGACAAAGGTAAAATGAAATCTTGGAAGAAAGGAATTTGTGAGATACTGTCCAATGGGAAAAGCCGGAGAACACAGTTTCATGTGAAAAGATGATAATACAGTTTATGAAAAGCAGCCCTGAGATTAAAAAAGATCATCTCTGATTCATTTACTGCAGCACTGAAAGGCAGGGAGGTGCAATCCAGGCACACAGCAGAGCACACCTGACCATGTGGCAGCACATCCCCATTACCTGTGTCAGGGGAGAGCTCAGGAAGAAGGAACTGCTCTGCCCTGCAGTACAGCACACCTTGGGTACCTAACACCTGACCTGCTGCACCTGATGATGCACAAAATGCACTGACTGTAGGTCAGCACATCATCTGGGCTTGTTTACACTCAGTCTGTCTGTCAGTGCACCTTTAGGAAGTCTGGCCATAATTCAATATGTGTTCTAATATAAGTTTTTGCGTAAGAATGAATTTTACCCTATCATGCACTAACTAGACTTAAATTTCCCTTAGGAAAAAGACAAATGGGTTTACATAGCATGTGGTTTTAAATCCTTTTTTATTCAGTTAATCTCTAGCTGTGGAATTGTGATTGAAATGTGAAAATGTATGTGTATTTTCTGATAAGAACCATTTTGCTTTAGAGACAGATGAAATATTACCAAGCGTATTCACTTTCTTTAAGTTTTTAAACTGATGACGGAAATCCCATAATCAGAACATGGCACAGCCAATCCAGGTTAAGTGATAACATTTTTTTCAACAAAATAAAACAAAACCCCAACCCTTTGAAGTGTTCTTACAGTTACATCTTCATAATCCAGGCATGAGAAGACCTGCACTCTCAACAACTCTGAGCACACACTCTTCAGCTGGCTCCACATAAAAGCCAGCGTTTCCTTCCCCCTCCTCAGTCTGCTGATTCCTTCACAGCAGTGAGACATGGCACAGAGCATTACCTCCACAGGATTTTCCATCTTCCCCCAGTTTCTGGCCAGCTGGGCACTTGCAGTGGTAGCTGCCGATGGTGTTGCAGCAGCGGTCGTGGCAGCCCCCGTTCTCCGTGCTGCACTCGTTGACATCTGCCAGGAGAAAGCACAAGCAAGCAGTGAAGAGTGGGCACTGACCACAGCACCTGAAGAATCTGAGGACAGTTGTGTCTGACTGATGTGAAAAAATGAGAAAGTTTCTGAGATAAACAGGTCAGGACCCTGAAGTTAAGCCCAGGAGCAGACTCCCAGCTCCGCTGCTGAGCCACTCCACCCAACCAAGTTGTGCCAGAGGAGGTTTAGATTGGATATCACAGAACATTTCTTCATTGAAAGGATTGCCAAGCACAGAACAGGGTGCCCAGGGAAATGGTGGAGTCACCATTCCTGGAGGGATTTAAAACACAGATATCACAGAATCATTACAGTTGGGAAAAACCTCTAAGATCCTCCAGCCCAACCATTAGTAGATGTGGCACCTGGGGACATGGTTTAGTGGTGGGCTTGGCAGTGCTGGGTTAATGGTTGGACTCAATGGTCTTAAAGGTGTTTTCACCCTAAAAGATTCTGTGATTGTAAGAGTTTCAAGGGTGGGATTTTCCTCCTCCCCTTCTGCCCAAGGTGAGTGCAGAGCCCACCTGGCTCTGGCTGCAGGCTCTACCCAGCTTGCCAACTTCCACCTCTGGAACAACCTCTGCACAGTCATTTCCAGCAGCCTCGCTAGGTTGCTTCTAGAAGCAGTGGCAGAGGTGAGAAACCTCTGAAAGATGGTAAGATTTTAAATCAATTATGGTCCTGCTTTCTGTCAGGTGCTGTGATCTACACACCTGACTCATTCACCTTGTAAGCTTGTGTTTTCCTGCATGCAAAATAGAACTTTACACATTACAAATGAAGAACATTAAAGAACTAAATTTAAAAATAAATAACTAAATAGACAGCCAGTGGCAGGGGAAAAAATCAATAGCAAAGACATTCACTTACATATCTACTTAAATACCTTACATAAAAAATTCCAAAGAAATATGATAGAAACCATCAGGCCAGCAGTGCTGCTCTGCTGAGCCGGAGCAGAGACAACAGACAGTATGGAGGTGATTTCTGAAATAGAAAATTTGTTCAAAGGGGATGGCAAATGTAACAAGCCCAGCAGGTATTTGCTGCACTGATTCCATGCACAGTGAACTCAGGAAATTCCTTCTCCTTCACTTTGAAGTTTTCATGTCCCACACACACCCAGTCCAGCACTGCAAGGGCAAGCAGGGATGGACCTGTGAGAATAATGGGCTCAGGCGTGGCTTGGCTTCAGTTTTTGGGCAAATATCTTGATCTGCCTTGGTGGCAGAGCCAGGGATGAGGGGACACCCCACCTCCTCCAAACCCAAGCTGAGAGTGCAGGTGGCAGATCTGACAGATCTTTGGCTCTGGGAGGGAGCTCACACTGCTTTCAGTGAGACAGCAGCAAAGTCAGGAGGAGGAGGAGGATTAAGCAGCAGAAGATAAGCATCATCATGACTGAAAAAACCACAGGTAGTTACTTCGTATTACTGGCACTCTTCATTCCCAAGCGGGAAATGAGGCTTTAAAAAAAGCCATTTAATTAGTTTTTAAAGAAAAATAATAATAAAAAGAATTTCTCATTCATGTAAGAGGGGTGAGAGCCTTTCAACTGCAACCTTTTGGTATTAAAGACTAAGATTTACCAAGGTTTGTTAGTTCTTTGATGAGCTCAAGCTTCACTTGACTGGTTCATTTCTGATCCTGGCTAAAAGCCACAGGTTAAAAGAAATTTTTGAGGAGGTTTCAGACTATTAGAAAAGCTAAAAGAAAAGTGTATCCTGAAACACCAACATTTGCTGAAGTGTAGCTGAAGAGGCACAAACCCACTAAAACCAACTCATTTCTCTACAGCTTTAGATTCAACGCAATGACCGACAAAATGATAATTTCTTTGTCCTCAGCGATACTGGGAAACACTGGCAGGCTATAAAGAAATAAAATAGAATTCAGTTATCTCAGAGCTGCACAGCAAACCAAATCCTAACCCACGTGAAGCCAACGAGGCTCCTCTCGGTTTCACGCGGACGCGATTTAAACAGAAACTTCTCCCCAAGAAAAACACTCCCCCCCTTCCCTCCCCTCCAAAAACAAAAGGCACCAAAATAAGAACGTGTGTCTGCTCGCTTCTCCTCGGCAAGAAACAGGGAGAACATATGACAGGAGACAGATTTTGGACGTGTTCCTCCAAGCACTGGGGGAGCCACGCGAGCGCCCGGCGCCGCACGCGCCCCTTCCAAGGGATTTACTCCCCCCAGCTCACAGACATCTCGTGGTGATGAACACCAGTGAGCCACCAGCTCCACAGCTTCCACTTCTATTTATACTAGCAGGATTGGAAACTAATAAAACCTCCTTGCTCTTTTTTTTTTATTATTATTTTTTAACAAAACTAAGGGGAGAACTGCTTTGTTCTTTAGCACCCACAATGCTACGTGGCCTCCTTGCATAAAATATCAACTGGGTGAGGTGGTCTAGGATATACAGCCTGATTTATTAACATTACTGTCTATATTTTGAACCAAAATATTGGAACAAAACCTTTCTAGCTGAGGAGCTCATTATTATCCCCTTGATTTCACCAGGGTATAATCCATTCGGAAGTGCACAGGGCTGTTGCATGCTAATATATAGGAAGTTTCTCCTTTGATTGCAGAGTGTACCTATTAGCAATTAAAAAAATCTTTTCCTTCCTTGTTCAGCATAAAATGCTGTGGTCCAGCTATTGGTGCTGTGTGACTGAAAACCTCATTTTCTCCTTCTTCTAACCCTACCTTCTTCATGCTCTGTCCAGGATTTCCTTGTCTCTGCCTTAGTATTTGACAAAATATTTTCATGCATTTCTTTGCTGCTTTTTACACCAGAAACCCACCACTTCTTCTGTTATACTCACAAAACCTGACTTTCCATCTCCATGTGTCTTTAAAACAAGCACCTTAGTTAAAGATAACCATCATAAAATAAACTATGATTTAATTTCTGAGTTAAGGCACCAAAAAAAGCTTTTTTGATACAGCTTTATTAGAGAGCAATCACATTTGAAGGAATACAGTGAGTAGGAATAAGTCTCACCAGTTTTAGCCCTAATGCTATGAAAATTTGCTCTCTGAGCATCTGCATCTTTTGCTGTCCTGTCTCCTGCTCAAGACTTTCCCCACTGCCTGCTCCCTGCCAAGCTGTTTGCTGCAACTCCATAAGAAAGGTCAGATGTTGCCTCAGTCCAAAGAAGCACAAAAATAAATGATCTGAATGTGAAGTAATAAAGAATGTGTTTTACATTTGTAAAAGGCCGGGTCATAGAGATTTTACAAGCCACAATCAGCTGTTCCACATTCCTAAAACAGAGTAGTCAGGATTTTAAAATCTGATTACAGCTTTGCCACTTGAAAAAAAAAAAAAAAAAAAGGAAAGTTAAAATAGACTCAACAAAAACAATTCTGTCAAATGATAAATTTCTGTCTGCTTTCCATATTCAATGTCACTCAAGGTTGCAAATATATTTTGCCTTTTGAATAGTGAGAAAAATGACAGAAAATTTCTGACACGTAACAAGTCTGCCACGTTAGGTCTGACAAAAGTTCAATGTTATCAAGCCTATCAATCCATCTGTAATGACATGCTGTAGGCAATTTAAAAAAAATAAAAATGTGATGTTTGCTACTGCAATGTTTCACGTTTATTTATAGAGCCAATGTTGCAACACAAAAACATTATCCATGGGACATACTGGATGTGAGCCTTCAATCTTGCCATGGGAAAAATAATTGAAAACACCTTGCATCTAGATTAACTTGATATCAACTTTATATATGATCTGTCTAGCTTACATGTGAGGGGAAAAAATATTCTACAATATATTTTAAATCCAGTAGTATGTTAAAATGTGGATTGTTGACATGTGCCCATGTCCCACACTCCCTGCACTCGTGGTATTACAGAACAGAGCTACATGAAAAGATGTCTTTTCTCCAAAAATCTTATAAAATACTTGATATGGAAGGGAACATACCTTTTTTTCATGAAGCAGACCACCTTTGCCCAATTAACCCTGCCTAGGAGCTACATGCTAAATAGAGAAGGACAATTCCAATCCCTTTACTTCTCTCTTCTTGTTAATGCTATTCCATCTGAAAATGCCACACATCCTCAGCTCCAGGGAAAACAGCCCTTCACCAAGTTTTTATGAAAATGTAGGTGATTTCAGATTTCCTAGAAATAAATGGAGGCTTTATGTAAAAGCAGACACTGGACTAAGTGGTCTTCATTGGTTATTCCAGCTTGAAATCTAACAGCAGCGACCTGCTCTATCACTAGCTCTCAAAAGTAGGAAGCAGATGAAGAAAAACCAGTGTGAAAAGCAGAAATATGAATTGGCATTGGGGCAGAAGTCTCCCCTCCACTGAGCTGCTGGTGAGGGCTGCAGCTCTGCAGAGTCTCCACCTGGAGCTCAATTCAGCATCTCTAAAATCCAGTGAGGGATTAAACCTGCCCTGAGCACAGAACTGCCCAGAGCTGGGGAAGGAGAAAGCACCTGCACGGATCAGGGGTTCAGCTCTGCAGCAGGAAAACCAGGGAGTGAAACACCATCTAATTTTGGCAACAGTTTGTGTGTTTAGGTCAGTGGAACACAGCAGTTAACTCACTGCCTGCAGGCTAAGGTATTTTTATTTTCCCCATACAACAAGTTTATGCCATATTCATTAATATAAAGACTAATTTTTAAGATAACAAAGGAATCTCATAACTGCCACGTAGTATTTAAAACCCATTTTCTGTATTTATCAGCTGTATATGAGCAGCAACTTTATTTATTTAAGGCAGCCACATGCAAAGTTGCCATTTGGGTGCCCAGCTCTGGGGCTAACCCGTGCTCTGACCCGTGAGCCACTGACTCCAGCACGTGTCTGAGCTCCCTGGACTTGTAATAAATCACTGAAGTGGAATAAAATCTGTAAAATCATTCCCATTGTTACTGCAATCCTGCCTGAACAAAGCCCACCAGCACGGAGTGAGGAGGTGATTTTGATTAGTTTAAAAGCATTAGGGTAACACACCCTGCTTCAATCAGGGGTCACAGCAACCACAATGTATTTATTTAGAGGGAAGACAACATTTCATTAACAACACTTGGGACCTTCTCCTGAAGTCTGTGATGAAGATGGGCTGATTTCAGGAATCTAAATGTTAAATATCTTTAAGAAAGCAGTTTGATTCCTCTCTCTAACAGAGACTGGCAGCTTACATTGATTTTCATAGCAATTTAGAGATGTAAATTCCTAACTCAGAAAACACAAATGCTGTTGGGCAAAATGAACAAAACCAAACTCTCATAATGGCTAGGATCAAAGTCTAAATATATCATGTGCACTTGAAATGCTCCTATATGTGGACTTTAATATATCTGAGTGTCTGGCATACAAAGGTGTAGAACTGCAGCTATCTTATAATTTGCTTTTATAAGGAGGTATTATAGGCAAGTGTCTGCAAACCACAATGCCCATTTGACAATTTCTCTTAAATTTATCTAAATAATTGGAATGAATTTTTAAAAAAATTCTGAAGATCCAAAAATTAAGTACCCCCTCAAGTTTACACAGTTCGGTTTTTTCTCCTTTAATTACAGCTTGGATGGTCTGCAACCAAAACCATATGTCTAAAAAATCCTGAAACCTGAGAAAGCTGATTTGAACTTTAAAGGCCACTCACTGCTACAATGCAACACAGCTCACACGAGCACACATGCACATATGGCAACATTACACATAACTATAATGTCATGAACAAATACACTGGACAGGCTGCCAGGCACAATACTCGCACCCCAAAGACTGCGTTTGTCTTTTTCTTGGTTTCCTGCAAAAAGTTTTGCAGCAGTTGTCTTTGAGCAGTAATTGTCTCTAAAACATAAATTACATACATCACTTCCAGCACTAACCATAAATTATCCGCCTGAATAGCAAACAAAGCTGCTCGTTCTGATAGTCAGCACAGCCCTGCCCGGCTATTGATTAAGCACTCTCAATGCTTTATTAGGTTTTCTTCCCCCACAAAGTCAATACCAGGATGAATATTTCTTCTTGGGCTGTTATGAAGTATCGTAAATCTGAGTCATTATTAACAAGTGCCTGATTAGTGGAGCAAACTTATCTGAGAGTTTGGCACAGGATCCTGGAGCGTCACCTCCCAGCTAACACCCATCACTGCCACTGCCTCTGCTGGCAGCTGTGATCCTTGTGCTTCCACAAGTTATCACCTCCTTTTTCCCTTTTTTTTTTTTTTAATTAAAGAAATTACTGCTGCACTCATTCCTCTTTATCCCCATGTCACATTCCCATATGCAGAGAGCATCCGTCACATAACGAGTATGTGCATGCCCCTGTTCCCCAGGGATGTGGGGCTCTGCCATGGTTTGCTTTCAAAAAATTTCATTTAATTCAACTTAGATGCAAAAGCAAAACCAAACAAAGCTCCTTGTTAAATATACTTAGCCAGCATTCATTTCTCCTTATTAAAATCATCATCTGAAGAAAATAAACCAAACACATTCATCAATCATTTGCACTTGCTCGCATTAAGAACAACTCCTTTGAAGTCAGAATAAAATCCTTTAGGGGGAAAATACAGTCTCAAAGTATAAACAGGTGAAACCACAAGCTCTTAAAGCCCAAGATGCTGGCACATGAACCTGCAGTTCATCTTGTGCCACTACAGAGAACACGCTGTACCTGCAGCAGGTAGAGATGGCCCCTTCCAGCCCAAGCTCTCCTACACCACAAACCACACTCAGTTCTGAAACTGGCACTTAAGAGTCTTTTAAAATCTCTGTCCCTGGTCATGGCAGTCCTCCATAACCATATACATGCGTGCTCACTTAAAAATTTTTCTTCTTTTTTATTCCTAATGTCCTGCACATTGATAACATTTTGCAACAACAACTTCCAAAATCAAACGGTTACATGAAAAAACATCAGCTTTGATTTCTTTCGATCTCTCTTTAAAATTCTCTATCAAGCAGGCACTATTTCCTAGAAGTGAAATGCAGGACCTACATGATGCCCAAAGTTTTTCCTCTGTTCACTAACTAGAACTAAACTGTGAGGTGGAGTTGGGAGAAGGTCTATCACAGCACAATGAAATCCTGTAATGGTGCTCATTTTTAAGCTATGTTTTCCCAGGCAAGGTATGAATAATGCAACCAAACAGCCCAGAACATCTGAATAAAGCAACACCAGCCTAGCGGATGCTAATTGGCAGCAATTGGCGCTGATTGTGGAGTGCGGCTGGAGCTGTGATTACAAACAGAGCTGATGCAGCCAGCCCAAACCTCAAGTACTGCTGCTGCAATTAAAGATATTTTATCAAATTAGACAAGTGTTTGCCTTTCCCTGCTATGATGGTTATGAGCAAAACATAAAAGAAAGCCTGGCTGGCTGTACAGCACCTTCCCCACATCAGAGCTCTGCCGAGATGAGTTTCTTTCTGCTTGGACTTTTTTTGCCACAAAATGGAACCCTTTTAGAAAGAATTCAGGGCTCTGCAGTGACATCCTTAAAAGCTCTTGCTTTTGTCTATAAGTGCTTTTGCCCTAGAAATGCAGTCTCTTTGCAGTGTACCTGACTTCCAGCACCGACAAGTGCTGGTTATGCACACACACAAACACGGAAAGGCTTTGAACTTTCCAGGTCTGATTCCACAATGCAAGCCCTTAGTATTTTTGCAGGCAGGTAAACACTCTTCAAACATCATTTCCAAGGCAGTGACTAGGAGTGAGGCTTCAGGACTCCTAGCAACTGGATTGATGTTTTGAGTGCTAAACCCCAAGCACAAGCCCCACAGTTGACTCCAGCCAAGCCAAGTCCTGGCACCCAAAGGAGAGTTCACAAAATACACCTTGAACTCCAGACATCCTTGCACCCTGCTGCCTTCTGCTTTCCTGGAGGAGGAAGTCAGTAAACCACTTGGTCATGAACTAAGGCTGGCTCTTTGCTAATATTTTCTATTATCCCCAACTCTTCTTTCTCGATCTCAAAAAAATTTACATGAACTTCTGCCCTTTCTCCAGCTTCCTGTAAACATCTATAAATCAGGTCAGCAGAATTGAATTGAAAAGGATATAGAAAAAAAATCTAATGTGCTGTATCATTTCTAAAAGCTTAGCATCTACAGTCATTTTTACAGATCTCCAGGAGCACCAAAAAAAAAAAAAAAATCTACGCTATGTAATGCTATGTAACGCTATGTATGGAGGTTTTCAGGCCAAGACAGCTGAAAAGTGACAGCCAGTGTCATATAAAGTGTGAATAACCTGAAGATACCCATGGGTTAGCTAGTGCCAACATCTTCAGGACTAAACACAAGCTCAGAAACCACAGCACTGGCATCAAAAAGGAACTGCAAAGAAGGAAAGGCAGCACTTTGTGTACTCTGCTCAACCTGCACTTTTAAGGGATTTATGATGTCAGGTCTGATGAAGAGCACGGCAATGATCCAACACAGCAATAACAAAACCAGAGATAAAGACAGATGTGAACATTGGTGATGCCTTTGAGGCTCCCCAGGATGAAAGGTGAACGAACAATTTCAAACAGGAATAAATGCTTGTTCCAGGTAAAACCTGTAAGGATGGGTCAGATTCTACCAATTTAGTGGTGGCATACCACGTGCAATGGGGGGTGTTGAGAAACTCTGCTATAATATTACCAGAAAATCTGTGTACAGCAGCAATCTGAGTTTGTGACAGCAGGAGTGTGAGAGGATGAGCTCGAGCCAGCAGGATGCAGGAATGGGGAATCAAGAGCTGCAAGAACAGCTTATCTGGAAATCAGCTTCCCAACATTCAGGGAAAGGACACAAATCACAGCTTTAGCTTCTAGCTGCAGGAAAGACAACAAAGAAAAGTCATGTTGTAAGTGTAGAATAAAGTAAGTGTTTATTCCAGCTTTGTCCCTGTCTTTATTCTGCCCTCAGAAAAACTCATCAATCTGACTAGAGAATGTCTCCTTTTGTAGAATAAATGTCTCAAATCCAGGAGTGTCCTTGTGTCCACTACAACGCTGTGGGAAAGGGACACCTGAAGCACTCCAAAACCAGTTTTGGTGCTTCAGTCCACACCAGAGCAGCTCTCCCTGGTCCAAAGCAGTCCCTGATGCCATGGGTGCAGTCCCTGAAGCAGCAGTGGCCAGGACTGCAGGTGATGAGTGATGGTGCTGCCACGGGGGAACCCCCCAGAACAGAATCTGTCAAATGTCCTGCCCACAGGTGTCAGTGCAGGACCAGGACCCCAAGCCCAGAGGTTGCTTCTTAACCTACAAACAGGCTGAGTGTTACAACAGTATGGGGTCTGAGCAAGCTGACAAATTAGGCAGCTTAAATTTCAGGGCATTCCTATTGTAATAAGCCAGTTCCTTACAAACTGTGCTTTTTCATAATATAATTAACCCCAGCACTAAGCATGTGAGCAAATGAGTTCATTTTTCACATGAATAATGAAAACCTTTTTTTCTTTCTTCTCTTTTCTTTTCCCAAACCATTACGAACAGAAATGAATATAAAAAACTTCTCAGCAGAGAAAGGATGATGTGTGCTGGCTTCTCGTTTAGAATAAGAATTCATTACGGAGATTTAAATGGAAGCTCCTGTTTTCTTATTTTTCTTAATAGTTGTCCTTGCCAGTCTAATCTGAAACTTTGCTCATCATCAGCTCTAGACTGGGGTTAGATCAAACAGCCTCTGCTATGGACTGAAATGGGTTAAATTTCTCTCTCTTTCCATATCCTCCTGAATATTCTCTCCCATCTTTTGTTTTCCATTTCTAGAAGATCTTTCTAGCAGTTCTGTGGGCAGAATTACTCACTGCCCTGACAAAAATCCCGTGCTAACTTTAAATGTAAACTCACTCCACTTCCTACTACAGAAAATAACATTTCTGTCATCATTCCCTGCATGGCTGAAACACAACCAGGCTTACAAGAGACACAAATGGGAACTGGTTATTCAGTTTACACAGGCAGAAGTGTCGGCACAGTCACTGTGCCTTCCAGTAACTCATCATGTGTGTCAAGGGCAAAGCAACCCATGGGAAGAAAAGAAAGATTAAATCTTCATCAGTTTAATTTGCAAAGAAACACAAGGGAAATCATTATTCCCAGAGACTCCATTGCCCGATTTTGTCTCATGAATCCTTCCAACTTCTCTGACACCAATGGGTGCTCATTAACTATTGCTTATTGTGATTACTGCTTACTGTCCCTGCTGGAAGGGAGTCTCTTGAAAAGGCAGAGATGCCATTGACTGCTGAACAGGAGCTGAATATTGCAGAGAAGTCTGAATCCTGCTCATTAGAAACAGCAGCCAGGTGAGCATCCTTTAAGTGGAAGGGAATTCCCACTAAGGAATTCAACCAGGGCATTTAAATTTGAATATGGAGTTACATCGAGCTTGAAAAAAGAGGGATGTACAAACCATTAACTTTCATGCAGATTTCACCAGTGACAAGCTCCAAGCACAGAACTGAAATAGGATTTTCTCTTTCCAGTTAAATTAGCAATGAGGAGCAGAGCACAGCTGTGATTTCTCAGGGCCTTCCCCAGCAGAAGAGAACAGCACAGAAAACTCCTCTAAAACAAATACATCAGCCCAGCGTGGTGGGGTAAGGCAGACACTCTGCAGAAGGAACAATTTGGCAGCCAGTTCCCTCAGCCTGACAGCAGCATTTGAACCTGGGACCTTCCTGCCCCTGCTCACACAGGTGCTCACCACGTGTAGCTGCTGCCTGAGCACGGGGAGCAGGCTCAGCCCCACACCCCGGGAATTCTGCTTATGAAAATATGGGATCCCGAGGTTTTTCCAACAGACCAATGTCAAAGGTGATCACAGGCAGAAATTAGAGGGCTGAAATTGTTAATTCCGCATGGCTGAAATTAATTCGTACCAGAGCAGGAAGAATCAGCTTCATGTAACCCAAACTTCACGTTCTGGTTCTCAACACGAACTAAATTTGCCTTTTAAATCTCTCTGGATGTCAGGCATCTGGTCTTGATGGAAAGCCATACCCTATTTTTTCAGGGGGTATAACCAAAGAGAAATTTGCATTTATGTTTTCAGTGAGACATCAGCGTCTCGTCAGCTTTAATAATTTAAAACTTCAAAGTTACTACATGATTTAGTCTTTTTATAGATGATCATTTTACACCTTAAAACATGTGTTCCTCTACCTCTCTCCTTGCAAACAGCTGACATGCATTTGCATGTTCCTATTAACAAAATGTGTACTATAGTAGAATATTACATCACACTACACTCCTATAAGATTGTTTGGTTTAGGATAACAAACTCTGGTTTTTTGAGCAACAGTAAGGTCAAAGCATTAAATTTAAATCTGTTAAACAGAATGTGCATTAAGAATACACTCGAAGTCTTAAACAGCTATTGAAAATGTCCAAAAAATTAAAAACAGACAGCAAAGGGCAAACACTACTAGAGAAATATTCACACAGAGCCAGAAGGCTGTGTAAAAATAAATACATATCCAGCACACACTTGTGTGCAGCTCACATAATGTAGACAAAGACGAGTATATTCCACAGATGTGTATTGTTTGGAGTCTGAGTCCTGTTTTCAGGAGAGTGAGGAAGTAAATCAATGAATATGTTTACCTTGATCTTTAGCTAACTCTTACAGACCACTCAGAGCATCTCATTTAACCAAAACTCTTCAAACCCAGCGCTGCCGGCTCTTCAGCTGGTGGAAAAACAGAAAACAGTCCTACAACGCCTGCCAGAGGAATCCAAGGCTGAACAGCCTGGCCTGAGCACTGATTAAAACCAAGATCTTTCCAGCTATATGAATAAAACACCCCCAAACCTGAGCAACAAGGCAGGACTGCGGCAGCAGGTCGATGCCAGTTCACAGCTCAGGTTTCCCCGTTTGGAATTTCACCCTTCAGTTCCAATCAAAAAATAAATTCCTCACATTCAACCCAGGCTAATTACTTTTTTGCATGGAAGAGGCAGCCAAATTCCCTGTGACGCACAGAGGGGAAGTGTGATCTATGAGCAAAGTACATCCACCACAGCGTTATGGATGGTTCTGGAAATGCAGCCAGAAACAGACGTCGCTCCCAACATCGCCGCTGTTGCCAACAGTTACCACCTAATGTTGTCTGAGAGACTGCAGTGATTTCGTGTTCAGAGGGAAAGGCAAAGCCTCTGGTGTCTCAGATCCCACGCTGCTGTCACTGCTGGCCACGGGGAGTTTAACACCTGGAGGATGTTCCTGGAGATGGCAGCGATCGCCTTCCCCACGTGGGATGTGGCCGCTGTGTGTGCCTCCTTGGGTGACTCAGAAAACAGCAAACCACCCCAAAGCCCTGACAGCTGGCTGGCCTGAAGTTTTCTGCTGAAGGAATGAATGCAGCAAGACCATAAACTATTTCTTAATTACAGGATACTTTAGTTATTAATTTCACTTTTCTGCCCACACTGCACCGCCTCTTTTGCCTACCCAGGAGTGCAAAATTATTAATTTTGCCGGATACTTATACCTCTGAATTTTGCTAAATACTTATATCTCTTCTGCAGGATACCTGCATTGTGACCATTAGCAAACAGTGAAAAGTGCAGATAATGTGTGAGTATTTTTCCATATTTATTTTTTTAAAAACAGGAAAGGTGTGAATGGTGGCCAACACAGGTGATGTTAAACCTGGTTATTACACCACTAGGGCAAAAGACCAGAGGCTCAATGATGGGAGAGGAGGAAATTAATAGTTTAACTTAATGGGCAAACTTCTGCAGAACATAAAGCTAATAAGGATAATTTGTTAGTATCAGCCAACCCAAAATTATTAATGGAAATTTTTAAGATTCTTGAGCATCCAGCCACATCATAGACCTCTGAAATGCACATCTTAAAACACAGTTCCTTTTCCTTTACATCTTTCTCTTTTTAGGGATCACTTTCTGAAATTCCTTTTGTGCATTATCAAAGGAAGCAAGAGACAGCTTTTCCAGGAAGAAATCACTTGGTTTGGGAGAAGACCAACAAATCTCCTTAGGCCAAGATTTACGCTGTGCTCTTAACTGCTCCCCTAAGCCTGTGAGCCAGAGAGGCAACATTCCCCTCTAAGACAGACCTCAAGCTGAACTTACAACAATCTGCTTCACCTCCAGGTGAAAGTTCTTCACAAGGTGCAAAATACTTTTAAACATTTTGCTTTCCTTATTTCTTCCTTTCCCCTCACCTCGACGGTCCCATGCTTCCAATTAAATTAAGAACTGGACCAGTGTAGTTTTGTGGGATTTTCCCCTCCTATGCTAAAGTATAATTATAAGATGGGGGGAATAAAATTACAAATTCCACCAAGGTCATTAATGTACAAAATGCAAATTGTCTCCCATTTGTCAAAGACCCTGGGGAAGTCTGGAGATAATTGAAATGATAGATGAACAGAGGAGACTAACTGCTAATGGTCTGTATATCAATGAATCAATGTCACATTTATGAAGGGCTTTGGGAAATTATTCTAAATACTTCATCTACAACAGCTGAAGTTTAGCCTACTTTTTCTTTTTAATGCTGAAAAATTAATGAAAAAGTTCAGTTTTTAGTTACACAAGTGTAAACCTGGGGTAATTTAAGGTGGATGGCAAGAAATTGAAGAACTGCTTATGTTTGTGCCAGATGTGACGAAAATTCTCAGGTACCAGGGATTAAGTGATGAATAAAAGCAATATATTTCAGAGATAATCCAACATAGGACTAGCCCTTGCCCCAAAGCATTTAAACTCAGCTATTCACCTTTGCAACTCATTTTCTTCAGAATATGAATAAACTAAAAAAATCAAGAAGTACACATGCCACTGATTTCTATGCTTTTGTATTTTCCTCATATTTTCAATTACAAACTGAAATGCTCAGATCAGAGGCTGTTTTCAGATGTATTTATGGGGCATTGACCAAACAGGAACAGAGAGAGGAAAACCCAAAATATTTCCTTTTCAAACAAAAGCTGAAGCAAATCCTGCAGGTAATTTCGGTACAGTTGCACAGAAAATCATATTTCCACTTCAAAAGAAGAAAAACTACAACCACTAAGTCCCTCTGCAGAGCATTCTCCCAGTTGTGTGCTGGCAGGCCTACATTAGTAAGGGCCAGTGGAGAGGAGACATATATAAAAAGAACACTCACATGTCATTTTGGTTGAATCTGTAATTAGTCTGGGGAGGTGGGTCACTTTAAATGGTTTCTTCTATGATTATGATTATTATTACATTTATTATTCTTTTTTTCTGCTTTTCTTCCCACATACCAGGAAGGTTTGGATGAAGGGAAACTAGAGGGACAACTGCAGGCTTCTTTTGTGAAAAAAACAAAAAACCAAAAAACAACAAAAGAAAACAACCAAAAAACCAAACTTCTTCTAGCAAAAATAAATAAACTATCAGACACCATTTAAGAGGCAGTTTAGACTGCAACGGGTACCATCACCACAAAATCACACAAATTAAACCCTTTTCCATCTTGATTTCACTGTACAAGACAACATAGAGGCAATGGGGAGAAGAGGAGAGTTTTCTTGTCTGTGGGAATGAGAGAGATTTGTTTCATCTGGAAATAGCAGCACGACTGCCTTGCTCATGGAAACCTGAACTAATCCAGAAAGACATCTGATTTCCCCAGAATCTGAAATAAAAGGTCCTGTCTGAAACACAGAACTGTTACAGGACTTGGCACATGAAACAAGAAGGGAGCAAGGTTCTCAGGAAAACAGCACTGAGAGAAAACTTTGCTGCTGTCTGAGAAGAGGTAGCATTGCAGGTAAAATGATCACACTACGTTTTCTGTTCATTACAGCCACAAATAGTCATAAAAAGAATCAAGAAGTCCCATCAAGCTGCTGAGAAAACAAGGATGAATATCCATGTGTTGGAACCTGCCCTCTCAGTTATAAAATATCACTAAGGATGATGGAGATCTGGAGCAGCTTCCCTTAGGATAACAACAAACCTTGAGACAAAACTGATCAGAAATGTAAAGTGATGTGAAAATCTGTGTGAGAAAGGACCCACCCAGATCTGAGTGCTGAGTCACTGACATTAACCAGCACTGCTCATACTGACTGTCTTTTCTAATAAAGATCTGTGAATAAACACACCAAAAAATCTCCCGTAGGAAGGGGATAGTGTTATGGGGTAAAACAAAATTTGCAGTGCCTATTTTAAGGAAGATAGGGAAGGGAGGAAAGCTAGCAGCACAAATAAAACAAGGTGTATTGCAAACTACAGGACACTTCTGTGGAGATAGTCTGTTCTGGATGCTTCAGTTGGTTTGTAAAACCTGAAAACACAGGAAACCAGTGTCTGCTTGATACTGATTTGTTAATATTCTGTCTTTTCAGAAAGACAGACTGCCCTGTCAGTCCTCCCTAGTGCAAGCTCAAACCAAGCACTCCAAACCCAGCAACGTGCCAGCCCACCTCAGCCAAATGAGCATGTATTTGTCTCCTTTTATCTCTTGTTAGATATTTGCCAATTAGAGAGGAGCAGGAGTGTTCCCTCTGCAAGGTCTCAGAGCTGCCCTTCCATCCCACAGCCTCCCCTGTCCTCCCCAAATCCTTTGCCTGAGAAACAAAGAGGCACAGGGAGGAGAAAGAAGGAGGTCCCCACCAAAGAAATAAAGCTGAGCTTTACAGAAATCCCTAACTGCCAGAGAAGGTGGATACCAAGGGCTTTCTCTGAGCATCTCAGTCTTGCAGCTTTCCATCTGTTCTGGACTCCTGGGGTTTCATGGAGATGCTAAAGGAGCAAACCCCTGGCCTTGATGTGTTTTCAGGGGAGTGTTGGCTCTCATCACTGTGACCTCTGGTGCCAGGTAACCCAAAAAGGGCTGTCAGTAATTTCACCTCACAGGGGTGCCAGGGGGTGAAGTGCAGCCCCTCTCTGCTGCTGACACAGCTTCCCAAGTAGCCAATTAACAGAACATTCAATTCCTCCATTTGCTGAAGCACATTTGTTCTGCTAGATCTTAATTTTTTGAATGAGTGAAACAGGAGTTAAGACAATTTACGTGAGTTAATGATACAGTGCAAGTTAACTGATGGGTTGTTCTGGCTTTTTGCAGGGAACAATTTGCACGCAGCCTTTCAGGGCCATAATTACTTGCAATACCAGAGTCTCAGCACACTCTTCCCTTTTTTATTTTTTGCTGTTGTACAGAAGTGTCACTCTCACAGTACTAAGTGAAAACAGATTACCTGCCACTGATCACCCAACACACCCACAGAGGAAAGTAGGGGAAACGTCTCTCCAGTGACAAGTTTTGATTTGTGGATTAAATTCCCCTCTTAATTAAGCCATGATTCTCCTGCTAACAAATTCTTGTGGAAACCCCGGGATAAATTTACCTCTTTGCAGAGCAACTTTTCCTCACATCACATCCTCCCCTTTCTTTCTCCTTATTTCATTAAGATTTTGAGCTATACGTACAAACCCTTCATCTCAAACACTCATTATGGAAATACTGCAAACCCCAAAGATGTCACAGCCGTCTCTTTTACAGCTTTTCTTTTTGTAGGCGACATTCATATTGCAGAATAATTTAGACAGTAATTTAATCACAGGGTTTAGAGGTCCAGCAAATGTTACATTTACATAATGTCAGTCTTTCAGCAGATAATTTGGTCCTTTGCATGTGTTAAAAGACGACATCGCTTGTTAAGTTCATGTTAGTACGTTTAACCCAGCAGATGAATGGCTGCTTCCTTAATCTGCCATATATCTCTAATTTTCCTAAGAATGATTAGAAAATTTTATTTAGAGTAAATTCGTGAGCACAGTCATTCCACTGGAGTGACAAATCAAAAAGATTATTAAATCTCAGGGTCCAGAAATCTCCATAAAATGGTCATAAAGTCCTTGCAACGCAGTAAGTGCCATTTTTTTTCCTTATATAAGTACTTCACTAGTCAATATATTGCTTCTGCCTCCTTTGAGTACGTGACTGAAGTTATTGAAATGTGCCTCATTAGTTTCATAATATTCTCATAAGGACATATGGGTATTTTCTAGTTTGGAAATGTACTGTTCTTTGTCTTGTCAAATGCTATTAAAGAGAATGAAATAGGTTGTAAGAAATGTGATTTAGTTTCAGTGTGCCAATGCTACTATGCTGGACATCCAAAAGATAAAATAAAAGGTGGTAAATTATCATTACCCAAAGAGAAATAGCATGTCTGTACAAGTGATTTTCCAAAAGTACTACTGTGTATTTAAACTTCGAAGAATAATAACCTAGGCAAACATCTCAGGAGTCTTAACACTGAATACTTATATTTAATACTGTATTTCTGCCTTTTTATTTTGAAGTTACACATTATGTCCTCACTACTTAACATGTAAATTGAAATCTCCCTTTTAATTTAAACTTGTACAATGTCAGGATTTGCAGCAGGAAAAAACCTGTTGCATCATCTGGCCAGCCCATGCCACTGTAGGATATTCTCTTATTTTCCACTGCCTCTGGTTTTAAATCTACTGCAGCCAAATACAGACCAAATCAATGAACCAAAAATTACACCATGAGCTGGGAGCACATTTTGATCATTTAGTTGTAACTTGGCACAATTTCTGCACCCTTTAAAATAGAAATGTGTTTACCTAGAGCACAGATTCATACAATGAAACAGGTAATAGACATCCCCAGTGAGGGGCTGAGAGCAGCTGGAGAGCAATGCAGCAGAACAGAGTGAGGGGAGACACTCATTATTCTCCTTAATTCACTCAACTGACAATTTTCACCAGCCTGACTTCGACAGCACACAGAAACCCTCTTCCTCCTGGCTTAAGGTCTTGATCACACTTCATTTCTAAAAAAAAAAAATAATTTCTTCACATCATACACTTCATGACAAACCAGTTTTCAATTGGTATCGTTTATCAGTTATTTTTACTTATTAAAGGAGCTGAATGGGGTTTTCCATTCATTATTTGTTTTTAAAATTAAATCCAGACAGTTTTTCTCTTATGGCAAGTTTGTGCTGAGGACTCCAAGAAGATGAGGAAACTCAACTTCTTCCAGCTGTAAGACAATTGTATATCCCCTTAGCAATGGAAAAATTGGCTAATTTGCATTAATACTTAAATGACAAAGCTTTAAAACAATCAGAATTAAATCAGATAAACTTAATTACCGCTAAGGTTAAAAAAAGGATTATTTGCTATTGCTACTTAACCAGCAAAGCGAGTTCCAAATTTAGAGTTCACACAACTGACATGGGCAACTCAGCATGCACTGATAATTTTGTCATCAAAGTGATTAAATTCTAAGCTCAAGGCACTTTCTTTGATTATTCTGTAACACAGTTTGTAATATGGCACTAGGACTGGATGATCCATCACCAAATGTAGTTCTTTTCTCAGCTGCTGAGCTCTTAAGACAGTTTAAGGAAATACCTGCCCCACATGAGCTGGATCTCCTGGAGTCAGAAGGTCCCACCAGGTGACCCCTTTGTCAATTGGACTGGCACAGATACAACATCTTGTGCATCTGCACCAGGAAGACGTTGGAGAAAACGTGCATGATCTCAAACTACGCCAAAAATCAATGAGAATATTGATGTACAATGAGATCTTTAATGGCAAAATCCTTACAGTTCTTTACATCAACCAAATAATTAAATTAAAAAGAACTAAATGTTTTCCTAATTAAGCAGCATGAAGTGCCAAATACTGATCTATTTTCATCTCCAACATGTTTCTATCATTTTTCTCCTTGCAGTCCCTGACGTTCCTCTGTTAAAAAAAAAAATCTCATAAAAAAAAACTGTCTTACAAATCCAAACTAAACCTCCAAGTCTCATACAAGAAAGCAGAGAAAAGTTATAGAAGTCACTCCAAAATGTTCTCATTAGCACTTCTTTAGGTAAGAATGAGAATGAAAAAATGAGCTCTGTGAGGGCTAAGTGTCACAGCTATTTGCTGAGGCTATTATAATCATATCAGTGGCTTATTGAATTTCATAACCATGGCTCTACATCCTTCACTGACAGCTATCAGAGAGCTTAACTCAAAACTCCAAGTCAGAATGAAGGCATAGACACAATATGCTTACACATTGAAGAAAATAAAATCTCAGAAGGTCAGATTTAATTTATGGTTAAATAGGGACATACATAAAGCTCCAATTCCTATCTTAACCCTAGTGAAGCCATGAAAGAGTAGAGTGTGAGCACATATTGTGTATGCACTCCCTGTTGTGTATCAACACAGCACAATACAACTAGAGAACATCTCACTGGTTTTATCCTGCATGTGAACCTCATCCAGCACCAGGAATGAGGCACTAATTGAATTTCTGGTACTGAACTGCTGCAAAACTCACTGAGAGTCAACCCCAGCATCACCAGGATCAAACACTGGTATCAGGCACAGGGAGAGCCTCCCTGAGAACTGAAAATTATGAGTAACTCAGAGCTGGCACGAAGCAAACCCTGCATGATCCTAACACAGCTCATCCTCCCCTGACTGCACCGTGAGTCATGCAGTGCAAAGGAAAGCTGTGCCTTTATGATATATAGGCTTTCCTTACACACAGGTTACACATTTAATTTGCTTTTTACTGAAGCCTCCAAACTTGGCAGCAGAGGGAGACTGCATGATTGCCAAAATAATTGGGGAGAATTAGGACTAGACGGTGCAGTAATGAGAAAAGCCTTGGGAGAGATCCCACAGATGTTTCCTGATGCTGAGCAGAAACTGCCTGCAAACCCAACCAGAAAACAACAAACTGGCTAACACAAGTCAACAACCAAGGCAAAAGTGGAATATTCAGTGACTCAGTGTGTAAAACACCTCACCTGTCCTGCACGAGGGGCTGGTGCCATGGCAAAGGCTGCGAGGGGTCAGACTCCAACGGGCAAGGACAAAAAAGATTTGAGACTTAATCAGGCCACAACTTTATTATCCTACTTGCTCAGGGAGCTCCCAGTGATCAGTGTTGAACCATGATTCATTTTTTAATCATTTCTGTCTGGTGAAAAGCTGTGTCAGTGTTTCCCTCCCTCCTCCTCTTCCCAGCCAAACTCCTCTGAGTAACACCAAAGGATCCAGGTGTGTGTGGGTGCCTTCACTGCCATCACCCCCGTGCTGTAGCCCCTGTTTTCCAAGGACATTTCACTCCCCCAGGGAAGTGCTTGCACAAGCAACACGAAGGTATCACAGTCATTCAGCTCCTCCTTGGTACCAGCTGAGTGTGGAGACAATTAACAGCTCCCTGCACAGCATTTCCCACCGGGAAGGGAGACAATACCTTAAAAAGAAACCCTCACAAAGAACACACTGTATTCAGGAGGCAATTGCACATTCAGATCACTCCTGCTGCCTTCTGGCCTTGTCACCACCTGAAAGGCAGGTCTGATAAATCCCAGTAAGTCCTCCATGCACAGTCCCTGTGTCAAATCCCAAATGAATCTTGTTTACATGCAGGACAAACACTTCACAGGGCTCTTCCTGGGGGGAATTAGCCCATGTGGTCTTGTGTTGGCCGACCAGGAATGGTTTTACCTTTGAGGTGCAGCTGCTAATTTCCAGGGGAATTGCCTGTCCATTTGAATACCCAGTGAAGAGTGGAACCAAACATGAGCTCTCATCATCATAATTTTTTATAGCAAGGCTACAGCCCCAGGCACACTCAGATGAAGACACGACATTGGACTTTTATGGCTCTTGCAACTTTTGGGCCAAGCTCTCTGCAGGCAGAGCTCCAGAGTTACACCACCAGAGAATATGTCAATTGTCTGGCCAAGAGCATAAAAATCCTTCTTGTTATTGTTGTTAGGAACCAAATGACAAGCAATTCATTACTGCACTGCAATTCAGTGCAATTTATTGCTTGATTTGCTGTGAGGGATTTTTGCTACATACTAATACACATACTATAAAAAGAATGCAAATTCAGTAATGCAAGTCTAAATGAATGAGACATAACATTTTCTCACAGTTTGCAAGAAATTAACCTTTAACGTCTTTTCTATGCTTTGGGAACAGCACTTGGCCAAAAGCTCTTACAGTAATAAAGCAGTGACCCATAGCAAAGAATAAATGTCAGAGTGAAATGATAACAGCAAGCCTATTTGCCAGAAAGTGGTAATTTATAAGATTTTAATTTGAGATCATCATGGGGGGTCAGCCTTATCAAATAATTCAAAATGTAGGTCACAATTATAGCCCTCAAAGTGTGGTTCTGCTCTGAAATGTGACTGCAAAAATGGCATGTTTATTATTTCTAAATGATTTTTTATCAGATGCATTGAGTTTACAAGTAAAATGCTAATGGAATAGACTTGCTTTTCCTTTCTCCATTTTTTACATTTGTGTAGCTCACTGATTTCAGTGCTTATTTCTGATTTACATTCCCCTAAAAGGAAAATCAAACCCCTCCGTTTTTCACCTTCCTGCTTGAAAGTTCCACAGAGCCAAATTACATCCTTGCTGTTCCCTGTGTCACCAAAAGCTTTCAACAGATTTACACCTTTCTGGGCTAACTAGAATGTAAAACCTTCCCAATTCTCTAAGTAATAAGGAAAAAAAAAATCCAATCCACCTCTCCCTTCAGGCAGATTCCTTGGGTGGTGTCAGTCACTGTGGCTCCATCACAATCGATGGAGTTCACTCATGCACAGCTCTCTCTACAGCACTGTCCTTGGGCTTGCTGGCTCCTCGAGTCCAAGGCAGAAGGAGAAAAGGCTTTTAACAGGTTTTTAAATCACCCTGCCCAAATCAGTAACTGTGAAATGCTAACACCTGTCTGGAGCAGGGCTGGAATCCAGCCTTTCTTTCAAAGTAAGCCAGACTAGGAGAGGGTCCAGGAAGAAGGAAAGAACCATCAAATACATTTCCTACCTTTTCTCACAGCATTTTCCACCCCTGTGATCTCCCAGCTGCAGGTGGATCCTTGATGCAAGGCAGTGTAATTGTTCATTACTCCCAGCCCTTCCTCAGAGATGCACCTGGGGCATTTCTCAGCCTATTTCCAGACAAACTGAATTCTTTCTAATGAACCCACAGAATGGATCGAGAAAAAGTGAATGAGGTCTGGCTAAAGAGAAGTGTTTGCTCCACCAGTGCCTGGATGGAGACAGGAATGTTTTTTATGTGCAGGAGGGACCTTGCTGTCACCAGCACACACAGGGAGTCAATATTGCTGTTGCTAAGCAAGTTCTGTTCATTTTCTTGTGCCTTGACAATTTGTGCCTTTGCTTTTTCCTCCTTTAAACTACAATGAAACTTATGAAGGCTGAAAAATCCCTTATTCCTCTCTTTGGCAAAACAAGCTGTAAACATGGACAACAAAACCCACCAAGAACAAGCTGAGAGTCAATTAGAGTTTGATTTAAAAGGATTTAGCTCAATACAAGTGAGATGATGACATGAAATATCTCCATACTCTTCATTCTAAACAAGGCCACACTCTTATTACATCTCTAATTTTATTGAATAACTTTATTCCATAATTAAATTTCTGTGGTAATTCTGTCTTTTGACATCCTTCTTCTGTCACAACTTTCTGTAAGCCAGCATATGCATTCATAAAACTCAATACTGACATGCCAATGGATGATCAAAAGTCTGCATTTCCACATCATGGGCTAAAAACCAAACCCAACCACAAGAACAGAGATTGCACAGGATTGCTGGATTCAGAATTTCAACAAGCAAACTCAGCCATTATTCCAAAATACTTTAAAATCCACGTCACCTCCTCCAAGGTATATTCCCAAGAGAGGGAATAACTGGGGAGTTACACAGGCTGAAGAGCTGGTGGCATTGTCTGGGGGTGACAACTGAACCCAGGCAAGCATAACATTAAATATAATACCTTTCATTATGAAACAAGGTAGGAGAAATGCAACAAATTATTTCTCACGGACAATTTGTTGCTTAATGGCCTGAAGCAACTCCAAGGGCTGTTAAAGCTGATAAGACAGTCCTTAACCACAGTAACAATCTATACACTGGGATTAATGCCATCATAAAGTTTAAGCAATGGTTTGTAACTCCAAATATTGGCAGAAGCAACCAATTTCCTGTCTCTTGGAAAGCAGAGTATCTTACATTCAGTAAATCATAATTCAAAAGCAAGGAGGGGGAGAAAAGAAAAAACCCTGCCCTCCAAATGAATAGGTTTCACTTATTATAGTATGTGTGTTGAAAAAATACCTAATTGTGAGTCAGGAAACAGGACATGAAGTAATGCACTGAGAGCACCTTTCTGCTGCTTTCTCCCAGGCTCTTCAGGCAGCATTTTAGGGCTGATGCACAAGGCTTAGCAGACACAGAATAAGCTGCTTTCAGGAGGCAAATGCCTGGCAGTGCATGCCTGGTCACAAATGCACATGAAATGACTGGAGATCTTCCAGAAGCAGCTGATAATTTATGTCTGATGGTGTGCCAACAAAAATAGCCTGAAAGCCACATCCTCTTTAATGGTACCTAGCTCTTCAAAGCTTCAATGGACAGTCCAAAGCTCTTGAAAAGAAAGGATGAAAACCTGAAGGGTGACAGGGAGAGTCAAAACAAACCCCAAATCAGCCCTAAGATATGCTGTGCCCTGGTCAGAACTTTTAAGAAACTCCATTGGGGTTCCAAATCCCACCACAGCAAATGACCTCGTCACATTTCCAACATTTAACTTCTGATCTGGACTGGGGAAAAAACTCAGTGATCATTTCTCTCCTCGAGTCATCCACTGCATTTGAGTTTCCAGATGGGTCTAGAGCAGCTGGAAGTTCCAGGCTAGATTCCTATCACAACAGCTTGCCTTTTGTCACAAAGGATCAAAAGCAGGTTAATTGATATTAGAGGCATCTTTTAAGACTCGTGTGCAGTAAGAGCTCTAAGATGAAAGCACAATGTGTTTCAGTGGGCACATCTGAGAATTTTGTATCTTTGCTTGCTCTGGAGGACAGCTTTGAGGGATTTGGCAGAGTGGCACCATTTGATTTATCCCTGCTGCCTCCTTGGACAGTGCCAGCACTGGGGTCTGTCCAGGACTGGGGCTTCTCTTTACTGCTGGGATTAAAAAAAAAAACACATCAAAAACCCAAACCAGAAAAACCAAACAGCTTTTTTTTTTTTTCCTCTTTGCTACAATAAATGTAAGAAGACCTCAAACAGCAAACTCCACAGTTAAAGTTTTAAGCTTTCAGAAAATAGACTGGTATTTTGGCACTTCAACACCTTGTGTATTATCTTGCCACTTTCTTCTCTCGAAGTGGCTACATTGCTCTTGCAAACTAGCAAAGGGTGTGGAAATATTTATTATCATCTACATTTTCTGTAGAGATCATCAAAGGACAGTGGAAAGTATCTGTGTGCAGAGCAGGGGAAAGAGAAACGCAATTACTCCTGCTTGATCTGTTTATTCCACAAGTTGGACACAAGTCATTGCCGTGACATTTTCATTTTCCTGGATACACGACTGGGTTCTAATCTCTTTTGTGCCGGTGTAAGCACAGGAGGATCAGCAAGCTTTCCCCCCATTTACGTTTTGGGAAGCAACAGCAGGAATCAGGCCCCTCTAACCCTTGATCATTAATTCTGGTTCACCTCTTGCATGTATCAGTAGCTGTCAAAAAGATTTTGGAAAACTGTCAATCTCTGGTAAGAGATAAAATCTTGATTAATAAAAATAATTTAAAGCTGAGTTTGTTCATTGGAAAGAGAGGTCACTGGCACTGTGGTGTCAAGAAGCCAATATTTTACAAACACATGGTATTCTTAGGGGAAATCAAAGCAAAGTCTGTACAGAGCCTCCTGCCAAGTGAGCTAACAACTCCATTTAACAAAACAAAATCATCCCAATGCTTAGAAGAACTCTTTCCTTAACAAATAAAAATCAAAGCAAAATGCAGACCGAAGTGAAATTACTTCCATGATCAAATCAGAAGCTAAGGGCCAAGCTGTGCTGTTGGGGGAAGGGGAGGGGGATAGAGTTTTGCTTTTAACAAGCAAGAAGACTAATGGCAATGATCAGCAGTGAAAATTCAGTTAGCTGGGCTTCTGTTCTGCTGGCCCATTATTTACCATGAAGCCACCGAACAGATTTGAGTTTCCAGCTCTGCTGCACTGAGAAAGCCCAGAGATGGACTCCAGAGGAGCTGGGATCATCCCAGCCTGGCTGCCCTTTGATCTGCAGCCCTGACCAGGTGTGCAGCTCCTCCCAGCCCAGCTGTTTGGGCAGCACTGCCCCAGCCTGCTCAGCTGCCCCTGAGAGCAGCAACAACCAGGTTATTCCTCCTGCAAACCTGCTCTGGGCTTGGGCACTGCCATCCCTGACCCCTCTGAGAAACCAAACCACCCCACTCAGGGTGGTTTTGGGATAAAAATCTCCCTCCCACCTCTGACCAGCCGTGCTTTTATAGCAGCACAATGCACTGATAAAGTGGGGAATTATCCCACCAATTATCAGAAAAATGGAAGTACAACACTTTTTTCGTGTTTAGCTGGTGATAAATTTCCAGTGTACACAGAGATTTTTGCTCCAAATTTTAATTTGGATGAAATACCCCCAGATGCAGCGCAGATCAGTGAGGGGCACCTCCAGCTAAGCTCAGAGAGCAGCTCCAGCACTCAGAATCCTCAGATCAAAACTTGAAATGCCTTTGCATCAGGTTTCCCTTATTGCAGTTACAAGAGGCTACGCCTAAGAAGGGAAAAATAAAAGCCAAGCTTCATCCTGTGCCTCTCTGAAGGGCGCTCCTGCGGGCAGGAGTGTGTGTCTATGTTGCAGATAACTAACTAGCTACATGACAATATGCATTGGAGATGAAACCAAAGCAAATGCCAGCATGATATATTGTGTCAGAAACATCAAAGAAGAAGGGGAGGGGAAGTGAGTGTGAAAATCAAACAGAGTACTTGGGAAAGAAAGCTAATTTTGAGTTTGATGTGCACGAGTGACACTCATTAAAAATTGACGAGTGCATGTGAAAGGATGCCACCTGGGATTATGCAACTGCTAATTAACATTTAACACCATTTTCTAACCTTATAAAATATTCTTAGCCTGCTGAAGGCTTCTTCATAACAAGCACAATGGAAAAAAAAAAATCCCAGCACCTAGCAACAGCAAATGGAATGGGAAAACTTTATGAACTTTATAAAGCAGCACAGGAGGCACAAAGGGCTTAAAGGGAGAGGGGACAAAGCAGCACCATCCTTGGCAGGTGGAACACCTGTATCTGTGTGCTGCTCCCTATCCCCTGCACCAAAGGGACAAAGGAGCAAAGGGATGTGGCACTAATTACAGGCATTGGTTACTCAATGTGTGACCTGGTGCACTGATGCTCCTGCCCACAGGATCCACTGGATTTCCACAGAATCATCATTTTTTGGGTTGGAAAACACCTCTCAGCTCATCAAGTCCCACCTTTAACCCAGCACTGCCAAGCCCACCACTAAACCATGTCCCTACGTGCCAGGTCCATACATCTTTTAAACACCTTCAGCACATATTAATATTAAATTAATATAAAATCCAGCATGTTTTAAATATTTTCCAGCACAGCACGCAATTTCACCCTAAATTACACCCTCCTATCTACTGTAAGCCACAACTGAGAGTATTACATGAGGTTACCCACCCTTGGAATTTAACATGAGCCTTGCAGTAGCTTCTAATTTTCCCAAAAAAAATTCTTCTCCTGGATTCCTGCCAGTAGCCAGTAGGGAAATCCTGGGTTTTAGTATCTTTTAGGTTTTTTTCATAATAGTGGTCAGGGGAAATATGGACTCGAAGCACGAGCATCTGTTCTAGCTATAAGTTCACACGAATTTGGGGTCCCAAAATAGCAATTTTTTAGAAGCTGAGTAGGAAGTTCTCTAGAGAAAAAGGGAGGATAATTAAAAAGAACAGGAGAAAGTAAGAGAAAGTGAAGCAGATAAGGTGACAACAAGACCTGAGCCTGGTGGAACAGATCAGTGCAGTGAGGGAGGAGAAAGGGGCAGATTTGCTGATTCAGAACAAAGTCCAAGAGCCTGGGAACATGCACTCCAGAGCATTTTTAAAAACCTAAGCCCAAAGCAACAAAATTAATGGATTACATTTGGGTTTGGCTATTTCAGCCGTGTGTTTACATTGTGTTGTTTCATAGTTTAAACAAAGAAGGGAGGCCAGAGGGACAAACCCAAACAGACCCTGCCTTTCCAGGGCCCAGCGTGGGGCATCCCAGCAGATCTCCCTGCTGGAATGACAATATGGTTCTTTGCAGAAATGAGACAATTTTATAAACCCAGGAGCCTTCCAGAATTTTACACACATATGCCAGAAATAAAGTGCTTTTTAGAAGATAAACACCTAATGCTGTCTGTGTACAGTGGAAATTTATGATAAAAGATAGCCCCGTGAATTGGCTCTAACTGCACAATACTGACATATTTAGGTAGATTTTAATTAATATACTGGTATTCATCCAGCATGCCCAGGAGGATTCTTGTGTCTTTTTTCACATGCTTCCAGATGAACTTGCTAATTGAATGGTTAAATGTTTTCCAAAGAGGAAAGACAGACTCTTCCCCCTTTTCACTGGGAAAAGGGAATGGGATTCATTCTCAAAAATAATTCTTCAGTACAGTCAAAATTTTTAAAAAAAATTAGTTGTGTCCTAGATTAGCCATGTTCCTTAGATTCCATAGATACCAACAGCTGTGGATGTAATGTTATTTATCCATACCCAAAAGATGAGAGGCATTGCCTTGTTACAGTGAACAACTTCTCTGGTCCTTCCATCCTGGGTGAGGAATAACAGGAACATTCAGGGAGGGCTGAGCACACAGAAAACAAAAAGGGAGAAGTGTAAAAGAGAGGGAAAAGGGGCTTAAGAGGCAAGCAAAGAAATATTCCAGTTACAACACAACACAACAGGAAAGCCCAAGACAGTCGGGGACAAACCTCGGCAGACACGGTGCTGAAGCAAAGCAGGGAACTGGAAGAAAATTGATTTTTAAGTAGAAAAAGAGTAGTTTTCCCTTGCTGAAATTGAGGCAGTGAACTTTCAGATGTTCAGCTTGGGACTGTCCAAGGCTGTCCCTGCAGCTCCTGCCCTGGGGCAGTGCCAGGTTTGGGAACAGCTCTGGAGTCACTAAAGCTGCACCCAGAGCAGGATCTGCTGCAACCCCAAATTAAACCTCTGGAAAGCAGCTCTGTGCCCCAAATACAAAACAGAGGGATGTCCACAGACAAAGAATAAAACCTCTGTAAATAAGAATATTTTCTTTTCTTATGAGTCCTCTCCATGACCAACAACCATTCACACTCCTGAGCACTCCTAACCTCCTGCTTTGATTTACAAATCCCAGATATTACATTGGCTCTCTCCTTACAAACTGCAAAATCTGCACTGAGAAAAAGGAGAGAACGAAGTTTAGATTATTTTTTAAGGATTACCTTTCATCATTATCATTGTTTCAAAACCTTTTTAAGTATGGCCTTTCCTGAAATGGCCACTGTTTAAAATCTGAAACTGCATTTTCACATAAAGAAATATTTATTTTGTAGAAAACCCAGAAAGATAAAGCTCACTGATTGCCATGAACTGTCATTTTCACAGGAAAAAGAAAAGCAAACCAAAAAAGATCAAACACTTTAAAAATCTGTCCAAAGCTTCTAACCCTTAAGCTAATAAAAGAAAAACAGTAAATCAGCTTTAAAAATATACTACCCAAAATTTTGTATTTTTAGAAAAGCATGTCTATGAAAATTATCACACCTCAAGTATGAGGTAAGAAAAAAGTCAATAAATACCCTGTGCAACATGCCAGAAGGAAATAGGGCAATTAATTAAAAAAATTTTAAAAAGTCTGGAAGAGCCCATTCAGAGGATTAGGAAGCAGGTTATTTTAATTGCCAGTATGCAAATAAGGAAGGATGTGGATAAATGGCATGTAGGGATGTGATTTTATTTCTTTATTTTTAAAAAAATCTTGCTAGAGTCTTCCAGTTTTTGAGCTTTCTGTTTCTATAGTGAAGTACCAATTTAAGGCCTCCCTTATTTCTTTATTTTCTGAGTGCTTGAGCTTGGAAAGCCACTAATTAGTGAATTTTGGAGCATATTTAGAGCAGGTGGCTTGTTTTGTTTGAGATTATTTTCAACAACTGATCATATAAAAGATGCTTTTATTTGTCCATCCTTCCTTGATTTATATTTTTCTATCTGTACCCCGAGGCAAAACTAAAAACCCAAAGATATGAAGTGGATTTTCTCTAGCAAAGTGCTGATTCCTTGGTCCACCACATTTGTCACCTGCTTCAAGGGACTCAAAACACAAGATATATTGGAATAATTAGTGCAGACAGCTACACCTGCACAGGCAAATAAATATGGTCAGATCCACAACCAGGAGAAATATCAACAAGGGTAAGAACCACATTCACTGGGAAAAATAACCTTTTTCAATACCAGGCATCTTTCTGCTTCCTGCCAGTTTTTTCCTTTGGTTTATCTGCAGCTGATAACACCACAATAGTTTGTTGGAAATTTCCATTCTAATTTGGCAAACAGGAATGTGAGTAAATTTTTAGCTGTGCTGAATGAAAACTCAAATGTTTTGTCCATCAAAATTAAAAAATGAAGTTGGGCTACTGGAAGGTTAAGATAACCAGTCATTAACTACAGGGTATTTTTGATGGGTTTCTTGTATAAAACCAAGGAAAGGAAAATTAACTGAATTTTCTCTTACGCAAGAAGAAAATTTAGAGAAAAGTAGGTACAGCATTTAAAAAAAAATGTGATCCCCCACCACATGCTAAAATTACATTAATATAAGTTAATCACATTTTGATTTTAGTAAGTAGTAGGTAATGTAAAATGGAGAAGGAAATAACATTGGTGCAGCCAATGACACCAAGGTGCTCTCACATAAAAAAGTGCCATCTGTGAGGCATCAGGACAGGATAAATTTCATTTTGTTTCCAGTCACTGTGCCTTAAAATCTCCTTCAAATTTACAACTCACGTGACAAAAAGGATGGTGAGATTTCAAACCCTCCCTGCTTTCCCTCTCCCCCAGCAGAAGGGAAGCCTGGCATCTCATCTCCCAGTGCAGAAGGCTCTTACCTCTCTCCATTCCAGTTTTCCTTGTCCCAGCCTTTGCTGGGAGCAGGGGAGGAGCAGAAATTCTGGGGTGAGCATCAGGACCCAGCAGAGATGAGACCCCACAGCCCCTGAAACCAAGTATGGGTCGCCTTAGAGTTTGCTTACGAGGTCTTACCCACCCTTGATTTCTGGAGCCACGGGGCTGCCTGGGCAGGGTCTGCACCCAGCCTGGGGTGAGGATGATGAGGGTGATGTCTGTCTGCAGACCTGCTGTAAAACAAGGGGGTTTTGGCCAAGAAACACACATGCCTGATCTTGTGACTGATATTTCCTGCACAGCATTCCTCTTACATCATCTGTACTGTCTCCACTGCACTTTACTGGGACTCATAAACATTCCACACTCACTTTGCAATGTATTTCCCCCCCTGCAAGACAACCGACTTGCTATTAGCATGTAAACTGCACACTTGCCAGTCAGGTTAACCTCATCAATCTTGTCCAAGACAGAAGAGCTTGTACCCTCTTACAAGATTTCTGGGACTGCACTTTTAAGTTATTCATCCATTTATTTGAAAGGAAAAGAAAAAAAAAATCTTACAAGATTTCATCTCTAGACTTCAAAAATAGGACATATTAATGGAAAGAAAAAGGATCACTCGAGTTATTTTTATATTCAAATTTGAATTTTTTCCCCCAGAGGAATCCGTTTTTGTGCTTCCCAGAAGAATATAGTACAATTCCATCCCTGCTTTGAATTAGGAAAGCAGAATGAAGGAATTAAGATTTTTAAAATAACTATCAAAACCATGCCTTGGATTTCAGTGTTTGTGCTCTTGCTCAGTAATGACTCGCCACTCACCCCCTGAGGAGCAGAATAAATTAAGCATGTGCCATATTAACAAGCTTCTTATTCTGGGGCTGACTCCAACATCCCTGCATTGTGTGTAGAAGATGAGCTCCTCCTCGGAGAGCAGGACTGGAACCTCACCCTGCTGCCCTGCCCTCCAGGAAAGGCAGGGAGCTGGGAAGGGTCACAGGGGAACCAGGGGAGGAAGGAGGGAGCTCAGGATGCCCCTGATGGTCCCAGCCTGACCTGGGGCAGCATCCTGGCTGCCTCACACTGGGAAATGGCCTGGCTGGCTATGACTGGGAAATCGGCACATCAGGAGGGAAAGGAAGAATAAAAAGTAGCCTGGGTTGGGAGGGACCTTAAAGCCAGTGCCACCCCTGCCAAGGCAGGGACACCTTCCACTGTCCCAGGTTGCTCCAAGCCCTGTCCAAACCTGGTCTTGGACACTGCCAGGGGCAGCCACAGCTTCCCTGGACACTCTGTGCCAGAGCCTCACCAACCTCACAGGGAACAATTCCATCCCAATATCCCATCTAACCCTGCCCTCCTTCATTCTGAAGCCATTCCCTGTCACTCCCATGTAAATTGCCTCTCTCCATCTTTCCTGTTGCCCCTTTAGGTACTGGAAGGCCACAATGAGATTACCCTAAATTTTCTCTTTTCCAGGCAGAACAACCCCAATGCTCCCAGCCTTCCTTGTAGGAGGGGTGCTCCATCCTTCAAAACTCTGCTCGTATTCTTTTGAGATTTACCAAGACAAAACTTGCACCTGGCCCACAGAATCCAAATGTTGCAGGTGGGAACAGAATTTGTTTCAGAACTCATTTGTACTTTTTTGGGCTCCACACACTGTAAAACTGAGTTCCCTCAGTTTGGGTTGGTTGAAAAAGTAATTTTTCATTTTCTCTAAAATAAGGACACATGGGCAACTTCATTTTGCAGTAAGAAGAGAAAGGCAGATAAAGATTATGAGCCAGGAAAACCACCAAAATAATAAAAAGACCTTTTAAAATTTCACCCCTGATATTTCAGAACCGAGCCCTGAATTCCCCGGGAGGATTTGTGAAGGAAGAATTTCAATATGTTCCTTCTGCCGGAATTAACTTCATTAGACAGAAGTGAAGCTGAAACCTGAAAGATTAGACCTGTAAGTGCAAAAAAAAAAAAAAAAAACCAAAAAAAAAACCCCCAAACCTGGGCATTTCAGGAACTCCTTTCTTCAGCAGAGCTGCTCCCTTGCAAAGCTTTTCCAGATGACACTTCACAAACGGGGCATTGCTCAGAACGTGAACAAAAGCTTTCACCAGCAGGAGGGGGAAAAAGCAGCCACGTTATTTCATTCTGAAGAGTGGTGTTGTACAGCAATTACTTTGCATAAAATCTTCCATAATGAATTAAGAACCCCGAGTTAGTGCAGCAGCCAGGCTGACAGAGCAGGCAATCCATCACAGAAATGATTCATAAATTAAACCATCCCCAACTAAGGCCTTCACATATCACTGTGTAATAGCTCCTAAGGAGTCATTATGGGTATTCTGTCAATAATGCATAAACTTCATGACCCTTTTAACTCCCACCTCCCCTCAGATCCAAACAGTAATGGCCCATCACTCCTTCCCCCATCCCTGATTCCTGGGTGCTGTTTTCTCACCCTATGGAAGTCAATGAAAGTGCTGCCATTGATCTTCAGCAGCCTTCCCCTCACCTTAGATCCAGCAAACAAACGAATTCAAACTTAGCAGTGGCTGGAGTTGCTTGCAGAGGACAGGGAAAAACCAAGGAAATCAAGGATTAAACATCCACTTTTCTCGTACTGGCAGAGCTCTGTGCAAACCATCGTTGGTGTGTTACACAACATGCAGAGAGATGGGCTCGTTCACTTTAACTGTTACCAATTTCATTAATGCCCCTCAATTTCCTGCTTTCACATCATACTTCCACATGCACTTTCACTGATAAAAATTTAAAAAGCCACGAGAAAACATCTCATTCAACATGGTCTATGAGACTTGGTGGCTTTTTTCTGAAATATCCCACCACAGCTCCACATTCCCCAGAATGAAACCATGAACCATCAGTTAAACATCAGCACTGCCCAGGTGAGCCCTGCTGGAAGGCACCTCCTGGAGCAGCAGGGGCCTCAGAAGCACCTCAGCAGTGACTGCCAAGGAGAGGTGCTTTTCAAGTGAAGTGTTTCATGTCAAGAAGCAAGCAAAAGCATCGTTTGAAATCTGAAATATAGGGAATAAAATAAGAGAATGTGAGTCTGACATTTTGCAGCCCTTGCTTGAAGCCAGCTATTTGCAGAGAGTTCTTTCAGTAGAAGAAATACTATGGCTAAATTTAGTGTATTAATACTAAACCATAGATAACAGGTTATACTTTATTAGTTTAAGGACTATTTAGCAGAAGGAAACTCTTCTTTCTTTTAAACACCTGCCTAAGTTAAGCAACCTGGTTTGTAACATACAGGAAACCATCCTGTAACGTGGTATGAAACAACACAAAAGCAATGCTTCAAATACCACAGAGATTTTTCTCAGAAGGAAGAAAAAAAATCCCTTTTTTGCACAATGCACATACAAGAGAATTCATACCGCCCACAAAGTCTCTCCATTGATAGATCTATTTGAAATGAATGAAAACTGAAATTCTGGGGTTAGATGAGGATGCCCTTTGCTGTGCAGCACAGAGCTGGTCTGGGCAACCTGCAGCTGCACACATCTAGAAAAGCAGAGTAAAACACAGGCTGGCTCATTGCTGCAGCTCCTGCAAGTCATTGCTATTCCTCTTCCACCTCGCAGGGTTCACTGGCAGATCAGTCCCATCAATTACTGCTCTGTGCTACCAGGCTCTGATATTACCTCCAGGAAAGCTCTGCACATCCAAATTCAAAGGCTGCCAAGGTGCAGTCGTGTCTTAAACATCATCATTTGGTTTTCACATGCAACAAGGAAACCTATCATTGTGAAAATGGGTAATCAGCCAAATAATCTTGAGTTCACTTCATTTACAGGCCTGCAGCTTGTAGTTTTAAAAACACAGTGGAAGTGCTGGGGTGTTTCAGCAGTACATATTATTCATAGTATACTGGAATTTTCCAGGTAACAAAACAACGGGAATGAGATGATGAATACAAACTGCAAAGAACCACACATCCTGGGTTTCTTTCCAGTATCACTCTTCAGGATGGTTCAGATACTTCTCTTTCAGGGATTTTATGCATGGTAAGCAGTAAAAGTAACCAGAAATATTTTCATTGCCCCAGCCTTCTGGACCCACCAGAATAAATCACCTCTTGGAATAGTAGCACCAAATACTTCATGTCAGTTCAAACCTCTGGATGCCTAAACCCATCCTTTACTTCACTAGTAATTACTTTTTTAGAAAAAAAGAAATATTACGTGCTTGACAACTTAAGCCAGCACTGACACATTAATCTTTCTCTTCAGGTAGTGGCTCAGGCTGAGCATTGCTTCTAACAGCAAAGCCCTGACTTGGGGAGACACAGATGGGTGAGGCATCCCCACACTGGGGAAGGTCACACTCCTACTCACCCTGTTTCTGTCTAAGAGTTCTTAGATCTGCAAGAGACAGCAATTTTTTCCCCTAAAAAATAATCCAGATGGAGTTTTATTTTCATTCTTTCACTGTGTTGTTTCCATGCCTGAACACCAGGAGCCTTGAACTCTCCCACAGCTCCCAATTGTGTTTGTGCCAAGGCTGACCCTGATTGTGCCCTCCTTAGCACAAACACAAACATATTTTCCTCTGAAAAACATCATTTCCACTAGTAAGAATTCTGAATTTTTCAACTCCTTGCATTCCCATTAAGAACAAACCAGGATTTCTGTTGCTGTGCAGGCACCAAGCAGAAGCTGCCACTGAGCCACAAATGGGACAGTCACAGTGCCAGCAGTGGATGTGTCCTCAAGTGCTGTCAACAACAGTGAGTGAGCCCTGACAAATGCAGCCAGGAGGGTTTCCAGGAGCTGAGTCTCTTCCCCAGGTCAGGCAAGGGCAGGACACGATGCTATCCCCCAGGATATTTACACAGCACCACGGTTCAGGTGAGTCTGTGCACTCCCTGAGACACTGATTTTACATCTGGCACAGCTGCACAGGCACTGCAGGCTCTTACCTGCTGCTCTGGGAGCACCAAAGTGGTGTCAGAGTACACCTGTAATTTTTTTAGGATGGTAAGTGTTGGGAGAAGCAGCCAAGAAGACACCTGTGCTGCAAGAGGAGAAGTCCTGAGGGGGGAGTTTTTGTTGGTGTCCTCCTTGGGCTATTTAATACACAAAGATATGGATATGGAATCTAATTTGTATTTTATACCCCCAGCTCCATAAGCCTGGCTGCTCTGTCCCTGTCACTCAGCAGTAACTGTTCAGGTTTAATGGTGGACTGGCATCACATGGTGAGGTTGAACATGGAAACTGTCCCTGTGCATGGGTTTGTAAGAGGAAAACCAGCTTCACACAGTGAAGATATAAATAATTTCAAGTGTGTTTGGTAAAAAATGGCATCCACAATTCAGCTGCAAACTTAGATCTAAGGGGTTGTTCTGGATCTGAAACCCAAGAAAACCAAACTGCATTGGGACACAACCATTGACACATCCCCTTTGTGGGCTCCTTGGAAGAAAGAAATAACACTCAGAATAAGAATTTGCCTTTCACTGAGTTTTTTATTTACCCACATGCACAACAAACCTCACTTGATCCCTCTGTAGCATTTCCACTACTTCTTATTCAGATGAGAACACAAATGCAATCCACTGGCTTCACGTCTTTGCTTCTTGCAGATTGACTTTTTTATACCCTTACCTGGCCTAGTTCCATTTATTAGGAACATATAAAAAATTATTGCCTTCTATAACTCTTCTTCAACAATGCCTCCAGCCTGAAGGCTTCATGAAGTTATAAGCAAAGATTTATACGTAATAAATTATTGAAAATGAAAAATATCTGTCTCCAACAAAAGTAATATATTTCAGGTAACAATGACTTTTCTAGTGAAGGGGAAGATAAAAGTGTATTTAGCAGGTATTCTGATACCATAAACTAGAATTCAATATTTGCATGCTCAAATATATTACAGAAAAATATGCTAATTCAAATCTGACATTAAGAAATTACTTTCTATGGCAAATTGGAATTCCAAATGAAACAATAAGCTGCACTAGACTTAGACAGCTACACAGTCCACTTGGCAAAGAGAAACCACCTGCAGAATTAATAAAAAAAAATTACCCACAAAAAAAACCCTGAAAATGCATATCACTGTTAAAACCACAAATACTAGAATGAGATTTCCTGCCTTTGCAGCACATACCTTTTCCCAAATATCCCTTCATAAATTTCTCGTAGGAGTCCTACATCCACACCCCATCACTCAGTGCATAAAATGGTTCACAGCTCTTGTACAGAGAACCTGCTAAGTGGATTAAAGCTTATTTTTCATGTGTGACTTCATGATTTACTGTGTTTGGCCAAGATTCTTCCTTGACTGAACTTGACCTAATCCATGCATGATTTAAAGGGGATTTTATGTGTATACAAACACATTAATAGATAGTAAAATACTTAGATTCATTACACTGGAAAACAACTCTCAGATTCAAACTCCAAAGAAGGTTCTAAAAGCTACTATCACATGTGCTTTTTATGATTTTATTTCAAGTGAGAATAAAACCATTTTTACTGTTGACTTTTGACTCCACAGTTCAAGATCAGATTCCACTAATTTTAGATAGCTTGAACTATTTCTATATCTTAAGTCACAGAACCTACAACGAACATAAAACTGTTCAAACAGGATTTATATCCCCATTACAAATAACAGATCAAGCATGGAAGCCAAAATGGGAATGGCACATTCCCAACAATAGGAATGAAATAATATTGAAATAATACAATATAAAATCCTCACAAGAAGTTTTCTTCTAAACTGCAGTATTAAAAATTTGTGCTATGGTTTTACTATAAAATGTTTCAGTCTAGTATACTGACAGAAAAACTTTCTAGAAAGTTGTTTCCATTCTCAAGACACAGAAGGAAAAGGATGGTCTAAGACAAAGGTTCTAAGGTGGCTACAGGAGGATAATTCCAGTCGTAGAAACAATTAGTTAACAACCTTATTACTGCTAAAAAGGAGGTTTAACACTTCTGTACCTGCCACAAGATTCCCTAACACAGGGTGAGGATGAACTGTAAATTCTGAATCCCAGCTGGGTTCAGGGATGTGAAACTTGCTCTGAAAGCTGCTCCTCTGCTCTCCTCCCACTGGGAAGTTCTCAGAGAACCATTTCAGAAATTCAGTGTCATAACTAATCACCACTTTGTGGACACCAACAGGCACCTAGCACTAACCTCAATATGGGCAGAGACCAAGGGAATCCCAGAGCTCTGGGGCTGAACAGCAGCCACAAGCCAGGTCCATTCACCTGGAGCTCATTTCAGCCACCTGAGCTCCATCCCTTGATCCATTTAACCAGGGAGGTGAAGGTGGGCACTGTGCAGGACATCAGCCAGCTCTGGGGGACATGGGAAGCACTCTCACAGCTGGGAGGAGGCTCAGCAAGCTGCTGCTGACTGCAGCAGGGAATGGTGGCCAGGAAAGGAGAATCCAAGAGTGGTCACTTGATTACAGAACAGGAAAGGGACAGAATGAAATGAGAACACAACAGCAGTCTGAAAACAAAAATCTGTAAATCTGACATGGCATGGATGGCCCACAGCAGCAGAAAATTAGAGCTGGCTACCCAGACTGATCCAGCTGCCCTGAATTCCCCCCAAATGGGCACTTCCAGTTGGCCACCATGGTCCTGAAAAGTGCCTTTGCATCCTACCTCAGCATGGTTCTAGGAATACATCAGAAAAATCAGTTTTTACTTCTAGACTTAGCTTCCCTTCCTAGCCTTGTGTACTGCTGACCAGGCTCTGCACAGAATTCAGATTTGCAGTTTGCATTTGACAAAGAAAGGTAAAACCACAAAACCTGCCACATTTTTCCTTACTGTGGTACATTTTTGCAAAAAAAGGAATACACTTCCCTCCTACCAGTACTTTTTTTAATGGTCCAGGAGATTGTCCCATTCCCAGGAGACCTTTAGGTTTATTTTGATCAATTTATTGGCCTCCTCACACTGGTTTTCAACAGCATAGCAATTTCATTTTGAATCTAAAAGCATTATCAATTTTCTTCTTTATGCTGAATATATTATTGGCCTTGAAAGATCCTGCTATCAGAGCTTTCCCAAGAAGGATGGGTGGATTTGCTTAGCCCTGAGAAAAGCTCAATTTCCAGGAGCTAGTCAGCAAACAGAACCTATTTCAGCTCCTTCCATCAGCAGGTTGGACCATTAATACCTGCAGGAAGTAGATCTGCAAGTCAGATGGAGTCATCACCACCTACTTACTCTGAGGAGAGTGCCTGGCTTTAATACCTTCAGAATCACAATTTCCCATTGAGAAGCTGCCCCAAGCTATTGCCAATTTATAGTGGACACCCACGATGAGCAATAATAGCTTGTACTGTGATAAAATAGATTTATTGTCAATATAAATATACTTACTGCAGCAGCTTTTCTTAAATCTTTATTTATAAGGCACACCAGATAGCCCAGTGAGGTAAAGGAAGTATTTCTATATACCAGACTTTTCACTTCATTTCCTAGAAAGATTACAGAACATCATGGACACAAGGATCACACCAAAGGTTACATATTCTAATTTCAGAGAAAATAAAACACTGTGAAGAAAAGTAACTCTACAGAAATCCATGCAAATATTAGTCTATATACCCAGGTTTTACTCTAAAATGAACCTCAGACTTCAAAAGGAATGGAGTTGGGTTGATGGACCCTCTGGAGATATTTATCTGATAAAAGACTTTCAAATTATCCTCCCACCCCCATAAGATATTATCTTCATAATGTACTAAAAAAAAAAAAATCCTGGCCTTTGGTATTCACCTAGCAGTCCTGGATGGGGCTGAAATTAATAAATAATAGAGCCACTAGCAACACCCTATTGATTTTCTGTCGGATTTGTCTGTCTCCTCAGAATTTTAAGAAGTGTTTAAACAGATATATCCATTATGTGTTGGAAGGAATTTTAAAACTCCCCAGTAGGGCTGTAGTTGATGACATATTGACAGTATCTCAGCCTGAAATAATTCTGGACATTCCGCCTGTGTTGTCTGCAGATGCAGAGCCAAAAACACCCAGCTGAAGGGCAAAGTGAAGGTCAAATGCCTGAAGCACTCAAGAGAAAGCAGCTATGCTTGAACACTACTGCTTCAACCCTTGGACATCAGCCTGTGAAGACAGAAGCAATTCCTGTTATCAGCTGTACAAATAAAATTATTAAAGCATCAGAGTGTTTTTCCATCGAAAAGAGTGCCCTAAGGACTGAGATTTTAACTCTGCTAGGAAAGAACTGAGGAGTTCTTATCTTCATTTGCTAATATAAACAGAATACCTTCACTAATTCCCCAAAGCTGCTCCCAGCTCCTTTGCAGAGCTTTTCTCAAAGTTCCTTCCCCGTGCTCTGCTTCTACTGCAGCCCAATTTACGAGAGCATTTAATGCATTAAGACTGGAAGGCTTCAGATTTTCCAAATGTAGGGCAGCAGAACACTGTCACCTTGCTAATAAAATGGGATGATATGGTTTCAGAGCCATTTACCAATCCCTTGGAAACTTTTTTACATTTCAATGCACCAGTGAAATGGAAGAGCATGCAAGAATTTTGGTTCTACTTTGACAGGAGACTAAAACAAGAGCATGTTAATCAGCTGTGTAAATGCTCCTTTTTGAACTGATCCTATTTGTTGCTCCTTTGCTTGAGCAGGAATGTTCTCCTCATTATGGTCCTGATTAAGAAGTTTGATGTGCTGACCTTGAATATCAAATTAAGCTCCACGCTGCAAGCAAAGCATCCTATCTTCTCTAGTGGCTTATAAATTCATTAGACACTTTAGACAGAGTTTTAAAATTTGCTGACACCAAATTCACTCAATACAGAACAGAACTGTTAAGATTTATGAGGCAAATCTGCAGTTAAGTGAAACATGCAATCTCCAGGTGATTTCCACCAGGAACCCTTTCCACCTAGGCCCTCGCCTTGTTTTTTAAACAATGCCCTATTAAACTGCAGCCTCTTAATTCCCTTCTCATTTTCCAGTCAAGTGATCAATAGCAGAGGACAGGAGCAGTCTGGCAGCTGCTGGGACGAGCCCGAGCCAGGAAGGCGGCGGCGTTTGCTCGGTGACACGGCTCGGGACACTGGAGCTGCACACCCCTCACCAGTGCAAAAGGAATAACTCCAGTGTCAAAGTCCTCTTGCTGCTGTGCAGTGAGAATGATTTATCTCGGATGCCATGTTCTCGGAGCAGCTGGATCAGAATTCTAAATCTTTTTGCCATCTATATTCCCCAAGGGCACGAGAAGTGAATCAAGGCTCTTTTTTTTTACTTTCATGGATTCCAGGCTTTGACAGGAGTTCACAGCGGAAAAAAAAGTAATTTCTGAACATCAGGCAAGCCCTGTGTGCCTGGTCTTTGCTTAACCAGGCTTTGTTTTCATTTTGGCAGAATATGTTTTGTTTGCATTTTAAAAAGGGGCATTTGGTATCAAATGCCAGTGCTTAACTAGAAAGCAGCTCCACCAACAGCAGCAGCCTTGTCTACCACACAGGATAAGACTCACAAAAGAAAGTTAATTCAGTTCATTTGTGAAGACACTTCAAGGGGATGTCAGGATGTAAAGCCTGCTCACAACAGGAAGGAGAGATGGTGAGAGGGAGACACGGGGTAAAATCAATCACGGGAGGAATATTCTCACAAGACTAATTTATCCGATATAAGGAGGGGTTTGTGTCGCAAACCTTCCTGCTGACAAGATTTAACTAAGCAGACACACTGCAGAGAAAGGGTCAAGACGAGGACACAGAGGCAACTCAAATACCCAGCAGCCTTCCCTAAATACTCAGCTGAAATTATTCTCTCTCATCTTGCACATGGTGTGCGACACAGCAGTCTCAAGCCGTATGGCACCAAGGATGCTGATGTGCTCTTCTGCTGCCATCCTGGCCAGGAACCCAGAACAGCAGCAGCTGCCACAGGGATGTCTCTTCTTTCACATTGATCATTTTGTAAATACAGAGGATCAGCGCAGCTGTACAACTCACAGCTCCAGGGTAGAGGCAGCATGGCTCACACCAAGACATTCTTGGAAGTCTGGTGTCAGTCTGCAAGATAGTTTGGATGAGAGGATCCAAAATCCAAGTGGCAGACAGGATGCTTAACAAACTGATGCAGCCTGAAGCACAAAAATACCTTTTTTTGGTGTAGAATTATATTTATAGCCAATTTTGCCTCAAATAAAGGTATCAAAGTGCAATACAAATACAAGCAAAAAATTGCTATGCAGATAGAAACCACATACAAATAATTGGGATGGAAATGTTTATCTGGAGAGTGACTCAAAGTGGCCTGAAGAAAGAGTGGCATCAACAGAACTTGATACCAGTGTTCAGTTGGCTTCTCTGCTCTCAGAGCTTTGGAGGGGAAGTAGATATATCTAATATCAACCTTAACTGCTGGAGCTGCAATTCCAACCAGAATGGCAAGGTGGAAATGGGTCATACCTTGACCTTGTAAACAAAGAAAGCAGAGAGAGTAATTACAGTCCCCACAAAACAAACATGCAAACACAGAAGGGCAACAAAAGGACTTTATCCCAGATTCCAGCTGGCATTTCTGAGATTCATTACAGAAATGAAGGTTGGTAAGAAGTGTCATGCAGTTAATGACATCAGAGAGGAGTGTGACCTTCACCACCTCAAGTAAAAGTGAACTTACATAAAACAGCCAGTTAAAAGATGAGGTGAGAAATGAGATGAGGCCAGCAGCCATTTCTGCTTCCTCTTGAACCAGAGAGAAGGAGGAGAAAGAACTGCACTCAAGCCTATAAGGGGGGAAAAAATGTGACCTAAGGTCTTCTACCACAGCTAATTCCTCTTCTTTCCATAGACAAATATGATTGGATTTAAGATACAACAAAGTGAGATAGTACCAAGGAGTGTTTCATTAATGCCACAAATCTGCTTTCAGAAAACCAGAACTGATGTACTGTGGTTTAATTACATGTAAATAGACTGAAAAGCATGCCATGAAAAGTTGTCCATAAATGTGCAAAACCATCCTGAGTTCCGCCTGCATTTTTAAAAATATTTTGCATTTTACCTACAGCAGAATGTCCTTCAAATGAAATGTCATAGCAACCAAAATAACGTCTTCAAACATAATTTCATCCTTGTTCTCCATCACTTTTTCTTCCTTCCTGTTTAATGCAGTTCTCCATCACTTTTTCTTCCTTCCTGTTTAATGCAGTTGCTCACATTTGATATTCCTTTTAATTATCACCACAGCATTTTTTTTTGCTTCAGCCATGAAAGGTTGGATCACAAGGTCTCCTTCCAACCTGATATCCTGTGATTCACCTCTCCTATTGCTGCCCTTCCCAGATTTATCTAACTTTATTTCCTAAAAAAAAAAATAAAATAAAATGCATAGATTTGACTACACAAGTCCAAGATCTATAAATATTTTGTGCTCTGAACTGTATGTTTTACTAAACACATATGAACATGCAAAATTTCCATCATAACAGTCAAAGTTCAGTCTGTGGGTCAAATGAGTGTTGCCTGCACATGGGTCATAAAATAAAAGCATTAATAGTGGTTTAGTCCCTCAATTCTTCAATTATTTGCAGTTACATCTGGTAATGAACCAGGAACCCCAAACCCAAGCAGAGAAATTGAAGAAAACCTTAGAAAAACTAGAAATCTGCGTCCACTGCCAGATGGTGTACCAGCAACAGCAACGAAAAAAATATTTAATGACAGTAAGATCTGAAAGGAAGACACAAATACTAGAACATAAGGTTTTTAAAGCAATTGCTTAACAAGTTTATAGAGGGATTAATAAGACACATCTGCTCGCTCTAGCTGGAAATTCTGTCAGTGGCCCAGGAGTTTCTTCCAGTCCTAGGTTTGTGTTATTTCATGACAATCTCTTAATTTACTATCAGTGTTCTGCTGTGGGGTAAGGAAACACAAATCTTTCCATTTTAGCAGGAAAGGGGGAGTTTGAGAGGCCTGTCTGGGCTCCCAGGGGAGGAGAATTCAGCTGCCCCAGTGAGCAGAGCCTGGCACCAAGGCACGTTCCCTCATTTCAGTCTTGTCCAAAATCTCCTTGCTGGAACACTCCCTTTATTGTTTTACCTCCAGTGAAGTCTCCAATTCCACACCTTCCCTGGCAGCTGCCAGACACCTGCACACTGTGTGCATGAAAGGCTCTCCCTGCTCTGCCCAAGTGTAGAAACCCCAAACACAGTTGCTGCTTTCAAGCCTTCCCAGGCCTTACAACCTCATTTCTGTTTTTCAACCCCTTTTATTTCTATTGCTATTTACTTTAGCAAATACCAGCTGCTTGTCCTTCTCCTATTAGCACATTTCCAACCCTCCACCCTCCAGGAGGGATGCTGAGTTCCTCTATAACGTGATCCCATGAACGCTGCTCTCACCACACCAACCATTTTTCCCTAAGTGGTTTCATCTTCTCTCTGATGAAATAATTGCCAACTCTACCTTTTCCAAGATCAGTGAATCTCAGTCAGCCCTCATTAGTGTAACTCCCTTATCACAGCACACAATATCACTATAAAAATTACTTCCTGAATCCTTCCTACTCTTATTAACAGCTCAGAAACAGCTTCTGGAAGGAAGAGTTTTAAATACTGATATGTAATTTACAGTTTACTGCACAAACATCAGAAAAACTCACATGAACTTAAGAACATCAAGCTCTGTGCTCAAATTCAGTTGCTCCTCTTCCACCCCAGATGAAGATAATACATTAAAGGAACCAGCAGAGTGACTTAAACTAAACTTTACATTCTAAATTCTTTCTAAGGCAATCCATCAGGCACTAAAAACCTCAGAAAAATCAGCTGCAAAATTATCTTATCCCTCCAGCTGCAACAGATTCATAACCCCCTTCCTGTCCTGCAGCCTGATTCCAGAGGTGGGATTCACATGCAGGAAATTCATCTCGTGCCAGTGAAGAATGTTAAAGGAAGCCAGCCCTGGTGCCCAGGGACAGACCCTGCAGCTCCCCTTTCCATTGCCCCGAGCTGTGACACTGCACAAATCACAGCATTTCTAAGATTTGGCCCAATTTCACTGCCAGATAAACACAAATTTGCTGGAAAGGTTAAATCCCCCCCCTTTAGCCCAGTATAAGTGCACAGGCTATTTTTATAGATTTTTAATTAAACAGGTCCTGCAAGGCAATGCCATATTTCCATGATCTGACTGTCTGTGTCAGAGATGCTGTGCAGGTTAATGAGAACCAGGAGTCCAACACTCACACAGCACAGCCACAGCTGCCCTCAATAGATTTGTCCAGCACAGCCAGAGCAGACCCCTAAAAAGCCACCAAAATTTCAGCTGGCAAACTCAGTTTTGACCAGAAATAAACCTGTGTCCATCCCTAGTTCATTTTAATCCAAAGACTAGATTTCAAGGTAGCTAGGCACGCTTTAAATGCAACAAATATGATAATGGCTTTTTTCTCCTGTCGGAAAGATAAGTCTGATAAGGAGGGAAAAAATCAATTTTTGTCATGAGGCAACTTTAAGTTAATTTAACAATATTTCAGGATGACTGCACATGGGTTCTCAGACTGTCAACTACACAAGTTAGAATCCCTTTACAGTCTCATGCTGCACTTTGGGATCTGCTCATTGTTATATTCTCCTAAAATTAATTTGGAAGCCTTGCTTGCACATGGCTTCTTTTGTCTGTTTGTCATAATTTTACTTGAAAAATTATCCCATAAATGCTTCTGAGTATGATCAGTGTTTCTGATAAAATTAGAAGGTGCTTTGTGGTATGGTGGTTATGGTTTTAATTTGCTTTTATGACCTAAACTTCCCTTTTCTAGCAATTAATTAATTCAGCAACAGGATTTTATAGTTCTCCTGGAGGATTCTTGGAAGCTTCTCTGCAGAAGACAGAGATGACTACATTCACCCTTCGTGCTGCTTCAGTGCATCTCCAGCTCAGTTCTGTGTTTTATTCAGAATGGTGAGTAAGGCAAACCTCAGTCACCATTTCTGCCTTTCTCTGTTTTAGACTCATGTACGATGCATTTAGGAGCTGAGGTACCACAAAGAAAATGAGCTTGAAAGAATATGGTCCCATCCATGCAATAAAAAGAGTTTATGTTTGAGGATATTAATTTCTTATTACATTAGTGACAAAAGGATAGAAGGAAAAATCTGCCAGCAATCAGCAACAGAGAGCTGGGAGAAGAGTCTAATTTGAATCCTCAAGGGAAATTTAGCCAGACAAATTAAACATCCCAGCATTAGCTGGTCAACACATCATTAAAGGGCAATGAGAACCAAGTTTTGAATTTAAAACCTACCACTATCCTTTTACACCCAGAGTTTGGCTTTACTCAATACAAAAAGAAACAATCCCTGCTCACACTACCTTAAAAAGCAATTTCTGCCTCAACCTGGCCTTAAAGAAAGACTTGAAGGCCTGACAACAGCAGGACACCTAATAGGACAAGGGGAAAGCCACTAACATGCAGCAGAAATACCAAAAGACACTCTGGTTAGCAAAGATTTATTCCAGTCATCTTTAACTTCCTACTCCACTGAGAACTTCCAAGCACTTGAGAGTCTCTCAGAAGAGAGATTTCAGAGTTTTGGGAACTGTACTTTATGAGGATGATCCTTTCAGACCTGTCAACAGCCCCCTCACATACTACTTAAGGGCTAAAGCTCCTTTGGAATTTGCTCTCAGGTTAGTGGAAGAGTTGGCATTCCCCTGGGAGGTTTGCAGCCTTCCCTAGGAAATGTTACTTAATTTACTTCAGAACATGCAAACAGGTCTGAAAGCTAAGAGAAAGCATGCACAAAAATGAGTGGCTTTAATTTTGGGACAGCAAAAAATTAAGCTGGGTTTTAAAGTTCAACTCCTGAAAGAATTCAGATTTTAAAAATCTTTATAGTCTTGTTGAGAGGTTTCTATCTAAGTAACTCCATGGCAAGGTGTGGGTGGTTTTACAGATCGATACCATTTTAAAAATCCTCCATTTTCAGGGAGAAGTTGTAAGAGGTGTTGTTCCCAAACTTGTACCATTTTTGTGTCCTGGAGCCCCGGCTCAGTGCACTGGTGTAACACCATCACCTGAGGATGAGGAGATTGTCAGGAGCCACTGCAGAGCTGTACCTGGGAGCCAGGGGCTGGGCAGAGGATTAGCCACAGCCTGCTGAGCTAATTGAGCATGTTTCACTTATCCTGGCACTTAGGAGCCAGAGATTCCGAGTGTGCTGGTGAATAAAAGAACATCTGCCTGATAACATCCATTTCATGTGAGTTACAAGTTTCAGAGAGCAATTACACAGCATTTTTGTTTCTAATCCAAATCAGATGTTTAAACCATTTTGTGATTGCACAATTATCTTGTTTTATGAGGCAACCCAAACATCATTTAACAAGATTTGAATGCCACTGTGTATTTTCAATTTATTAACAAAAATCCAGAAGCCAAGCCCCCAAACACGACGGGGAGAAGCAACGGGAAAAGGATGACAAGGCAGTGGTGAAAACAACATTGCTGGGAAAACACCACCACCCACCTCAACAGGAGCAGAGGTGCTCCCAGCTCTCCTGATTTGTTTCTGCAGGATTATGAAGCAGAGGCAGCTCGTTCCTACCAGCCTGGCCACAGCTCTCACCTGGGAGGGACACAGCGAGGGCAGAAGAGCCTGTCCCCACAGCATGACACAAATCCAAACACCGAGAGAAGCTGCTGCACTTAAAACTCTCCTGGATTCTTGGTCCATACTGGGATTTTTGGTCTGCACATCTAGTCAAGCTACACAGCAAATTGTAAATACATAAGGCTGTAATCAGTGATTTTTTTTTTTTGATGTCTTTGCCAACTTCAATGATTCTGTGAATCTGCAAATCTTTTCTCACCAAAGTCAGAGGATTAGAGAGACAAACACATCATCCCTCTATTTGTGTGCTCAGAGACTTCCATGACCTGCTCCAGCAGGGAAGGATTGCAGCAGGACTGGGTTCCCTGAGTTACTGGAGGATCTGCAGCACAGCCCAGAGTTTTCTCACTCGGACTTTATCCAAATGTAAAACTGGGAAGGAGAATAAGCCTTGAGAGAAGAGAGGCTGAGTAGACAAACATAATTCTGTTACTCAGGGATTAATTCCCACCAAAACATATTTCTGCCACATTGAAATTGTAATATTCGGCTTCCAAATCCACAAAACTCATTCCAAGACTATTCAGTACAATTTACACCCTTAAAAAAAATGACTTTGATTTATCACGTCTCATTTACATAAGCTCCATTTACAGTCAAAATCTAATTTAGTGTTTTCTAAGAGAAGATTTCCAATGTTACTGTACTGAATTAAGCAGCAACACTGAAAAGTCAAGACCAACTCTCAGTCCAACAAACAAGACTTTAAAAGCTCTCATGCACCTCCCAGTTTTCACTCCAGGAGTACAAACACAGTCCATGCAGGAATGACCAGTCATGACCTTCACTTGCAGAATGACAGGGACTCCAAACTTCACTTTTTAAGGTGAAGCTCTTCATATCCCTCTAGGCTTTGCCAAGTTATTTTAAGACTAGGCTTTTTCTTAAGAGGTCACAGAATACATCATCCCTGCTGTACAACTTGCACTCTCAGCATCCAACTGCTCTGTGCAGCTTTTATTCTCCCACCCCTGCTTGGACCTGTCTTTCCTCCTCACAATTCCCAACGGCTGGCAGAACAAAACTCTGAAAAACTCCACCAAACCAGACTCTCCTGCAGTGAAAGAGCAGGAGAAGCCAGGAGCAGGGACTAGCAGGCCAGGCTGAACAAAAACTTTGGCAGTGCAGGAGGATCACCACAAAATCTGGGCACATTCTGCCTAATTGCTTGACAGCACAAGGTGGGAGCCAAGCAGGGCTGCAGCCTGAAAACTGTGGCAGAAATTAAGGGCTGCAGACAAGGCATTTAGGGAACAATGAAAGCCACAAACCCCATAGATAATTATAACCAAAAATAGGAGCTTACTAATTTTTCTGCCACTAATACTGTTAGTAAAGAGCCATTACTGTATTCAGTCTTATGGAAAAAAGAATGTTTATAGAAGCAAAATAATGTAATCATTCTTCTACATTTAGGAGATCTGAGGTCCAAGGAACACAGAAAGCAGTGAAATATGCACTGCTCTTATTTTTGTTTCACCACTGAGTAATTTTCATGAGCAGACTACTCAGACATCATCTCCCCTCTGTAATGTTTAAAAGATGTACAGCACAGAAAATAATCCAGCATCAGTACAGGCACAGACCAGAGGACTGAAAGGTCTCCCAGAGCTCTAACTTTTTAACACTCTGATTTTCTGGACTTTCAGTAGAGCTTATATAAGTCTATATAATTTGCAAACACATTTCCTCCTGAGTCATCTTTTATTTACCTTTTTTCTCCTTGCTGACTTACAGAGCCAGCTTTGTGACTAAACAATTTTGGTAAGCCTTGCAATCAACAGGATTAAACAGTGTGTGCTGGGTGAGCTACAGACAGAATTCATTTGTCAGATCCCCAGTGCCCTGACTTTAATCAGGGGTAATAAAGCCAGCAGTATTGCTAATCCAATCAGCAAGACCAATGAAAAAATAAATTTGTTACTGCAGTTCAAAAACTGCCCTTTCACTGTGCAAAGCAAAAGTGGAATGAAAATCTCTCCCTTTTACTCTCACTCCAAAGGTCCCTAATGAACAGAAGAAGGAGGAGGCAGAGGAGTTGCATATCAAAGCCCAGTTGTCCCTTGAAATCCAACTTTAATTATTAATACATGTGATGTGCTGAGCAAAGACAACATGTTTGAGGTCTCGCTAGCTTACACTGCAGAATGTAGTGGTTGCAAAGCTGCATCACTCAAAGCCAAGGAGACTGCCTTTTCAAGAAATTTCTCCCAATGAATTGTTGACCTGAATACACTGTTTTTCTACAGTGTGCTGAAAAAAAATATATATTTCCACACTTAAGATACTTCTTCTCCCAGGAAATTGCTCTCTGTGAACAGCTGCTTCTTTAATTCTGTTTGCAGAGGGACAAGGTGCAGCTCAGAGAGCCCTGGAAACCACGGAAGAGCTGCAAGGACTGAGCAGGTCAGGATGATTAATGAGCACCTGCTGACTCTGCTGGCTCACAATGATGCCAGGAGCTTCTCCAGCTCACCTTCAGCAGATCCCCGTGGCAGCACTGCTTGGGAGCAAAGCACAATCTAAGGAGGGGGTATTTTACAGCTCTACCTCCCCTGCACTGCTCCAGGAATTATCATGGAATCACAGCATGGCTGGGCTTGGGAGGAATCTTAAGGATTATCTCACTCCAAGCCCTGCCACATTTAGGGACATCTTCCACCAGCTCAGGCTGGTAGTTGTCACTATTTTAGGATGGGATATGATGAATATTTCAGTTAGTGATGATAGGTTTGTTCCAATCATCTATTACACACAAATCCATGGGTTGAGGACAGAAGCATTTCCCTCCTGGTGGGAATAGACTCTCCCAGCTTTTGCAAGATTCTGTGCTTTTCACACTGAAAGCTCCCTTGCCTTCTTAATAGCAAGGTATCAGCTTCCCAGACAGACCTTAATGAGGGCAAGGACTACAATAATAAACATTTTCTATGTTGTAACTTTATACCAGCTATTTTCAGAGAGAAGCACAGCAGTGCAAGAGCACCACAGAACTCACCTCCCTTTGTCCTGTGCTCCTCATCCTCAGCTGCCTACACCTGCCCCCTTTTGAAATCTGAACTAATACATGACTGTGGCTTTTGCATGACCAGAAAGAAAATCCAGTTAATGTCAGTCTCTGTCCAAGGGGGAACTTCCCTCAGAGCTGTTCCTGTTTTTATGGCCACAGCAGCATTAATTTTCTTTGGCTGATTTACTGAAAAGGAAAGCAGCCCCTCTTAAGTGACAAAATTCTGATCAAAACTGAGATGCTGGAATACACTTGTAGGGACATTTGTCACTGTATTATTGAGCTTGGTTTTCTTCCCCATCAGGCCTCCTATCTCCAAGCTTTTCAAGAAATGACGTGGATGTTTGTCTTTCTGCATCACCTTCGTTTCTTTGTGAGAGTTCCACAGATATGGGAACTCCCCTGGTCTCTCCATCAGTTTTCAAAATTATACAGACTCTGAGAATGTGGCTGAGAATGGAAAATCCTTAAAATAGTTATTTAAACCTTTCTAAAATTTCTCTCGAAAAAACAAATATTTAATTTTAAAAAATATTTTTTCAAAAATACATGCCAAAAGTAATATGGGTGAGAAACAAATCCCCATCTCACTACGACATTAAATGCTCTGCAACTGTGATAAGATCCATCTGCTGGCCGGGATTTTGAAGAGGTCCAGTAATTGTTATAAATCAATAATGAGTGCAGAGAAGTGGTAGGATGAGTTGGCATTAATGACAAGATGGCAATGCCTTTTGGAGGTTTTTTTATTAGAATCTACATTCTCACCTATATCATTGTTACTTTAGCTGGAGAGGTTGTTCCAGACAATAAAGCAGCTGTTGTAAAATAACCACTGCTAATACTTTAATTATAGCCACATCATCATTAACTTGTGCTCCCTCAATCTGCTGCCTCCACCTGTTATTGTTAAGTTTATATTTATCTTATTATTGTATCTGGGAAATAAATTACCTTCCTGTTATGTAGCTTTACACTGCTCAGCAAAACAGGAGCCCGAGCACGATCACGACTTTCACACACTACCAAAAGAGGAGAAAAATATTTTCTAAGTTCTCTTTCAGTTTTCTCTAAGGCTACTAGCATGTGATGTAATGACTGAGGAACTCCAGCCTGCAGGTTAATGCACTTTCACAAGGAGAGAAGCAAAGAATTTCATAAACACTTCATAAAGCCCACAGGCACTGATGAAAAGCAGAATATACATCAAATGTAAAGCGTTGTTCAGGATGCCAACCTCTTAGCAGGTAGGCACTGCCTATTTGAACAGGTATTTTTTGTGCTGATGATGGTTTAATGAAGCAACTTTTGCTAGGTGTTCAAAGAAAAATCACTGTCTCTTCATTCTGCCTTATTATCAGAGCCTGTTGATCAGTGAAGTGGAAGCTCTTTTGGTCCTCTGAGTCACAGCAGGAAGCTAACACACAGCCATGAGTTGATTGAAAATCTGAGATACAGACTTTGGAGCAGCTCCTCAGCAGAGGTATAGTTTTAGAAACAGTGACAGACTGTCTGGAGCTGGAGAAAAAATTGTCACACATGACAACCCCAGCACAAGTCCCTGACACCTCACCTGTGAGCTCACTCATAAAACCAGGGAAAAATCGAGAAAACTTTCTGAAACTCTCTCTAGACAACAAAATTACTTCAAATTTCCCCCAGACAACAAAAATACTTCAATTAATCTTTATTCTGATAGACTGTTTCTGGGCATATTTGCAAATGGCCTAGGGAACTATAATTAAGCAGTTAACTTGATGAACAGCTGCACTTTTTTGAAAGCAGTCATTAAAAGTAAGGACAGAGTTACCTGCCTCATTGTTTAACAAGATCTATTAGAATAAAAACATGAAATAGTAACCCTGGAGGAAAAATAATTCTTCATAAAATATTAGATGGTTGCATTTGGTTTCCCCACAGAGTTTCTTTCTAGGCTCCATATTTCTTTGGAAAGAAGGCAGCATCTCATTACTGCTCCTGATCTTTCCAAAGAACAATGCTTGTGATTTAGCTAAAGAGAAGACATCCCAAAGAAGTGAGTGACCTCTAAATCCTCCTTGGATATAAAAATTCATAAAAGACATGCATGGGTCCCAGCCTCCTGGAATTCTCAATGAAAACAATATTACCTGAAGTATTAAGATGTCACACAGTCACAATAGTTTCTCATAAAATATTTCATCTTGAGTGTTTTTCTAATGCTAACTTATAATTACTCAAAATTTTATTCATTTAGAAAAGCTATACATGCATTAGCACGAAAGTTTTTCATGCTGTCAGGGTTCAATAAAAAGACCCCAACAATCTAGGACACTTCAGTTTTGGAAAATAGTCAAAAATATTTCCGTTTCTTTGTGGCCAACAGTTCTACCAAGCTGCTACAGAAGCAGATAAAATAAAAGTATCTGAAGATATAGCTCATCTTTATTAAGCTTCATGAAAAAATTCTATTTATTTCTAATATATTCTATTGTGTTTAATTTTTGTATGACCTTGGTTAGGGGTTAAGGGGAAGACTGTACTGATTTCCACTCAGGATGGTGCCAGAATGTTCCTACAGGGGACATCAAAACCCAGTGCAAGAGAAGCATCATCACTGTTATTTTAAAATATCAGTTTGCCTTATTTAACAGAGTCAACTTTAGTGGCATCCAAAGTCTCTTCTCTGCTCAAACACAAAAAGAAATTACTGCAGTAGAAGAAGAGGTCAACTTTTCATTACTGGGACAATTAGAGCCTGATCTATTCCCAAAGTAGCAATGGAAAGACTTAAGAGTATTTGGCTCACACTGAAGACAGAAGGGGTAAAGAAGCTCTGACCTGGATGCACATTTGCAGGTTTGTTTCAATTTATGGTGTCATTAATCTGGAGGGGGAGGAACTGTATTTCAGCTTCTGGCTTTGGACACGTTTGGTTTAAGGTCTCATTTATGCCCCACTGCACTTGACTCCAACCAAAGCACTGAACATTTGATTATTTACCACTGCCACTGCACCAGTCAATGAAAAACTACTTTTCTGGAAGTGAGAAAAACAGTTTGCCCAGAGAGGGTGTGGAGTGTCCCTCTCTGCAGATATTCCAGAGCCATCCACACTCCACAAAATCCTGTGCCCTGTGCTCTGGGATAACCCTGCCTGGACAGGAAACTGGGACCAGTGACCCACCCTGTCCCTTCCAGCCTGACCCATTCTGTGATTTGACTTTGAAGGCTGTGAACAACGTTTTACAACCCCAAAAGTCTCATTTTCAAAGCTGTCAAGCTCACACACCCCAAAATGAGATCCCAGATGGTTTTGGTGCCAGCATTTCTGAAAAGCCAAGCTCCAGGAGCCACCTGCCCATCAGAAAAGGGAGCAGGTTACCATCAAAAGAGATGGCAAGGGTTAAACCCTGCATAGACCAGCACGTAGGAGTCACAAAAATAACTTAAGATAGGGAAATTTGGCTTAATTGTTGCTCTTTCCACCAAGTCATACATCCACAAACAGGGAACAACAACGTGCCTCGGTTTCTCTCACTTATAACCCAGTTTATACAACAGAGCTGCCACCTGCTTACAGATGGGGTGCTCAGGGTCTGTCATTTAAAAACCATGAGTGTATTGATGGCTGTAGCTCAGCCCTGAGAGGAAAGAGGCAGACAAAGACAATTTGGCACCCTGCCCTGCAGTTCTGGTGCCTCTCTGCAGCATTTTGGATTAACAGGAGCTGCAGCAGATGAAGCTGCATTCTGCACCTCCCTCGTGCTGCAGCTTTTGTGGGAGCAGCAAAAAATATCCTCGAAGCTCTAACCTTGTGTGAGCATGAAAGGTTAACCAGACAAAATTCAGGCCACATAATGAGAGACTGAATGGAGGGAAAAGAAACCTTCCTGGACAAAGTATTTTCTGCTTCTGGAGCAGATAACCAAAGATCACACAATCTGCCCCCAGAAGATAAAGTTTCCAGTGCCTGCTCAATGCAAAGGCTTCTGCTTGTTCAGCACAGTATTTTTTCTTGTATTTGTTTCCCTTAGACCTTGGTGATCTTTCCTGCATTCAATGCCTCGGCTCCATTTCTCTTCACACTGTGTGATACAAAAGCAACTATTCAGACTTGGAGGTGCTGAAACTCCTTATCTTGAATTTTAAGGACAGATTACACTAACCTCACTCACAGTGAGCAGTGTTTTGTACAAAATGTATGTACCACCACAGTCCCAGAGAACACCAATGCTACAGAATATGGCACAACAGGAACACAGATACCACAAAAGATGGAAATGCTTCCTTGGCACCTCATGCTGCCTGATAAATATACCAATGAAGTACAAAATTTAATGCATACTGGAAGTCTCTGACATTTATTACCCCAAAAAATTCGCATAATAAAAAAATCCATACTTGCACCAGAAGAATAGGGCAAGCTGCATTTGTAAAATCTGCTCAAATAAACTGTTCTTACAATGTTTCTCTCTGTCTGGATTGAAAGATCTTGCAATATTCTGACCAAACCCAAAGGAGAGGGTAGACCTTTCTTGCCTTGGAACAGATTCAGATGCCAAACCACAGGGATTGCTTTGGCTCTAGAAAACCACGTCTTCTGAATTTCCTTCCCTGGCAAGAAATACAACAAGTAAATCAGGAATAGAAAGGAAACACGATGTCATTTCCAAGAAAACAAAATCGCAGGACCTCATCTGTTAAATACCAGAAAAGTGGGGATGAGCAGAGTAAGCATTTGTGGGCACAGAGAGGCTTCCCAGAGCTTTCAGTCACAGATGGAGCCGGGCTGGAGACAGCCAGTCCTGCCAAGGTCAGGCTGGCAGCAGTGCTGGATGGCAGGGCACAGCCCAGCCAGGCACACCAGGAACGAGCTGCCAAGCAAAACTCACACCCCAGCCTACAAACTGTGCCCATCAGTGGTCTGCAGGTGAAAGACAAACACGGGAATTTTGCAGTGAAGCTCATTTGTTCAGGCTTCGTTCAAGTCTGTCTACAAATTGTTTCTCCATCGCTCTGCCCTGAATCCCTGGCAGAGCAGCTTATTGTGCTGGAGATGAATTTCGCAGTCTGTGCAGGTGCAGTGCACTGTACCTGCCCCAGAAATCCCTTCAGCTCCCTCACAGATGTTCACAGATGTGGCCCTTGTCAGCCCCACACTGCAAACAAAGCAGAGGCTTCAGCTGAGCAGAGCAAGCCAAGAGAGACCCAGGACTCCTGGCACCCACAACAGGGACAGGAAAGCTCTGGAGGCCACTCTTAAACTCAAACCATCTGTGGAGGAACATACTCTGTCACAGCATTTTCTCCCCTGTGCTGCTTTTTCGGTTTCCAGCTTCACAAATGATCTTAACCAAAATGAGTGTGTGTATGTGGCCCAACCAAGAGGTTTTTTCCCCCCTCATTACTTAATCTCATGGATCAGCTACCAGAGCTTATCTGCTCCAGCCACGAACCTTTTTTATTAAATCGTTGAGGAGGTTAATATCCTCCTTTAAATAATTTTTAAATATTTTTAAGATTTTAAATATACCTTAAAATCATTTTTAAAAAAGTTACTTTCTTCAAACCTTGGGCTAGGATTAGCTTTCTCATTTGTGCTTTACAGTATACTCTGAGTAGGATTGCATACAACTTCACAATAACAAATTTTCTATTTTCCCTGAAGTATCATTAATTTAATACCACATTCTCATGGCTTTACACATGCCATTAATTTCAATCACTTTTTATTTCTTTGTATGAAGTAAGTAATGATGAGAGCTAAGTCCAATTAGAGACCAAAGGAAAGCACAAAGAGACACAATCTGACTTTATCTTAATCAGCCTGTATGAAACCAGCAAAAATATGGTATCATTGAGAGGTCTCAGCTGTAAGAACCTGTACAAAAGCAAGCAAGGTGCCTCCATGGCACAGCAAATTGCCATTTCCAACACTTCCCACACACTCTGTGTTATGTTAGCTCAGGTACCAGGAGCAGAGTGGCAAAATTAGCTAAAAAAAAATAGCAACAGAGTCTGGGGGAAATTCCAAATTAACACATCTGAAAGCACACAGCAGTGAGAAACTGTCCTCATCCTGAATTAGTTCAAACAAACCAGAAAGGAGTGGTAGGAGGTGAAAAACAACAACACAGCAAAGCCAAAAGAGCTCTCCAACACCGAGCACACACAGCAATGCTACAGCCACGCCAGCCCCGACTGCCCCAGAGATCCAGCACAACTCTGCAGGGTTACCAGGGAGTTATGGAAATTACCACGCCTGGAGCTGATGGATTTCTGCCCTTTGCAGGAGGGGATTTGTGCAGGCACCTTGTGCTCAGCAGCACAAGGGCTCTCAGCATCTTCCCAGCTCCTGCTCGGGAGCCATCCCAGACGCTGCTCTCAGATGGAAAGCTGCTCCCTCAAACTTCTGCTCTCTTCCCCCTTTTCCAAAACACCAGAGGTTTGGGCTTGCAGGAGGAGCAAGGGCTTTTCCATCTGCTTGGATTCATCAGCTCCTCCTGGAGCTGCCCCTCTCTGCTCCTCACTGGCAGTGCCTGGGAGCTTCCCATGGGCACAGCCCTTTTCCTGGAGGGTGTTCTGCTCCCACTGCAAATATTATCCATCATCTGTCACCAAAGGACACCAATACGTGGTGCTGTGTAAACACAGAGGTACTCCCCTGAACAGAGAATGTATATCCACTGGCTCTTTGTGGATATAGATAAATAGATTTATGGAATATAGATGCTGCCCTAAAGTAACCAAGCATTAATACAGTGGAAATAAGGAGAAAACAATACTGAGCAATGGTCTATACAGTTTTTACCTATCATAAACAAGAAATTAAGGCCTTTGATATACAAGAAACACTCTTACAGACTTGAATCCATTTAAAATGGATTTTGTTTAGAGTCACTTTCAACTCCTACTACTTTCTTACAAGCCTCAGGACTTCATTTTTAAACAAGGAACCCTTTGTATTCTGTCACACATCCACGGTAGTAAAAGCCAGATGTGAACTGCAGAGTCTCATTAAAAGCATCGTTGCAAAGAGGTGATGGAAGCTTAGAGGACTTATGACCAAGCAGGGAGGTCTGAGATTCCAGTAATGGTACAAGAATACATTTCCAGAGAATAAGGCTGTTTAATGTGAAACAGCCTTTGAACTTTGCAATACGTGTAGTGCTGAGAGCACCACTGTTTGTAACAGAGTGGCAGGGAATAAAGATAACCAGTATTTGTTAGGTTTATTTTACATTACAAATGCTGAGCATAACGATGGTTCCCAGTCAAATAAATCCTGTTCTCCCAATACTGGTTCCAAAGTTAAATGGCTTTTACCCAGATTACAGCTAATACCTCACCAGGCTGAAAATAACCCCAATTTACACAAATTGGAAGCCTGAAGTGGGAACAAAGGCAGCTCCTTGCTTGGAAACGTTTCCATCGGGGCTCATTTGGTGGTCCCACAGCTTGGAAGGCAACATCCCTACTCCCATTCTGGGACACATAGAAGGACCCAGAGCTGATGTTCCACATAGTTCTGTTCCTCTTCTTGCAACAATCATGCTTATATAAAAATAAAATGTGGAGCCAGCAGAGTCAGGGCTTTAAACATCCCTGGGATTTGTGCTGTGACCATTCTGAATGTTGCTGATGGGGCTCTCCTGGTGGTAATTAGGAGGATGCACTCACTCTGAAGGATGATGGTAAGGTCCTTGTGAGCATTTGCTTGATCCAAATGCTTAAAATACACTCAAGACAATACTTAGGGCAAAAACATACACAGGTTAAATTAGCATTGTAAATTCAGCATTCAACTAGTTAAGTCTTCAGACTTTGAGTCCTGTAACAGTCAAGTTATTTCAGTAAAATAGTCTGCTCCTCTTCACGTGAAAACTCCAAGCACCCTTGTTTTCCCAGATATTCATTTTAGTTCAAATAAAGCCACATCTCCCCCTTTTCCTCTCTCTGAGGCAGAAAAACATTGCACCAGAGAGAAACTGGGCAGATTTAGCAGTTCAAACTTATCTCCTCTTTTTAGAACGATGTAAGTGAATTTAATCCAGAAAAAGTGTATCATTAATATGTGCTTACAGGCATTTCCTTCAGCTTTCAAGTTTGTAGAACAGTGTGAGTTATCATATCAAAACTTTAAGCACCAGGCAGGGAAAATGGGAGCTGCAACGCCTATGATTAAACATTAAGATAAGGTGAGAAAAAGTTTTATTTTCACATATGTAAGTTCATTTTTCTTCAAAAAATAATCACTAACTTTACCAGCCTTCTCAGCACCACTGCATGACTCTCCTTGTATTAGTTCTACTAACGATGATTAAAAGGGATGAAGTCCAATTCTCCTCTTTGTGACTAACAGGAATAAAAAGATATCAGTGATGAAATATTTCCATCCAGTAAACAAAGTGCCAGGGAAATATCAGAACCACCGTTAGCAGCAGCAAGGCAGAGATTTCCATCCAACCTCTGCCTTTGCTCTAGGTATCTGAAGTACTTAACATTTTCTTCTACTTCAGAGGAGGCTGCTTGAAAGGAAAAATAATTCAGCTCTGTCTATGCAGAGAAAGAACAAAACTGTATCTTATTATAGCAAAGAACTATTTTTTTCATTAAAATGACTGTTTCCTAAGTTTCAGATATGAAAACTGTCCTGCAAGTACCACTATCAGGAGTGACACAGACCAAAAAAAATTAGAGGTATTTAACTAGTGATTCAAATCTAAGGATGATAGGACACACATAAATTTTAAACTGAAAATCCTTGCGGTTTTTTTCGGTGAGGAGTTATCTAGATCATCTTTTTTACACAAAAAAAAGCAGTTTACTGGCAGCTGTGTATCAGACACGGCATCGTTATTGTTGTTTGTTATCTACAGCTTGCACAGGCAAAGTGTATTAATAAACATCCCCCCTGTCCCCAGCACGCTGCAGCTCCCAGTTTGCAAGTGTTTGCATTAATGTTGTGATAGCTGGATTGAAAATCCTGCCCAGGGAAGAGGCTCCTGACCCAAATGGCTGGACAAATTCCTCCTCTGAGACTTCCCCCACTACACAGGCTAGTTCTGAGCACCTGATAAAACAGAGACACATCCTTGGGTATGCAGAGCGAGGGAATGCTGCTGACAGAGACAAATTTCCTACCAACAGCACATGAAAGGGAAAGCTCCTGGTGCAGGGGGCATGATCACAGGGCAGAATAACAAATCACTGATACTCATTTCACCTGAGCTAGAGAAAAGGTGCATTTGTTTCTGAATAAACGGGGTGTTAGACATGCAATCAAAATCTGTAATTAGATACTAATTATAGCAGCCAGGATCTAGTCATGGTGTAGTCACTCATCAACCCAGATCTCCACTTCAAACAAAAGTTCCTGTAGAAAAAATATTTCTGTGAAGAAAAAAAAAAGAGAATTGGCACTTTCCAGTGTCAAGCATCAGCAATTAAAAGCAATTATAACCAGAGGATTTGCTTGCCTGCATAATCATATTCACTCCAATCTGTCTGCTGGCTGTACGAGGGGAGGGTCAGGCAGGAGACAAACACAGAGCTGCACAGGTCAACTCAATTTATTTGGAAGTCTCAGTGGACTTCCAAAATAAAGAATCCTTATGGAGAGGGAATGTGTCAGCCACACGGGTCTGAAGCTAAACACGTTTTGGCTTCAGAAAAGAAGATACAAAAAAAGTCCACAGTGAAGCACAAAAGATTAATAGTTCTGGTCACTGTCAGGCATTTGATTAATTTTCTCAAACTGACAACGTGGGGAAAAAATGGAGACGGAAGTAATTGTTAGCAACTAAATAATTAAATATTAAAAGGAGAAAAATACTGTGAGGATCGACCCTAGTGCAGGTAACAAGAGGGAGCCTGCACTTGACAGTCAGGAAAACTAAGACCCATCCAGTCCCTGGGGTAACTTGTTCCACTTAAATGAACTGCTTGATAATTGGTTTATCAACTCCATCTGCATTTTCCTAGTTCTCTCATGGTTTTCCTCAAAAGAGCAGCTAGTTTACTGCTTGCCCTTACTCAGACAAAAAATTCTAAATCTGCTTTTCCACAGAAATTCAAATTCCAGGTATTCCAATTATTTCCTTGCATGCACTTTTGAATGGACTAGCTAATTAACAAATTGTTTTGATGTTTTAATGAGACTCCAACTCCTTTGAGGATTTAACTGCAGTGGGGAGAACAGGGCTGCCATGTTTTCTGCTAGGTATTATTTGGAGAGAACAAAAGCTACTGCCACATCTTCTTTTGCCTACCAGGCACCTCCTTGCTGTCCTGGGAGGTGACCTCCAACTCTGCACGACACTTTTTTGTTTTGTTTTTTTTTTTTTTTTAATCCAAGTGTTGCAATTTCCCTTGCTCATGTCCATACAGACTTGGGAAAGCCCCAGTCTGGGTAAGTGCCATTTGCAGCCAGATCTCAGCACTCTTTCTTCTGCTGCTCCTTCATCTCTGTGACATCAAGTATTTATTTTCTGGCCTTTCCTTCCTTCCAAGGTCCCCAACAGCTCTGTCCCATCAATCAAGATGTCAGGCTACATTACCCATATGATAAAAATAAAAGCAAACTACTCTCCTTGCATATTGTCTTACATTGTCTCTCACCTTGCAGGACCAGGGACTCAACTCTCCCTGAACAAAGCTCAATCAAAAACCTCTCTAACAACTTTGTTACTATGAAGCTCTGCTAAGATTAGGTTGTGGATATGAACAAATCCCACAACCTAACCCAATAAATATCCTAAATTCTCTTTGGTTTTCTACCTGTCTACTGTCTTTTACATTTAAGGTGTAATTCTGAGCAGTGAGAAGCAAAATTCTTTTGTATTTTCATCAGTCTCAGGACCTCACCCATAACTGAACCCCATGGTAATGATGTTTCAATAAATAAATCTACAAAATCACATCTTTCAGTAGAGTTTGATGACTCCTGTGTTTTGTCACTTTTCCCCCAAATTACAAGGAGCATCCTTCTCTTTTTCCTTCTGGCCCCCACCCAACCTTTGTGTGTGGCTGTTCTTTGCATGTTTATACACAAGTATTGTATTTTCTAGAGAACTACCTCAAGCCTTTTCAATATCACAATGACAGTGCACTCACTTATGCTAAAATGGTTTTATTACCCATATTTTCTATTCCTGCAATATTTTTAACTGTGGAGTACACAGAGTGTGGCTGGGCAGGCACTGTGCATTAATCCTACTGCCAGAAAAAGAAAGAATTTCTCATTGAAAGCATCTGGTAAAAGCACATTAGAGACCTTGAAATCACGACTGGTGCTCTTACTATTTGCAAAAAAATGAGTACAAATACACACTAATTTGATTTCCCTGACCCTGTTTGCCCAATAGGAACCATCTGCTTCTGTTCATCAACTCCTATCCACCCTGATCCAAGATCACCAATCCAGCAGCAATCATCCCTTCTTTGTCTGCAATGTCTTTGCATTAACCCAAAGCAGAAGATGAAATAAAGAATGTTAAAATGAGCTTTAACAATCTATAAAATTCTTCCATTACGCAGTTTATGGCGAGTGATTATCACTACACTTTGGATTCCCATAATGAGTTACTTTCTTAATAACCTCCTGAGGGCATCATAGAACAGAGTCAATGGCTGAAAATTACAGGGCAAACAAGAGACAGCTCCCAGTCGGTGTTTTACATTCAGAGGAGATGCAACTGGACGGAGCTGGGCTCTGCATCCTGAGCTGATTTCAGCAACGAGCCTGAATGAACTTAGAAAAGAATTAGCAGAGTTCCTCTCAACTCCACTCAGCAATGCCTGTGCATTTCTGTCCTCTGAAAGCAGAGATTTGAGACATTCAACTAACAGCAGATAGAGCTGGTGTGGAACACCAGATCTGCACGAAGAGGAGGAGCTGTGAAAATCCCATGTTCTGGCCAGCACACCATTACTCATCCAGGACAGCTGGAATGGAAACAAGGACCACATGAATCATCCAGGCTGCTCTCTAGGAACACACTGGGCTGCTCTGCACAGGCCATAATAATAACATTTGTTATTCCACAATGGACTTTTAGATTAACTGTCTTATCTGGTTTTACGACGCCGCGCTCGGCGCGTTTCAACGGGAGGTAAATCACTTCACCAGCCCTCCACCAAGAAAGCCACAGTAGATCTTCCAGCAAATAAATATTGATCAAGCCTCTGTCATAATTACAGGCTCTTCAGAACATTCCATTTGCACCAAGGATGTTTTGCCATTACTGGGGAGGCCTATGCACCTGCAATGAGATCTACTATCTCAAAAATTAAATTGGAAGAATAACTTTAACTGGAAGTCAGGTTGGTATGAGCACTGGCCAATATTTATTAGAGCCCTAAATCAGGTCCTCCTCTAAATGATAACCAGTGAACAGATGTAGCATTATTAGGTCAAACCACAAACAAGGAGATGCTGCAATATGCATAAATTCTTTGAGCACTTAGCTTAATGTAATTTTTCTGGGGAGATTACAGGTGGCAATGCAACAAATAAAACCTAGGAAACAGTTTTCTACATGCTGGCTTTTTTTTTTTTTACTTCCAAGGATGGCAGTCACAGAGGTACAATCTTTGAAAAAAAGTAATATATTTATATTATGCACAAGGTTAGCAAAGTTTCTAAAGCTCTTTCTGTGACTACACTTTCTCATTCTCGTTAGCTATGTAACAGTTGTCAAACACCTCATTACAAGATAAGCTCAGTTTTATTTCAGAAACTGAGGAACAGACAAATTAACTGACAGCCCCAAGAACAAATTGGTTGTAAGAAATGGGCTCAGAAGCTGCTTTTTATAATCCCATGAAATATGTATCTCAAAAAAGCATCATTAATGAATTTTCTCAGAAGCAATCTTTGAAAAATCCTAAGAGGTGAGCAATACAAAATTCTAAAAATAAAACTAAGTGGGCATAAACCTGCAAGATCTTCAGTTATTTTTGAATCTCCAGATACAAGAGAAGCAGAAAAATAACATAGGAAGGGAAAACATTACAAGAACAGTTCAACTGATAAATGTGTTCATATCTTAAAGGAGTTAATAATTTACAGAATGTTAGGAATAATTACTTGTTTAAGCAAGCTACCCACTGGACAAATTTTAGAGCCATCAGGGATTTTTTAATTCAGCGTATCGCCTCAATTCTGATTCAAAAAGAAATACATTTTACTCTGAAAATAAATTGTAGACATGATGCTCTCTTTGAAATCCAGCACAAGCCCCCATTCTGCTGCAAGAAACGCTTTGGGGGAGAAGCTGTGTTTCAAATTTATTAATGATTCCTCAAGTTGTTATAGAAACGCAACTGCAGCAAGGCAATGTCTAGAGACACGAGCCCCTTTCATGTTCACTGTCAGAGGAGTTGGTTGCTGAGGTTACCTAACAATGGAGGAACTTGTACATCCAATTCCCTCTTTACAAAGGCCCCACAAACCCAGGGCTCACCACACAACAATGCTGGCTAAAGCAACCACTGGGTTTATTTACAGTGCACAGATTTAGGAAACACTGCTCTCAGGTTCCTGCAAATACCTGGTGGCCATTGTAGCCAGAATTAGCTCCTCAAAGGAGGCATCAAAAGGCTTTTGCAGGGGAAGAAGAACAGGATATTTCTACAACAGGCTTCAACTCCACCAACTGCTTCAGAACTTCCAGCATGTGCTAAATTAATTTTTAATTTCAGTAGGATAATTGAGTGCTCAGTGAGATGTTTAGGGTGAGATCTGAAAGGCTTCCATGCACTCTGAGACCTTCAGTCAGGACTTGCAGCTCCTCTCAGGAACAGCTCCAGGGATAAAGAGGCAACCTACATCCATTGAGCACGTTCTGCTTGCTGCCAGCAACAAAAACTGTTCTTGAAGGGCTATTTCTCCTCTTCAAAAGGCACAAAAATTAGTGAGGGAAGCTGAACATGCAGGGTCATGAAAACAGTGAAGGGTCTGGACGAACCTACAACTTTCTGAGGAGGGGAAGGGAAAGGCACTGACCTCTTCTCTCTGGGGACCAGGGACTGGACCCAAAGGAGTGTCTGGAGCTGTGTCAGGACAGGTTTGGGTGGAGTTCAGAAAAGTTTCTTTCCTCAGAAGGTGCTGGGCACTGCCCAGGCTCCCCAGGGAATGAGCACAGCCCTGGGACTACAGAGCTCCAAGAGATTTTGGATAACAGTCCCAGGGATGCACAGGGTGGGATTGCTGGGGTGTCTGTGCAGGACAAGGAGCTGGACTGGATGATTCCTGTGGGTCCCATAAATTGGTCATTCAAAAGAAAGAAAGTTTCTTGTTGTTACTACAAATTTCAGCTAAGAACATTTGAACACCTTGCAAGTGAGCACAGATGCAACATTGAGTAGAGAGGAGAAAGCAAAGAAAAAAAAAAGGGAAAGGTTTGTTTTCATAATTAAAAACAGATTTCAAAAGGAAATCTCAGTTTAATTACAGTCAATGAGTGCTCTTCTATCAATTTTAAGGGAGCCATGGCTTCACCCCAGACAATTATTAAGTGCAACCAACTACTATGTCTTTTTTTTCCTTTAAATAAGGAGAGATGGTAAAATGAAAAACCTTTGAGTCTGGCAAATCCTGGAACAGCAGCTGAATACAAACGAGGAGATAAGTGATGAAAAGTGTGTTAAAGCAATTCTTCAATGGGTTACAATAAAACAAAAGTTTTTGTTCTCACTCTGTGTCCCTAAAATGGTTTTAGCATAACTGGAATTAGAAAATCATGGCTGGGCATGGGGAGGTGTCTCCAGGGTGACTGAACAGCCTCCATGGATTTGGTAAGAAACTCCTACAGCATGTCTGTGAGGTGAACACGTGTGTGTGTGTTACACACAACCACATTTACTACAAAGAGACAATACTTAAATAAACAGTGTCAAACAAAGCACTTCATTGAGATTTTACCATTTTTTAAGTTCTTGAAATAAGACCTCTAGACAATATTGTTCAGAAAAAACAAAAGCTGCAACTTCACTCTGTGGTTTGTTTTTTTTTTCCCCTTTGGCCTCTCTGCAATTTAAATCACGACCACACGAGTTCTGCATGGGATGGTTCCAGAGATGGGATTTGTGCCAGCCCTTAATGAGACTATAAAGTATTTCTGCACCTACCTGGCCTTTCTATGAGGCTGCCACAGTCAGTCTGTGTCCACCACCCTTCCAGACACATCCAAAACACCTCCTTGCTGCTAGAGCCTGCACTGGGTCCCAGCCCAACATCCATAAACCAGTACTGGTCCCAGAATAAAGGCACTGGGAGAAAACTGTACCCATGCAGTCAAAAGAACTGGCCTTATCTACAATTCATTTATTCCAAGTGTTCAATTCTGTGTAGAATGAAAGAGATGAGTGAATTTTAAAATTAAGAAAAATACAGTAGATGTTCTTGGTAGATTTGGTTTCACAAAGAAAATTATTCTTTTCGTTGTCAGCCTTCTCTCCACAGATTTTCTGCTCATCATGTGTCCAGTCCTCAGCACAACCCTCCTGCTACAAGTCACAGCCACTAAAAACCCCAGTTCAACACTGAGGAATGCAATTCTCTATTCTATAGAGCTCTAAAAGATTATAATAAAAGGCTATTTTTCACACAAGTGGCATAAAGAACACTCAGTAATTCCAAGTGCGTGAGTTGTGTATCATTTCTGTGTATGTATCATTTATATGATTAAAACAGTAATGGCACATATGGCTAGAACTGGCAGGCTTTGCTTAATGAAAATACTGAAAAATTAAGTGCCTTATTTTCATTATGTTGTTCAGAGGGTGTTGTTGCCTCTTCTCCTGGCCAAACACAGTCAGAAATCTGGATTCACCCATAAATCATTTCTTGCAAACACCTGAACCATGGACTAGAAGGGAAATTCATCCCAAGCCCTTCCTACCCATTTTCCAATTCTCTAATGAAAAGACCTTGGGCTCTGAGAACAGCCTTTTATTTTCTTTAATGGTTATAGTTCAATAAAGCTGACATAATCCAGAATGGCTTGAAATGAATAAATCTGCTGGATAAGATCCACAGATCTTACAGTCTGTTCCAATAAGAAAAAAATTGGTTTCACTCAAATAAAAAAATTGATTATGAACCTGCCTTGAGAATGGTTCCTTAGCAGAGTATTCCAGAGCCTGGACACCATGCCTGTAACAATTGCAGTCCCATCCACACAGATGAGTGATGATCTGAGAGTCCAGTGTGCCTTACTGAACTTTATTTAAACTCATCACAGCTACAGAATTGCTCTGGAGTTCTCGTGGAACTCCTCTGCCTCCATGTCCAAATGCTTATCAATAGGTTTTCACCAAGCTGAGGCTCTCAGTGCCTTGTGCTGCAGACAGGCAGGGATTTGGGGAATGCAGGTGTGCCAGAGCATCCTTTAAAATGGGTTTTAAACGGTACTGGACCTGCTCAAGCAGAAAGCTGAGCCAGTGGGAGGTATTCCATCCCCAGGAGACTCTGAGGTGTAAATTGACTGGGTACCTGTCCTTGTTCCACAACACACAGGCAACTGCTTGATATAGCATCAGCACAGGAGGACTAAAAGCTCCTTCTCTTAAGAGAATTTTTGCCACTAAACCTTTTTCAGACTGCTTTTCAAACTCTCCACTTTCAATTACATAGAGAGACTTCAGACTGGGGCCAGTAAAGCTGCTCCTGATTTACAGTGATGGAAATAGAGGAAAATTTAGCAGGAGAGTTCACAGAAAGTTAATTGGCTGCACTTACAGGCAAAGAGACTTTTCCGCATTAGACCACTATAGAAAATACAGAATTAAGAACAAAATGATCCCCTGAACTTTCGAGCACAACTTAGTCCACAAGACAACAGAAAGGGGAGACAACAGCAAGTGTTCAGCTCCAGCACTGGCTGAGTCAATTCCCAGTGCTCATCTCCAAAGCTAAAAGCAAAACTGGCTGCCAGAGGAAAAAGAATAATGTATATTTTATAGATTCTCCCCTGCTGCATTCTCCCTCCATCCTTCCAATGTTTTGTCCTCATTTTCAGGCACCACTGCCAGGTCCTGCAGGTTTCCATGCCTGAGAGGGAAGGGTCTGCAGGGCAGAGTGGGAGGTGGCTCCAGGAAAGGCACCAACCTGACAAGGAGCTGCAGATGGCACAGCACAGCCTTGCTCTGAATTACAGTGCAATATTCACAATAAAGTGGCAGCAGTGGGGCAGGACAATTTAGGCATTAACTTTTCCTGTACCTCTTCCCTCTTCCAGCACAGCCTAAAACTCACACCCACCCTGCTGCCATTTCCAGTGTTAGGCCCTCAGGATCTGGATAAAATCACACTCTCAAATTTTCACACAGCACACTGAGGGAAAGTGCTTGAAATTCCCACTAAAGGGAAACAGATGTTGGAATGCAGCAGTGGAACTAAGGAGTTGCATCACGGAGCAGGGAGGACTTTTAAGAATTATTTAAAAGTGTTTGGAAGACATGATATTTCTAGAATTAGGCCAACTTATAATAAGATGAACATTTCTAACATTAATATAGAACAGAGCTGAAGGCTCAGCTCTCGTTTCTATTGACTGCAACACATTTCTCCTGAAAAGAGGTGATGAGAGAAGATGTGTTTTCTTTCAGTGCCAGACATGCACATGGACCTGACACTGAAGAAAGTGTTTCACAATATTCCCCAGTGGCTGCAGCTAAGATCCAGAAACTGATCCTTTAAGAGCATTTAGTCATAACACTGGTACTTTTTGAATAAATCAAATCAAAATGGCCACAGTTTCAGATAAGACATTGAATAATTTTGCTTAGGACCACGTTTACTAGGGCTGGGAAGAGCCTACTCCACTCGTACTACAATTTCTTTACTTTTAATAGGACTGAAGTTTACAGGGAAGGTGGTTTTTTTTCTATTTTTTTTTTCTTTTTCTTTTTAAAAAGTGATGCTGTAATTCAAATCCTGGTAACCTTGGAAACAGCCTCTCTCCTCAAAGATGTCTGTGTCAATTAAAGTAATTGGGACACTCCAGCTAATGGTGCTGAGATTTCAATATCCAGGCCAGTGCAAAAGCATTAGTCCTAAAGGACTTTCAGCTGAGACACAGATCCTCAGAAAAAAGCATGTCCTGGAAAGGTTCTGCTCTTCTTGTGAGCATTTCTAAGGAGCACAGCCAGGAAGAAGCTCCCCTTAAAGAATGTCTTTGTGTGTATTCACAATGCCCAGGCTGTTCAGGGACAGTGAACTTGGAGTTTATTTGTATGTGTATGTCAACAAAATTTCTAAGCAAAGCAGGAAAACAGCATTATTACCTTTAAGATTGGCTAGAAAACTCTACATATTTACAGAATTTACCTTTTCTTCCTTACCCTTTGATAACAGGTAACATAGACATGCACACACACACCTTAAAATTACATATTCATTAAGAGACAACCTCTATCCACACCAGATTTATGAACAAACAATTCAGACTTTACTAACGTGCCTTGGGCTATCCTGAAAACTGGAATAAACGAGGATTCCCACATTGTAACACTGGTGGCTGGGAAAAAGAAAATCAAGGAACTCTTTGGAATTTCTCACAGCATCCAAAAGCAGCTCGTTCCTTCTTTATTGAAACCAGAAAGACTTATTTAAAAACAGGAATATCCTCATATGCATTTTAAAAACCACAGACATCAATCAATCAATCACTCAGTTCAATGACAGGCATCACCACCTTTCTGCAGATACACTTTGGTAAACCTCTTTTTTTGAGAGGGTACAAATATATCTTGAGGCCCACCCCCCATCCACAAAAGAAGGCATTAAAAAAAATATTTCTTCTACAAAAAAATACTCACTGTGAAAATACTGGCATGCAGCACTGACACTTAAAATTAATTTTTAAACTCTTTTGGCGATAAATAGCTTTTCAAGGTATTTAAAAGATATTCATTTTTGTATCTTAAATTATTGTATAGCAGAAGGTGATTTTTAGAAAATATTTTTTGTTGGTATGCAAATGGCAAAGTGACTAAGCCACATCTAAAATCTGTCCCTTCCATTCCTATCAACAGCAGAGAAACAGAAAGAATTACATAGCCTTTGGGAAAAATAATCTAAATAATGATGGTTTGAAATGATTATGACTGGGTACTTTAGTTGTCACACATAATACGGGCAAAGGGAATAAAATAAGAAAGTCCAAGCTCCGAGCAGCTCTTTTCCCATATCAAAGATTTACTGTAATTCTTTTTTAAAGCACAGATGATCCAGGCCTTGCAGGCTGGAAGACCAAAACTGGCCAGCAAATGGGGTGTGCAGACCTAGGCTAAGGTGCCTAAGGGATCCTCTGGTATTAATAATGAAAAGAAGGGGAAAAAAAAAAAAAAAAAGCAGGCAGAAGAGTGCAGTAGCTGAGTCAGGACCCACACACACCTCACTGCCAGCAAAGGCATAAAAGATCAGAAAAGTCACAGCCCAGAACTGTTGTTTCAGTCCCTTTGAGATTGTGGAGTTATTTATATAAGAAATCTGTAATACAATATGGAATAACTCCATTGACAAGATGTGAAGTGGGACGGGTCCAAGTCTGCAGCAGAGCAGCTGCCAAGCTGGACTTGGACAGCTCAGCTCTAGAAGGCCATTTTTCAGTTTAAAGACTACAATAAGCAAAATCCTGAAATATTATGCCTGTAAAACACTTTGGAAAGATGCTGTAATAGTCACTAAAACCAGCACAGATAATAATGCAAGTTTTAACTTGTTACAGTTTGAATATGGAAAACACATTCTAGTCACTGAAAACCCAGACAGGAAGGGGCTTTGTAACAATTTACTTTTATAAAGTAAAAACTTGTAGTTTCACTCTTCAGATGGGTCCAACTGTCCTCCCACTGAAGGAAGCTGAGTTTGACATTCACATCAGCAGCAGCTGAATTAGGCTATAAAGCTACAACTGCATATAAACAGCTGTCAGACAATCACATTGCAGAATAAACATAAACCCAAAATTAATTCAGAGTAATTATTTATACAGGCTTAAGTGAGATCAGCGTTGTGGATTTTTTTCATTTGGTGAAGATAAAGATTATCTTTGTTTTATTACCTTCTTTTACGTGAGTAGATGCTGAATACTGTATCTCGCTGCAAAACATTTCATATTTTAGCCTAAATATTTATACTGAGTTTCATTCTGAGGCAAAGTAGCTTAAACTTAGTGTTTTATTTTACTAGTTTTACATTAGAATAGAAGCAGTCACGTTCTCAGCAGAGATTTTAATGCTGTACTAAACCCATCCTGCTGACCATCTCTGAGAAGAGGCCCAATACAGTGCATTGTGCCAATCAGATCTTCCAGAAACACCAGCAGAATTAAATTTACAATAAAGGCTATTGAGACCTTTCCAAGAAAAACAAGCTTGTTTAGTTTTTAGATCATTCAATAAAGTAAGTATCTCACAGCAAACACGAGCTGGAACCCAGCTCTGGTGAGACATGGAGCAGGCATATGCTCATGCAGAGCAAAGCTGCCCAGAGAGCAGCTGGAGACCCCTGGTCTGCAGCAGCCCCGAGAGCCCATCTGGAGGGGTTATGGACCCCAAAGCCCCAGGGGTTTCCTTCAGTCACAGCACGGGGATGGTTTTGGGATGCTGTGCTGGCACCAGCCGAGCTGCAAGGCTTGCACAGAGCCTGGGATGTCGGGTGGCTCCTCATTCCAGGATCACTGCAGATTTATTCTGCACCTGCCAGGGCAGGGCTCTGCTGAAGGTGCAGGTGTTCTCAACCTGAAGCAGAATATGGGAGATCTTCAGGTCCATAAACACTTGAATTTTGATGCTCTGTTCCAAGTCAGGGCGAGATGAAGACAAAACATCTCACTGATCTTGAAAACAAGCTCAGAACAGAAATCTTGATGCACAGCCAGGCCTACACCACAGCACATCTTCTCTCACACTATTTGCAAAGGCATCTGCAACCTCAGCCTTCTCTGTCTCCAATATTCAGTGTTTTGTTCACTTCAAACTAAATGCAGGATGATGAAAACTCACGAAGCATGATGGTGCCAAAAGAAAAGCTGCACCACCATTAATTGCTACACGAGAACATCAGATCTGTCAGGAGCAGTGACATGCCAGGCATAACAAGCATCTCTGAAGTCAAACTCCCCGTTTCTCTCTGCCACAGAGCAGAGGATGCTGATGACAGATGGGCAGAGTTAAGCAAGCCGACCGGCCAAAATCCTCTAGCTGCATTTCACTGCCAAGACCAGAACCTCCGTTTCTAGCAGAAACCACTAACTTTCAGGCATCAGACAGAGGGAAAAAAAAAATCTATAAAAAATTAATGGTATAAATAATAAGAATTCAAAATGAAACAATCATCCATTCTTTTGGCCTCTATTCCTAAATTTCTTCTCTGGCTCCAGGACTATTCCCTCTGCCTGCATAGTCCCAGATCCACGTAATTGCAGAACTGCCACTCCACATCACTTAACACTGCTATCCACTGAAGTCAGAACTCCTCTCCTCTCTTCTGACTGCTCTTTATCCTCTCCACCTGAACTAGGATGTATTTTTATTCTGCCTTGCTGACTGCCACCAGCTTGGAGTCCCTGGACAGAGAGATTCAGCCACACCTCGTGTGTGTGAGCTCTCCCACCACCTCTAGCAGGAGGTGATCATTCCTGATTTACTCTATGGTGACAGCGCATCTTTTACCAATAATGAAGCTTCCAAACATGCTTAGGGTGTGTGCAGTCAGGAGGGACCCTGCCAGACAAAACCATTGTATATAAAGTGCTATTTTACACTTTGCCCCTGCTCTCTCCCAAATTCTGCTGGGGCAGTTTGTTTCAGGTTCACCCATCTCAACCCCAACTTGCATCGTTTCACATTTAAACCTCCCAGTGATTTCAGTCTGAGCTGCAAGTACCTAAGTCAAGAAGGTCCTCTATTTTAGTGTGGTTAATGGTGCATCAAGTCTTCTGCTGCCTCATATCCCTCCCTCAAAGTCAGCAGGGCTGAAAAGAGTCTAAGTCAGGGTAATTTCAGCCAAAGTCCCTTCAAGCATCTGCAACATTCACATTTTCCTGCCTATGAATTGCAACAGCAAGTCACGAAACACAGCCATTTATATAAACTTGCATTTTAAGCTTAAATCTATTCTCAAGAAAATGAAGACAATGATTTACTTAAGTATGAGAAAGAATGAGATCATTACAAGTACACTACATCAAAAATGGCAAGAAACTTTTCAAATCTTTTCTTATATTGGCAACTTTTCTAGACTTACTTCACTATTCATTACTATCTGGTCAAAGTGAAAACAATCAATAGCAAATTTCTACCAAAAGAAAAACCTAACAGCACAATATCATATTGTGTGCATTAAATCAATAGCCCTCCTCAGTTTTAATGTAGTTGCTGCAATACTTTAAAGAGAATTTTGAAATGAGTGTTTTTTTAAAGCACAGAATCTCACTTCCTTCATTGTGACCTGAATAGGCTTTTAATGAGTGTTTCTCCGTACAGATGAAATTCTCTATAAGGGCTTCAAAAGGTTTTGCAATTATTAAGATAAATAAACCATCGACATTTCTAATATGTACTTCACAGATGGGCAAGATGAGAAAGCCTGAAAGCTGCTTGCCCCAGACACAGAACAAGCCAAGGACAGACCCATGGTAGTGGGGTTAAGAGTTCATTTTCTCTAGAAAAGTAAAATGAGCCTGATGCCGAGTTTAAACCTGGCAAAACACCTGCCACAGCAAACCTTCAGAGAGAGGCCAAAGCCAACACAAAGAGCTCCTGCTGGGCTGGGCAGCAGCAGGGACGGGGCGAGTGCTCCTGAGGAACACACCTCTGGTTGTGTGGGGTACAACCTAAAGCCATCACTTTTGTCCCAAGGGCTGGGGATAATCCTTAAGACCTGGAGACCTACAGCAAGGTAACAGGTTCTTCCTGGCTTGGGGAGCAGACCAGGTGCTTCACAAAGCTCTGCAGAAGTTGTGCACCAGCTCCACTCACTCCAGTGCAATAAACACAAGGAATTCTTCCCAGGAGATTTCAACATCCTTGTCCCAGGGACCACCACACACAGCCACCCACGCTGAGCCCCACAGCTCACACTGACATCCTGCAGCACTAAACACAGAAGGGAAGTGAGAAACAACACTGCAGTGGATGAAATGTGAGCATGAATTGCACTGAAGGAAAGGCACTTGAGGACAGTGCTGGATAAAGCAGGACCCCTCTGTCCCTCAATGGGATGACACAGCAGCACGAGAGGAACCTCCAGTCACTCTGCCCTCGAACAGCAAGGCCAGATTTATTTTCTTTTCCCCAGGACTGTGGACACTCTCAGACATGGACACTGATGTGGTTTCTGGATGAGTACAACCCCCCATACTTTGTCCTCCAGCTTCAGTGCAGCAAAGCTTTGTAGGTCACCAATTAATTTAGCCCACAGCTGTTGGAACCCTGAAGCCTGGGAGTTTTGAGCTTTCTGTGCTTTCTGGAACTGACCCTCAAAAGAACACTGCTTCTGACCTGAGGCCTTGGAGAAGGCTTCCAAATTTGAGTGATGGAGTTAAAATCACGGGTGTGTAGTTAGAATAGAAGTGTGTGATTTCACATGGTGAAGGGTTTGGAATTTGGGGTTTTACAATATAGTAATAGGTATGGGACAAGATGGAGGTTTTGGGCATTGGCTTCTTCCCTCTTGCTCCTTCTTCTTGCTTTTAGGTAATAGTTTTTGATTGGATAGAAAATCCCGCAGTGTGGGTCACAGGTGTTTGGTCATTGGGTCAAAAGTATAAATAATACAGATGTTAGCTTTTAATTGGATAGTTAAGCCTTAAAAGACCTTGTAGCAAGTGAGATACACCTCCATTTTTTTGCTTTTAGCTTGTTATCTAGAAGTGCTGTAGCACTCACTGTACTATAGATAATAATTAATAAACAACTGAGTCCCAACACGAAAATTCATCTCTTATGCTTCAATCTCAGTTCTGAGTGAAGGCAGAGGGGAAAAGAAGGTAGCCACTAAAACACAGCCATCAGAGCATCATTAGGAAGAAACTGGCACATCTGTCAAGCCAGTGTGTTTTGCAGGCAAGAGATCCTCACCGTCACTAGTTAAAAATCTCACAAGGCTTGTTGTTAGCACTGAACAAGGTTAATAATGACCACACAGAAAACCTTTGAAATGGTGACAGAAATATGGGCCTCCCAACAGAGCAAAAAATATGGCCTGCTTAAAACTCCTAAGTCAGGAAATTTGATATTGGATGGGAACAAGCCCAATAAAATAAATCAGGTGATAGTTACTAAGTACCTGTGTCAGGGTAAAGGGCAAACAAAACCCACAGCATCATATCCAGAGCACTGCACAGACAGAATGAACTGCAGTGCAGCCAGCCAGGGCTGGGGGTGCAAGGGAACACACTCTGGGATCAGCCACACTTCAGGCATATTCTGCTTCTGAATGCCAAGGCACACTGCTACCCAGAGAGCATATTTTAGATCTATTTTGATATTTGTAAGATAGAATGTGCTGTTGCCATACACACTTTCATCTTGATGCATTGATATATCTGTTAAAAATAAAAGAAAGAGATACTGGCATTGAATTTGCATTTTTGGAAGCCTATGTAAATGAGCATTTATGAAGAGGCCATGAGAGCAATATATCAATTAATAAAGAGAAACTGCACTAATAGTCCTGGTTCAAAAAATGCTGCTTAACCAAGACCATGTCAGAGCAGATTTAACCTCACTCAGTTCTTCTCCCATGCATTCTCTCTCCCTCCAACCTGTGCATTTCCCTTTTCTAAGCATTTAGATGCACCTGAAACTTCACAGATATAGGTGTCTGGATATTTTGGGGCATTTCAATTGTTTCTCTTTAGACAGTCTCCCTTATTTTAAGACTCAAGGAAGTGAAAAGAGCCATTTCTGGGATGCAGCTACAATTCTGAAGTGCTGAGCTCACAAATTACCTGACCAGACTTTGACAACAACATGCTTGTAGCACAACACCTTTTTGTTTTTCTGGGGTTCTTTTAAGATTTTGTTTGGTTTTTAAAATAAAACAGTACCCTTACATTACATATACTTATCTAAGAATACATAGGAATTTTGAGAAAAATGAGACGAGGCAGGTACAATGCAAACCTCAGTTTGAACTGCTCTGAATGGATAACTATAACTTTCTGTGATATTTAATGAGTTATGCTACTTTTCAAACACTTGTCTAAATTGTTAGTTAGCTTTATCCTTCACCTCCAGCAAGTTGACCATAGGCCATGAGAGGAATGATGGCATTTCAGGTTTTGGTGAACTTATTTGCCATCCCATTTCCATGCAGAATGAGACAAAACCAAGAGAACGTTTTCAGCGAAACTGAATTAGTTGCTCAACCCAAAAATCCTGAAGTATTTATTCACAGATACAGTTGTTCATCAGCTCTGAAACTCCTGGCTTTATTATGTGCTTGTCAGGATGAATGATAATGCCAAGGGGCTGGCAGGATAATGAACAACTGCCAGGATAAATGGATCCTCACACAAAGCTCTCTGCAATACAAAGATGATGACGAGAACAACGCTCAGAGCTACACCTACAGTTTCTCCTTTTCCATTTTTCCCCATGTATTGTGCAATTTTCTTCTGTCTCGAGTTTACTTGGCTGGAACAAAGGTGGAATGTGAAACAAATTGTGGCAAAATTCTCTAGAGATGTGAAGCACAACTCTGCTGCAATCAATGTATAATTGCACAGTCATGCCACAGATGAATTTGCTCTCCATGCAAGGAATTTAGCAAGCATTGTAATGTATTCATTTATTTCACAGTTATTAAGTCTGCCCTCTGATGAACATCTCTCTCTTATCTACTCTGTTAGCACATTCTCCCTCCTGTTGCTCCCCACAACACATAAAACCAAAGAAAGATTATTACAAGTGGAGACTGTGTGTGAAAATAATTCCAAATTCAGTTCCCAGGTCTATTCGTACAGTACCACCTTCCAGTGCATGAAAGATTTTAACCACAAAACACAGAAATCAGGGAAGAGAGGATTTTACTGAACTCTTGATTTCTTTGGCTGTACAAGGATCCAGAAAGGATGCACTGCAGATTCAGCTTGGCAAACATCATTTACATAAACAGCCCCTATTTATAGCAGCAGCACAACAAGCAAATAAGGGTATTCAGTTAAACCAGACTTACACACAATTTCAAGACTATGTTCCATAGGATACCAAGACCCAAAATGAGGAAGTGTTCAGGAAGTTTATCATCATATTGAGCTGATGTTTTTTCCCCAACCCCCAAAAAGTTACATTTACAGCTTCCAGATTATTGACAACAAAATGCAGCACACAGGTCTAGAGGACTCATTAAGAGCTGCAAAGGGTCAGTGGGGAAGGATAAAAGTCACACTGCAGGTACATCTCAGATTGGAGCAGGTGTAGGAAGAAGAGATGGATGGACAAGTGAAAATCTAGCCATAAAAATTTCCAAGGAATGGGCTATTTCTCCCCTCAAGTTACATTATGTTAATACTAACAGGATTTCCAGGACTCACATGTGAAGGAAACGATGTCAGACATGCAGCAGATCAGCACTGCCTCCCCTAACTCCTGTCAGCTCTCTGAGCTCCCAAACAGTGAGATTACAGAGAGGAAAAACAGATTCAGGTCAGCAACCCTGCACACAAAAGCTCCCCTTGCAGTATGGATAACAGCGAGAAAAGCAATTGCCTGTGAATTCTTGGTGAAGCAAAAGCAATTAGATTTTACAAAAAAGGAAACAGTAAGAAATAAGTTTTCTTTAAAAGGATAGCACAGACACCAATTCCCCCACTTCAGCACCACCATGAGAATCTCTCAAACGTCTGAAAAACAGGAGCAGCCACTTTTATTCCAAGTGGTCACGAAATAGATTTGGCCTTTTCAACTTTTGGCATACTTAGATTATTACAAAGTACCTGAAGAAGCAGAAAACAATCTTGAAATAACTGGATCTAAAGTTTAAGAACTTTAAGTTTGAAGTCACAACTTGAGGTTTGGAAAGTAGCAAGAATAGAAAAAAAATGAAGAGGGAAAAGGAAAAAGAATTATAAAGACACTCAAAAACAAAAGAAAGAAATAAGAATCACAGGGCCAGTGCCTCCAGGGACCACTTCATCCATAGCTGCCTCTTCTTCCATGGGAGATGTGAAAAAGCAGAAGTTGAATATCTGCCTAGACAAGTAAAAACTGCACTTCCTTTAAGCAGAGTAAGTCAGTGCTTTCATTATTACTGGGGAAAAAGGAAATCCCTAAGAGGACACTTAAGAAAGACTCAATTTTCAAAGTCAAATCTGAAATTTACCCAGCCTTCATAGCTTTTTATGTGACCAACAAAATCTATCTCAAGCAGGATTTTCAGAGGATACCAAATCTTATGGGAGAGAAAACAGAAAAAGGTTTCCAATACTCCAAATCACCTCAAGACTTGAGAGCATGGGAAGTCATTTTAGGAAGCAACTGACCAATGATGCTGGAAAAATCATTTAGACCAAGTTCTTGTTCCAGTCTGACTTGGAGAATATTTTAATTTGCCTGTGGAGGTTCTAGCTATCAGTTTTAGTTTTACAAGGCTCAAATTCACTTTAAAACTTTTGATTTTCCATATTATAAAAGCTGAACTATATCAACAACAAAATAAACTAAATTTAACTTCAGTAGTCACTTTTCCATAGCATTTCAGCTACTGTAGTCTATTACTGACGTATCATTGAATAAAATGACAAATAAAGTGAATTTTTAAGGTATCTTTAGCACATTCCTGTTCCAGGCAGGGATATTCCTTTCTTAAGATTGCTAAAGAAATACACAAAAGTCCAGTAAGTAGTATTTCCTTCCTAACTTGTTGAGGGTAATCACACAACCAGTGCTTAGATTAGATAATCTAAGACTTTTATTTGTGAGTAGTCTCATATTTTTGGGTGGAAGCAGAGCAAAACCCTGCATGCCTGACAAATCTGAGCAAGAGCCAGCGAGACAAAAAACAAACCTCATCCTGCAACCTCCCTGGGGAAATCTTTATTCATTTTAATACTTGTTCAGTCAGCTGTCTCGGTGAATGACAAGGTTTTATCTCTAATGTGAATGGCTTCGAAGGCTACTTGCATTATCCATTCTTCAGCAGCTGCTGCTGAAACCACAGGGTTGCAAACTTATAATTAAATCCAGCTGCCACTACTGTGAGTTCAGTTCTATCGAAGTGAGCAGCAGTGCCTCGTGGTTGCTGGCAAGATTCTGCCTCCCTTTCTAGACAATGTAATTAACTCTTTTGCCCCTTTTAGATGAAATAAACATCAGCACTGAAAATGCTGTTAAATGACTGTAAAATAGTATTTATGCTGAAGAATTCTGCTGCAGTCATTACACCTGAGAAAACAAATTTCTAGGTGGGTGATGGCTGATAACAAATGGCTGTTTCCTTAAAAGCACTGAGAGGACACCCAAGGAGACACAAGGCACAGGATGGAAGGAGTCTGCTGTAGGAAAAGTGACAGGATACACATTAACACATCTACTCCAAAGCCTTAAAACACAGCCTCTGGCATAAAGCACATACCCAGACCCAGCTTGAGAGAATTGCAGACAAGGGCTGGAAAGGAACCAGGACAGGCACCACAGGCTTTCCTGTGATGCTAAAATAATTTTTAAAGGCCATTGTTCCTGGCTTAAAATAGATTTAGAGGTACCAGACCAGAGAAGTTTTGGATCCCCTTTCCTGGGAGTGTTCAAGGACAAGGCTTGGAGCAACCTGGTGCAGTGGAAGGTAAAAAGATTTCTCCCTTCCAAACCTATGACACAGTCCTGACTGAACACATTTCTAGAGGTATCCCTTTTTTCCTTTTACAGTGCAAATCTGTCCATATCCGTGTGTCAAAGGGTTTAGGTCAGCAAAAATAATTAGCTACCCAAATTTGACTTTGTCAGTCACAGTCCTTGCAGTGCTGCTCCAGGCAGCTCCTCTCCCTCCCTTCCACAGGAAACACTGCAGTGACAATGCCTCAAGAACATCTCATGGCAGGAGCAGCAATCAGCAGTGACACACTGCATTAATGCCACTGAAGTAGAAAACAACAGCCAGCCAAGCTTTGTTTGTGAAGGGTTCTCCTGCTATTTGTACCTCTTTGGAAACACACATCAGTCCAAAGATTTTTGAGGATGGGAAGGAAAGTGCAGCAGAAGTGTTTGACCTCTAACTCAGAGCACTGGAAGGCTGGAAAAGGGCAGAGCTCTCTGCAGACAGGACAATGAAATGCACAGCAACCACCTCCAACTTCACTCTGAAAAGCTACCAGAACACTAGAAAAAGATTTTTAAAGACACAAAAATCTGCTGGATATTCTGCCAAATCAGTTAAAATTCCATGCTGTCTAGATGCTTTATTAATCCAGGGGCTGCATCCAGATCTACATAAGCACTGTGTGAACTGGGTGTTGGCAGAGCTTGGCCATGGTACCTTGGATAATTAAATTCATCTGCATTACCTGATCAAATCCATTGTGAATCCCTGAAGCAAGCTGGAAACCCAAATACATCTGCCCGCAGCCACACAGAGGCCATGCAGGTGTCATGAAATAGAACCCAGATGTTCCTAGAGACTCCACGTCTGCTCATTCACCTTCTGTTAGTGCGTGTGTGTGGAGGAATGGACCTGCAGAGCAGCCCTGCACAGCACCCAGCTCTGCTGTGACTCGCACCCAACAGCAAACAAATGCCAGCAGCCAGGCAGCTCTTCCCCCGTGATTTTTTATTTTTCCCTTTTGCAGCAAGCCCAGAGTAAACAGCCTTTTGTGGCAAAGACAACGGGGGTGAATTCTCTCCCGAGTGGTTATTCCGAGGTTCATTTACTCCTGACATATTTGTTTGCAGCTCCAGCTCTGCTGTCTGTCTACCTGTCGCTCCCTGCTAATGGCAGAGGAGCCCAGGCACTGCAGAGCCTTTCAGCAGGATGGGCTGATGATTATATCCTGTCATACCTAGGAGAGAGCCAGGCATGATTTTTCAATCAGCGTTTCTACCCTTCCTGTTTTAGAACGGCAAAGCTTTTATTCCTCGCAGCTTTTCAGTGGCTGCTTTAAAGGGCTTTTCATCTGGAGAGGTTCGTGTCTTACTGGTGATGAAAGGTGTTTCTATGGCCAATGTTGGCAAAGAGCAGGTGGGAGTGAGGAGGGAAGCAAAGAAGAAAGAATGGAAAGTTTGGAGGAAGCCACGCTCTCAAGTTTTTTGAATCCTGCCTTGCTCACAACTGGAATTAATCTCTGAATCAATTGTTATCTATCACCAGAACAGATAATGTCATTTTTATCTCAACCATAACTTTTTTCTTTGAGATATTACAGATAGCTTGGGCCTCCTGCAGTGGTCTGTGCACTACATTTGTCTTCTGCAAATCTCTGCCCAAAAGAACAACCAAACTCATCTTTCTCATGGGTTTCTAATCAGCTCCACACTTGTGACACTTTATATTGAGGTCCAACGTTACCTTCCTATTGATTTGTAGCTATATAGGTCTATAATTTAAATACAGAAATCCTATTATGTTTTAAGTGTCAGGATAGCTGTCAGTTGTCACCAGAGTACAGGAGACAGATTACAGAAAGGTATGTCACCATGAGACCAAACCCAAGAGGAGATAACTCTTTTGATTGACCTACATGATGGGGATGATCTTGTAGATTAGAAACAGATCTTTTTCTTAAAAAATTTTTTTTTTCTTCTCTTTAAATGATTTTTAAAATCTAATGTGAAATTTATAGGTTTCATTAAGGTTTAGGGGTTAAAAATAAAAACAACAAGCAGTGCCTTTTTGTTTCTCAGGCTTTTGAGGCAATTGGGTCACTGGAGTGCTGAAGGACTAACTCTCCAGTGAGGCCAGAATCAGCTAAAAGGCTGCAATTGAAGACTTTATTACATCTAAACTTTCCATAAATTGGATAAACTACTTATAAACGAAAAGAAAAATATATCAGGTTTTCCCCCTTCTCCCTGTGCCCCTGGAAGGGCTTTGCTGTCCCACCTGGGGCAATGAAAGGCTGTGACAGCAGCTCCAAGGTCAGCAAGAGGAGAATTGCAGGAGAAGCATCCAAGTGAAGGCAGCAGTGACAGCAGGACAGCAATTCAGCCCTGCCAGCCCCTGCCAGAGGCTGGGGACACCCTGAGGGTTACACAGAGCTGCATTTGCTGGGAGGTCACCCGATGGCAGTGAGCTCCAGATACACCTGGGAGAGGCAGAGATGCAGGCTGAGGGGGCTAATACAGGGAAAACAGCAATGTTTCCATGTGAAATGAGATACTGAGAGGGGAAGTTTGAAAAGGTCATCCTTATTTTACACTGGTTTTAGTCAAGGGCAGAGTAGTCCAGACAACTGAAGTGAGGCTTTATATCCAAAACCACCTGAAGTTATAGAAGGGGCATTTTTCAAATGCATGCTGGGCAGTAGAACACTGTTAAACACTGAATAAAAGTTACCTGAAACAGCTTTAAATGTCTGAAATCTTCAGTGTGGGAAAGAATTATAGCGAAGAGGTAAATATTTACTTGGCTCTCACATAATTTCATCGAAATTGAGGGCTTCTGCATTTGCAATACAACCAATTAATATTAAGCTTTAAAAGCTACACTGCCTGTTTCTTTTCACTGAATTAAACCAATTTGCTCTAGAACTGGCTGAGTTTAGAGCAGTGGCTACATCTCTAACAGAAGATCAAGCATTGCTTGCTGGCCACAACCCACCTGCCACGTACAAAGTGAAGATGTTTAAGCACCATCACCCAAAGCTGCCTCACTCTGCTCGTGTTTCCTGTGTGCTCCACACATGACGGACAGAAAGGAAGTGCCACAGTCTACTCTGAACTTCTGATGAGATGGAACACATCAACACACCCTGTTGGCTCTGCTGGCTGTTCAAAACACACTCATGTTTTCAAATTTTACTCCTTTGGAAGGGTTTTGGACGCTCCAAGCACACAGCACTGTTATTACCTTGACAAGTGCTAAGAAAGGGCTCATTACCACAGTCCCTAATGCAGGAACAAGTGATTGCAGCACATTCCCAGCCCACAGGATGCTCTCAAGCTGTCAGGAGCTCACTGGGGCTCCTTCAGTGCTGCAGGAAGGGTCCAAAAGCATCCCCACCTCCCCATGTGCTGCCTGCCAGCAATTCTCCATCACAGGAAGAGCATGGTACCCCAAAAAAAAAATAGCCACAGGATTGATGGATCTCTGCTCCTGGGAGTCAAAAAGGAGCAGAGGAAGAACAGAACCGAGGGTCCCACGAGGACAGGGGGTGATCACAAGGTTTCCTGCTGCCAGAGGACAGGTACCTTCCTACCTGAGCAGCCTCAGTCATCTCTGCTTCCCTTGCCATGACAGGCTGGCATTTTACTAATGAGACTGAGTCATTTGGAGCAGGAGAATGACTGTGCTAAAACGGAAAAAAGCCAAACCTGGTATCTTTAAGGTATTATGTGCACCAAACTACAGCAATCTGGGCATAAATTATCTTTTGTGCCATCCTCTTCCACTCTCCCTATGGGCTAATGGCAAATTTTCAAGTTAAAAAGGTTATCTTAGGTCAGACTTTAGAGAACTCACAGCCAAAATATGAAAACAAAATGCCAAAACCCCTGGCACAATGAGGGCCCAGCTATCAGAACTAATTTACCCCCACAAATATTTAAACATTTTATGGTTTCAGTGGGACAGAAAACTGAAGACATCCCTATGGGCAACAGATCCATGGGAGCTTTCAGCTTGCCATTTGCTAGTTTAAAGAAGGAAAATTTGTAGCACTGGTTCACTGGATTTACACTGCTCTGTAAGGCTTGTGTAGATCTTCTGCCTCAAAGAAGAAAATCTTCATCTCTACAAGAAACCAGGATGGCAGACAGGACATTAATCAGAAGTTGAATCAAACAGCTCTTTGCAGGAAGAAATATTTCCTAGGAAAATGGAAGAAAATTTCAGTGAAAGAAAAGAGTATTTTTATTTGCAAGAAGATATATCAGAATTTCTGCCATTTTAACCAGTGGCTTCAAAAAAAAAAAAAAAAACCCTCTACCTTTGTTTGAAGCAGTTTTATAGTGTAAACTCTGATCTACCTGGTCTAGGAGGTGCTGACATTTTTGTTTACCAGAATCTTTATATAGTTCAATATCTTAATAGTGTGTGACCAGAGTGAAGGCAGAGATTGACAGCTAGTCAATGAACTGATGAATATCTCCCTCATAAGCATTTCATTTAGCTACCCGTGCAGTGTGCATTTTCCTTTATATACACATTCCAATGCTATTATCTTGCACTTAATTACTCGGGTCTCAAAGCACCTGACAAAGGAATGAGCCACCATTATCAACATTTCATGTACAACAAAGCCCAGGCAGAGTGGGGTAATTTGCTAAAAGTTACTGCACTAAATAGCCAAGGTCGGTGGCAGGTGGAAAAGAAAGCTTTTATCAGGTGAGCACCGCACTCAGCAGAGCACGCTGCCTCTCAAGATGTGTGCCTGGGAAGCACTTACTGCAGGCTTTAATGATCTGCATCAGGCACTGCAAAAGAACTTAAAATTCCACTTGTGGGACAGCAAACATCAGTGTAAAAATTGAATCTATTGATACTTTGTCTGCTAAACACTGGACTATTTTATTCAGCTTTCTTTAAAGAGGACAAACACCATGTCACCATGAGATGACTTTCCTGACGAGTCTTTCCTCACCTATTTTTAAACATCCTCCAATTACACCCATTGTCTCAGACTGAATTGTACTTATTCTTTCTTAATTATGGGAGCCTCTTGCAAAACATTAACCATGCTCGGATTTTGCATCAGTCAAGAAATTATAAAGCCTGTTCAGTTCTCACTCTGGTTTTTCACTTTGTTTTAAAACCCATCAGGAGGCACTCAGTGAAACCAGCAACAATTTGAGATTTGATGACAAAACACTTAAGAGTCAAAACTAACCCCTCATTTTCCATTGAGCAATTTTAGGTACATGAGGAGTAAATAAATACACCCTTGTTTGTAGAATTTGGAATGTTTTCACTGGCTGCATGTCCAAGTAAAAGTCTCATGGATTAATTAAACAAGCTAAATGAAATTAATTTACTTCCATGTCCAGCTCAGGTGGTTACCAGACCTTGAACAAGATTACCAGGACAACTAGTGAATATCAATGACACCAGCACTGCAGCAGAATTTATTCTTGGCACTGGGTTTTGCCTCGTCTCTTTTTTATTACAGGTTTTCCCTCCCTTACACTGGGACAAATGGGGATCACAACTTCCAAACAAGTTTAAAAAAAATGGAAAGAAATCCAGCTTGCAAGTTTACATTGTAATTGATATAAGTCTATTATTACAAGACAAATTGCAGCAGACAATGCAAGAGACAGCTCAATCTGTTACCCAGTCCCTGCAATGGCTGCATGAAGAACTCGAACATTTCACTCATAAATCTTTCTCTAAGTTTTCATTGCTGCTTGTGTGGGTAAAATAATAAAACTATGGAGTGACGTGTACACGGGATGCAGTAACACATTTCTAAACACAATTACATCAGGAGCCCTGACCCTTTCAGCGTCTCATCAGGAATAAATCGTGTCCCAGGCTGCAAAAACACCCCATGATTCCTTTAAAAAGTCATTAGCTGCCATCATGCCAATTGTGAATAATCATCTCTGCTGAGATCACTGATCACTGGGCTGTCTCCAGTCATTCTGGAGGATCCATCACAAACTTTCTTCAGGACAAAACTTCATTTCCAGGACACTGACCTACTTCCCAATTAAATGGCAAATGTAAACTCCACAAAAAGAGGAGCTATTAGAAGAGTCTTGAGATGCACATTCCCATTCACTTCTTAGAGTAATTGAATTTAGTAATATTTTTATACTAATTTCTTGTCTATTGTTTGTAGTTCACAGGACCCAGCAAGGAGATCATGAGAGCTGCTGCACAAATGAAACTTTGGAATCAACTGTCAACACTGATGACAGAAACAGAGAAGAAAATCAAAAAGCTTGGAGAGGGGCAGATATAAAATGGGATACATGAAGCAATTTTGCTCAAATGAGTTGAAGTGCAGCTCTGAAATGCCTGTGGTTCCTCCTGTGTCAGGAGACTGACAGGAGGCCACAATACCAGAAGTGACAGAAGCCAAGATGACAACCCAGAACAGGCAAGGGGCACCTTTCTGCCAGCAGCTCGTGGGCTCACACCCAGCTGGAGCCTCCCTCCCCCTGAGAGGGGCACCTGGGCACTGCTGGCAGCTGGGGACAGTCCCCAGGCACAGGGACACGGCCCCTGTGACACAGCACTGTCACATCTCAGTGCCAGCTAACACACTGACAGTTCACAGCACATGCTCCAAAGCCAAACTGGCTTCCCTGGCATCCCTCCCTGCCACTGAATCCCCAAAGGAAACGATGCTGGTGGAAGAGATCCCCTTTTTCTTTTGGGCTATGGAAGGAAACCTGTCTAATTCCCAGACAAGGAGGGAAGAGGGGACAGACCAAGCTTAATGATCATTTAAGCCCAGAATGTATTGATTAATGCAGGCACATTAAATCCAAGCTACTTTAAGAGCAATATTCCAGCATCAGCCAGGAAAACCAGAGGCTATGGCTGTTAGTCCCACAGTACATTTCTTCTTCCTTTTGCTTGCACAAATACCATACAAACCTCAGAAGAACCTGACTGGAGGCACCTGCAACTGGGTCTTACACTCTAAATTACCTTGCTTTTGTTAGGCAGGTGAATGGTCCATAGCATTCTTCCTGAAAGAAGGTTTTTCCCTTCAGAATTCAATTTATAAACTTCCTCCTGCCAGGCTGCGATAGCAGCTGCTGTATAAACCTGAAAATGATGACTACTGGAATTCCATTCAAACCTCAGGAATCAATAGAAAGCAGACAAACGACCAAAGATAAAAGTTCCACCCAAGTGCAAAGAGCAAGGACTGCAGGACACCTCTCATTGTTTTTACAGGGGCTGCAGTCACCAACCTGTGAAATAGAGACTGCACAATCTCATTTCTGCTCGGAAATCTGACCTGTGCTGTCCACACACTGCAGCCACACAACCTGCCTGCTGGGAATGCCTCAGTTCCACAGGTATTTCCAAGAAAAAGGAGTCTCAAAAGACAATTTCTAACGGCAAGGACAATTTATAATTTGCTGGGATACATTGTATTTGGTAAAAGCTTATTATAAAGCCTTCTCGGAGACTGTGATCCTGCTTACCTTGGAACAGCAGCTGCTCTGCAAGTTAATCACAACCAACCTGCCTTGGTGTCACTCTGGCTCATCTCAGCTCACCCACACAAACTTGTTTCTGTGGGCAGTAAAGAAATGCCCAATCACAGCTCCACTGAACTAATATTGTCTGCAGGCAGCACCAGCTCCATCGTAAACAGCTCTGCGATTTATTTATTGTTACAGTCCTTCTCACTCACACTGCCTGACAGACAAGCCAGGTGAGGACACGAACATATTAGAATTTAAAAGGGAAAAAACGAAACACTTAAAAAATCTGCCTTCCTTTGAACAAAGCACAATATGCTTCAGTTGAAAAGGAAATTATCATTTGCCTAATACAAAAGAAATCCTTTGTCCCAATCACAGCCTACTCTGAAGGAATGACTTTCTTCCCTCCCTTAAGAAGCCAAATGGATGCAGTTCTGTAATTTTGGAGAGCTTTACACAGTGTGTTAAATTGCAAGACAACCCATTGTGGGTTTATCAAATTGTGAGCCAGTGTGTGAGACAAAAAAGATTCTCATTGTGAGTGGGTGATAGAGTCTAAGTCACACAGAATTCAGTCTATAGTATGCTAGAACACAGTGAAATGAAAGATTAGTGCATATATTATTCCAGGAATACTATGAAATATTTGGTAGTGAGCTATAAAACCTTCCTATTTTGAGATGCATTAAAAAAAACCAAAAAAACATGAGCAAATACAGTGGTTGATTTGCTGCGTTCTTCACCTGCTTCCCACCTGCTTTGACTCAGAATTTCCTCTCACAAAGGTAAAAGCAAGGCTGAGAAATGTAGTAAGAGCACCACAGGAACATTCAAGCTGAGAAGCAACAGACAGATATTCCAATGGACACCACTGCTGATATTCAGTTTTTATTATTATCCACCATGGGCACTCACTCATCTGATAGCAATCAAATTCGATTTTCATCTTGCTTTGTTAAAATTCAATACCAAAAAAAAAAAAAAATCTGGAAAAATAAGAGAACCTTTCAAATAACCACTTAAAAGTGCAGCAAAGGCATCCTTAATTTTAAGTCAACGCTAATAAAATATTCTTGTATTAATAATTACTGTTGAAGATGCATTTTATCTGAACACCAGAGCCAATTTCCACTGGACTCACCATACTGGCAGCGAGGGCCCTGGAATCCTGCAGGACACTGGCACACCTGGGATCCTCCTTCAGAGCATTTCCCTCCATTGAAGCAAGTGCCAGCAGTGCAGAGCACTAGAGCACACAAACAGAATGGGACAAAATGGGTATTTTAGCTGTTTTTGTGCCAAGGATCCTCCAGAGCTGCCTTTCTGACATATTCCTGTTGCAACATGACCTTCCAAATGAGAAGAAACCCATATTTTTATTTAAGTGCAAAGGCTGGACTGCAGCAGGACTTGGTATCATAGGTGTAACTACCTTGTTGATATGAAGAAATGTAATAAAAATAAGACTTAGATATTGCAGTTTAACTTGAAGGTGGCTTCAGAGGCAGAAGACAGGACTCAAAGCACTGCCTGAATCCAAAATAAAATAAGAAAAACTGCCAGACAATAATGCAGGAATGGTTAAAAACCACTGATGCACTGGGAGATATTACATATGTGGAGGGAATTACAATTCTTCCCTTCCTCTAACACAGAACAGTTTTATTTACAATAACTTAAATTCCACATGCTTGAGCCAAACTTGCAAAGAGTATCAATAAAAGAGTAATTCAACCACTTTGGTGCCTTAAAAGAATTCAAAGCAAGTCTGCACTGCTCTTTCAGGAAGAAAATTTCATTTTGCCACTGGTGCTCACATACCTTAAACTCCTTTACACCAGAGATTAAAATACAGATTGCAAACATATTTTTGACTTCTTACAACTAAACAGGTGCACACTAAATATGTAGATTCAGGCTGAAACTAAAAGGAATACCTCTCAGGCTTGTTTCTGTTTTTTAACTACAAAGAGACAACCATAAAAGCAAGCTCTCTGAACGCAGCCCTGAAGTTGGTATGAAGATTAAAAAATAAATAAGAACAGATGCTAACTTTCATATAGAAAATGCAATTACTGACTAAACAGTAACAAAACTAAACACTGAGTAGGTTGCCATCTTCTACTGATGTCTTGTTAACAGTGGCTGAAGTGCTGCCTTATCATTTAAATTAAATTCCATCTTTTAGGAAAACATCCAATCATGATTAGAAATTAGTGACAGAAACGGGTTCTCATCAGATGGAGAACCACAGGGTAGAAATAAAGCTGCTTCAATGGCAACAGCAGAAGGGAAAATGCCAAAACCAGTCAGACTCCACAGCAAGTTCTACACCCAAGAAACAAGTGCCTCACAGCAGATTTCTCTGCATAATTTGGGCAACAGCAATAAATTTGGTTGGCCTGTCAAAACCAGGCTGGCACAAAAATGCTGCAACAACTCCAATTAGAGTTTAGACTGTTAATCTAAACTGTTTCACCGTGTGCATTAAAATTAGAACTATTTTCTACTTTTACTGAGTGCTTTTCGTATTTTTAAAGGACATTTATTCCCCCATCGTTGGAGAAATCCCAGTTATAAGCCACAAGAAACAAAATCCACGTATCCAGAAGTGGGGATTGAGTGGGAAGGCAAGGCCTGGGGATGTCACCTCTTGGTTTGTCACAGTTTTTGTCCCAACTCACAGTGCAGACAGCCAGGTTCATTGTCCTGCTGGGCCCAGCCAGGGCAGCACTTATAGACAGTCTGCTGCTCCATCCTGTACACCTGCTTGTAAATTGTGTAGTAGCCAGACCTGTGGGGAAAGGGAAGTTTAAGAGAGCAATCACAACTCCTGTTCCACTCACTGCCCCCTCACCAGCAGCACACTGTACTCATATCTCACATTTATGAGACATTTTTTCAGCCTCCATCAGGAGTTCTCATTAAAAACGGAGCAAATATAGCAAACTGCATCCTGATAACATCCAATAGCTCTGATATGCTATGTCCACATATTATTTTGAAGAATTTGTATTCAGGCTAGCCAATGGTGAGTAATTTTTTTTTTTCCCCAATCCATTTTGGGTTTAGCTGTTGGGGCAGTCAGATCTCCCATCAGTTCTAAGCATGTGACAGAAATAGAAAGAAGTTCAATTTTTCAAAGTCAATGCCTTGACAGCTGGGCTTCACCTGAACAAGAATAAGACAGGAACATTTTCAGACAGTGTAAAATCCTGAATCTAAAGCCAGCCACGAAGCTCATGAGCAACCCAAAACACATTAAAAAGTCACATTTTCTACTCAGTAATAACAGATTTCAAGTCAAATCTCAGGAGGACACCATGTCCATAACCACACATTTCAAATGAAAAATTCAAAAAAGCTGAAGAAGTTGCACAGAGATTAGCAACGAAAGCCATTTAGAACACTAGCTAATAGATTACCTTCTCTCATAGCTCACACACCACCTCCTCTTTGGGCAGCCTTGTTTCCACATCTTGACCATCCTACTGAAGGACTGAATGCAGGGCTCCTGGTGTCCCACCAGTGCCAGCTCCAGCACTGGGCACACATTTGGCCTGGGGGGAAAGAAAAAAAGGTAATTTTTATTTCCAACACCAAATTTAGACATCTAGAGAAATATGCATGAAGCTGTGTTGTGTGTAACATTTTGAAACAGAATTTTTACTGGTGTTTGAACACACTGCAGCTCCAAGCCTTAGAAGGCAGCATGTGAACAATGTGCTGAAATTCAGGCTCCACGCAAGTCAATGAAAGATTCAGCACAGATTCAAGGGCAGATGAGATTTATCTAAACCATTTCCAGGGAAATTGTATATTCTGTGAGAGCCCCCCTCGCTATCAGTCCCCTCAGGGAAACACACGAAATTCATAAGAGGAAGTATTCTTGTTCTCTGCTGATTATTCCTAAAATAACAAGACCAAAATAAAAGCACTGCTTTGGAGGATGATATGTGATCTTCATCCTGCTACCTAGCCAGAGTTACAAAAATAGCAGGAATGCAGGAGGTATGGAGGGTCAAAAAAAAGGTTACATGCTGATGGTTTTGCAGAGATTTTGTCTGCCTTATCCCGATTTCTTTGCCCTGGTATAAATCAGGAAATTCTGCATGATAGAAAACAAACAGCATCAAACATCCAGGGTCTAACTAAAACCATAAAGCACGAGGGGTTTTGTCATCTTTTAAGGCAGGAACCTGTTGTGACACGAATGAAATTAACTCACTGATTTTTCTGGAGTAGTTTATAGATCGTTAGTGCAATAATTTAATCACCAATTCCCCAAGACACCCTGGTGAGGCTTTTTCCCTCAATAATTCAAACACAGTGGGAACAGGGACTTTCTATACCTACTCTGGCAACACCACCAGCCAGCAGACAAGTCCTTCCCCACATTTCAGTCAGCCCTCTCCAAGCTAGAGAGTGATCAACACTTGTTTCCTCTGTCACTCCTCACAGGTAGAGACCCTGTGCCAGAAAAGCTGGGGGTGGCACTAATAAGAGCAGTTCTAGCCCAAGAGCTGCCTGGCAGCTGGTCATCATCACTGACACTGGGTATTGTTAATATCTCATTCAGGATTTATGGTGCTTTTTATCTCTCAGGCTCCCTGTTAAGCTTGAGCACCACACAAGGTAAGAGAACATCTTTCATCCACAGGTCTGCAAGTAGTTTACAAATATCATTAAATTAAGCCTGCGCAGAACAAGAAAATACTGTAATCATGATCAGTTTTACTGCTGAGCTGAACACTTGGCAGAAGCCCTGCCTGGATCAAATCCACAATAGTCCCAGTGCTGTGCAGAACACTGTCATTATCCCCTGGAGAATGGGACATCCAGCCAGGCTCCCAAAGGCACCACAGCTCCCAAGGGAATACCTGGGACATCATCTCAGGGTAGAGGAACTTTGCCCAACAAGGACTCTTCAGGAGGAGGAACAGAGCAGATTTAAACTCAGTCCAAAGAGCCCTCAGGAATTCAGGTAGCCCATGTAAAGGAAGTCAGGAGAAGAAAGCCCACAACTCTGGTCCTGTATCACCGTGGGAAAAAAAAGTAAAGAGTCCATTTCTACTGCAACACTTGACCTTGACAGAAGTTATTTTCTTGAACTAGAATATCTGCTTCTCCCAGGCTTTAGAGCAATTAGAGCAATCATCTCCATCCTCCTAAACCACACTGCCAGTGGACATCCCTCCATGTCCTTCCTCCTCTAATGCACAGTCCAGACTCAAAATTGCTCTGCATTTCCCATTCCTCAGCTCTGCCCTGGGTGCCAACACTCAAAGCAGAATAGGAGATGGTCCCAGCCCAGTTTCAGATTGCCTTAAATTCCTCAAGAAACCAGCCTTCCCCCACACTCCCAATGCTATCTCCATTACTTAGCAATCCTTCCCATGTGTGCCAGCTACCTCTTCCCTCCAGAATTACCTCTCCATTTAACATATTTAGCTGAAGTTCAGAGCCATTGTTCCCAAGCCATCCTTAACACAAAGTCTGCCATTTGTTTCCCATCCAAAGATGATCTTCGTGTGCCCAAAATCTTTTTTTTTCCTTTCCATTACGTCAGTCGGTCTAATAAAACCCCTGCCTTACTTAGCAACCATGCCTCACTTAGCAGGCTTTTTAAAATGATTCTCCCTCCAGTGAATAGAACATCATGTTCTGATAATTCATGCATATCTCCTTTTATTAGAATTGCCTAAAACTTTCCAGATAAAGGTACATTCATATGCATCGCTCTTCCATAAATAAAAGAGAGGAGCTGACAATTGTTGTAATGACACACTGAGCCCATCCCACAAGTTCCTCCTCATGTGATATTGCCATGTTTCCAGGAATAGCAGTATTGACTTCTAGGATATGGTTAATGGGAACAAATGACGTTCACAGAACAAAACAAGCCAGCAGCAGACTCATATGTTTATGAAGATTTATTCAAAGTAAGCCATTCCTCCTTGATGCCCTTGGGATAATTTAAAGGCAGATATCAAAACTGCTGAAACACTATAATTAAATTGCAGCAATTGCATAACATGTAATCCTGTGCTGGCAAAGCTGGGAATCAAACATGCCCTCTCCAACAATTCAGCATCTTCACAGCTCCCCACACACCCACAGTCAACACAGCAGTTTTTAAGCTATCTGACTCACTTGGTACCTCTAAACTTCAGAACAGCTTCTGGAACAAGGCTACAGCTAGTGAAGGTACAATTTAGCACCGTGGGACTCTGCTAATGAGAGGCCATCCAGGACTAAGCTGAAGCCCCACGTGGATGCAGTGGTGTATTAGAGACCAGCTCCTATTTTACTGCCATGCCCTTTGCATTCAGAAGTTATTTCTTAATGGGAGTTTAAGTGTTAAAACAAGCAAAAGACTCAAAGGCATATTATGGGCCCCGATTTGATTGATACACCGGTCCCTTAAAACCTTTTTGCACTGGTGCTCTGTGCTAGCCAAGGCTAACACCAAGGCTATTATTAGCTTGTCAGTCTGACTCAGGCAAGGCAGAAAGCTCTCTTAATATTTGCATTAGGAGACTGCCCTTTAAACAAAGACACCCTACACACTTCCAGCTCAAGACTTGAGATGCTAATGAACAGATAATTAGACCAACACGGAGCAAGAGCAGCCTGGGCTAATCATGTGGCTGTGGTGCCTGTGAACCACTGCACAATGGGAAAAGTTCAGAGAAAATTAAAAGCATCTCCAGGCAGGATGTAGTTCGTTCCTGTGTTTGGAATTTTAAAAAGAAAAGGAATAGATCTACCACAAAGTCACAGAATGGTTTAAGTTGGAAAGGACCTTAAAGATCAGTTCCAACCCCCTGCCATGGGCAGAGACACTTTCCACTATCCCAGGTTCTCCACGCCCTGTCCAACCTGGCCTTGGACACTTCCATTTGTAAAGGTCCATCATATCTCTGTGATAGGGATACCTTCTTTTCCTGCCCAACACCTGGAATGCCAAAGTAAATCTCTCATTCCACCCACATACTTTTCCACAGCTCAATACAAGAAGCTAAAGGCAGGTAGATTTAACAGCAGCAAGAGAGCAAACACACATCAAGATATCCCTAAAGATTTCTTTCAACAGCACAAATTTTAAATCAAAACATTTACAAATATGAATTTGGCTGTCTGATTTTGGGTCTTTCCAGAGAGACTCTGTGAATGACACCACCTTCTACACTAAGTCAGATGGCTGTTAACATCTCCCTAAAAATGAGATGCTGCAGTCTGAGTTGCCTCAGCTGATGAATCTGCAGCCTGAACACTATTGATCTTCCCATAAATCAGTCAATAGATGAAACCTGTCACAAGGAGCAACTTGCTGGAATTCTGTATTTTCAAAACACTAATTGGTTGCTGCTCCTTCTCCTTATGCTGTTACTAAAAGTTTAGAAAATCCCAGCCTGCTTATTCAGTTTTGGTTTGAAAAGATCAAATAAGAGTTTCCTTAAGGGAATCAAGATTACAGGCAGGGCTGAACTCTCCACTGCTGTGATGATAACTGGTTTTTCACTAGAGATACACTGATGCTGATCTGAAAATAGTTGTACACTGCTACAAAGGATTTAGTTAGAAACTGTTGGGGTTAACTGTCTGAATCCCCTCACACCTCCAACATCCCAGCAAAACATCACCATTGTCTTATAAAAAAGACCTCTAGAAAGACAAGGTGGCACCCTGAAGAAACATGTGGCACTGTAGAGGAGAAAAAGCCAGCAGCATGATGTTGTATGCAACAGAGATGTTGATGAAAAGTTTTTAATCTATATGATCTCAACTGGAAAGGAGAAAAAAACAAATTTTATTTTAACATAGAAAAAGAAAAGTCAAATCGGGAAATAGGCTACAGAAATGAAAGTTTCAAAGAACAAGTTACATATAATTTATATACATAAATTTTGTCTCTCGGTACATATTGCTCAATAATTCACAAAGGCCACAATGACAGAAAAGGCTTTTATTTTTTCAACTGCCAAGCTCCCCTTTCTACCCTTAATCTATTTTAAGGCTCATTTCCCTGATAAAATTAATCAGCACTACCAGAGACGATTAGGACATCCTGCTCCCTTGACCACTAATCAATCCCTGCTCTCTCCTGATCCTGTATCAATATTTGTGATGTTTACAGCCCCTCTGGGACATGGATTGTAAGCACCAAGCTCATTTAGATTAGGTCTCATTATCACTGCTGCTCCCTGCCTCTGTGGATGAAGGTCCACCACACAAGGCTGCCCTCATCCCACAGGTTACTAATGCACTGCTGTGTCTCACTCACATCCTCTCTTTGATTAGATGGGGCAGCTAAATAACATGAGAGTTCCTTCAGCCTTTGTGCCCTGCATCCAGATGAAGAGCAAATCAATAGGAGATGATTAATTACACACTCAGCTATTATAACAACAATAAGAATTTTAGTTCTTGCTACTATCAAAGTGCAGCGCCTGTCGTTTACCTTCTACTTAACCATCCTCCTCCCTCCCCCAGGACACAACAATCTATTTTGGTTGGCAAGAAAAGCACAAGATAAACATGCACATCCAGATCATTTAACCATGATTGGCTGAGCCACTTTGTTTTTTTTCCATTTTAAAAATCAGGGAGTGATTTTTTTTTTTTTCTTTTAGTGTCATGTAGATTCAATCTACATCCAGTTTTATACTTTTGTCTATTACATCCAAGAGAGCACCAGCATCACTCCAGTGACCAGGCCTGCAAAGCCCCAGTTTTGCTTTACAAACTTAAGGACCAGTGTCCCAAGGATCTCTCTCTTAATTAGAAAACCCTACAGGATAGCACATAAAGGAGGCTAAGAAATAGCTGGCATGCACTCATAGCTAAGACAAAGCAGATAAGGGTCTAAAATCCAGACTAAACTGAGGATGTAAAAGTGTGAAATCAGAGAGGAAAGCCCTGAGTAGCAGCAGCCACCTCTAGGTGTAATTTCACATTAACTACACCCATTTCCATCCCCATTCCCCTGCAGAGGAGTGTGTAACTCAGGACCCCCAGTAAATCTGCCAGGTGCACACACCTGAGCTTCTTCCAGCAGGAAGCCACAAAGGGACCTGATCTTAAAATATTTACATAAAAATCATTCCAAGTGTCACACCACTTTGTCAAAAGGAGAGAAAGCTCGCTCTTTACAGCAAGTGCCACGCTGCTTGACAATTAAATGAGCTAGAAGGTACTGAAATCCTCAGTTCTATTTCAGCAACCATATCCAGGAATTGTTAACTGCTTTTTTGGTGGTTGCCAGATTTTAACAGTTTCAAAGCAGAACTTTTAAAATAACAGAGCTTACTTTCAAAATAACATGTAATATATAACTTCCAGTCAAACTGAAACAAACAGGATTACATCAAATGTATGCAATATATGTAAGAAAAATCCCTACATGCCAACATTTTAGGTGTTAAAATATTCCAAGTTTTTAGCTCCCCTATAAATCCTTAGCTTGATACCAGTGATACCAATGTCTGGTTTTTGAAGGCTTTTGTTTGGTTTGGGGTTTTCATTTGTTTGCTTTAACATTAAGAAAACTTGGTTAAGCTAAATATTTAATTGATTTTAACCACAGAAAAACTAACATGCATGCATTAGTGGATTAGTGTTCAGCAGTGGCAAACTAGAAGGGGGAAAAAAATCTCAATTTGTATCTTTTGGATTAGAAACTTATGGTGAGGTTCTAAACAACCCACAGCTCCTAGTGTTACTCTACAAAGAGAATTGGACAGGCTTTGACTCACAATTATAAGATAGAAGTAATAGAAAGATGAGAGATATGTTTATACAGCTGTATTTTTCACCATTGATGGTGCACTGGTCAGGCAGGGAAAGCACCAGCAATTCCCTTCAATAAAACAGAAGGGAACCACTGAAGAGTCTCCTGAGTGTTGAGGTGTATAAAAACTCATTTCCTATAGAGGAATATTCCAACCTGAGAAGACCAGGCCCAAAATACTCAATTGTTTGATAATTTATGGGGATTTCTTTGTTTAAAAACAGTACAGAACACCCTATAAAGTCTCTTCTCAGGCACATCCTGAGATATTATGCTAAATTTTCAATATTGAATTGGGTTTTGTACATAAGAACGTGGCCTGGGCATGGCATTCTCTTCTAAAGAAGATTTTGTGCCAAGTTCTGCTCTGACTTAGAAAGGGAAGACAGCAAGGTGTTTCTATGAAAGAACCCACAAAAACAAGTGTCAGCAGTCTGATTTAAAAACCATTCCCCTTTCCACACACAAATGTTCATCCACAGGTCAAAGGCACTGACATGGAGCTCAGTGCACACATTAAAGCCCAAATCATCTCACACCAAAGGCAGAAATATCAAGTTCCCCTCTGGAACAATTAATGATTAGTTTTAAACCAAGGCTAGCCTGGGATCCAAAGCACAAACTACATATGTTCAGTACATCATTTTAGAATGCTTTGATTTCGCAGTAATGAAAGGAAATTTCTTTCTCCTCAGAAATAAATTAAAAGCAATAGATTTGAGAGGGAACGTAAGCAATAACAGGCTTGAATTTCAGAGGAAGGAAATCTATTAACTGTGTTCAAAGAGAGAAGGTATTTAATTGGTGAATAACACAAATCTGCAATATGGGCTGTTAACTCTCTGGGAGCCAAAGCATCACTTCCATCAAAGTTCTGCTAAAAAGTCAGCTCCAGACCAGGTCTCTGCCACCACAGATCATCTCATCCCTCTTCACCAGGAAGTTTCTTCAAATTTATTAAAAATATTCCACAGTCTGTCATACCTAGATCATGGCACGCCTAGAACTAGGAAAAACAGGCAGTGCTGGATATAAACAATGCAGAAGAAAAGTGGAAGCAAAACCCAGGCAATTTTCCCAAGAAATACTGCAAAAACACATTTCAAGCACATTAAACTATTGCATCAATAACTAAAATATAGCAACATTCCATAACAATTACACCTCAACAAACGGAAGCCTGACAAGTTTTTTCCTCTTAGAGTGTATTTTTGGAGAGTAATGTGAGAAGTCAAATCCCATTAAAAGTGGGATCCCACTTTCTTCCCAGATTTAAGAATAATACAGTATGTGTAAGCTACTGTGGTTATGAGCAGGAAATTTCTAAACCTCTTGTGAGATTTAGAACCATTTTATGATGTGTCTTATAGAAACCCAGGAATTTCTAAAACTGGAAAATATTTACAGTTCATCTTTGATAAATACAACAATTTCAGGCTATCAGATTTTATTATCCTGTCTTACAGCTATTTCAGGGTTTAGGAGAAAGTCTTGATCTCATTTTTCTCCTGAAGAGCAGGAAAATGTCATAAATCAGGAAAAGTACAGTACCACCATGACACTCATTCATTATCTTTAAGTCTCCTGACAGTGAATATACTGGGGCAGAAAAAGAGGAGAAGAGCGCTTTGCCATCTGTTAAAAGACTAAATTCAAAATTAATATTCCTCTAGGAACTGTGAAACAGAAGCTTTTAGTGCAAAGCCTTGAGAAATGGGATTCTGTGCTGTAGTGCTGACCAGCATGAGCTCTATCTGGTGGCAACAACCTGTAGTGCACAAGGCAAAAAAGACTATTTTTGTGAGTGTGATGTTCACATTCACAAAGATGAGAAACATCTCAGCCTTCAACTGCAAATTAAAGGATTGGGGGGACAGGGATGGGGAAATGAGGGGATGAAACCACCATAAACTTAAACCATCTTACTAAAATCACATTATCCAAGCCTCAAAGGCTGGAGTAGCTGCAGTTCAGTTGTGGGGATAACCCTATGGATTCTGAGCAGACAGGAATGGGAAGAAGGGCTTGAGGTCTCAGCTGAAAGCAAGGCAGGTAAAATTCAGCAGCCTAAATCAAAATTTGTCAATGACTCTCTCAGTTGCCAGCATCACTTCAACCAAGGTTTAAAGAGAAATACTTAATATCACTTGATGTACAAATTTAATACAAAATTAAGCTATGGTACAAATTTAAATGCACCACTAGCCAACCAAGTCCTTATTTTCACCAGAAAAACCTGCAAATTTTTTAACTAGAAAACCTCCAAGCATAAGATAATGCATCCAAAGAAATGGAAAGAGATTCCACTACATTATTCAGTTCAGCTCAAAAAAGTAAATGTACTTTAAGCCCTTATTTAATGCTAGGAAGACAAGTTGTCCTCACACCTGCAAATTGACATCACTGGAGGTGAAAATAAAGTATATTGGCTAAACAGCCAATACATTGAGACAATTTCTCACCAAGGAATGATTACACAATCTACTTTTCACATCATTTGGACAGTATTATAACAAACTTCCAGGCTCCAAGTTTAAGTTGTATCTCTATATACTTTCTAAAAGCACTTCTCATTTTGTTTTCTGCATTGCATTCCAAATATTCAAATTGACATGCAATTTGTTCCACTGTAACAATCACAACTCGGAGGCATCTCCTCACATGGAAATGCTTTGCACAACAGCAGTTAATTCTTGAAATGCATTCCATTTAAAAAAAAAAAAAAAAGTGGACTTTGCCTTTTTTAATTATACCTTAAAAAGAGTTTTTATTTATGTCACTTGAAAATGGTGTCTGCTGCCACATCTGTTTGCAGTGGTGCAAAACCAGCCCTGTGTCATTGCACCCAACAGCTGGTACAGCTGAAGGGCCAAGTTTACTCCAGGTTTGCAAATGCAGATGACATGTGGATGCTAGATTTCACTTTTGGGAATGTGATTTATCAGGAGGAGCACAAGAAAGCTGATAGTGCCCCATAGAATTGAAGAAGCTGGAAAACAGTTACTGAGGCAGGAATCCAGCTCTACATCCAGGTGTTCCTTGGAATGAGGCCAGATTGCTGATGGATAAAAAGTGAAAATATGCAGATACAACATGCGAGCAGTAAAGAAAAACCCTAAGCAAAACAGTTTTATTGCAACATTGAGACTGGATCCTCTAAAAGCAAACCAGCCCCTTTAGAGGTCATCCTGGACCTGCAAACCCACGGAGTAAGTCAAGGGGCTTAATGCTGACAGGAACAAAAATTATCTCCTGACTCTTTCAAAGAAGTCCTCACTCGTCTCACCTGGGAACAGAAGAATCCATTCTTGAGTCCTGTCCCAGTCCTGACTCTGAAAGGTGATATTTATTGCACAAAGGGGGTTCCCAGCACATACCTCATAACCACTCCTGCCTCTGCTCTGTCCTGCATCCCTGACTACGAGCAGACATCTGCACTGCTCAAACTCCCAGGGGAATGTTTCTCTAGGAGAGGATTTACCACTTCTGACAGCAAATCAAATCCTCTTCTCTTAGTTCCCTTTTCTGCACTGTCCCATGACTACCCCCCGATTTCTGTGAAGCCCAATGCTAGATAACCACACATCACACCTGCATTGTCCTACACATCCCAGTTCTGGGCTAGAGAGCTCACTACAAAGTGTTTAAAATGTGCCTTTTATCATGAGATATGGTTAAATCCACATTTAGAGGCCCAAATATGCTTTACAATGAAAATTATATATCTGTTCTCTGGTCATTCCAGAGCTCTCTGAAGTTCTATTAAAGGATCATCAAGGGCTAATTGTATGGAAAAGCAGTTGATAGAAGTATCTCATCATTCTGTAATCTGTTCTACATTAAATCTCCTCAGGGGGCTTGGAAGCAGAACACCAACATCCACAGAGATCCCTCACATATCTAGCTAGGAGAAAATGCTCAAGTTAGCAACGGAATGAAAACAATTATGAAGAATATCCTGTATAACCTCAGCCACATAAGATCTCAATCAAAACAATAGCAAAGAACACACTCAGCATGGTGTGTTCCAAGGGATACATTTGCTGTTCTGATTTCATTGACTGCAGATGACCAACGTCAAAAGAACAAACCAGAATTGTTAGAAAAATGTGATTTATGAAAAGAATTCTCCTGGACACTTCACTGTTTCTTGGTGAAAGCTGGCAGACTCACTCCTAAAAGGTGGTGACATCTTGCATTTCTGCTTAACACCAAAGGTAAAGTCCCTAAATAGCAAGAAAGTTTGGAGTAATACTTCTGCTTTCCCCAGCTCAGGAAAAGCAGGAAGAATGGCAGTAATTTGAGGAATATGACTCTTGGGAAAAGCACTCAAGGCTCTGACCCAGCTCTGGGGGTTTGGGTGGCTGTTCCTGATTGCTGCTGGCTGACAGAGCACTGCTGCTCCCAGGGACTCCAGCCCAGCAGCAACATCCTCACACAGCATCATTTCCAGAAGGGAATGTTTCCTCGAGTCATTCAGTGACACAATCTTTAAAAAGGTAAAAGCAACCAAAAACTGTTTGGAGGCAATTCACAGTTAACAGCACCTCCAGCTTCAAAAGTGCAGAATCATAGTTATTACTGATGTCAAATGCAAACAGATTAATGTAGGCCAATGCTATTCCTCCTCCTGATAGAGTAATTGCTCAGAAAGAAAGCACAAAGCGTGCCTGAGAGAAACACAGAGCACTTTTAACAAAGGAAAATGTTTACCACAGAATGAGCTTAACTTCTCTAAGCACTGTGATGGATACTTCGTGCTCCAGCAAAATGGAGTAATATAAACCACCTTAAAAGCACTTCTGGTAAATACCGTGTAAATATGTATTGCATAGAAAGCCAGGGAGCAATAGGCTTAGAAATCTCAATTTTCAGACAGAAGAAAAACTAAACTGAAAGCAAATACAAGACATTAATTATGAAAGAGTGGGATGAAGTTGATGAAGATAAAAGAGGTTAGAAATTAGCGTGCACATAGACATTTGAAAAGGCTATTGTCAGGTTGCTCTGAGAGGAGGGAGCAGGGGGGCACAACATTCCTTAAAACACAATACGAGAAAGGTACACAAGGCAGGCAACAGTTTCCAGCAACATTCCATTTCAACACGCGAAAACTTTAACCACAGATTTTATGCATGAGGCCAGCTACTCTCTCTTAGAACACGACCAGAAAACTACCTCCGGACGCAAGCATTCCAGCGCGTTTCCAACAAAAGGCATTTGTTGCCCGTGCAGAACCCCTCGCAGAAAGTTGCCCGGCAGCGCAGCAGCCGCACACGTGCGGCCCCGCTCTTTGTGCGCGCTCCCGGCCGGGGGATGCTCCGCGCTCCCTGCCCTGCCCTTCCCATGGATTCCCAGCTGCTGCCCCGATCTTTGTCCTGCTCAAACTCAGCTCCCCATACTCCGCTGGTTGAAGGCGAGGGCAGAGCAGCCCCGGAGGTGCCTTCCCCTCCCGCGGCAAAGCCAAGCCGAGCGCTCCGTCCCCGCCGGGAGCTCCATCCAGGACAGCGCTGCGGGACGCGCGGAGTTTCGGCGCACCCACCCAAACTTTCCCTGCTGCCCCGGGAGCCCGAGGGGGGCAGGACCCTCCCTGCAGGGCCACAGGCGGTGAGTCCCGGCCGTGCTGTCCCCGTCCAGCCCCGCACACTCACATGCCCCGCTGCAGCTCCGCGGCCAGAGCGCAGCCCAGCAGCACGGAGAGCAGCGCCGGGCCGGCTCGCATGGCGCTGCCGGGGGATGGAGGATGGAGAGCCGGCTGAAGCAGCAGCAGCAGCAACATCACCAGCAGCAGCAGCAGCAGCCCCCAAATCATTTAAAGCGGCGGCACAGCCGTGCTGCCCGGCCCCATCCCCGGCCCGGCCCCGTCCCCGCCCCGCCGGGCAGAGCCGCGCCCGCCCCGCCCGCAGCGGGGAGCGCACAGCGCTGCCGGGTCCCGGGAGCTCCCCTCGGGAGCAGCGCTGTGTTCCCGCTGCTGGGGGAGCTCCTCCTGCTCGCATCCCCGCTGGGAGCAGCTCCAGGAGGAGATGAGCGGAGGAGACAGGCGGGCGGCGGGTGTTTGCAGTGTCCGTGCGCAGGGATGTGCATCCTCCAGCCCCAGCCCTGCTCTGCCTTCGCTGCCGGGATGCCAAGCGCGTTCTGCTGCGCTGACAGAGACGTATCTTGGCTGCTCTTTATTTCCTCTGGTCCTTCTTTGTTCTGTGCAGGATGCCCACTGCAATCATATCTGAGCACTTCCGAGAGGTAACTGTGAAATAAACGCGTTTAACATCTTGAGGGAGGGATAACACCGCTACCGCTGAGAGTTAGTGACAGCAAGAGCATAAAACTGGGAACTGAGGAGCGATTTTTAAATCCCAGATCTGCCTGCCGTCCTCTAGACCATCCTCTCACCTTTATGATCTCTCCAGACCTTTACTGCTGTCAAAACACAACTCCTTCCCCTTTGCTGCTGAGAGAAGGGAGACCAACTGACCTGGAAAGGGAACGGTGCATAGTAGCGAATAAAAAAAAATGAGAGAAACACACCTTAAGCGTTTTATGATCTAATGCAGGTCTCCGTGTCCATTACAGCACGGTTTCCCTCTCTCCAGAGAGCTGTGACTAACCAGGCACTGGGCTGTGAACAGCACATGGGCCCTGAGCCAGCCAGTGCTAAAAGCAGCGATTCCTTTCCACTCCAATGGCATGGGCTTGGGCTCCACTTGCTCTGAAGTATTCTCCTGCACCAATTTGTGACAGACACAACTGGATGGGTGTACCAGCATCCCCACCAGTCAGGAGTCAGCCTCTGTTTCACAGAGCAGTAATTTATCTCCCTTTCAGCCCTGTAACACGATACACCCGCTTCTCATTTTACACACGCTTTACAAGTGGTTTCCTGTATGGTTTTTATTTTCCAAGGCCTTTGCTGAAGTAGGTAAACATTTACCATTCATAACAAGAAAACTGGTTTTATATTGTTCATTGCTTTGAAGCTTGAATGGACATGATCCCTTTGAGATTTTATCAACTGATTTCTTTTTCATGGGGAAGAAAACACACAGCCCTTATCTGGCCTTAGAGCAGAATAATTGTGTCCTGAAATTTCCAATGAATGGCTGAGTCTTTCTTGTGTCTGGAGTAGTTTTAACTCTACAGGACCTTGTGTTGAGCTAATCTCATTACCTCCCACAGAGCACATAGTTTTTAATCATTTTATTTCTTAAACCTCAGAAAATCTTTCTTCATAAAATAATAGACGTTCATTATATCAAGGCTGAGTGTTCATTATGTCCTGTGATGTCATCCCAGCCTGGATTATTTTCAGGATCACATCATGGCAAAATAGCAAAGGATCTCATTCCTCAGTTGTTACCTCAGGAGAGGTAAATTAGTCTTTAAAAATACTTTAATTTTTTCCATCTCAAGGAACTTAAACTATCCAACGTTGTTCTTCAAAGCTGCATGTGATCATTATAAACCATACACAACGTTTATTATACCCAGTTGTTAAGAGTAATGGAGCAGCAACATGCAGACTGGGAGGTACAGAAATGCAGAGTGAAGGCCACTTAATAGATGAGACCTTTGCCTGGGGGCCACACAGCAAAATGCAGCTGCAGCCAAACTTTGGAGTAAAAAATCCCTGCTTTCCAGGCAGGAGGCTTTAGCTGCTGTGTCCTTGACATTGCCCTGAGCTCCAAAACCAACCCAGTCAGTGTAATGTGTTCTTCTTACAAATATTATCTAATGTTTTCTCCTCGGCTGTGTTTTAATTGAGAATATCCTGCAGAGCTGTTGATTTTAATGGGATGATTCCCATGGGTAGAGTTGCAGCATTGGTGGAAGGAGTTTCAAAGCCTCCTGAGATAATTGATCTGCTGGGATCCCAAGCCAGTTAAACCTGCAGACCTGACACAGAGGTAGAAGCTGACTCATCTATTCCAGTTCTTACACTGGGCTCTGGTAGAAAAGGCACTGGAAACAGCATAAGGGAGTTCTTTATATTCCACATCCTTGCTATGACCAACCAGGCACGTTCCTGCTGTCCTGAAATTCATTTGCTATAAGTTCTGCATCCTTGACCTCAGCATCTACAAACAACACCCTGGCCACTACCAAAGCAGTCACTGGACACATTGACCAGAGCTTCCTTCCTGACTGGGAAAAGGAATAAATTAAATTGCATCTTGCTCAGCTAAACCAGCTTTTGAACAGAGCAGGTAAAGTGCCAATTCCCCTTGGTGGCTTTGTGCAGTTATAATGGGATGCAATTGCCTAGAGTACAAGTGGTTAGGGAAAAAAGCCAGCTCGTGCCCTCCATATAGTTCTGAAGGACTTTCTAAGGCATGGAAATTGCATTATTCTCCTCTCTTGTTGATCAGAAAATTGTTCTGTCAGATTCCAGTGCAATCCAAATTCAGCACATTATTTACAACACTGTCCAGATCATGAATTCTGTAAAAGATTTGCTATCTCTCACAATGTTCCATCCCATCCTCTCCACTTTAAAACATATTTCCCCCCTCATTAGCATTTTAATTTTGATGTGTAATTTCCTACAAACTGGCTGTGACAGTTGTTGTGTATCCCCAAGCATGAACGAGTGTTGCCCAAAACTTTGAGTCAGTGTCACACCATCCTGTTCTATTTTCATTTGTCTAATTCTTAGTATCTCCATTGCCAGTCTTTTTAAATTGTAGCTAGTTACAGGATTTAACAGTCCCTTCTGATATAAAGAAATTTTCGTGCAGAGATTGTAATTAGGAAGGCTGAGCTCTGTTCTGTTATTAGCAGAATTGTGATTTTTGGAGTGGTGGGTTAATTGCTAATAACCATATGCAATGCTTCTGTCAAGATGTTTCCCATTACAGTAATTAAGTTAGCAGCTGGGGTAACAGACATTTACCATTTGTCTTCACAGTATCCCTGATTTAGGACTGTTCCAAAACCCTTTTTGGACTGTGTTTGTTCAATTCCCAGGTGTAAGATGAAAAAGAGGGGAAGCTGAGGAGGGGAGATCTGGGAAGAACGAGTTGCAGGGATAGTACCTGTTTCAGATGTGAAGTATCTATCGGTGTATCCTCAGGAGTTTTGGATTTTTCTTTACTAATCTTAGCCTTGGACCATCATTTTCATCAGCACCAAGCATGGCAGAGCAGCCTGAAACAGAGAATGTTTTCAGAAGTGATTACTCAGATGCTCAAATTAATCTGATCATTATTGAGGATTTATTAAATGAAAAGTGCAGAAATTTTCATTGCCTATTCATATCCTTAAACCCCAAAATCCCTATGGTAGGGGATTTTTTCCTTCATGTTTTGTAGTCAACGATATAGTTATAAACATTCGTTGTTAATTGCTTCCTTTCTGTGCTGTCTCACTGGAGCTCCTTCCTTCTCAGAGCTGTGCCAGAATTACAGTAATATTATTAAGTATATGGGCAACCTGAAAATTAAGAAGAAAATAAAGTTCTCTGAAGCCAGGTCACATGACAGAGCCGTAGCAGTTTCATTGATTTAATTCATCAACAGAATATATTGAAAGGATTCATTTTATTTACAAGATAATTTTAAAGACTTTTAGGACCACGATGTCAGATTTATCCTTTAACAAAAAAAAAAAAAAAAAAAAAAAAGTTTGTTCTGGCCAGAGCAAATTCTGTACAATGCTACATTAAAGGAGGTTTGTTAATACCCTTAAAGATGCAGAGCAGCATGCCAAGGGCACGGGAAGCTTTCTCTGTTGCAAGGAATTGGCTTTGCTCCACTGCAAGGAATGGGGGAATGCTAATTTACAGCAACTGAGGATCCAGCCCGTGTTGTTAATCATAATTATGGACTTATTTTGGGAGGTGCATTTTCTAAAGTAGTTGGGGGAGACAAGAAAATTAAGTTAAAATTATTTTCTTCCACAGGAGATAAAAGCAGTACATAAATAAATACTTGGTGTTGCAGTAGATCTTTAAAACCTACAGTAGTTTTCTGGCACTGCAACGTCCTGTGATATTTTTTCCTCCAGCACATAATAGTAAGTTTCTGATAATAGTGCTCACAGACAGCTTTGATTATAACCACTTGTCAGGGAATGGATAACTAGGAAAATAACACCATATTCAACTGTAAAAAATGCTGCCCGGAGTACATTAACACAGCGATAATTTCTGCTAATAGCAGCCTCCGAACCCCATCCATTAGCTTTGAATTGAAATTCCTGCTTCATTTCTATCTTTCTGAGCATTCCTGCCCTCTGACCCTCTCTCCCATTGCTTGGGAGCAGCAGAGTCATCCACAGACACCAAGAGTAAGGAGGAACTCTCTGGGTCTGAGCAAACTGGGGACTGGGGACTGGGACACTGCTTGGCAGTGCCAGCACAGGGATGGTGAGGGGCAGGGGATGTTTGTTCTGTAGGTTTGCATTCTGTGGGAATTTTCTGTCAGCTCCTTCCCCAGCACCTCCTCCCTGCCAGCCCAAGTCACCAGCTGCACTCTCCCAGTGTGACAGGAATTTAGGTTTTCGTTCACGTTCCTCAAGAGGAGAGGGCAAGAGGAGTTGGAAGGGAGGGAAAATAGGAAAGGTCTGAACAATTCAACTTCAGAGCAGTAGAATCATAGAATGACAGAGTTGGTAAGGTTGGAAAAATCCTTTTAGATCATCAGAATCAACTGTGAACCACCACTCCATTCACCACTAAACCATGTCCTCAGGTGCCACATCCTCATGCTTTTTGAACATTTCCAGGGACAATGACCCCACCACTGCCTTGAGAAGTTTGTTCCAATGCTTACAACCCTTTATTTCCATGAAGAAATTTTCCCTAATATCAACTCTAAACTTCCCCTGGCAAAACTTAAGAGCTTTTCCTCTTGTCCTGTGTCTGGGACACTCCCTTCAGGTATGTTTGGAGGGCAATAAGGTGTCCCCTCACTCCACTCAGTCTCTCCAAACAGAAGAAACGTTCAAACAGAGTATTTCTTTTTGACATGATTAGGAGAAGCCCATTGATATTCAAGTCAGGAGGATATTTCTGTAGGGACCTATTACATCTGATTGGGAAAATAAAACGTTACCCACATCCACAATTACTTCTGTAAAGACCACTGATCTCATTCCTGAGCTTTTCTCTTTAGCATTAGTTAACCAAAACTCTGGTAAGAGCAGGCTCTTGACAATATAATCCTAAAATAAGTTTTATGTTGGCAGGCAATACCAACTGGGAGTGCTTTCATCTATTTCTGGATTTGGGATAACGACACTCCAATGAGTGGCTAATCTGGTGTACTTGTGTACATTCAAATTAAAATCACACATTAGGGGGCAAGTCACATCTTCTCTGACCTACACAGGTGAGAACCAGATGTAACTCTAAATTTAATGCAGATATTCCAGCCTCATTACAACACAAAGGAAAGAATTAGGGTTTAGAAACTTTAGAGTAATCCATTTTTTTGGCAGAGCAGTGTATTACTAAATCATTTCTAGGAGGAACTATTTTATTTTGTTTTTAACCATTTTTTTTCCCCAGTGGTCTTCTTTTGGCCACAAAAAGCATCACCTGCAAGAAGCTGAACGAGCAACTCATACAAAAATTTAGCAGAGTATTTTCATGCTTGTGCATTCAGAGAAATAAAATTTGGGGTATTTATGCTAGGAGTGTTTAAAGGCTCATCAAGTCAGGAGATAAAAGAGCCCTTGGAGACTTGGCCAGTCAGAGGTAAGCAACACAATCTGCTTATCAAATATTCCTGATCCATCCAGAGGACAGGAAATTTCCAAGAGTTATCCTCTAAGAAAATTGAAACAAATAAATGGAAAAAAAATCCCCACCAAAAACAACAAAAAAAAACCCACAAAAAAGATGTGATAAAAGAAGTTTGCTGCCCCTGATGAATTTTTCAGTTGGTTCATAGCACAGTTCAGTGAGTGCCAGGGCAACACTAAAGGGATGAAGTCAATCACACAAACCAGGCAGTAACAACACTCCAGCAACCTCAGCCTGCAAAACCCCAGCCTCAGCCTGCACTGATACTTCAATCATTCTAATTTATCCTCCGGGGTAGGCAGCCCCCTCAAAATTTGAGTTTTAGATGTTCAAGCTGGTAATTTTCATCTACATCACGGAAAATGCAGTCACAAAATAAATCAAAGAAAAAAACGGGCTCAGAAGTCGGGTTCTCCTCAGGGTTTCCCCGTCCCTTTGGAATTGCTCGTGGATCTGATGTGAGCTGCCTGAGCTTCCTCCTTTGTCTCATACACAGCACATCACTGGGACTTAAAATATTAAAATTCAAAGGAATAAATGCTTTGTTTGTTTGCCTCCAATTAGGAGCTAATGAAATCCCAGGAATACACTTCCAGGTGATTTGTCACAGAACTGAAACTCAATAGTGTGTTCCTGTGTGTAACTTCCCTCTCTGTCTGTTCTGCTGACACAACTAGACCACCCTTCATTCTCCCAAAGACATTAGAGCATTACTTTAGTGGTTTTTCCTCCAAATTACCTGCCTGGCTACTGTCACCATTGATCTTTTAAGTCCTTGACTGAGTAATCAGTCAGAGAGCTAATTAATGTAGTGGCTTGGAGGGAAGGATGAAATGAAAAAGGAGCTTTTTTTCCCTTATTCTTGATGTTTTTATTGCCTTTGAAAGGTGCTTTATCCGTAGCATAAAGGAGCATTTGTCTGGGCTTTTTCCTCCTGTCAGTTCACCTACTATAAATCTATTCCTCAACTATTAACAGAAACCAGGAGAATTTCATGGGAATGGTGATACAGAAATCTAAGAAAAAAAAGAAATCTAAGATTTTGTATTTGTTTTTCCCCTATTGACACGCACAGACTGCAGTGTGTATTCAGAGCGAGTGGCAACTGCAAGACCTGACCCAGATTTTCAGATGGTTTTAAAACAAAACAGATGTTTTAATATTAAGATTATGTTATATTTGTTATATTTGATATAAAAAGAAGGAATTTTTTTCTTTCCTTCCTTCTTACTGTGTCTGTTCTCCATAGACAAGAATGATCTGTATGATCTGCAACCTCCAAAATTTATCCAGACTCATTCCTAACCAAAATGAGTCAAGCTCAAGTGCCTGAACACATGATTTGAACACCACCAGTTAGTTTGGCTTTAGTCTGAGACAGAGGATGTGAGAAAAGGGAATCACAGAGCAGTTTGAGTTGAAAGAAACTTTAAAGACCATCCAGTTCCACACTTTCCACTATCCCAGGCTGCTCCAAGCCCAATCCAACCTGGCCTTGAGCACTTCCAGAAATGGGACAGCCACAGCTTCTCTGGAATGCTCCATGCTAAAATTTGTATTCCAAAAGTACTCATCTGGGTCCATGATTTAAAAGAAAAATAAACATTCAAATGTTAATGACCAAGTTCTCCTAAAAGAATCAATGAGCTGTTTAAAAGTTAGCAGTGCCCAGATCCCGTTTTCCTCATCCTGGATATCTAAGAAGCATAGAGTATTCTTGTCACTGTAATAACTCTGATACGTGAAAAGGTATTTAATTTCCTTTATTCTCAAGGAATTCTACATGCCCTGGAACAGCTCTTTTAATCCACAGAGTTAACCCCATACTGCCATGAACACAGAGATGGGAATTTACATATTCTACAGCAGGATTTAAACAGTGCTGTCCACAGGGAGCTGATGAACCGAAAATGGTTTAATAAGCTTTCTCTTAAAATTCTTCAGGGAGGCAGATATTAGCATCAGCAGTATTTGTTGCTAAATGCAAATAAAATCATGGTGCATGTGGGAATTGTGCTGCCCATGCTCCAGGAAGCAGCGAGCACAGGGCTGCAGCAAGCAAGTGGCAATTAAATATTTCACACATGCCTGCGTGGCTCTTTATCTGCAGCACCATGGCCACATCCAGCAACAATTAATGGTGTTGGGATGGAATCCCCAACTCATAATTCTGTGATTAACTCGTGGAGAAACCCATTTCCTACAAAGGCTTACACAGGAAGTGTCTGAGAAACCCACGTTTCTATAAAGAATTACACAAAAAGAAATACAGCAGTCCAAAAAAGCAGCCTGCCCTCCAAGAAAATCAGCATTGGCTGAGTTGAGTACTGCAAACCGAGCATGTTTTATTAATTCAAATATCAGGACAACAATAAATTAAGCACCTAGATACACAGGGGAAAAAGGCAATGTCAGCAGTTACAGGCTTTTTAGACTTGACCTCCTAATTTGTGCAAAAATCAAAAATATTTCTAAAGTTTACTATAATTAAAGATTAATAGAAATGCTGTAAAGTTCTGAAAAGTTTATGAAGCTAAACCTTCCCAAACGAACCCAACATTTTTCTTCTATTATTGACTTTTTAGATGCAAATTCTGATCTATACAGACTTCAGCAAAGCATTTCTTAGATGTGGAAAATTACTTGTCTAACCTCGAGCAGTTCTCTGTGCAGGAAAAGCTAAGGAGGATATAATGGTGAGTTGTGTCAAAAGGGGAATTGTTCAGTCGTGGGAAGCTCATTAATGAACTTCCAGTGATGAGTCTTAAGGCAAAAACTAGCAATATCTTTACCCCTGGCATAAGAGATAGACCCAGCCTCGTGGAGTTTGCTGTGGAAAAGGTTGATGAGGATGAGAATCTGCTGCTGGAAAAACAAGATTTCTTTGAGGCTGAAGTCTATGGACAACATGGATGGAATCTGAAGCCATGAAAAGCTGGATGACACACTTGGGGGCTAAGAATAATTTCTTCTACGGGGGGGTCTTCTGAGCTACCTCACCCAATTTTGACTACTCAGGAGCTGAAGGAGAGAATTCAACACGATGCAGATGTGGATCAGGACTATTAGGACGAGCCCAACAGCCAGGAAAAGAGAAGGAATTTTATCTGTTTAGAGGAAAACTAAGCCTTGTTTAAACTAGCAGGATGAAGGTGAGGGAGGAAAGAGGGATTGCTCTCTTAAAGCACACTGTGGAAAGGGAGGTGGGACAGAATAAATTCCAGGGACACCCAGGAATGTTGGCACAGTAAAGACAAGGCTGGCATGAGAACAAGCCAGCCCCAAGCAGCCCCACAAATATTTGAGCACTGAGTGTCTGGGATAGCCTAATGAAAGCAATAGCAGGAAAATTAGGAAATAGCATGGAGGAAATTTGTAAATTCATTAAAAGAATTCTAAAATATGCTTTTGTGTGATAAGAGGGAACTGGATTTGGTCACCAGGCAGGGCCTTTCAAGCCCTCCCTCCTTGCTGGGTTTCAGCTGTTTAATTTTGAACCTATCAACATCACCAAAGTGTGCTGCAGCCTCAGGTACAAGAACTACACTGATCTGGTAACTCCTGTGCTCAAAACAGGTCTGTGCCTCAAGTAACTGCAGGGAATAGCTTTGGAAGAGGCAAATTTAACTAACTTTCAGTGACTACCAAGAATTAAGCCTTTTGCTCCTTGAAATGAGAATAATCCTTTTGGTTTGTGTCTGGGTGCAAGAGAATCCTGCACCTTGCTTGGGGATGGTCATCCTTGTGCTAATCTAGATAATAACCAAAAAATAGACAGCATTAGAGCATGCCATGATGTTTTCTCTAAGCAGAAAAATGTGTTTGTCTTTTAGATCACAGAAGAACACCCAGAGGCTGAATAAATGCAAAAACCAGCTGCAATTTGCAAAGGTAAATTTGCATGCACCCATATCATGATAGCAGGGGTGACTACAGCAGAGGTGCTAAGGCAGTCCAAACCTGCTGGCTGAGCTTGTTTGCAGTGTTCCTGAAATTGGGAATTTATCAGTTTTTATAATTTAGTTAGAATTAGAAAATAATACGTGCCAACTTTCTTTTCAGTGTAGCAGCACTTTCTTTTTTCCCCACATATTTACTGCTCAAGGTTATCACTGCAGGGCTGTCAGAGGCTTTATCACATCTTTATCACATCAGCGAGTTGCCTCCTAAATTTTCTTTATCCTCAGCAATGATGCATGCAGGAAAAAAAGGCTGTGGATTGATCAGCAATTACAGAGTTGATTTTGTGGTTCTGAACAACTGCAGAACATTTTGTGCTACATCATTGCCCCCACTTTGGTACTGAAGTCGTGAGAGGAAAAATCAACAGAAACATTTAATTTCATAAAGCTGGTGTGGCAGACAACATTCACTTAACATCAATTAGTGTTATAGCTGCTAATTTGGGCCAGGGCAATACAAAATTGACAGGCAGAGCTTGGTGTGGGCATGATATGGATAAAGGGGATGCCCTGTGGATAAAGGGGGATGCCTCTGCAGCTGAGGTGCTCCTCCCCTGTCACTTCACTCTGTGTGTGTTGAACCAAGCAGCAGCCCCACAGGACACTGCTCCTGTGATTGGGAATTGCATCAAATTGTACTGAAACTCAGTTTGAAAGCAGTTTCTCTTTGTGTACATTATATTCAGTGAAAATGGGATTTGCTTCCCAACTGCTGGGATGTATTTTGGCCGTTGCAGCCAAAATCTTTAAACTTAAGGTGTTTTTTGTATTTTGTCTGTTTAAGTGTTGAGCACAGCAGTGATATCATTCAGATATATATTATTTACTGATAAATCACCCTGTTCTTCTTAAGGCTTGGTTTTATTTACTGAAAGGTCAGCAAACACAGCGTGGGAACCAGAATTTGACAGCTTAGGAATTAAAAGTTTATAGGAATTGGGTTTGTTTGCTTGCTCCCAAAGCTCATAGGTGACCTGACATGAGTCATGAGAAGAGTTGGAAAGTTGTACAAAAAAAGATAACTTCAGGCTGTTTAGCCCCTAAAGCAGAGCTGCAGTTTCTAAACTTGGAGCAGAGGAGAAATGGATCCACAGCATCACCACAAGGAAGCCATGTAAATTATCCCACAGGAAAACATAAGGGACAAAGATGTGTCCTAAATCTCACTTTCCTCTAGCCTTAAATCCTGGACTATGAACAAATTCCTGTCTGTTTGGGCTCTGCAGCCTGATCTTTATGTTGAGTGATCACTGATAATTTAGCAATCTTTAGATGAGGGCTCAAGGCCAAGTTACCTCTTTTTCAGCTCAGTGCCTTCTTCTGCTCCTGTTCTGAGCACCTCCACCCATTTCCATCCCTGTCTTGCCTTCCTCTTCCTCTCAGCATTTTTCCAGAAACAAGAAATTTCTCATCCCACTTTCTCCTTTGCCAGGTGCCTCTGAAGGTGAAGACTGGCAGAAGTACAGGAAGCACTGAAGGATGTGAACTTCTGAACTGTTGGGCAAGAACAGAGACCTGTGTCCTCCAGCATAATTCCTGTTGAGGATAAATACTGGCTCCATGACTTCTGGAGAGGTTATCTCAGGCAGCACAGAGGGGTGTCAGCAAGGGGCAGGCAAAGCCCTGCTCTGACAGAAGCAGTTCTGAACACAAGCTGGAACAGATTGTTAAAAGCATCAGGGAAACATCACGATCAAAATCACGGCCATTGTGAGCTTTGGGCTGGCAATTCTCACTGCACTGCCAGGATTAAAGCACTTGTATTTCACCTCCACGTCTGAAGGCACAGGGGGGGTTGTGCTTTAATTTCAAATTTCCCTTTAAGTTCTCCCTGCCTTGCCAAGGTGGCCTAAGGACAAATCCATTAATCTGTGTGATGTGCAGGTCTGTTTACATTATGGGAGTTATGTAAGCAGGTAGAGCTCATCAATAATTAAAGGCTCTGTGGGTAAAGTAGAGACGTGACCATTTTCCTCTGCCTTCTCAGGGTTTCTGTGCGAGCCCCCCAGTCCTCATGCTTTTCTTCTGAGTAATGTCGAGGGACAGTGTTTTAAGGGATGGCAGCTCCAAGCCTTCCATCTGCAGAGGTTGTGGGAGCCTCTCTCGTGTCTCACAGAAACGAGCTGGAGGAATTACCAATGTAAAACAGGGAAAAGAAAGGGAAGGATCACGCTCCCTGGTTCTGTTTTGATGGCAGTCTGTACCAGGTGTTACAAAATCAATAGTTTCTCTCACTGAAAGGGTTCTTTCTATCACCAGCAATGACAAGAGGATAGTGGGCAAAGAGCTCTATTAGCTGTTCTTTAAGAATCAATCACACTTAAAAGCAATAGTCAAAAAGACAGCAACTGCACAATAGATGAATAATTTTTCACACAAATAGCCCGAATTTCAGAGAAGTGACACACTTTTAAAGAGATAGTAGATAAAATATCTGCCTCTCTGAAAACTAAGAAAATACTAAGCATTTATTACTAAAGACACTGAAACAAAAATGCTCAAATCCTTAAGGGGTAAAAACCAAAATATAAATTTGGAACACCTGAGCAAGGACATGAGATAATGATCAAGATTCACTTGATTCAATTTTGAATGTCACGTCAGGAAGTACAAAATTCCTGAAGCTGCACTCAGGAAGAAAATCCTCCTGTCAAACAAGGGCTTTTCTTCACCCACAGTACAACAACCCCTGAGCCTCAGGATCTGGCATGAGGATGTGCCAGGGCAGGTTTAGGTTGGGTATTAGGAAAAGTTTCTTTCCCCAGAGGGTGCTGGGCACTGACCAGGCTCCCCAGGGAATGGGCACAGCCCCTGGGAGCTCCAGGAGTTTTTGGACAATGCTCTGAGGGATGCACAGGGTGGGATTGTTGGGGTGTCTGTGCAGGGCAAGGAGCTGGACTGGATGATCCTTGTGAGTCCCTTCCAACTCAAGATATTCTGTGATTTTATGATCTGGTGAGGATGTGAGCTGACCCAGCACAGAGCCTTTGTCTTACAGCAGATGAGAACCAGCTGTGTTAAATCTCTGCATTATATCTACATCCAGCATCAAGATGTAATTGGCAATTACAAAGTCACATTAAGCATTATGTAATGAGCTATTTAAATACATCAGGACTGCATAAAACACAAGGAAAACAATTATATCAGGTAAAAGCCATATTCATGCATAAATAATGAGGGGGAAATACGGCACTCAGCTTGTTCTCTTGTATCCCACTGAAATTTCCATATGGCCCCGGCTGTGTGGAAGAGCAAATGGAAGCCAGAGCACAGAAAGGAGCTGTGCCTGGAGAATTATTCCTTGTTGACTCTGGGTGAGCTTCTTGTGGCTCGACAGCAAGCATGAAAGCACCATCAAGGCCAAAAAAACTCTGGTGAACATCTCCCCCCTCCTGCCTGGGGTGCAGGGTTTGAGATGCTGGAGTGAAGGAACACTGTCACTTAGTTTGAGGCAAAACCAGGCAAAAGCTGAGAGCTGGAGCTGCAGGCAGGATGACTTTGTAAATGTGGACAGCAGACTGTACTCTGTCTTTTCATGCTGTCGTGTTTCTTTGTTGATGTCTCTGTTTTAAGATCTTTTTTGCTCCATGCATCACCAATTGCCTTTTGTTTTCTCACAGCAGGAAAGGCTCAGTTAATCCATATGTCATGACAAAAAATCCAGCCTTCTCTTTGATAGGAACCAAGCATGACAGCAATCTATTGAAAAGGTGTTTTGGACTATCATTTCTTCCAAGCTAATTTATTGACTGGATGGCTTTCAAAAATAATAGGTCTGTTTCCCAAGATAATGAGCTGAGATGTGACTCACAAAGTCCGTGTGAGCACACAGACAGCCTAATTATGAGAAATAAACTAATAATAAACCATCAGTCTCTAGAAATGACTAGCTGTTGTGATATACAAGTCTAAACATCAGAGAACATGAATGTTTCCACCTGTTCCCTTCTGCAGTGATTTTGTTTTATTATCCCTAGATATGTAAAACAAATTTCTTCCCATTAAGCCCCAGACAGATCAGGATGCTGAGAAAGATTTGATCTTTGGAGCTGGAGGGTGGCAGTTTTGCTGAGCAAACTCTAGCTCTAGTATGTGGTGATGAGGGGGAAATACTATTCAAATGGATATTTAGTCAGAATCCACAGATTTATAAATGAGAGCTGGCAAAGTGAATCATCCATGCAAACAAAAGCCCTTTAACACGTTTAAGCCCATTGACCACAGTACATTTCACTTTAAGCATAGATCACAGTGTAACTACATAAAGAATGTTTCTTTCCTGTAGCATTTGTGGACCAATTTAAACCATTTTTAACAAATAGTTTCTGTCACTCATTTTCCCATTTCTTGGACAGATGATGGACAGGACACAGACACATTTTGCCTGTAGAAAAGGCATATTAAAGAAATGTGGAAACATGAATTATTCTCACTCAGTGAATCTCCTGCTTCTAACAAACAAAATGCCCACAATGTTATCTTCTTATCTGGAATAAGGGACCGTGTCCAACTTGTGCTGAAGCTCTAAGAAGGCTGTCACTACCCAGCCCAGCCAGTTTACAACTCGTGGACCCCAGAGGGAAAATATCACCCTGCAAAGAGCTTTCCTGACATGTTTACAGCATACCCAAAAAAATGGGTGTTCAAAGAAACTTTCAGCACGTTCTCCTCCCCTCAGGTGTAAAAGTAGCAGGGTTTTTTATGATTACTGACTACCTGTGCTCACTGTGGAGTAATCAGCTGTAAAACCAGTTGAACGGTGGAAAATTCTGTGTTTATCACTCTTTCAAGGCTGGCACTTTTAAGTCTGACCCTGAATCATCCTGACCTCCACTTTGCTGGTGAAACATCTCTGCCTCATGTTACCAAGGAAAGAAATTGCTGCCTTAAAATGCTTTGACCTTGTCCAGCACATTCGACTTTCTTCTCATTGCCAATCAAGCAGAGCCCACGTGCTCAGAGATGACAAACTAAAGCTGCAGAAGTTGCATTCCAGGAACATTTATAATTTCTCCTAAGGATTTGGAGCTCCCCTCTAGCAGGGTGAACTCCAGGCTGCTGGGGATGCTCTGCCTTTGGCTCACGTTTCCCTGAGTTGTGATGGGATTTCTCCAAGCACACTTCACACTGTTGTACTTACATCAACACTTAACTAACGCTCAGCGAGGTTTTTGACAAATCTGGTTTGTTCTGGGGATGGACAAGCAGTGAAGATAATCTGGAGCCATAGAGTCATCATTATTTTCTAACCCTGTTTTGTCTTCAGCATAACAGATGTCCATTGAAAAGAAAAACATGTTTCCAATGCTTTTAAGATTGCCAGGATTTTCCCTCCACAAACATCTCCTGTGAAAGTTGTTCCTGAGAAAAGCAAGTGACCCAAAGCCCCATTTGGAGCTGCCCTGAAGAATCCCATTTACACAAATTTCCACTTTCCTCTCCTCTTAGGGCCCTGACTGAGGCCTCCAGTTTGAGCAGTTCCCAGTGATTGTGGGGCTGTTCAGTGGTAAAAAGCCCATTTAGCAGAGATGAGCAGATGCATTTTTAGTTGTGAACTAAAACCTGGACCTTCAGGGGCGAAATTCTGAGACATAAACAATCCTATGATGCCACAGCAACCCTGTTACAATAAGTTTGAAACCAATTTACCATCAATATTTTTGTATAAGCCCAAGTACACAAACTCAGTACCAGGTAGGCATTTCTAACAAAAGCAGGCAAGACAGGTACCTGTTGGATTCATTTAAGCTTTGCAAAACCCCCTCTGTGCCAGGAGAAAAATAATGAGGATACATGAGCCAAAGTGCTTCACTTCCAGTGCAGACTTTGGGCTGTGTGAATGAAATTTGCACTGAAAATAAGCAACTCACAGCACCCTGAGAACAGCAGGTCAAGGAAAAGCAGGATGAGAGCTGCAGAGGGGGGAAGAAGGGAATTAAAATGTTTTTTTAAGCCTCTAGTTTCCATCAGCTGAGTACAAACACTTTATTCTTGTTTACAATGAAACTATGTGGATTGTTTCAAGGTAAGAAACATGCACTGTTAATCATCTCACTTGGCACTTTTGAGTGTTCAGACTGCAGATCTCAAAACACTTTACAAACCTCCAGCAAAGGCTGCCTAAAAGTTCTGGAATAAGTTTTCCTGAATGTTAGCAACAATTCATAGACAGAAAGGAAAAAAAAACAATTTAAAAAAAATCACAGCAAATATTTTTCCATTATATTAATGTTGAGGGATGTCCACTGAAACGAGATCAGTTGTAAAAAATACGGTGGGAGATTACATTTTTATAGTTTAAATAAACCACACGTTGGAAGAAGAAAATCACCATCCCTCATTCCCAGGGGAGGAAAAGACAACTTGTGACATGTCCAGAGTGAACATCCCAATGAGATGGGATGCTCAGAGCAGTTATCCTGAGTGCCACGCCAATGCAGCAGATCATGGGAAGCTTAGGTGAACATTATCAAAGAGAGTTTGATGTTTTGTGACATAATGAACATCTCTGAGCTCAGTGAAAAAACTGCCACAAACTGGGGAAGGATTTTTTTTTTCCTATTTTCTATTTTGCAATTCTTTTTTGGCTCTGAGATAAAACTGGTGAACAAAAAGACCCCTTTGAAATAAAGCATGACAGATGTTCCCAACTAACTTTTCCTTGAACAGATTCTACTCTCACTGAAGAGAGCAGAAGAGGGTCAGTGTAATATTTATTATTTGAGGAGGAGGAAATACTGTTTCTTTCATTAGCCAAGTTCTGTAGGCCCTGTAAAATTCCAGATGTTCCAGATGTTCCTCAAACACCTGGAATGCACAGGAGCAGGAGGTGTGTGGAGAGAGGAACAGGAAACCAGCAGTAGCTCAAACACCTGAGGGGCAGAATCCATCCAGCTGCATGGAATTCTGAAGGAATTCTGTGGCACAAAAAGCCAAGGAAGCCAGGGATAGGAGGATGAGAGCAAAAGGTTTTTCCACAAAGGTGTCCTGGAATATGGAAGGCAGATGGGTTCAAAGAGCCTCTCACAAAGACCCTTCAGACCAGGAGATTTTCGGGAGCCGGCACTTCAACAAACGTGCTGGCTTAGGGAACTCAAGTTTAATATTTAGAGTTTAGCTCAATCTCTGTAGTCACCTTCTGGGGAATGTTCATTTTATTAAGTCTGAAAAGAGAAACCAAAGTGGTTTTACCTTCCCAGGGCTTCGTTTGGCCAGACAAAAAGGAGACAAAGGTGGAGCCAAAGCTCTCCGTGCTCAGCCCAGCGTTCCCTCTCCGGGCTCTCCCAGGCTGTGCAGGAATGGCCGGGAGATGCGGGAATGGCCCGGAGGTGCGGGAATATTCGGGTGATACAGGAATAGCCGGGAGGTGCGGGAATGGCCCGGAGGTGCGGGAATGCTCGGGATTTGCGGAGATGCTCGGGAGATGCGGGAATGGTCGGAAAACGGGGAATGGTTAGGAAGTGCGGGAATTGTCGGGAGATGCGGGGATGCTCGGGAGTTGCAGTGATGCTCGGGAGGTGCGGGAATCGCCGGAAAGGCGCGAATGCCCGGGAAAAGCGGGAATTGCCGGGATGTCCCGCAGCATCAGGGATCTGCTGTCACCTGGCGGTCGCATCCCGAAAAGGCACCGGGAGCGCGGGATGCCAGGAAAGCGCCTGGTCCCACCTTCCCACCTCCTCTGGAATTGGAATTTTGACTGGAGGGCGTCTGTGAGGCTCCTGTTCCTCGCAGAAACAACATCCAAGGTCCTGGCCCTGCATTAGGTCCGAAATGTCACTGACTGAACAGGCACATAAACCAAAGTTCTCAGGGTTACCCAACGGGTAATGCTGCTGAGGAATATTAGAGTGCAAATAGAAGAGAAATTTAAATAATTCGGGCTTAAAGACCATCGAAAAAGGAGAGAAGAAGAGGAAGAAAAAAAATATCTCGAACTGACCCTGCCTGAATGGTAGAGAAGAGATTAACTGTGTAAAAAAAAAACCCATTGTGTCAGAGAGAAGCACCAGATGGACTGGAGAAGATTCTTCCAGCCAGGAATCACAAAGCCATGGACTCTTTAAGGTTGGAAAATGACTCTGAGGTCATTAAGTCCAGTGCCAACCCAGCACCACCACTGTGCTCACCATTAAACCCTGTCCTCCAGTGCCACATCCACACAGTCTTCGAACATTTCCAGGGATGGTGATTCCACCACTTCTCTGGGCACTTGGCAACCCTTTCCACGAAGAAATTTTCCCTAATATCGAGTTTAAACCTCCCCTCGTGCAACTTGAAGCTGTTTCATCTCATCCTGTCACTTGTTGGGAGATCAACTCCCACTTGGCTCCAGCCCTTGTGTTTGCAGAGAAGTTCAGGTGCCAGTGCCATTCCTAGACTGCAATGGATACAAATAGAGTAAAATGAACATTGGGACCACACCTGAACAGTTTTAGGAGCAACCACCCCATCCATACCCGAAGAAAGTAGAACTGTGCTGTGCAAATTGAGAGCCAGAACACCTCAGCATTTTCCCACCAGGCTGCACTAGCAAGAAATATTTCTGTCACTGGATGTTCTTGTTACAAGGTGTCAAATTTGGCTAACAAATATACTGCTCCTTTTTAATGTAGAACACGGCTGCACTTCAGTCAGCATTTCTCCCCTCATTAAAAAGTAAAACAAAACCTCATCAGCACAAGGTGATTTGCATACAGAGGCTTCCCTGCCACGTCTAAAACATGAAGTCATATTTCATTGAAAAACCCCCAAAAAGGATTATGTACTCACTTCAAAGGACTTATTTATTATTCAGCATTTGAGAGGTTAGTAAGAGCCCCAGAAGGATTTGCTGGATTTGTTTCTGCAAATACTGTCACAAATGTACTCCAGTCGTTTACTTTTGTGGTGCTTATTGTCATGGAAAGATGAAGTTAAAGGTCACACAGCCCTCAATCCACACGGAGGATCCTAAAAAAGCTTGGATAAGCTTCTTGCTGATGAATAGGAATCAGAGATATAAAATGTGGCAAAGCAGAGGTGGCCTTTGTCCAGAAGGCAGCTGCATTGTAGGAGGAACTTAAAAAACAGGACACACCAGGGAGCTTGGAGTGAGGAATTTTTGGTGTGTTTCCCTCCTTTTAAAAAGTTTTCTAATGAGCTGAGGATCATCCATCAGCCTCTTTGCCTCTTCCTTTTGTTTCTCTCTTTGTCCCCCTCATCATTCTCTTCAGTGCTATCAGCATTCTTGGCCACTCCTGGAGGGGCTCTAGGGATGGAGAGACACCAGTTAAAAGCTCTTTACTGCACATTTTACACATGTGCTCATACCCTGTATTTTCTAAACCCTTTTCCAAGTTTCATTCAACTACAGAGTCCGGATCTCAGGGGTAAATATGGACTCGAAGTAAAGTCCATTTAAACTTCAAGGCAAAAGGAATTTATAAGATATTGGACAGAGAAGCAGCATGATCAAAGTAAAACATCAAAAAAACCCCATTTTTTCCAGGTTCAACCTTTAGGTGCAAAGAAAAAGAACTTAAATTGGCAGGAGCACATTCCTGGTTGGTTTTTTCAGTGAAAGCAGCTCATTATTTGAAGGAAGAAACTCTTCTCCCAACCTAAAAGAAATGGAGATTTACAGTGCAGTCCCCACCTGGCTTGGGATGACAACAAGACTTTTCAACAAGAGATCCAAAACAGTCCCAGGGTCTGGAATACTTTGGTCTTAGAACCATAGAAAAGAATCACAGAATGGTTTGAGCTGGAAGGGCTTAAAGATCTCATTCCACCCCCTGCCGTGGGCAGGGACACCTTCCACCATCCCAGGTTGCTCCAAGCTCCATCAGCCTGGCCTTGGACACTTCCAGGGATCCAGGGGCAGCTAACTTCCATGTGTCACCTCTGAGGAAGGTGTTATCCATGCACTTTTCCCGTAGATGTTGGTGTGGAAAGCAGCTCAGGTCACAAACACCTGGCTGGGATTGAGCACAGAGCCTCCTCTGCTTGGCTGTTTTTACAGGCAGGGTCCCAGTCAATGTTTCTTGTAGTCAAGGAGAATTTGAGGTGAAAGGAATTTAAATTGTGTCCCAACAAAGCACTATGGCATGGAAACAGGATAGAGGGCTTGGATGCACATTCTGGATCTGGTTTATAATGAGAGGGTTTGGGGCCCAGGCAGTACTAAAAAGATTTCCAGGGATTTCAAGATCTCTTGGGTGAAGTTTCCTGTTACATGGGACTGCTCTACCCAGGCTGAACTGCACAGATTCGTGAGTGAAAAAAGCCCCAAGGATGATCATTAGTCTGTGGCTTTGCACTCTGCAGTTTTTTATGTTTACGTGCAGAATTGTGAGCAGTGGTAACAGCTTTGGCACCTTAAAGAATGTTTGTTATTGCCAGAGGAAATCCTGCATAACAAAGTGTTATAGGTTTATCACAGAATCCCAGAATGGTTTGGGTTGGAAGACACCTTAAAGCTCATCCAGTTCCACCCCTGCCATGGGCAGGGACACTTTCCACTGTCTCAGGCACCAAGCCCTGTCCATCCTGGATTTGGACACTTCCAGGGATCCAGGGGAGCCCTCAGCCCAAGTGAGGCTGATGTAGAGCATCCTCTGAGGTTCATATGCCAAACATCGAGTGTAAACCAATTCTTGCTCTTTTGGAACAACTGTTTTCCCAAGAAGGGACACTCAGGGGTGTCATCCAGCCTCTGAGAACCTGAACTTTTCAGCTGTGTGTTGCATTCACATGAGTATATCAAATATCATGTTATATCTGCACGGGCTTTGGAGTGAGCTCTAAAAAGCACATTGCTAACAGAGTGAGACTTGTTAAACTCAGGGCTTTAGCTCTTCCCTTCAAATAAGGGAAGAAATCTGTTTCAAGAAAAATGTCCTAGATACTGTAATTCCTATGGGGAAAAAACGGAAATTTATCTTCCATCTAAAAAAACTTTTGCTTCAGATGAGGCCAAGTGCCTTTGGTATTTATAGAGGAATGCTGGCAAATTTGGTTATGAGTGACAAAGAGGATGGGTAATCCTGACTGATCCTGAGGCTTCACGTCTTGAGAAAATCATATAAAACCTACTTCTTGAACAAGTTTCAAAATTTGCAATGAAACACATGAAGAGAGCTCTAAAAAGACAGTGGACACTGAGCTGAGGGGGGAAAAAAAAGACAGCAAGCCCACTCTTAAACCTGATATATCACCAAATACCACTGTGATAAATGCTGTAAAAATTTCGGGGGTTTAGGATGGACACATCAAAGAGGAAAAAGAATTTTACAACCTCATCTACCCTATGCTTGCTCTCATCTATTAACCAAGCTCCATTTATGTGTCCCAAAGCAGAGACAACCTTCTTTTCTCAAAATACCCTGCAAAAGTGGAAAAGGGAGAGGCTGACTTGAAAAGCTCTCAAACACTGTAACAGTAGATCAAGTGTATTTTAATTAGAAAAAGGTTCAGGCTGCAGAATACAGGTCTGGCCCTGGACCTAAACTGCTCTAACATGCAGCCTGGCAGTCATCTTTCAGCTGGGGCCTCTTACTTTTACTGTGGAAATAAAAATGAAAAAAATCCTCCACTGTAGCATTGGTAGGAGTCCAAATTGACAATAAAGTTGCTCGAGTTTCTTGGGATTTACCCTAACAGGAAGTTTTATCGTTGCACATCAGCGTTAGTCATGCCTCAGGTTATGAGTCAAGTCAAAATAAAGCAATCACCTCTTAAATTGTGGAGGGAAAAGAAAGTAAAAGTGAAATTTGGAGTATGCTGTAGTCAATAACCTGACGTTGGCTTTACCAGAAGGAGGGTGTCACCCAGAAAAGTGTCTGTAGGAATTCCAGTCTGTTTTATGCACACAATACACATTAAATAGCAATTCTGAGAAGTGCAGCCCTTAGGTAAACATAGTTCTTATTTGATTTGATTAGAAATTGAACTTTTAACCAATCATTTTTAAGGGTAAGAGGTCAGTAATTATTTTACTGTTAGATCTGGAGATTTCTGCCATCTGAAACTGGAGAAAAATCATCAGCTCTTCCTAACAGTAGGTTTCTTCTACATATGCTACATGAACTCAAAAACTCTATTGCTTTGCTGCAGCAGCTTTTTCTATTCTTTGAGTCTCTTTAGAGATAAAACAAGTTATTTTTTAGCAACCAGGAAGTTTACCTGAGCCACTGCAGAAAGCTCACTATAATAAAATACTATTTTATCAAAATTTGGCAAATTCCCTCTCCTCATTGCTGGCATTTGAATGGTAAAATATCCAATAATGCATTTTGATTTCCAATTGTTCTGGTTATTTCACCCCTTGGAATACCATAGCTCTACTCCAGATGTATTTTAATCTTCCTTACTGCCCCTGCCAAATTTCTGTTTCCCATTCTCTGGGCATTCTCATCATGAGCAATATGTCTATGTCACTTCCTCTCTGTATGTTCAGGCTTTTCCTTGACTCATGCAATCTGGAAGAAGCTAAGCCCAAAGGAAAATTCAAGCCCTTTAGGGTTGCTATTTTTAAATACAGGAACTTCCGTGGGGCTGTTTGAAAAGGAGATTCCTTTTGAAGATAAACAACATGCAAGAAATACCATTTGCAGCTCCTCTCCAAAGTCTCGTGTCCCAGCCCTGGAGCAGGTCAGCAAAAGTGACACTCCAAAAAGCATAAAATATCCAAAGAGAAGCCAAAGAGAATCAGGTTTCCACAGCCTGGGGTTTTGAATTATTTGCTGAAACATGTGGACTGTCCCCATTGATCATGGATGCCCTGGCACTGTTCCAGGCCAGGTTGGAGGGGGCTTGGAGCAACCTGGGATGGTGGAAGGTGTCCCTGCCCCTTGCAGGGGGTGGGACTGGATGGGCTTGAAGGCCCTTTCCAGCCCAAACCATTCTGGGATCCTGTGATCTGCATCACCAGGCTTCTTCCTCTCTCCCTCTCCTCCTCAAGGATTGCCCTGACCTGCTGCAGACACATCTTTGATCCCTAGGGATGCAAGGCCAACTGCCCATGAAACAAATCCTCTTCTTTCCACATCAAATGGGGAGGAAGGGAGGGCCCCTTTGAGCCCGGAGACAAGAGAGGCAAAGGTGTCCCAGGGGCAGCACAGACATCAGGAGTCCACGCCACTCCTTTTTGTTTTTCCTGGGACTCTGTGAATTGCCATCCCCTTTTAAACCAGCCCCTTCTGGCAGCCACACCTTGCAGTTCTGAGCCCTACCTGGACACAAGGTGATCCCACATTTAAAGCAGAACGAGTGGCAAACAGCAAGAACGTGTTCAGAGTGCACCAGGCTTCTCTGATGTGAAACAGCAAGAACCATCCAGGGAAGGCAAACACTTTGGGTTTCTGGCAGGATCTAAATGCATTCTAGCTGAGAATCCCCGTGGCATTCAGTGGTGCCAGGGTGCCAGGCTGTGTGCTGGCATCCCACTGCAGAGTAGAATCAGGAGTAAAACCCTGATGCTGCTCAGTGCCTCGATCCCACTCACATTCCTGTTTTATTACCACTTTTCTCTTGCTCTTGCCTAAACAAATGCTTCCAGCAGAAGCTTATCTTTGAAAATCTTGTGGTTTATAGTTTACTATGAAAAGTAATAGTAGATTTTTTTCTGTGCTAGCAGTATGTATTAAGTATTTTTCCATGTTATTAGGAGCCAGTTGATGGCACTTTTCCTGCTGCCTGACTCTCCTCTATCTGGACACTTATTTTTATGAAACTTTCAGGAATGTCGTATCTGAGATTTCTGAGATTGCTGCCCTCTGGTAGCTCTGCTTGAGTTAGACAACGGCTTGCAAGGATTGAAAGTGAACGACACACAAACAAAACACCCTTGTCTGATTGCAACATCATTTCCTAAGGAAATGATTTTTTTTTTTTTTTTTCCAGTCAAGCAAGAAAAGGCATGCTGGACTTCATGGCTCTCAGGGACTGTTCATCATCATGGCCAGAGCACAAGAATGTCTGATACTGTAGGTGAGTAGCTTTTGCTCTCAAGGCTCATTATTTACAAGGCAGTAACTCTGTACAGAGGTTCTAACCAGCAGCTGTAGCACTTCTTTATTCACAATGTAAATGTGCTGTGTAAATGCTTGTAAAACTTTATGAGCTCCATTGCCTCCAAGCACTTCCAGCCCAGGTATGGTTAATAAATCCTGCATGTGCACTGTCTCAAGCCCCTCCCCAACCTTCCAGGGCAATATTCCACAAGCAAAGAGCTCCCCTGCACCCACTGAGCAGTGTTAGGGGGTTTTTGTTACCTAGCCCTAAAAGACACGGTCCCCTTATAAGGAGCTGTACCAAAGATTTAATTAACTTTACTTTTTCCATACACCACCTGTGGCCTCCATCTCACACACTCCCGGCCTTATTTATGGAGCACCCACACCATCATCAATGATTTCTTTATTGCTCTAAGAGATTTTTTTAGGGTGAAAAGCAGCAGCCTGGCTCTCCTTGATCTTCTGAAGAATTCCCACTAGGTGGCACCGATATCCAACATTCCCTCTCCACCCCGCGTGTGAATTCCCCTTGCTTTGCTCCAGGTCTTCTCTCCCCTTCTATATATTTTTTTTTTCAGCATTTCCAAACTCTGAGCTCATCGGTTTTAATAACTACAAAAACAAACAGCTCCTGGGATCTTTTTTCCTGTTCTTACAGTGCTGGATGGATCCAAGCCAAAAGCCAACTTATGTTTTTTCCCAGGCAAAAAAGATCAATTTCCAGTGTGGTTTCTACAGCTGGTTCAGGAGTCTGACTGGCATAGCCATTAATTATTTCTTTTAGGACCTTCATAATTTGAATTCTTAGAGGATCTTTACTTTGTCATCCTCACTCATGTGCATAATAAACTTGACCTCTGCAGGAACACCCTGATCCCAGACAAAGCAGGGAGCTGGGAAACAGGGAAAGCTGTGAGGAAAACTGATGGAGCAGTGACTGAGAGCTGCCAGCAGCCATTCATCTTCCAGGAAATAAGAGAATTCCTCAAATGAGGCTTTGGTAGCAAATAAAACACAATAATTCTTTCAACAGGAAGTAGTCAAAGAGTAATTCTCACTAATAGGTCTGAAGTAATTTTGGATATCTTTCAGAAGAGACAGATTTTTCAGCATGTCTTTCTCAAATTCAGCCCTTTTCTCCACTCCTCCATACTCTTATATGTTCCCCAAAAAATATGTAGAATTTCTTTGGACTGGAACTAATTTTAGTTTGTAATGTAACAGCAAAGTCTTTCCAAGACTAACAATTATATTCCTGATGAATAGGAAGAAGCTAGAAGTCAATAACTCCAATTAAATTAAAATTACTATTTGGGGATAAGTCTGTAACTGACTGGAAAAACAGCTTCTGTTTCTGAGTCTGCCAGGCCATGATAATATCATTAACAGAGATAACAGTCCCATGAAAATGAATGTGGATATGGCTGTTGAAGTCCTGAGTTCATTTTAAGCTCATTTAAAATTCTTTATCTACATTTCTTCAGATTTTGAACATAAATTCCAGAGTGGTTGTTTTTCTCTCCTCAAACTGACTTTACATGGTAAGAGTTTCCAAACTCCATTTGAAAGTCTCCATTTCAGATCCTTTAAAATTCACAAGGATATCCCAGACATAAACATCAAGGAATGTACATTAGTTCATCACTCACTATCTTACAGTGCAATGATAATGTAAACAATTATGAAGATGGGATTTCTGGAAGGCCAGGCAGCTTTACAGCTGTGGGATATCAGACCCTGGCTTTTATTCAGGTGCTGGGAAAACAAAGATTGTGGGGAAAAAGTGGATAAGTGTGACAAGCCTGGAAAAAGCAGGGGATGGAGTAATTCAAAATTCACTGACCTATTTACTCCTGCATCTGCCATGGCCTCCAGTCTGGACAGCCCAACGGGAAATGCACCAGGAAAAAGCAATCACTGGAGATTATCCCATGTATGAGACAGAAGCAATGTCTGCAGTCAGCCTGCCCAAGCTCAGCAATTTCCTCCAACTCATAAAAAGCGGAATGCAACTGCTGTCCTTTGAAACAGCAAGGTGTGGAAGCCTCCTTCCCCGGCAGATAGGACAGAGAATTCCCCAAAATTCCAGGCACAGAGAACCCACCAGGCTCCCGTGTCCGTGTCCTTACACCTGCCTGGTGCTCCCCCGGGAGTCAGGGGATTTTTCTGCCATTTCGGATTTTTCCTCCCCCCTTCCCACCTGGCTGCAGGCACAGCCCCAGGGCTCTGATGTGCAGTTGTTCATCCTCGGGGCAGCCCGAGCTGTTGTTTGTATTTCACCCACTGGTTCAGAGGGATCTGCAGCAGCAAAAAACCACACAGAAGCAAAATACAAACAGATCCCTGTGAAAATGCACAAAATGTGGTCAGTGTCAAAGGCTCAAATATCCTGCCCCTTAATTATAGGAGTATCCAGATTATTATTAGCACTCATTCATTATTAGTTTTCTTTTTTGTTCTTCGGGAACAGGAGTTTCCAATTGCGAATTTCTCATCAGGTGAATGACCTGACCACTTTAAAGTCAATTCACTGTTTAAAATATATAGGATCCTACTCTTTATTTTAGGTGCTACTACTGTTTTTATGGAAGATGTCATGTTAAGAACAATGGAGCATGTAATGGCATGAGGAGAGGGGTTTTTTCCTCTGGGGATTGCAACAAAAGGCTGATCAAATTTCAGTGTTTCTTAGAAGTTGCTCTGCCTTGACAGGCCCCATCACAGGATACACTGGAGTTCAGCTGTGGGGACTGCATGGCAGTGACACCAAGTCACATCTGGCCATTCCAGTGCATCCTGCATGTGTAAAGTGAATTTGTAGCTCTGTGGCAAATACAGCAACACTGCTTCCAAGTCCTGCTACAACAGCTGTACATTTGAATGCATCTACTTACCTGCATGAATTATTCACTAAGGATAATGGTTTTGAGCCAGTAAAATGACAAGACTGTTTTAAGTCAGGAAGCACCAGAAACAAGATAAAGTCACAGTGTAGCCTTCTCAGTCATCTCCACCAAGAGCCACATTTCTCACCTCAGTGGGGACTTGTTTAAATTACTCTTTGTACCTCACAGAATTCTCTCACCAGTGTTTCATCCCCATTCCCACGATGAAGCTGAAGGATTTACAGACAGGTGTCCTTATGTGCATCCATGAAGTAAAAGTCAATCATCATGTCCTATTCCACATCCAGAACTGGGGGCACCAGAACATAAATGTCAAAGCTCTGATAACTTGGAGTGTCCAGTTTGGGATGCCTTATATTTGATTAATTTTTCCCCCAGAAAATTAAATAGCATTGAACTTTCTATATTAAAACACAGCCCTCCTGTTCTCACCTCCACTCTGGACATCAGCAAACAAGAGTGCAACTGATCACTCAGACATAACTCAGCTATAAAAATCCTGACTTCCCCCAATGTCACAAAAAATATGACCTTAAGCAGGGGTAAATTAAATTTTCCCAGGAGCATTCACCTCTTCAAGTCCAATCTTTTTATTCCTGCAGCTCCTGATCACTAATAGATGATACTGCATGTTAAAATAATCCTTCTACATCTTAGCAAGCTTTAGCCACTGGACAAAAAGGTTCAACATCTGCAGCTGGAATGTATTTTGTAGCTGGAAAGGTAATAATAGATTCCTTGCCAGGACATTCCTTAACTGCTGGCAGCCAAAGGAATGGGCTGTGACTTGTGTGGGACAACTCTCACTGTGCATTTCCATCGCTTGGGATCCCTGATCCATTGGTTAGGAAGATTAAAATAAAGTAAAAATAAATAAAAGACAGGAAGATTAAAATAAAGTAAAAATAAATAAAAGACCTTCTGCCTTATCTGTTCAGCTGCTGTGCTCATTGCACCGTTCTGGAAAAACTCAAAGCTGCTCAGTGATCATTTTTATTAGAGATGTAACAATTGTGGGATTGAGTTTATTAAAACTAAATGACAGAAAATACAAGAAAATTATCTTATGAGAAGGAAAATAAACAAAGGAAACAAGCAAACCAAAAAATGTAGTTCTGTGGTGTCCAAATTCCAGAGGGATGCACTTCCCAGATGAGAACCTGTGTCTGAAGGAAATGGGACTTTTCTGACATCTCTCCACTGCTTGGGTTCTCAGTTATCCAAGTCTAGGAACATGGAACTTGCAGGGTTATAATTTACATATTTCTCAAAACTTAGAGGAACTTCACTTTGCTCAACGTTTCTTGGTCAGATCTGATGGAATTGGCCAATGCTTTGGCCAAGGGCTGGTGCTGAGCAGCACAAACTCACGGGCAGTTGGGTTGCACAAGCTTCCCTTGCCTGGGAAATGAAACCAGAGCTGACAAATGGCTCTGTGTAAATTCCTGCCACCAATTCCCTCTGCAGCCTCCCAGCTCCCCACGGCTCGGAAACCACTCATCCCTCATCTCTCCTGATTAGATCAGTAATGTATCCAGAGATTAGGCCAAGTCACATTTCTCTCCCAGCAACTAATTTAATGCTTCTTAAGATATTACAGCATCTTTTAGGTCCAAACCTTTCTATTTTGGGACTTCCAATTCAAATTTGCCTAATAGCTTCGTATAGTAGTCCCTTGCTCCCAATAAATTCCTCATTTCAACTTTAATTGGTTTGTTCATGGAGAATCACAATTTACACGAGCTGAAGAGATCTATCACTAGCAGCTACTGAATATAAGAAATATTTGATTAAACCAAATGAGATAGTAATTTGCTTTTTTTCCCCTAGTATTTGCTAATGATATTGCCAATTTCTACTAGCAGTTAAAGTATATTTACACCATAATCAATTAAATGTATTTGGAATAGATATTAAATAACACTGTGGGTTCAGCATCCTTCTAAATTTACATTTTATCATTTTAAACATTTTAAAATGTCAGCCAATTGTTCTCTAGTGCAAAGTAATCAAAACTAGAGATACAGACTGGTTTTATGAGTGGTGATGTAAGCAACAAGAGGAAACATAAAAAATTAAATTATTTAAAGAGCTGTAATACTGAAGTATAAATCACCCCCAGTGATTTGAAAGTCTCATCCAAAAATAAAGAATTATCTCATTTTACTCAGCCAAGCTCAGCCTGAAGAGCCTGGAAATGGAAAAAGCACAGGACAGCTCCAAAGGAGTTTGATAGAGGGAGGGGAGATGGAGATTGGGTGATTAAGAAACTTCCTAGAAACACTTTTGTGAAAGAAATGGATGCTCTAAACCAGCATGAAAATACCTCAACTTGAAACACCCATGGTTGGAACAGGGAAGATTTTAAATCGTTTTAAAGCCAGGAAGCCCAGGAAGCTTCCTAAAGACAAGGGAGGTCATGATTTTTTTTTTTTTTTAAATCATCACTGTTTCAAAGCAATTACAGTTCCTTCCGGGGTGTCTAACTCATAATTTCAAACACTGTAGTTCTCAAACTGAGAGCAAGGGATTCCATTAAATGAAAATATATCAAACAGATATTTGAAATGCATGTAGAAATCATATTAGCTTGAGGTACTGGCTGCTATTAATTACTGGAATATGCAGAATATTTGAATAAAAATTTCTTAAGCTTCTTTGATGTTGTTTTTCTATTCAGGCCAGAATAATGTCTATGCAAAACACAGATTTATGAGTTAAACATATTGAGGAAAAAAATAACTTTGGCGTATTAATTTGAGTTCTTTGCTTATTCTTTTAGTTTAGCTTGAGAGTTGGTTGGGTTTTGTTTGTCCTGTAATAAAATACACTAGGAGAGGGAGCTGTATTTAGGTTAAATCTGAATTTATGCTGATGGAGTATATGTCTCATGTTTTTCAGCACCACACAGGGATTTGGGAGCACTGAGTTAGGATGGCACAATTTTGGGAGCCTGAACTGAGATGCACCAGTGGCCTGGGATGGGCTATGGGGGAAGAAAACACCAGGGACAGCGAAGGCTGTGACAATCAACACCCAAAACAAAGTGCAGCCAACAAGCTCTGAAATAAATAGATTAATGTGATGAGTAGGTTTAGATGGGATAATGGGAATTCTTCCTTGTGAGGGTGTGGATCCCTGGCAGCACCCAAGGCCAGGCTGGACACTGGGGTTGGAGCAGCCTGGGACAGTGGAAAGTGTCCCTGCCATGGCAGGGGTGGCACTGGGTGATCTTTAAGATCCCTCCCAACCCAAACCATCCTGTGAACCCACGGACACATCGGGTGCTTGGCTACGAGCGGCTCTTCGGGGCCTTCCCGGTGCCCCCGAGCCCAGACGGTCCCGGCGGTGCCACTGGGGCACGAGCTGTGTGTCACCCCCCGTGTCAACCCCGCTGTCACAGCCCCGCTGTCACAGCCCTGGTGTCACAGCCCTGGTGTCAGCCCCCGGTGTCACCCCGGCTGTCACAGCTCCCGTTCATCACCACAGGAGGCCCGTTCCCGAGGCGGCCCCGCACCGGGGAATGCGGGGCCGAGGGAATGCGGGGATGAAGGGAGGAGGAGATGAGGAGATGAGGAGATGAGGAGATGAGGAGATGAGGAGATGAGGGATGCGGGGCTCAGGGGCTGCGGGGCTCAGAGGATGCGGGGCTCGGAGGATGCGGGGCTCGATGCGGGGTTCAGGGGCTGCGGAGTTCAGGGGCTGCGGAACTCAGGGGATGCGGGGCTCAGGGGCTCAGGGGCTGCGGGGTTCAGGGGCTGCGGAACTCAGGGGATGCGGGGCTCAGGGGATGCGGGGCTCAGGGCTGCGGGGCCGCAGCTGGAGGCTGAGGGGCGGGCGGGAAGCGCGGCCCGCTGCGGACGGACGCGGCGGGCACCCAATGCGCTCCGGAGGGAGGGCAGAGCCCCGCGGCCCGACCCAATGAGGCCGCGCCCGGAGCGGGACTTCCTTCGGGGATCCCACGGCAGGGGAGCCGCGGCCGAGCGGGGACACGTCAGTTCGGGGCCGGGACCTGCCTTTGTTCCCCGCAGCCCCGGCCCTGCAGCTCTCCCCGGGCCACAGGGACACGGAGTATCCCCGGCATGAGCCCCGCTGCTGCCCGCACCGCTGAGACCGCCCCGGGCGCCGCGGCCGTGGCCAGGGGCTGAAACGCTGGCCCAGCCCCGCCTCCACCGCTCCTCCTTCCCTTCCTCCTCCTCCTCCTCCTCCTGCTTCTGCTCCTCCCGGGGCCTCCGATGCCGCCGCCTCCAGCCCGCTGCTGAGCCGTGACGGGCGGGGGCCCTCGGGACCCCGCCGGGGACATGGGCAACGGGATGTGCTCCCGGAAACAGAAGCGGATTTTCCAGACGCTGCTGCTGCTGACCGTGGTGTTCGGGTTCCTGTACGGGGCGATGCTCTACTACGAGCTGCAGGGCCAGCTGAGGAAGGCTGAGGCCACGGCGCTCAAGTACCAGCAGCATCAGGAGTCGCTCTCGGCTCAATTACAAGGTACTCCCTCGGCAGGAGCCTCTGCTGCCCTTCCCCAAGGCTTGCAGAACACCCTCCTCCTCCGGTTGTCCAACCTCTCTCAAAGTTTTGCTCCTTCTCCCCCTTCTCCCCCAGCCTGTGGGGTTTTGGGGTCCCCCCGCGCTGGAATCCCAGCCCCGCCGAGGTCAGGGTGAGGTTTTTGTCCTGCATTCCTAGAGAGCTCTCCTGCCCTCACATCCTGTAGTGACTCCTATTCCCAAAGGACTGCACATCACTTGGCAATTCCTGGCATAAATGGGAAAGGCAGGCGTGCACTGCAGACCGTGTCCAGTCTGGGATTTTTGTGGGCTTCTCTGTTGTCTTGCAGGGTTTTATGTTGAGCATCCATCTGCAGCTCCTGGGCAGCATAAACCTTAAATAGCTCCAGGAGGAGAGTATTCTAATAAAGTGGTTTTAAAGGGTGATTTAAAAGTAAAGTTCAAGTAAGTTACTTGAGTAAGACTGTTCTACTGCTTTTGGAATAACTTTGAATTTCTTGGCTTAAAGGTGCCACATCAATACAGATCCTTGTGTATCTTGGTTTAAGGATGCAGCAAATGTGGGTGTCCTGTAGTTGAAGATGAAAAGTTGCCCCCGTCTGACATCTGCATGTCAAGAAAATCAGAAGCAAAGCAGCAGGGATGTACCTGAGACATCAGTGGTCTGGGAAGTGAAAGACCTCAGCACCTCTCTAATTGTTAAATGTGAGGTTATCAGGTCAGCACAGACAAAGCCCAGAGCCAAGTCAAGTTTTCTTTCTCAAAATAGCTTGAAAGAAGAATCAGAGGAATCTGCTGTAGCAGCACTAAACTTCAGAGTAATCCTCAGGCATCCTTTTCCCTGTGGAAGCATCCATCAAAGCATGCCTGGCAGCACACAGTTTGTGTGCAGAGAGCACAGAGTTGGGTTTATGCTGTTAGATCTTTACAGTGATTTGTTCCTTCAATGTGTTTAGTCACCAGCTGACACCATCCTTACTTAGTATTACTTAGTATTTCAATTTCACACCGTTTCCAGGTAATACCAGGCAGCTCTTTGCCAAAAACCTTCATTTTAGACACAGAAAAGGTGTAAATGTTTGGCTGGGAAGGGAGTGTGTGGCAGATGGCTAAAGGGCTACTCTTGCTAGGCTGTGCATCTGCCAACACAGGACACAGGAACATCTTGTTCTCAGGCTCAAATTTGAGAAGTTGGCTTTTTCTGTTGCTCTGGCTTTGCCAAAGAGGAGTGTGCAACTAACTTTATCCTGACACAGAGGAGAGATTCTCTGGATCAGGTATGTGAAGTCTGGAATGTTGGTTTGAACTTTCCATGCTTGAAACATGATTTTGAGTAGCCATCATCTATCCCAGCATGTTCATGGAAGCAGCAGGCAATTGTGGGAGCTGCGTTTTCTGTAATTCTCTTGCTTGTTTGAGTGCATCAATGAGAAATGTGAAATATGGGCTAGGATCTGATAACATTAATAGATTTGATGATCCATGCAATAAGCTCACATGGTTCTGGGATCCATGCCAGTGTATCAAGCCCATTAAGCAGGAGAATTTATCTATGGCAAGTACAGTAGAAGTAAACCCTGTTTAAAAAAATAATCACTGGCAATTAAGTCACAGAATAGAAGGAAAAGTAAAATGTAACAATAAAAAAGCAGTCCTTTAAATTTTCCTGTGTTCTGGAAGCAGCTGTTACACCTAAAAGAGGGTGAGAGCCCAGAGAAATACTAAATGCAGCAGCAGCCCCTAACTGCCTAATGTCCCACTAAAGTAAAGGGAAGTTATTCCTGAGGACTCCAGAGGATCTGGGAAATAAACTTTTCTTCCCTGCCTTTCTGCAATGGCCTCCCCTGCACAATCACCTGGGGTTTTGCAGTAGGAGTTTGTTAATAAGGAGAACACAGGGAATTCAGAGCCTGTGTCTAAACCCAGCTCACCTAGAGGGACACAAGCTGAGTCTGATATCCACCACCAAACCCATTCCTGAACCTGTCCTATTTAACTCTTTCTTATGGAAAAACAGGAATGAGTTTTCTTTAAGCAGAGACTTGGAAACAACATAAAATGCTGACAGTAAATCCAGTTTGCAGGTGCAGTATCTGACTGCACTTTGAACTTTTTTTGATTTTAAATGACCTGGATTTTAAATCAACAATGTTCCTGTTGCCAGAAAAAAAACCTGTGAATATCTGAGCTACATCTCTTGGCTGTCCAGAGATTATTCTTTGAGTTTATTGCTATATGAGAACAATAAAATTAAAGTATTGTGTTGTTAAAGTAATGCAACTTATCTTTTCCATGTGACATAACCAGTTTCTCTATAGATCCTGGTCTAGAGATAACTTGAGGGCCTGAAATATGATGGAAGCACTATGAAATCTTTTTAAAAGAAACCAGTTAAAGGGCAAAGTTAAAGAAGAGTGCTGCAGCAACAAGGATTGATTTCTTGGTGTTCACAGCTCTCCTGGGTGATTGAATAAGACTTGAAAGCTGAGCAGAACAGGATACCCTGGACTTACATTTCCTGAACAACCATTTCATCAGAAGGCTTTTACAGGTTTAAATGTAAACTACAAGAATAAAAGGCAACTTCTGAAAGTGGTGTTTTTGAGAATGCTGAGGCTGTATTGTGGCAGGCTGGCTGTGCCCCTGGAAGTCTGACTGGAGTGAATCTCTTGCAGGACAGTGAAGTTTCATCTGTTGTCTGACTCTTACAGCGTTTTGTTGTGACTGCTGGAGCCTACAAAGGCAGTTGTTTTCCTGATTGCACACAGAGGGGCTTGGGAGTGCAACTTGAGTCCATTTGTGAAATGCCTGAGGTTTATGGGCACTCCTGAGTTTATGGACACAGTGGCACTTTAGGACCTGTATGCCTTTGGTCTGCCCAAAATCTGAATCAAGATCCTCAGCTGCAGCTCAGAGTGCAGCTCCCTTCACTCCCTGCTGTCCTCTCTACTATTTTTCATGTTTTTATGGGTTTTTTTTTTTCATCTATGTAGATAGTAACAACCTTCTTTTTGGTACTTGCCAGTTCTTCGTGCCCGAATGAGCTGTTCTTTCTGTTTTTCCATGAAAAGCCAGCTGTCTTAGATTTTATATGTTTCATTGCCTTATTTTGCTCATGGACAGCAACACATGAAGGAGACTCAGTCTCCTGGGAATACATGTGGAAATACCAATACATGTGGAAATAGCCCAGATCACTGGGGCATGGTGCAGGAAGAGTCTCAGAATCATTAAACACCTGATCTGAAGAGAGCTGTACGTGGCCATGCTTTTGGAGCTCTCCTTCATGTTCACAGCTTCAGCCACTCTGCTGAGAAATGTTTGTGCTCCTTGGAATAAGCCCAGGGTACAGAGGGAAGGATGGCAGACCTGGGAAACACAATAACTGGGTTAGAAAGGCTGGGATCTTAAACTCACCCTCTTTAGAGGATGAGATTGCAGAGGATTTTGTAGAAGAATATCAAACTTTGGCATTTTTCTCTAACAAAGTTCTGAGCATGGAGAAAGTAGGGCTGCTTTTGTAATCCACAAAAGGAATACCAGGGGCAAAATTTAGAGATGACACAAAATTTTTTGACTGCTGAGAAAACCTCAAGTCATTGTTATCTCTAAGGTCTTTCATAGAGAAGCTGATCTTCCCAGTAAGCTGATTATTTTCAAGTCTCATTCTTTGAGCACTATATACATTTGAAACATGGAGATAATCTTACTTAGTATTTCTTAAAGTGATAAAAGCAAAACTTGATGCTCTTTGCCTTCTTTGAAACTGTCAAACTGTCTTGAGCTATTGGCCATGCAGGAACAGGCTTCAGTTGCTAGAAAAGAACCACACTGGGAGCTGCAGGTGAGCCTGGTTGTACCTGTGACTGCTGCAGGATTGAAAGTATCTACAGACGTCTTCTTAGCCCTTGCAGCTTCTGTCTTCTCATCCTCTGGGTGTTAAGTAACCCCTCGTGTACTATTTTAATCTGCTTAATCTCTTTTAATCCCTAATCCTGATAACAAGCTGCAGTTAGTGCCTCTTACTACCTGGATCTTTTCTGCTCTTCCTGTGAGTCTTAACGTGTCTGATGGCTTTGTGCAATCTCTGTGTAGCCTGAGACTGTCCTGTGATCTGCAGCAAGCCCAGCAAGGACTCTGGACTTGAGAGTTTTCCCTACTGTGGACAAGGTGAGGATTTCCTCAAAGCTTTCTGATCCAGTGCTAGGAAGCACCACTTGTAAAGCAAATGCAGATTCTTCTGTGCCTGTTATGCCAATTGCCCTAAATCAAGGCTCACTGAGGGGGTGGCCTGCTGGGAGCTGGTCAGATCTATGGTAATTTTGTGTGTGTGGAATTGCACAATGCACTGATCTAGAGCACAGTTCTGTGTCACTTTAGTGGTTAATATTTATCATATCTGCATGCAAAGTGCACAGATGCCAAAGCTGCTGAAATCACCCAGTTCTGGGTGTACTTTGTTATTACAACTCTCTTTTACAGTGCCTTAAACTTGTACCTTGAGTTGGCAGAGCTGGGAAGAAGCAGAACTGCTTTTAATGGCTTCTTTTTCACATACCTCAGACAAGTAGAGCTGCATCTGCTGCAGCTCCTGTGTGTTTAGTTGTTCTTCCTAATAACTGAATCCTGAATTCCCCTCATTCCTGTGACTTTCAGGTTGCACATAACACTGCAGCACTTTGATGGTGTTTTGTTGCTGCCTCAGAGATCCGTGTTGGAGCAGAGATTGCTGCTGTGTGTACTTCCCTTGAAATGGCAAGTGCAGCATCCCAAATCCTGCTGCCTGGCTTCCTGAAATGGAAAGCTTTGGTTTGTAACCTCCTCTGAGCACCTGGCTGTTGTACCTCCATTCACATTTTCAATGGGTATTTAATGTTCTAAATACTTAAAACCCATGAAATGCTTGAAATTGTGCAGAATTTTAGTATGGAAGAGTTATGTGGTGTAATCTATATTTATATATAAATATGCATTTGCATGTACTGTAAGTATGTATAAACTAAATAGATATGTGTCTGTTTTGCAGCTTAACCTCACAATTTTGGGTTATCAGGGATTATCCAGCTTTTTCTCATAACCCAAGTACAGAAAAGGAACTGGAGCTCTGTTCAGAGCAGTTAACTCAGGGAAGTTTGTTTCCAGGTCCATAGCAGAATTTCCATGCCCAGCAGCTGAACTTGAAAGATAAATTGAGCACGTGCTCATATTTATATTTTCTCATTGCTGTAATCCATGCCCAAGTGCCCTTTCCTCGTGGGCATAGCAGTTCCAGGATACATTTCTCCCAGTGCTGCAGCATTCCCTCTGCACCCAGCTGGACTGAGGATCTCGGGGCAGTCTGAAGGAATATTGAGCAGAATGAGGAAATGGGGTGGGTTTGTTCCCCCTCCCCAGTTTGACACAAGGCCAACGTGATGCAAAATAGATGCAAATATTTGTCACTGATGATGATTTAAGCCTCCTAAAGCTTGTCAGTGATGGAGCTGAGTGGACACTTCAGAGCTGGGACAGCGGGAGGCAGGCAGGATGGGTTCACGGTGGTGAGTTTGCATTCTGGCTTCTTGGACAGTCATCCCCTGCCACATATTCCTGCCTCACTGAATTCCTGAGCCTTCAAAATGACGTTCCAAGCACATTGTTTCACTGGGCTGGCTGTTTGCTTGTCAGCCTGTGACTTTGGGTGGGGCGCCTTATGAGTAAGGCTTCCACCCTCTCAGAGATTTGAGTGCCCATTATAGCATCTCTGCTGTGCTGGTGAGGATATTGCCAGCAATTTGTGGCTAACAGAGTTCACTTTGCTCCTTTTGGAATGGGATCCTTGCAGGGAAAAAGTCATTTAATCTGCCCTGCTGAAAGTCAGGTGCTGCTTTGAGGTTTGGTGGTAATGAAAGCTAAATAAATCAGATTACTGGGAAAAAAAATGAGCTCTAGAGAGCAAGTAATTAAAGCTGAATCCTTCATTGGGTGATTTTTTTGGGATTTTCAGGATTCAGGGGCATGAATTTCTAGTCATGTCAGAGCCTGAGGTGAGCACTTGAGGAATTCAAGCTCAGATGCTGTCCTTGTTTAAGGAATGGTCTTGGGAGCCGAATGCATTTCTGATCTTTTTGTGGTCATGTAGCACAACCCAAACCTCTTGAAATTTTCTACTATGTATTTTTAATTAATCAATAAAAGCAACTGCAATTGTTCCACTCGTCCTCTATGTTTCCCCCCTCCCCTAAGGTATCTGAAATTCGCCTGCTATCTTATTTTCCTGGGGTGACTCAGATCCCACAGTTTGGCAGTCATTTCCAGGGCTGAATTCCAGAGATGATGAGAGAGGTATGGGCTGCCTGAGCTCCTGGAGGGCAGAGTAAGGAGCCTCCTGCTTTCCACACCACCACACTCAGCAAAGCCATTTCCAGTCAAAAAATGAATCACAGACTCTTGATTTCTGGATGCAGTTTGTGCATCTATAGGTTGGGCATTTTTTTCCAAGCTGTGTTTTTTACTAATTTCTGAATATAGATATTTATATTCATCCTGACACCGTGTAAATACAATCACTAGACCTTCATAAAATTGAAAAAAGTGTAAAACACTTTTTGAGAGAAAGAACAGGCCCCTCTTTCCTGGAGCTGAGGATTGAGCAAACCCAGAGATTCAGAGGTGATGTGAGAAGAAAACTGTTGTCTCTGCAGCTTTTATCAATGTTTATGTGTTTTTCTGCTAATTTTAGTCTAGAATCACTACACAGGTTTTCTTTGCACTATTTGCACTATCTTCACTCAAAAAAAGCAAAAAATCTTTTTATCATCTACTGGTGTATAGAAAACAGCAATGCCAGGTGGGATGCTGATCCCACCCATGGTACTAAGGTTTGGAAGAAACCTTTTGTGGAGTACTGGAAATCATTTCTGGAAAACATGATCTCCTTCCTGATAAAAGTCAGCTCTGAATTCTATCTGTGAGGGATTAAATATTTAATCACATTTAATACCCCTTCTCCAACTTATATTTAGCAGCAGCTATTATAGTTTACTCCTGGAACATGATAAATCCTTCCTTCTGTCCCAACTTATCTTAAATCTGTTGTTTCCTAGAGGTGTTATTAACTTCTAAGAAAGGCAGAATGTGAGACTGGGTGCAGTAAAAGGATTCTATTAAATGTAGATGTTTGCTCCAGTTTAGAAATTAATTTTCCTGTCATCCTTAAAATTGAATAGAGGCCACAATGATCTCTTAGAAATACAAGTGTGTGTTTCTGGGGTAAAGTGCATTAATGTGCCAAATTCTCCAGCATTTCTCATTTTTCAGAACTGCAGTGAAGGCAAAACTAGAACTGCTTACTGGAACTTTTTAGTTTGAACTTCTTCCTGGAATACTGAGTAATTCAGAGGAACAGGTTTATTTTAATTGATAGGTCATTTTTGTTGCAGGATCTCTGAAAGCACATTATGTGTTCTCTTAAAAAAAAAAACCACCTGAATGTAAAGATCCAGATATTAAATACAAACTTTTCAAGTTATTTCTACTCTGAGCAAAATAAATGATTAAGGAATTCAGTCAAAGCAGTGGTCATTTTTAAGCACAACTGCCAATGCATGGTGTGGTTTTCCAGGAGGAATTTGACATGACTGGTTGTAATTAGACAAAACCATTACTTGATCATGTGAGTAAATTGCAAAGTGTAGGAGTTTGTTTGGAAGTAAAAGTAATTCTCATAGTCCACACAGTGCCAGCTGTGGTTTGCAGAGAGCAGAATGAGAGCAGTCCATCCCTGCCTGGATGTTCCACAGTGAAGCCTCACACACAATCATTTTCACCTGACCTTGGCTTCTATTTCTGCCCTTTTTGTGGAATTTCAAACCAGAAAACTTCAAGGACATAAATTTATTAAATGGCTTCCATATTTTGTTCAATATATTGTAAATATTGTGGTTTGGGGCAACCTGGTCTAGTGGAAGTGAAGGTGTCCCTGCCCATGGCAGAGGGGTGAAACAAGCTGAGCTTTAATGTCCCTTCCAAGCCAAACCACTCTATGATAAGTAGATGTTTTTTGTAATGTTGTTTTCTTGCTCTGTACTTAAACCAGAGATTTCCTAGTCTTTATTGTGAGAATACTTCCATTTTTTCCAAGATATTTGCAGTGTCACTGGAATATCCATTTATTGCTAAACCCTCAGTTGGGTGTCTGAAATAGATGGAGCTCACACTGTGATGCTGAGGCCAGCATGGTTTGTACCATGGTGGGGAATCCTGCTGCTGCAGTTTGATAATCTGTTGCTGATAAGATTATCAGTAGTGAAATCGGTGGATCTTGTTTGAAAGCAGATTCACTGGTTTAAATACAGGGCTGGAAGCTTGGGGAGCAGGTCTTGTTACAATAATAATATCTCCTCCCAGCATGGAATGTGTCAGAGGAGTCATGAAATGTCATCTGAAGTCAAAATTTTAATTATTGTAGTTGGATTAGAGAATTTACCCTACACTCCATGTTGAAGGGATTCCTCTTTGACTCGTGGAAATGCTTTACTCCCAGCAGGAAAGCTTTTTCCATGGGTTCACATTTTAAATGGTTCTATTTGCAGGGACAGGAATGGGGAATTAGCTATTTTTATAGGAAGTTTATGTTGTGCAGCCCTTCACAGTGTCACTAGAGAGGTGCCAGTGTGGTTTACCCCATGCTGCTGGTTCACTTCAACTCTGCCACAGTGTGAGGGAAAACAACACTGAGTGTTGCCAAGACTACTGAAATCTGCTGGTTTTAAATGAAAGGTATTACTGTAAGCTCAGAGAAAGATTTCAGAATTGTGTAAAAAGCAGTCATGTTGAAATTAGTAAAATTTATTGTATCATGTATGTTTAAATCCCAACGTAATCTTAATTTTCCAGGGAGCTGGGGCACTGGATCATCCTTCTGACAGACCAAATAGCTAAAGTAACAGAGGCACGAAATTGCTGATAATGTAAACTAGGAAATGCTTTCTTGTAAATGTACAATAATGGCTTATTTTGCTTAATAATAGCTTTATTGCTTAGAGAGGCAAAGATAAGAGAAGGAACCTTGAATGTTAAATAATCTCTGTTTCATCACCTCCCTGACTCCTGTGTTGTAATTAACGTTCAGCACTGGTGGAAGTGGTGCAATGTGGGAACACGCTGGGCATTCCACACCTCCCTTCCTTTTCTTTATGGGGAAAATCTTGAGGACTTGATTTTATTGAGAGGAGTTCCAGGAATTTCAGTGTTTCCCTATTGAAGGTGAAAGGTCCTTTATTCATCTCTGAGGTTACCAGTTGAGTTTCTGGGCTCTCTGAGTTTGTGGGTCTTTGTTCATTTGTGTAGGTTACATTCTATAGGTAATTTCAAGAAATAAGCTGACACCTGCAGTAATTTCACCTTTGGAATAATGCCTATTAGCCATTAAGTAGCAACATTTCCCCCCCCTTTTTTTTACCATTCTATTAAATACAATGTAGAAATAAAGTTCAATTTTTTGTGCAAAGATCAGTGCAAAATTAAAAGCTTACCCTAGGAAAAATGATTTGTGCATCCCAGCAGTGGGATTTTGTCAGATTCCTTATATAGGTTCCACCCCCTACTGGGGTGGATTTTCTATAAAACCTGTTTTTCAGTGTGTTTATTTCTTTCAGATTCTTGCTCAGACATCTTATATGGCAGTGAAGAAGGAGAAATTCGTGCTGTAGTAACAAGCCCTTTGTCTGGGCTCTTCCTAAAATTCCTAACTGGTAGAAATAATTCAGATTTATAGGAGATAATCTCTAATATGTATTTATAAAATCTGACCTGCAACCTACTCCCCGAAGGAGCAAGTGAGAAAACATGGGAGCTGTGCTTTGTTAATAATTATTTTTAATCAACACCTTCAGTACATTGCACTTTCTGGACTTTCATCAGAGAGAAGGATGCTAGGCCAAGCAGAAACTGGGCTCAAAGGGCAGAGGTGAGGGAGGAGGTTTTTCCTCCTGAGGAAGAAAAACTGAGGAGCTGTTTTAGGACTTCTGCTTTGTCCCAGTGTTTCAAGGATTAGCACTCAGCAGGTGGAGGGGAGGATGCACTGCCGTGTTCAGACCCTGCAAGTGCAGGGTGGAACCCAGAGCTTGGCAGGGATTCTCTGAGAGGTCCCTAAACCCCAAATCCTGCCTCCCCCTGCCCCTTTCGCCCCTGCCCCTGTGGTGGGTTTGCTGTGCAGAGTTCCCCCCACGCTGGTTAAAGCACTGGGAGGAGCTGTGGAAGGTGCACTTGCAGATGGAGAAGTGGAATGGAAAATGTTCCCTCCAAATGCATTTGTGGTTTGGTGTGTTTGCCAAGAACCCTTTTCCACCCTGATTGCATGGGAGGGGAAGCCCATTATGGATTTTCTTTGCTCTCCTGAGCTGCTGTGCTGCAGCCACTGTTCCTTTTGCACAATAATTCAGCATTCACCACCTTCAGGGCCTGAATAAAACCATTGCTGTAGTGCTGTGTATTGTTGCCTTTTGTTTTTCTCTTCTCCAAGCCTGCTGGTGATTTTTTCAATATTCATTGTCTGCTTGTTTTCTTCCAGAGGGTGTTGATACATTGGCTCATCTTGACTGATGCCCTTGACTTTAGCAGATAAATAGCAAAGTGGAGATAGGAGCCAGGGATTGATTAGCAATCCAACTTCAGAGCTAAAACATAAACACTTGTAGATAAGGCTGCAGAATGCACCTTGGTGGAATTAAGAACATGTTTGAAAGGTGCAAGAGAAGTTTTCTGTGGCTGCCAAGATGCAAATCTTTATTTGATGCTTCTTGTTGAAGGCTTGCATTCACAAATGGTTTATTCTCAGAAAATGACTTTCCTGGTTTTGATGGAAAAATGACTAATTGTTTTAATACAAATTAGTAACTCATTAGAAGAAGTCAAACTGTAATTTGGACAGTGAAAGATACTTGTGTTAAACTGAGGTTAAGCACATATAATTGTACATTTCCATGAGTTTTAATTGATATCTTAGCTGCAAACTTGGCTGTTTCAGATAATGAGAGGTGAGGAAAGGGTAAATAGGGACTGATGTGCCACATCCCAAACTCCATGTCCAAAGCACAGGCTGGATGAAATCCTGCTTTACTGGGAGCCAAATGGGGCTGGCTGGGTACACGCCTGGATACAACAAAGTCATAAATGTAAACCCCATTTTGGGATGGTGTCTGCAAAGGAATCATAGGCAGCTTGGACAGTGTTTGGGAGTCATTTTTTGCAGGGAGACAGTGCAGAGGAATACTGTGTTCCCAGTTCCTGGAAGAATTTAGGGTGCTCCCAGGTTCCCTGTTCCCCAGCTGGAGCAGCAGTGCCCTGCTGCACCTCCCTGAGCTGTCCTGCCCTCGGGCATCTCCCTTCCCTCCCTGGCACACTTCGTGTGGTGCCAGGAATTCTCTGGCAGCAGGGCTGTCCTGTCTTATTTCCTTGTCTCTGTGCAAACAAGGCAGGGGAGGGTGGAAACGTGGAAAATGTCCCTGCATTCCTGAGAAGCAAAGAGGGTTTGGTAGCTCCACCACAGCTTTCTGCCTCCACAAACCATTCCCTCACCTGGTTATCACATTCTGTGTTTGGCAATGCAAATAAGCCAGGATTTGGGATCCATAAAGGATGCAAAAAGGGAAATAGTTACTGCCACAAGAGTTACAAACAGCCCTTTATCCCATGACCTCATTCCACTTGTATTTTCCTGGTGCATTCTGTGCCAACATTCCCTGGGTGTGTTGGGGTGGATGGTGAGGTCTGTGTATGTTACTTTGTAAATGAGTTGTGTACAAAATTTTCCTTTTCAGTTGTGTATGAGCACCGGTCAAGATTAGAAAAGTCATTGCAGAAGGAAAGGCTAGAACATAAGAAAGCAAAAGAAGGTAAAAATGTCCTTTTCACTTTGACATTTAACTTGATTATAGTAGAGAGTAATTTCAAATGCTTATTCTTCAATTTTAAATGACATGGGTAATATATAAGCAATATATATTAGGAATATATTAGAATCCACCTGGCAGAGCTGTGCTGCTCTTTCTAGTAGTTCTTTTCTATTTAATCTTTTTTAATCAGATGTTTTTAAAAGCAATCATCTTTTTAACACTATTTAGATGACTGCAATATGAAGTAATATACACAGAGAATATGCTTATATCCAGGTATGTAACAAACCCAACATGTATGTGGGCTATGGGCACTTTAAATCCTGTCCTGGCATGCCAAAAATTCAAAACTTGTACCAAAACCATGGCATCTTTTCCTGCATTCCATCAACTGGAAATTAAACTTGGAAGTCAGTACTTTTACATGTGCTGTAGGGTGAACACATGCTTATACACCTTTTCCTGATTAAAACTAAATTCTAGGTGTGTGTGTGAGGCAAACACAAATTGTATTTCTTACACCTCTGTGTGCCCTCTGAGGAAGTTCAGCAGGATTCAGTCCTCTGAGTTTCCTCAGCCTCTAAATTCTCTGCAGTTTTCAGGGTAGAGCCTCTGTTCTTTCTTAAACTGAGGAGTCAGCTGCTGAGTTAAAAATATGCCTTTAGCCAAGCTGACAAGCTGAAATGAGTCTCCCCGTGCAGGTCTCAGTGGGTTTCTGGTGCCATCTAGTGTAGAATGGTCCTGCTGCTGCCCGAGGGGGAGACACCTTTTCAAACCCTGCAATGAGAGGTTGAGAAATAAACGAGGAAATGTTTTATTATTTCCAAGAATACACGATTTATAAACGCCCCTTTCCTTTTGAATGATGCTCTTGGGCTTCTGCTGAGAGAGTTCATTTATTAGATTTAATTACCCATCTGTAGATTTGAGCCTGAACTCTGCATCTCTCACTGTAGTGTGAAACCTTTAAGTGAAAATATTTTATGAAACTTTTTAAAGTTTGTGCATTTTAAAATTTGCACATTTTGTCCAATTCTCCATAGATTGTTTTCCTTACTTTTTTATTTTTTTAAAGATCCTTTGAAAATTCTTTCTGCATGAATGTTCAGCTCTTAAAGAGAATTTGTGTACTCAACAGTCAAGTTATTCAAGCACAGCTTCTCATCTTCCTGGTGTTTTTTTTTTTCATCAGTACTTTCCTTTTTATGTTGCAGATTTTCTTGTTTATAAACTAGAAGCACAGGAAACACTAAATAAAGGAAGGGTAAGTCATCATTCCTAGTACAAGTTCTTAATAGCTGATGCTATTTGAGTTGCAAGGAAAAGGAAATACTTTGCAATTATGACTGTTCAAAGGAAGAGATCTTGCAAAATACTAATTGAAAGAGCTCTCACTTATCCCAGTTCTACTCTGCATTCATAAGTGCTCTCCAATTCCTAATTATTTGAGCTATAGTGGGAGATGCTAATACCTCTCCAGAAAATTAATTTAGAAAATAATCCCCTGTTTATATTATGGTAGTTCAAATGTAATGTTGTTTTATTTAAGGGGAAAGTGGAATAAGAAGGTGTTAGAAATCTTTTTGTAGCTTAGCCCCCAGGGAAAAGAACAGTGACAGCTTTCTAACACAGGGGCTTTGAACTGGAAAGCATAAAAACATCAAGAAACTTTGTTTTATATACCAAGTGCCAGAAGGAAAGCTCTATCTGGCAGAGGACCCAGAGACCTGTAGAGAACTCTTTATAAAGCAAGTAAATTAGGATTTTATGGCTATTTTATGTTGAAACTGGGGAGCAGTTTGGGAGCTGAGGAGCAGGAGTTAAAATCAGTTGTTGCTGCAGTAGGTGCAGAGTGTGGGAGCTTGCTGTGCTCCAGAGCCAGGGGACAGCTGGGTTTGTGTCCTGGGGAGCTGCATCCCTTGGCTGTGACTCCCAAAGCTGCTGTGCAGGGCTCAGGGCAGTGTCAGGGGGTTTCACACCAATGTTTTTGTTTTCCAGCAAGACTCCAACAGCAGATACAGCGCTCTGAGCGTGCAGCACCAGATGCTGAAGGTGGGTGACTGGGACAGCAGAGCACTGGGGACACATGGCCTGGCTGGCTGCTGCCATCACTGCAGGGTGTCAGGGGGTGGACAGTGCCTTCCTCTGACTTTTAAAAGATGGTTTTCTGCAGTTTTTCCTAGTCAGGGTTTCCAGTGGGTAATTTAATCTTATCAGATGCAATTAGTTGTAGGGAATGCTGACTTATCAGCCCCCATGTCGTTTGGCACGTAGGGATTTTCTGAGGCACATTCAGCAGCTCCCAGGGGACAGTGCAGCTCTGGGCTGAGGTGACACAGCCCTGGAACAGGAGCCTGCTCATCACAGAGATCATTTTGTGCTTGAAAGGAGCTGCAATGTGCATGCTTTGAATAATAACCTTCCTGTTATGAATGCTTCCTATTCATGAAACCAATTGCCAAAGACAATATTAGCCAGATCTGCAGATACAGAGCTGTTCCAGTGTCCCAACTTGGTATTTGCAGAGTCAACACGAGGAGCTGAAGAAGCAGCACGCTGACCTTGAGGAAGATCACCGAAAACAGGGAGAAGAGTTTAGCAGGACATTCAGTGATCACAAGGAGAGATACCTACAGCTGCAGCAGGAAAAGGAGCAGGAGATCTCCAAGCTGAAGGGTAAATTTAACCTCTGTCTGGCTGCCCACATTAAGTTGGGTGTTTGGCATTGTGTTTTGTGTGGTGTGAGAGAGGCATTTCCTCTGTTCTCACTCACAGGTCCTTCATGCATCTTCTGTCTCCTGACAAGTTACATTTATTGATGATTTTCTGAGGCCTCTCTCTGAAATCTGCTCATATGTGCTCTGTGTTTCTGTCTGGGTTACAGAAATAGCAAAAAATCCACTTAAAAGCCTGTTCAGTGTCAGAGGTTGTTGAGTCAGTCTTTAATTTGTAATTCTAAGACTGGTATAAACCTGGAAAAAAAAGGTTTGCCTCTTCTTTTTTGTAACTGAAAGGCAATCTAAGAATATTTGCCACTGCTAGCAGAGATGTAATTGTGCCTCTTTCTGAAGTGACTTTATTTACATTTTATACCTCCTTTTTCCCTCTATGTACCAGCTCCTCTGGAGCACGTTGCACCTGTACACTTAGGTGATGAATTCAGTTTTTACTCTTGGCACCCAGTTTCCTGTTCGAGATCCTGGGCAGTTTTCAGGCCTCTTCTGTCTTCACTACACAGTTCCAAGAGCAAAAGGATGGGCTGTGTCCATCAGAGCCTTCTCTGCCACCTGTCCCCAACACAGGGGTTGGTTCTGGAGCTGTTTGCAGCTTTGTCTGCACTGCAGGCAGAGGTTGTTTCTTAGCTCCACATCAATATCACGTAGAAAGTGGGAATAGAAGCCTCTGTCCCTGATCCCAGAAGCTTTTGGAGCCATCTGGGCATCCCTTCCAAAGGAATAGCTGGATCCTGTGACAGAAAATTCTCACTCATCAGATGTGCTGTGGGGAAAGAGAGGAGGGTGCCTTCCTCTCTGCCTTTCCAGAATTCAGATTTCCATCGGGAATTTTGCCATCTGCAGCACTCAGCAGGAGCAGTGATGCAGAATTCCAGGTGCAACTTGGGTGCACTGATAGAAAATTTCACCAAATGTTACTATTTTCTGCTTGAAAATGGAAAGCTTTTAGTGGGGCTGGGGAGAAAGATAAGAAAAACAAACCTTACAATTATTCTACCTAATTTTTACTACAGCACTCCTGTGGGATTTTATGTAGATTGTGTTATAGTTTTAATTTTGGTGCTTACCTGGTGTTATAAATCCAGCCAGGTTTAAACTCTGTATTTTTTCTCATTTCTTTGCAACAGAATCCCTGTATAACTTACGGGAGGAGAACAGGCAGCTGAGAAAAGCTCACCAGGACATTCACACCCAGCTCCAGGATGTCAAGGTAGGCTTTGCTCTGAGGAGAACTTTCAAGATCATTAGGAAAGAATTTTCCCAAGTTTTCCCAAGCCCAAAGCAGGCAGTGCTGTAAACTAGTAGTTTCTGTTATGTGGGAAAAAGGAGAATAGACTAAACTGGAATTTGTCTCTGGCCACCTGCACTTCAGGTATATGCCTATTAAAAAAAAAAAAAAAAGTATTTAGAATAGAAATCAGAATTTGGTTTTACAAGTTTAAAATTGGGTTTTGGCAAAACTCAGTGCCTGATGATTTCCAGCTCTGTTTTTTTTTTCAAATGTTCATCAGCATCTACCCCTATTTTTAATTTTATTTTGGTTACACAAATCCTGGCCTCCAAAGTGCCTTCCCTGGTGTGCTTGCTTCCTCTGCCTGTTTAATATGCATTCCATGTGAAATAAATAAGTGCTGTCATTCCAGCTAAGGATTTCCTTTTCAAAATAAATTGAATTATCTTCCTAGTTCAAACACCCCCAGCCTCCCCAGCTGATCTTCAGAATGAACTTTATGTGAAACATGTGGTGTTCTTCTTTTTGTGTAGCAACAGCATAAAGACTTACTGTCCCAGCACAACGAGCTTGTGGTGACATTGGAAGACCACAAGAGTGCACTAGCTGCTGCTCAGGTCAGAAGGAAGGCAGCTCCTGCCGGCTCTCAGCTCCCCAAATCTCTGTCTCCCAAATCTCTCGTGGCCCGGCTGGCTGCAGGGTGCTGCATGTGCCTTTGGCATGGGGGTGCCACAAGTGCATGGCACGGAGGGGCTGCTCCTGAGAGGCTGCAGCAGCTCCCAGGGCTCAGGGAGCAGAGCAGGCTGGGGGCCAGCCCAGCAGTGCATGTGTTCTGGGAAATGACTCTGCTTCCCTGGGAGCTGCCAGTGCCTTTGTGTCTCTGTCCTCTCTGATGGAACTGCTGTGAGCATCCTGCACTCTGACCTTCACATTTTTCTCTTAGACCTGGATGCTGGTCTAAAACCTCTTCTTGTGTGTGACTGGAAAGGTGGTGAGGCTTTCATGGAATCCCAGAGCGGTTTTGAAAAAGCTCATCCAGTGCCACCCCCTGCCATGGTTAGGGACACCTTCCACTGTCCCAGGCTGCTCCAAGCCCCATGCAGCGTGGCCCTGGACACTGCCAGGGGTCCTGGGGCAGCCACAGCTGCTCTGGGCAATACAGATCAGTGCAGCAGCAGCAGAACAAAGATGGAGATGTGTATGGAGGTATGTAAACTCCAGGTGGAACTCAAATTAGTTCTTAGAAGAGCCAGCAGCATTAAGTTTCTTAAATGCCATTTTCAAGTGAACTATCCATGAAGCACAAACTGTTGCAGGTTCAGTCAGCTGTGCCAGTTCAAGCTGTGGAGACCACGGGGAATCTGAAAGTGGGAGTGATGTTGGAGCAGAGGAAGACTTTTGGTGAAAGATCAGAGGGAAAGGCAATGAGGCAGTGTGAAGTTATTTTTATTCCTGACTGATTCTCTTCATTTAGGCATTTTCACAGTCCACAAAATCGTTAGCAGCATGAAAAGCAATGAATCTTTTTTTTAATTTTTTTCCTCAGTTCTGCTTGTTGTGCCTGTCAATATGTGTCGATATTCAAAAAATAGGATAAGATCAGGAAGGTCCCTCATAGACTGAATATCTGAAGAATCATAATCTGCAGTACTAAACCACACTGGTGGCTAATTTTGAGCTTTTCTCCCACTGGCTACAGTTGACTGTGTGGTATGTGCTGATAACATCTGAAATTCCACAAGGCCACGTGGAGGGGCTGATTTAAGGTTCACCAAACCCAAAGGGAAGCTCCCCACACTCCTGGCTTTGGTTCAGTTCTTTAATTAGGAAGCCTGTGTCACACAAAGGCTCTGTGTCTGCAGGCAGGGTGTGCCATTTGTCCTGTGGGGACCCTCCAGAGAAGGGTCTTGCACATGCCTTGAGAACAGAGGGTATTTCACACTTTGGTGTAGTTTCTCCTGCAAACCAGCTGCAGAAAGTCCCCAAGGGATTCTTTCCCAGCTCCATAAGTGATCCCTCTATTTCTAGGTGTATTCTAGGCATTGAACACCACTAGTCAATACTGCACTAACCTGAATTTTTAAAGCATTTTAGTCTGTGCTTTTTCCCAGCCAGGCAGATTAATTATATATTTTAATAAACTCTGTTTTCTGCCAGTATCAGCACCTTTAAGCTATGGCCTTGAATCAGAATGTTCAGCTTAGTGACTCTGCAGTAGAACAGAGTACTTGAATTCTGGTCAGGATGGGTGCTGTTTGAATATCATGGGTTGGAAGGGACCTTAAAGCTCATCCAGTCCCACCCCCTGCCATGGGCTGGGACACTTTCCACCATCCCAGGTTACTCCCAGCCCTGTCCAACCTGGCATTGGCCACTTCCAGGGATGGGGAGTCCACAACTTCTCTGGGCAACCTGTGCCAGGACCTCACCACCCTTGTAGTAAAGAATTTACTCTTAATATCAAATCTAAACATTCACTCCATCAGCTTAAGGCCATTCCCCTTTGTCCTGTCCCTCCAACCCTTGTCCCCAGTCCCTCTCCAGCTCTCTTGGAGCCCCTTCAGGCTCTGGCAGGGGCTCTGAGCTCTCCCTGGATCCTTCTCCTCTCCAGGTGAGCACCCCCAGCTGTCCCAGCCTGGCTCCAGAGCAGAGGGGCTCCAGCCCTTGGAGCTTCTCTTGGCCTCCTCTGGACTCTCTCCAGCAGCTCCCACTGTGTTCATCTCTCTGCATGGTCACTGAGTGCAGACAAAAAATATCAGAGACCTGAGTATTAGTTTTATGTTCAGTAAATGCTCCTTTTTCCTCTGAAGTTTGTCCTCTCCAGGAGTTAATCAGGGAGCAGAGGCTTCCCCCTGGACTGACACGAGTAATCACTGTGCACTCTGCTTTCCCTTTAGGCTGTTCTGTTTTAGGCTGTTCTGTCCATAGGCTTGTGGAGGTTCTTAAACACACCCACACCTCCCCTGGAGAGCAGCAGGGAAACTCTCAGGTGTGGCACCTGTTGTGTATGCAGCTGGTCAGCTTTTATACCCCCTGCCCACCCCAAAAAATCCACTTGAATTGGAAATCTGCTGCGGCAGAGCCAGGGATTGGGGTACCAACCCTGCTGGATTTTCTTTAAAGCTTCCTGATTCTGTCCAAAGATAATCAGCAAATCAAATTCCAACGTTTTACTGTTGCATTTCAGGAAGCCTTTAGAAATTTGCATTTTCCTTCTACTTCTTTTCTTTTTTTTCCCTTCTGTTTTTCCCCTTACTCTTCACCACTGTGACTTTCTTTGCCTCAGTTCCGTATGTTGGCTGTTGTCTTGTCTAACACCTGTCTAAATGTTGAGGACTTGGCATTTTCACGTCGTGTAGATGCACTTTAAAACTTCTACTTCTGAAAGAACTGCACTTCTTTCTACCAGCAAAGGAGAAGTTGTGGTGCTCTCGACTTCCCTCGCTTCAGTCTGCCAGGAAAGCTGCATCATCCCCTTCTGACACTTCTGCTTGGCATGAATAAAACAACTCCTCTTCTTTGTCCCACAGAGATGTTTTTAATACACTTTGTATGCATGTGCACTTGAAAAGATCCTGATGGGTCAGTGTCATCTAATGTTTGGAGGAAAAATTTCTATTTTAAAAGCTCCCTTCCCTGGAATATCAAGTTTTCTACCACGTGCCCTTGCCAGCAACTTCACTCCAAGGTGACTACATTTAAGAAATTAATCTGGACACACTGTAATTAACGTGTTGGCTTTAGACTCAGGTGGAGGAATACAAACAGCTGAAGGACACACTGAAGAAAATCCCAAGTTTCCAAGATGCAGAGAAGGTGGAAGGAGGGAATGAGCAGCCCGAGGTGCGGGGCCCATCCCCCCACAGCCACACCCCGGAGCACCACGGAGCTGGGGCTGAGCAGCAGCAGCAGCAGCAGCAGGTAAGAGGCTTCAGACACCCCCGGAATGGTTCTGATCCAGCAAAACGTGCTGAATGTCTCTTAGGAGTGTGTGTTTGACTGTGCACCTTTGTCAGTTCTGCAGGAGAACGCTGAGGAATGGTTTAATTGTTGAGTAAGAATCTATTCACGATGTTCTTTTCTCACGTGACCAGGCCAGTTTTAAGTGTATCTATGCCAGCTGTTTTAAGAAGTTGCTCAATATATAATTTTTTAAAATAAGGAATCTAAAATTTTAGCTATCTCAAGTGTTACTGAAAGTTTTTAGAAGTTCTGAAGAAATTTTTCTTTTAGAAAGTTCCAGTGGCACAGTGAAGTCAGTGGATTTAAAATTGGCACATCAAGGTCCAAGCAGAAAACGTGTAATCTAGAAGTTAAACCCGTTGTGATTTTGTTTTATAAGAATTTTTGGCCAGCAGAACTGACAAGAAATAAAAATCATGGAATCAGTTATGTTGGAAAGGAACTTTAAGATCTTTGAGTCCAGCTGTGAACCCAGGTCTGCCAAAGCCAGCACTAAACCGTGTCTCTAAAACACAAAGCTGGCTTTGTAGAATTGTAAGAGTTTTTATTCCACTTCAGCTAAAATGAGGCTTAACTTACTCAGTGGTGGAGCTGTACAACACCTTGTGTAGCTGTGCAGCCACAAACCAGGTAATGACCCCATTTGGCAGGAGGAGCTCATTCCAAACCAGGCATTTGGCCCTCCTGACAACAGCTCCAGGCTGGCATAAAGGATCCAAGTCTGCCCTTGGCTCTGTCGAAGCTGAAACCCATAAATGTGTTGTACACACATAATCCTGTGTCTGTTTTGCAGAATGAGAAGCCAAGGGAGAGAGAAGAAACAAACAGCCAGGACCAGGACAGGGCTGAGCCTTTCCATGTGCAGGGAAGGGCTCATGAGGATGCCAAGGAGCTGAACATCCAGCAGCAGCAAGAAGCTGGAGAGGATGAGGAGCAACGGGCAGAGCAGATGGAAGAAGAACGCAAAAAGGAGCTCGAAGAGGAAGAAATGGAGCAGGCAGGGCAGCCTGAGCACCTGGAGGAGGAACAGGACCAAGTCCCAGAAGAGCACGAATGGAAAAAGCAGGAACAGAAGGAAGAAGAAACCAACATGTTGGGTGATCACCTGCAGTCAGAGGTAGGGAGCTCTTTTCTAATTGATTCAATCTGCTGTGTGAATGGAGGCTTCTCTTATCACTGCTGGCCTTGTATTGCAGTCACCTATTTCTAGGCAAAATAAAGTTTTTATGGGGAGTTTGGGATTCAGAGCACTCACTGTGTTTTAGATAAAATTACTGTCATATTTATAGAAAATTAGGGATTCAAAGCACTTGGATGCAATAAGATTCAGGCTCAACTTGAGCACACTTGTACTGCAGTGCTGGACAGATCTTAATGAACATTAATTCTGCTGATAAAAAGCAGCAGATGGAAAAGAAAAAAAAAGAGCAGCAGACTGAATCCTGTCTCCCACTTCAAACCTGAGGCCCGTGGTAGCTGATGAAGAACTCAGCAGGTGAGAGGGAGGCTGGGATGGAGAACTGCTCTGCTTTGGTAACTTGATGCATCTCAGCAAATTGCAGAATGTTTCCTTGTCAGAGGTACCTGCCTTCTGCAAACACATTGCCAGCTCAGTGCTCACTGTTGTTTGACAGGGAATTTTAACTGCCAGACAAACATGACTAAAATAGCCAGGAGAAATCAGTGTGCAGCTCTAAATAAAACCAGCAAATCCTGGATTTACATCTTCGATTGGTTCTGCAGTGGAAAATGTATTTCACTGGTCTCACTTTAGGCTCTGTAAACACTTTCTGTCCTGGCAGATTAATTGTGTCACTCTGGTGTAATGAGGAGCTGTTGCAGAAGAGCTGAAGGAGTGCAGAGGGTCAGAACAGCAGCAATGGGTTAAGCTGTGAAACTGGAGTTAGTCTAAGTTATTGCTGAGTATAAAAAGATGCTCAGTGTCTCACTGAAGGCTGAAAGCAACTCCCCCTGAGAGTACCACTTAAATCAATGGAAACTTTTGCTGTCTTACCAGTCATCAAAACCTCCTTTTACTGTGTAATATGTTGGGAGGTTTTATTATTATCTATAGGAAAAGCATGGCTTTCCTTAGCCCAGAATCTCCTCTTTCTTCCCTGTGTACTCCACAAACACCCCAACACTTCCAGTCTGTGTCCAAAAAATGTTTTAACTTCAAGCAGGGGCAAAAAAACTTAAAAATAACTTCGCTGTAATTGCATAGAGCTTGTTTTTCCCTCTGGACAGGTTTCTCCTTGCTTGTTTCTGATCCCTGAGACGATGATTAATGTGTGACTAACACGTTTCTGTGACAGGTAATGCCAACAGAGAGACAGAAAGCAGCTTACGAGCAGCAGCTGGAGCAGCAGCACCTTGGAGCCCAGAGAGCAGAGGAGGCCAAGAAGCTCCAGCAGCAGCAGGAATCCCTGCACCAGCAGAGGCTGCAAGGACAGCTCCTGAGGCAGCAGCAGCTCCAGGAGAGAGAGCTCCAGCTGCAGAGACAGGCAGAGCAAGGGGAGAAACTCTACAAAAACCACCTCAGGTTCAGCTCTTCCTCATGAGTTTGTCGTGCTCTGTTTTGTGTTGTCAGCTTTGTTCTGCTCCCTTGTCCCTGAGGGCAGATTTCCAGGGGGTCCTGTTGGCTAATTCCTTGACGAGCTGGAGGTTTGTTCCCTGAAATTCAGAGTCCTGACTTTACTCTTTGCCTGACCCATGTCCTTCAGGACTGCAGACTCCTCATACAGAGACACACAACACAAAGTCAATGTAGCAGCACAAGTGTCTCTGTTCTATCAAGCATTTCTCAGGAAAGGTGATGTGAGAAAATATCAGATAATAGAGCATGAAACTGGGGCCTGCTCTGGCAGCTGCTGAGAGAGGCAGAGCTGCAGGTGGGGGGTTTGTTTATTAAAGCAGAAAACACACTTTTGAAACTGAAATGATGCTTGGCTTTTAATGTTCTCAGCCAACAGGCTCATTATGATAACATGGACCAGGACATTGTACAAGGGGAGGAAGAGCAAGGTATTCAGGAAGAGGAAGGAGGTAAGAGAGAATTTCTGTCCCTGCCATGCTCACAGGCTCCTTGTGTACTGCCTTGCATGGGAGACTTTAATATTCATTTCATATCCAGATTGGATTCAAGTGAAACATAAACTTGCAATTCAAAACCAGAAGCTCAAATAACCATGGCTGAACAGACTGATTGAAATAGAGGGATTACTGAAGATCATATCCACATTCCTGAAAGGAGAAGTGTCCTTTTGATTGAGCTGTTATTACCAGGCTCTGAGGATCTTGGTTATGCTCCTGGCTCTGTCTAGGGGTTTGTTTGATCTCTTTAAATTACAGAATCTTGGAATTGTTTGGGTTGGAAGGCACCCATCTCAATCCACACCCCTGCTATGGACAGGGACAGCTTCTACTAGCCCAGGTTGTTCAATGCCCCATCCAGCCTGGCCTGGTCTTTTAATTTCTATTTCCTATTAGGAGTAAATCAATTCTGTGAGCATTATCTGTTTATGTAGAGGCTTCCCACTGCTAAAAGCACATGTGGAACCTTGTCTGTGGGAGACTCTTAAAAGGATAACTAAAACCTGCTGTAAAACAATAATCCTCTCAAAAATTCCTCAGCTTATGAACATGACAACCAGCACCAGGATGAAGGTGAAGATGATGATCAGAATAATGCAAATGAACAGCAAGAAGCAGAACATCAGGCAGAAAATCAGCAGGCTGATGAATCAGTAAGTATGAACTGAGATGCTGCGAGTTGCAGTGTTACTGAAGTGAGAGCCCACAGGTCTTGTCTGACATAATTGCACCTCTGGAAATGAGAGAAGCAGAGGTCTGCTAGGGAGACAGGCTTGGCAGTTGAAAGCAACATCTAAAATCCATTTAAAGGTGTCCTTGCTCATTTGGGAAGAAATAAAAGGAAAAAGCTTCCTTGTTGGAAGCAAGGTGTTTATTTCCACGTTCCTTTGATCTGTGCTTTTGGTGGAATAAAGGACTTGGTTTTAGCTGGGACTTGAACAGGTACATTTGGCTTCAAAAAATACCAGCAGTGCCCAATCAAAATGAGAGGGGATGGTATTTTTCATGCTGCCATTAATTAAAGGCCAGCTCAAAAGCCAGTGTAACCAGCTGGAGTCAGTACAGAGGTGTGAGGTCCTGAAAGAGGATGTAGGTCTGCACTGAACTGAGCCCTGATATCGACTGCACAGAGATCTGGGGCAGGACAATCCCCCCATGCCTTCTGCCAAACTCCAGTTTACCTGCTGCTGTCAACATCAAGTGCATCTTCCTTCCTCCCCTCCCATTCAGCAAATTAAGATGTATGGTGAATATTTCTAATGGATCTTTAATTTGTTGTCTATAACGATATAAAACTGCTTTTATTGAATGATAAGCAGAAAATGCTCCTTTTCTGCATGGCAAAGGTGAAAAATGTTCTGTTTTCTTGTAGACATAGCCAAGGTCAACAGAGCAGGACAGGCTGATACTGAATGATGCCATCAGCTCTGTGTGGAGCTGTGAGCATTAAACTCTTATCTTTGCTCACATGGCCTTATCAGGCACTGTCAGCTAGTCAGTAAACACAGGTTGTTCAGTAGTCTCTGGCCCACAAGTGCTCAGATTTTGTGTGAGCTTCAGCAGACAGGTACCTGCACCTCTGTCCCTGCTCATGCTGGGGTACCTCAGTGAGCCCTGATCCTGCAGAGATTCCAGCTGGTGCCAGTGGACATGGAGCTGCCTCTAACAGCCCCTGCTGCTGTTCTTTCAAGGGGAATGCAGCTGGACCATGAGCTAGAAGTATTTAACACTCATTCCTGTAAATTACAGAAGGCAGCCATGGAAGATGTGAATCCTGCTGATGACCCCAATAATCAGGGAGAAGATGAATTTGAAGAAGCTGAGCAAGAGAGAGAAGAAAACCTGCCTGATGAAAATGAAAAGCACAAGGAAACGGGTCAGAAACAAGGACATCCAGGAATGGAGGAGCACTTGGTGGTGGGTAAAGGCAAAAGAGGCACCTCTAGGGCTCCTTCAGGAGGTTAAAGCTGCACACTTCAGCTGTGTTGGAGCTGTAAACTCCTCCAGGCAGAGAGTCTGAATTTTTATGGCATTGGTCTTCAGTGGAGTGAATATTCCATTGTCTTCCTGCTTAGTATGGAAAGTCTTGCTTTATTCTGTGAAGTGATTTTTCTTATATTCATCCTGCTATTTTTTAATTGAGGGCAATTTTAAATCACAGAGCTGGGCTCTCACCACTGCTAATGAATGCACTAAAACTTCTCCTGCCATTATTGTTACTTTAGCCTTACAGAGAGCTTTAGTTCCAGAACAAGAAGCTTTAATCTTCAGCCCTCTGGTTATTAGGCAAGCTCATAGAACTGAATTTTTATGTGATCTTTGTGCAGATGGCAGGAAATCCTGACCAGCAGGAGGATAATGTGGATGAACAATACCAGGAGGAGGGAGAAGAGGAGGTAAGAACACAAACCCAAGGCAGGTGTAGGCTCAGGCAGCAGAGCACAACTGCATTAACACCCAATCTTGGTGTCTTCTAGAACTGCAGGATGAACCCAAATCACTTTGTCTGACTTTAGCAAACCTGGGAAGTCTTTGCCATTACTCTGCTGTCCCCTTCTGGATACACTCAGGGTTACTCATGCTCCTGTGCTGCAATCCATTACTCTTCCATGCCACACAGCATTAATTGTGCAATAATTGAAAAGATTAAGCCTTTCACAACACAAGGAAAATTTCCTGGAAACCTCAAGGTCACAGAAAACCTCATTAATCTCTAATCACACACTGCAGTTCTGAGCAAACTGCTTCCTTGGCCACTTACTTACTCTTTAGCTCTGACTTTGATTTATCTGTGCTCCTCCTGAGCAATCCAAGCTGCAGTTCATGGAGTTGCTCAGGAAGCTGACAGCACATGGAGCTGGAGGAGAGAGGCAGGGAAGGGACTTTTTCCTTCATGTCATGCTCATTGTGCAGGCACCACCCTGAGCCACCCCACAGCCCCTCAGTAGTACCTGATTAATTCCTATTTCTGCTTCCCACAAAATCCCTTTCAAAAAGAAGCCCTGAAATTGGCTGCTGTCACTCCCTCATGGGGAGCACTTTGGATTATCTGGGTTGCACTTAGCATTCACCAGTGCAAAATGCTGCTGCTCACATCTAAGCAGAGCACTGGGAATTGGGCAGAGCTGACCTTTGGCAGCTGCTCCTTGGCTTACAGGAAGCAATTTATACACATCTCCTAAAGGATGTGCCCACTGTGCTGACCTGGAAGTAGGGAAGAGGGAGCAGGGACTGAGTGAGCAATTAAGAGAGAAAAGAGATGCTGCAGTGGGTGTCAGTTTTTTTAGTAGGTGAACTCAGATATTATCCATTGCTGTTCAGTTCTTTGCCACAGTGGTCCTGGTGTGATGGGTGCCTCTGAGCCAGCTCACAGGACACTGTTTGGAGCAGACAAACTCAGCAGCACTTCCCAAAAGGAAATCAAGTTTACTTCAAAACATTCCTCTTTCAGATTTGCACCTAACGTGGGAAGTGGGGCATGGAGCGGGGGGAGAGTGCTGACAGAACAGAAAGGAATGAGAGATCCAAAAGCTGAACATTAGGGACACAGATTGAGCATGATCTCCTCTCTCCAAGGAGAGCATTGGAAGAGCTTGTCTGTGAGAATTGTCTTTGAAAGTTAGGTGCTCTCAGAGGAAGTGAGTTTCCTGATTGTTGGGTGGTTATAGTTCTTTTTATCCTCCTTTAACCTCTCCCTGCTCTCTTCTCCCTTCTTTAGAATCTTCATTCTGTAAAAATACCACTGTGAGAATGTGCCCAGCTGTGCCACAGGCCACTCTTTGAAAGGCAATTAAACCATACAGAACATCTCTTGTGCCTTGCAGGTGCAGGAAGATCTGACTGAAGAGAAGAAGCGAGAGCTGGAGCACAATGCTGAGGAGCCCTATGGGGAAAACGAGGAAAATGTGAGTCCTGTGCAAGCCCAGGGGTCAGGAACAGCATCAAACCCTGATCACAACTGCTCATGGCACAGGGATGGGACATAATCATTGTTCTTGCTTTGGATCACAGAGTTTAACATTTCATGCTGTCCCAACTTCCTTTAGCTCACCCTTCCATCTCTATGTCAGTTCTTGCTCCCTGGAGGCTTTGGAAAATCTTTTTTTTTTTTTCTGTTTCTGCCCATCAGCTCTCACAACTCCAGCTGCAAATCATTTCATTGCCCTAAAATAAGCTGTGAGGAAGCTGGCACTGAATCTATTGTAAGTTTGTTTTGTTTTCCCCAATCAGGCAGATGAAAAGAATAACAGAGGGACAGACCAAGAGCAAGAAATGCAAGAAGACAACAACCAGAAAGAAATTCATGAAGAAAATTATGAGGAGGAAGAGGAGGAAGAGGAGGAGGAAGGCAGAGCTATTGCAGCAAAAACTCGCAGACGAGGGGAGATGTAGTTCCTCCCTTCATTTTTCTTTTTCCATTACACAAATTCCTGTTGTGTTTTTTTTAAAAAACAAACAACTTTTTTTAGGATATTTAATTTCAAAAAAAAAAAAGGCTTGTGTTTTCCACTTTTTACTTTTCTATTAGGTGCTGTCCTGTGTTTATATGAATACAATATTTTGATACTCTAGGTTAGGATTTCTTTTCTATCCAGGCTGTACATAACCAGACATCCTCTAGGCTGAATTTTTTCTAACTCTGGGCACGGTTTATAGAGGCCATTTTGGATACACTTTCACCTTGTCCAGGCCTGACAGAATGTTTGGTGTCATGTCAGGTACACTCAACACTGAAGGAGTATTCCTAGTGCCTAAATCCAGGTGACTTCAGTCACTCCAGCTCGTTGTCTTCCATGGATTTATTCTGACCAAGGGCTGCTTATTCCATGTAACCTCACAAAGTCGGGCACGGGCTGAGCCCTTTGCAGGACCAGGCCTTTTCTAGGTGCAGAACAGTTATAAAATATGCAAATTTTACAAGCCTTCAGCATGCAGCCAAGTTACCAACTGTTAATTTTGGCAGCTGTTTAGATACGGTTCAATTATGCATTTATTTTAATGAGCATTCCCAGGTACTTCAATTACATTCACTACCTGGCTGCTGATGCAAATGGGGCTGTGCTGAGAGGAGCTGGGAGCTCAAAACCAATTTAGACTTGGAAAGCTCCATTATGCCAAATCAAAACACTACAGCTGTCACAGGGATGAAGATTTACAGCAGCAGCAATTTCCTTGTCCTAGCTGATGTATAAAATATTTGACCAGAAGCAGAGTGATGTTGCCTCAGTGCCATGTTTTCTGGAGGGTGTGGTGGCTGAGCTGACACTGTTGGTGCAAGATATTGAACTTAAGGCCTTTGCCTTCTTTTCCTTATTTATTTCCAAAAATCTGCTGGAAGGATTTCTGTGTGCCCCGGGGTGGAGACTCAGACTCGAGGCAAAGCCCACAGAAGTTGTTTAACCCAGGAAACATCTCCAGCACTGCATGCTGAAACCTGAGGGGGGGGAGGGAAATGACACAAAAATGGTGCCTTGGTGTGGGCTACCCTGAACATAATCCCAGTGCATGAATTATACAATATTTGTATTGGTACAGACACTAGTTATTTAATATATGTTAAAGGAGAATGGGAATCTGGATTTCCCAGGCTATGCCCCATTGCTGGAAATGAGGCACAGGGGAGCTCCCCATCAAAGGCTGTGTTAATATATAAAGGGAGAGGGAGTGGGGGTTTTTTCCTTTTTTTTTTTTTTTTTAAATAATGATGCATAGCAATGTTTTTAGTTTAATTTTTTATATGAATGTAATTTAATTCATTTTTCTACTAACTTGATTATATTATGTTTTATAGTTGGTTTCCATTCATTGCAATTTTCCTAATTGTCCCAGATTCAGTGCTTATGTTTCATAGGAAGATTTTTGTCAGTGAGTATTTTGGGTTTTCTAGTTACCATAAATCAGATTTACCTTATGTATAAAAAAAAAGTTTACATGAGACTGTAAAATGTATAATATGTACATAATCTTCAGAATACAATTATTTTGGTAAATTGGCCTGTATTTTTAATGTCATGGTTGCAGTATTTAATTATTTGAGGCATAATAAAACTTGACTGCAGTCAATAAACTGGAATGTAGTTACTGATCTTTCACAAGCATGAGGGTTTGTGTCAGTTTTCCTAATGAGGTGTTTGGATTTCATTTTTAAAAAAGGAAGCAGGGAGAGGCAGGGGAAGGGATGGAGCCCTGGCAGCATTTTCAGGGAAGTGGAATATTTTTGTCAGTGAAATTCCCATCTCAGGGCCTGCTGAGGGTCAGAGTGCCAGACCCAGGGAGACCATGGAGGAGCTGAGCTGGTCCTTATTGCTATAGGATCCCTGGAATTCAGGGAATGCTAAATCAAGAATTTAATGAGTTTCTGTGCCCTGAAAACAGGTGGAGCTGGGCCACAGCCCCAGCCTTGGAGCAGAGGATGAGCAGCACAGGGGAATTGTTCAGTTTTCCAGCTCAGAGCGTGATCCCAGCGTGATGCTCTGGTTTAGGACTAACGGGAGGGGAAGTTGGAATTCGAAGGGAAATGTTCCATCACTTTGGGATTTGGCAGCAGCAGAGCAGCCGTGGGCATCCCATGACCAGAACTGGCAGGGACTCCTCAGAATACTGGAGACAGTTCAGGGAGCAGGGGGAGAGCACTGGGAAAACTCTGCTGCTGGCAGGAAAATCCACTCTACAGCCAGCTCAGGAGAGGAGAGTCCTGGTGCCTTGGCTGAAAACACACACAGGGAAACACCCAGTGAGGCAGAAACCCACTGAAACACAGAACAAAAACCCACCATAAAATTCTGACCAGAAATATTGTGTTTGCTCATGGAGTGAATTAGTCATCGCAGCAATCAATTTAAAGGCTGCAATGAATTTTTCATCACGAGACGTATTTGAAAATCTTCTCTGGTTCAGCCCCAGCTGGGGCACCACGAGAGAAATCTGCCCACCACAAGTTGAAAGGTCAGTCAGGAGGATGGTAAGAGCTCATGAACACACGAAAAAATATCACAATGCAAAAAAACAAACCCAGTGGAATTCATTGCGTGGCTCCAGAGCTCACCTGGGTGAGGCTGCTCCGTGAAAAGCAGACAGGGAATGCTGTGGTTGGGAACACAGCCCGTCAATCCGTTTGTCACCGAAGCACAGATTCGGGGCTGACACATCGTACCCACCTCTGCTCAGGCTTCCAAGGGAAGGAGCCTCGGGGCACTCCCTGCTCCAAACGACCTTGCCTGAGCTTTGCGAGTCTGAGCACGTAAATTCGGTGTTTACAGAGCTCAGAGCTGCTCTCTGCTCTGCTGCACCAGGGATAAATGGACACACACAGCACCTGCAGGGTGAGGCAGGGAGGAAACAAAGCTCTGCATCCACACCGGGGTAGAAAGTTGCATTTGGTACATCTGACATAGCAGCAGCCCCCAGAGTTCCCTTCCTGCTGGTTCAAATGCAGAACTCTTCATTATCATCACAACTAAAGAGAATAAAAGCCCAATAATTTTGCTGCATCTGCTGGTAAAGTTGGGGTTTTTTTCCTTAGAAGTTCAGCATATTCTAGGTGTCCATCAGCTCTGTTACAGTGAGATGATGAGAAGAACATCTTTACTTGTTCCTGTGTGCTGAAACACACCCCAGAAAATCCACAGGCATTCTCATCAATAACTTACCATTCCTTGAAACACAATCATTGGACTTGAGTGCATGTTTTGTTCTCAAACCATTTTAAGGAAGTGAGACCTATTGCAGTGAGAGATGCAGAGAGAAGCCAGCACAGGGATTTGGACAAGGATTTTTTAGAGGAAACCTCCAGACTGGGCCCAAATTTAGGGGCCCAGAGTCCTGGTCCAGAGTCCTGCTGAACCTTCTGATCATGCTCACCAATATAAAACTGGATCTTCTGTAGTTTTCAGCGACACAGCAAATGGTTTTGTCAGTTCAAAAAAACGATTTTGCAGCAGAGTTTTGGCCTGGGGTGATCTCTCACTGTTTTAATCCCCATCCCTTGCATGTACCAGCTCCTGGCCTTTCCCCACCTCCCCTCTGCTGCCAGCTGTGTTTCCTCAGCTCCACATCTGCATTTCCACTGCACAAATTAATGCTCCACCCAAATTTCAGATGTGGCAGAACTATCAGGACAGTTTTTCCATCACAAATGCCCAATCTGTCAGCCACGTACGAGATCCCAGCACCCCAAAAATATCTGGAACACGCTCCTGGTGCCCTGGGGGCTGCAGGGAATGCCCATCCCAGAGCCTGGAAAAGCTGCCACAGGATCAGAGAGCTGCCTTTGGTGCAGGGTAACTATGGGGTAACTATACACTATACAAAGGTGGGCTGTAATGAAAGGTTAAATCTCCCAGGGAATTTTATCCACGGTCTTGTACCAAGAGAACAAAAAATAGTCCTAGATGGCACTTTGGAAAAGGCAGCAGCCTTAATTAATGAACAAATGCTACTGCTGGGTGCTCAGCAGAACAAAGTGATCAGTTCTATGAAAAGGAGATTGTGGAATTAATTCCCAGACTGTGTGGGATCCATTATCCACTGGTGTCACAGAGAAGGGCAAGACCTGCAGGGTCTTCCTGACCTGCAGAAAAGCCAAGCTCAATCTTTCCCTGCAGGGGATGCAAAGTACCCCTGGAAAGCTGCAATTGTGGTGAGGGGCCCAGGGCACTCCTGGCTGCAGAATCCTGGAGCTGTTTGTGTACAGCACACATTCCAGTGGAATTCCTGCATTTCAGGCAGCCAATTTTCCAGTCATTTGTTGTGACAGGTGAGGAATGTGACAGCTCCCATGCATTAAGCTGAGATGGTTTCATATACATACATATACACTCATATAAATATATATAATGGGTACAAACTGGAAGAGGGAAAATTAAGGTTGATTATTAAAAGAAATTCTTCACTGTGAAGAAAATTGGAGTCCCAGGGAGGTTGTGGACTCCCTGGAAGTGTCCCAGGCCAGGTTGGAAAAGATCTTGAGCATCCTGGAACAGTGGAAGATGTCCCTGCCCATGGTAGGGGGTGGAACTGGATGAACTTTAAGGTCTCTTCCAACCCAAACCATCCTGAAATTCTAAATCTATGAACATACAGCTATACAGAAATACCTATTGCATGAAGTAATTTGTGCAGAATTGTGTTTACCTGAGCCTTGGGCAAAAGGCTCTTGTAGATGAGCTCAGTTCTGAGTTTCCAGACTCCCCTGCAACCCAGGACAGCCCTTTATGAATGTCTGTATCCCACTGACCTGTTTCCCTGGGGAGCATGAGCATTATGTGGCACAGAAGAGCCAGCTTGAGCTGCCAAATGCTCTGGGAAACAAAGGCAAAATTGGAAATGGTTCCCTCCCTGTTTCATGCCATGCCAGATGGCCGTGCTAATGGATCGATTTGGTTGTGAAATGAAGGGATGTGGTGCAATAATCAAAAATGTTGAGATGCTTCCAACCTCAAAAATCAATATTTTGATGAGTTTTAAAATAAATTTGTTGAAAATAATGCTGTGATTCGAAGAAAGTCTTTGTGGAAGTGTTATAATTCACAGTGACAGATCTGCAAAGCCTCAAACCATGTTGTTCCTGAAGAGACATTGAGATTCATTCTGGAGAAAGTTTAAAATTAGAATACTGGAAAATTTTTCAGCAGTTGCAAAACTGGGAAGTTGTTCAGAATGGTGTTTTTGTGTAGAGCCTCAGGAATCCAAATAGGAGATCTCCAAAGCCCAAAAATCTGAGTTTCTGTGGGTTTTTGGGGGCTGCGTTGCAAAGCAAGGGGACTCAGCAAAGCAAGGATGAGGGAAGAGCAGCCATAACTTTTATCCTGCTTCTCTTTCCACGTGGGTTTGGGCTGTGCTGTAATTAGCAGCTCTCCAGGTTATTGTGCACGGTGGTTCCACGCTGTCAGACACCCCCTCAGGGCTTGTCCTCACAGCAAACATCACTACAGCTGTAATTTACAATTTACCTCGGTGCCTGCTGCATTCCCCATCCAAAGCTCCCTGTCACGTTGCCTCAAGGAAACCTCTGCTCTGCTCTGGCACTGCCTGCATGCAGCACAAAGCCCAGTTCCAGCCTCTCTCACCCTGTTTTATTCCTCCTGTTCGGCTTTCCTGCCTCCAGCAGCTGTTCTGGCTTTCCAGTGGATCCCCGTGAATGGCACTGACACCTCGGGTGCTCCCCTTACCACCAAAATCTGCTTTATTGAGCCTGGTGGATTGAAGGCTTTGCAGGTGACATCCCCATCAAATGAACCTCAGCTCCACAGCTGAGCTGTCCCCATTCCGAGGGGACATCCCAGGAATTGCAGCCACTGTGGGGAGGAGAGAAGGAAAGGGGCATTTCCATCTTGCTGGGCAGCAAAGGTTTCACAGCTCAAGCTATTGAATGTTACAGTGTGGGAAAAGGAGATTATTTGACATTCCTGTGTATCTTAGCAAACTGCTAAAGATTCATGAATATTTCAGAGAGCCCAGGCTTTTTGAAAGGTGCCTTAAATCTCTTTGGTGTGCAGCAGATGTGGTGTTTTCCACTGCAGGTACAGCATCACAGATCGAGCTCTAGCTTGGGCTGCTGGTATTTTAAGCAGCACAGGGCAAAAAAAAAAAATTAAATAAAAATCAATATTTTCTTCCCTTACAGGGCAATCTCACAACTCTCAATTCTGTTGGTGAATACCGTGATCTGTGATTTGCTTATCCCACATCAGCTCTTCCTGTTCCCAGCAGCTGGGCTTTGCTAAAGGTGCCTCTTGTGGAAACCAGCATCCAGCTTGGGTAAAAGTACAGAGCCAGCTCCCAGTTTTGTTTCCTGGCCCCCACAAAGCTGCATTTCTCCTTCTGATGGTGTTTTCTTGGCATAATTGTGCTCAGACCCAAAGGAGGTGCCACCAGGTCAGGTTCCAGGGGAGCTGCAGAATTCCCCTCCCTGTTTGTGCTGACTGATCCTTCAGCCACACATTGACCCCTCTGGTGTGGGCAGTGGCTTTGGAACCTCCAAACCCCACAGAGCTCATCTCAGAGAATGCAGGCAAGGGAAACACAGAAAAAAAAAACCCAAGAAATTGAGGGTTCGGGCATGGCAGGAAGAGCTTGGTTTGTTCGGTCCCTTGTGGATAGGGAGGGAAATTCTCATTTTGTGTTATCACATCCATCCTCTGCAGGGCAGGACACCCATCCCACCGTCTGGAGTGGGGAATTGCAAACCTCCAGTGAATTTTCCCCGTTCCTCACCAGCTCTGAGCCGATTTGGGTGTCCCCTCCTGCACAGCACTGACACAAATGGATTTCTGCATCATCCCTTTGTGCCCAAACCATTTAAATGTGCTCAGAAAGGGGCAGCTCACCACCTTCCTCACCCTCCCCACCAGGCAGCCAGCTCTGACAGCCCAAGAAATGCAATACCTAATAAGAGGATTAAGTAGAGAGGAATTCTGTTTAATATTGTATTAGCAATGCAGATCCCTTCCCTGCCTGCTCCAGCTCCCTCACAGGATACAATGTCCACACTTGTAAGGGAAGCTTATTGACATCTGATCAGTCAATAAATCTGTTCGTGGTTTTTAATGACCTCGAGAGCTGTTTCCACACGCTCACATCATCTTACCAACAATTTACCCTCGTAAATTAATTATTTCCTTTAGAGCCTTTTAAACCCTAGGACCTGTTTTAGCTCCTTTGCAACAATTCTCATTTAACTGTAAATCAAGGCTCAGGGTTAAACCTCACCAGCCCAGACAGAGCTGTGCAAAACCAGAAACAGAGGCAGAGACACGAGGCTGCTCCTGGGCACAAAACCTCCAACACAAACAGCAACAAAAACCTTCCCAGAGGATGCAGGGGTCAGCTCAGAGGGAGGGAGCACGGCTGCTGTGAGGAAAGGCTGGGAGAAATGAGGCTGTTCAACCTGGAAAAGAGTTTGGGGTGACCCAGTTGTGACCTTCCAGGACCTGAGGGGAGCTTCAAGAAAGTTGGGAAGGAACTGTTTAGGGGGGACTGGAGTGACAGGACAATGGGAATGGTTTTAAACTGACAGAGGGCAGAGTTAGATGGGATTTTGGGAAGGAATTGTTCCCTGTGAGGGTGGGCAGATCTGGCACAGGGTGCCCAGAGCAGCTGTGGCTGCCCCTGGATCCCTGGCAGTGTCCAGGCTGGACAGGGTTTGGAACAACCTGGGATAGTGGAAGGTGTTGGAACTGGATGATGTTTAAGCTCCCTTTCAACCCAAGCCATTCTGTGATTCTACAATTTAGAATAAGTGGGTTTGAGTGCTCTGTTGCTAAATCCTGCACTTGATATTTGCAATAATTTTCTCTTCTGTGCCTGAGTTTTCTGCCTGTGTAAACAGGGAGCACAGTCCTCTGTTATCATAGAAGGGCTTGATCAATAAGAATGTATTAAAGATTCATACATAGGTGTATTAAAGCATCCATGCTATGCTAATGTCTCCCATTTAAATACTATAAAAAGCTCAGTGGGCTCTTGACTGAGCCATTAAGTGAACGATGGGCAAATTGGAAATGTCCAAGAAAAAAGGAGCAGAATTACACTCTGCTATGAAACACCAGGCAGCTCCCATAAAAATCAATGGCACTGCAAAGCAGTAAATTGCAGGGGAGATGAGCTTTATTTCATGGCTCATAAGTGAACATGAATCTCTAATAACCTGTCAGCCCTGACAGCTGTGCAAGGAACTGGGTTTTTGGGGGCTGCCTCCATCCCCTGGACCTGCTCCTGTGAGCAGCACTCCTCTCCAGCAGGGAGAATCATCCAGGGGAAGGGATATCCCCACCAGGGATCATTCAGTGCATTCAGGTGACAGAAAACCTCTCAGGGCTCTTCCCTCTGAAATCTGAACACTGCTGGAGTGGCTGAGCTGTGCCAAAACTCCTTTAAAAAGTTGGGTTTGTTTCTGTGTGTTCTGCTCTCCAAGCACCTTCTGCTCCAGACACACAAGTTATTCCCTAATAATTATTCCCCAGCTATTCCCTAATAATGTTGTGAGTGTATCTTAAGGAGGGGCAGAGAGAAAAACTTTCCCTGCCTGAAAACTGACACAAAAACCTGTGACAAGGCTACAGGAGGAAACAGAAGAGGGGTTTGCACAAGCCTTGACATTTTGTCCTGCTCCAGACCTAACCAGAGCAGGAGGCTGCAGTGTTTCCAGCTGGGTTCATGGCAGGGAAATTGCTCACACATGGCAGAGATCAAACCAGGCTGGCAGCAGCTGTGCTGCTAAAAACCCAGCAGGGGAGGAGCAGACACAGATTTTGGTGGATTTTGGTGAGGTGGAGGTGGGATGGCTGCAGGTTAAAATGCAGGATGGAGCAGCTTTGGTTCTCCCTGGCAGAGCCTTTCCCCAGCCTGGTGTGCCACAAACACAGCAAATATTCCTATGAGTGATCTCCTTTTGGATTTCCACTCCCAGAACTTGTTTTGATGCTGGCAATTCCTCCTGGCACTTGGGGAGCACAGTGCCAGCTCCAGAGCCAGCAACAGAAGCCAGCAGGGGATCTGCACAAATCAGCACCTCGTGCCCTTACCTGGAGATAAACGTCTATGGGAACAGCAGATAAAAATCAAGTAAGTGACATAAATCCCTGAGCTCATGGAAAAACCCCTCAGATTTAACCACTGCCCCCCACTTCATCACCCACCTTTTTATCTAACAGTGAAAAGCAGGAACTGCCAAAACACTGAGAGGACAAACCAGCCTAAAAAACTTTATTTTCCCTCAAGCCAGGTCCTTCACCTTATCCTCTCCCCAGACACTGCACTTGCCCCCAGATCCCCTTCAAGCTGCCAATTTCCTCACACAACCCAAGCCAGGGAGGCACTTGCAGATCTCTCAGCCTCATTTTTCAACTATTTTCCTTTTCCATAGTGCTTTAGTTCCCCTGATGATTTCTTATTATCCTCCAAAAGGCGTTTGACTCTGTTTTCCCAACCCACCCAGCACAATAAATTATCAGGAATTAAATTAGCTATCAAAGGGCTAATAGACTTGTTCCTTCAGGGGCTAAATAAGTTATTGCAAACTTTATCTGCAAGGGGGAAGGCTTAAAAATGTGTTCTTCCAACAGGTTTTAGTCCTTATTATACACTCTGAGCCTATCTGTGGCAGCCACTCAAGGGACCACAAGAATCAGCTGCTCAGCACAGATGGCCTTGCACTAAAGGTCAAAGAAAAGAGCATGAAAAACGTGGAAATACTTTAAAACCATTCCTGCAGGCAGTGGTTGCTGGCTGGAGTTACCTTTGTGGAGTTACCTTTGAAATTCTTCCTCAGTGCTGCTCATGCAATTTCATTGTACAAGAATTTTGCTCTTGTTGTTTGGCTTTGCTTTGTGTTTTAAGCAGGATTTCTGTTATCTCTCAGGACAGTAAAATATATTTGCTTTATTGTGAAAGGATTAGGAGCTGAGACATTGTGTAATGTTAAAGCAGCACAGACTGTCCATCATATAACAAAAACTTAGCAACAAAAGCCCTCAAAAACTGATTATGAGAACAATTTTCCTCTGTATATAACAGCCTGGGATGAAGGGCTGAAATTGAGCTGAGGGGATGAAAAACGCTGTACTGGACATTATTCCATCTGGGAAAAACGCTGGGTAAATAAATACCTGTTGAGTGAGTGAAAATATCCATTGAGCTTTACCTGGAGCTGAAATTACAGGTGGTAAACCTCGAATTTCATCATTCTTGGGAAGAAATGGTTAAACAATGCCCAGCAGAAACAGCCTGGGAGGGATATGTGGGGTGCTCAGCCCCACGGAGGATTTTGGGAGTCCCTCTGCACAGAACCAGCACATTGTGACTCCAAAAGAGACTTTTCACACGAACATCTGGGCAATTTTAAGGGGCTCCATAATAAGGAGATGTTATCCTTTTAGAAATCCTATCAAATGGAATTCTTTGAGGCACTGGAGAGTAATTTGCACAACCCAAAAAATTAGCACGAAGAGGAGAAAAGGCACTTTAAAGCCAAGACCTAGTGCCAGCTCCCTCAGGTGGGCTCTTTCAGCCGTGCTGGGTACAACCTCCAGCAAAAACTCAACAACCAAGAGACCCAGAATGGCTTAAGGAAGAAAGAGTGGCAAATTGCAGCTGGTTCTTATTGTCAAAATGTTCAGCATTTCTCTGTGAAATCTGTATTTCTCTTGGCTGTAGTTCATTCCACTGAATAAAACACTTTTTTTTTTATCTAATTCATTTGAACTTCTGGCAGCTGCACTTCAGTTCACTGGCCAGGGTTTCGTGGCTGCTCTGCTCTCTCCAGTTCTCATTGCTGGATAGTTCAGGTCAGATTATTTCACCCAAGACAATATTAATGGCTGTGACAGCTCCCAGTGCTCAGACACACATCTATCAAATAGATGAGCCCCTAATTCTTGAATATCTTCCAATAATGGGGTTTGTTCAAACACGATTACACAGTGAAATGAAGAAAAGGAGAGGAGGGAGTGGCTGAAATTGGTACTGAGGGAGTTGCAAATGGTTCAGAATGAGCCTTGTCCCAGCTGGTGCCAGCAGAGCTCACCCCTAGGACAGGACAGGAGCTGAGGATATCCGGGATGTGATTCCTCCTCTCTGGAACTGCACCTTGGCTCTCCTGCAAGCAGCACACTGCAGCCCCAGCACGAATTAAAGGATGCACCTCCAGGTAGATGAGGAAAACTGTTGGAAAGAAAGAGATGAATTGCAACTAAATTAAAACAGCATAAGGAGGAAGGCTGGATTCAGCTCAGTCCTGGCAGAAAGAAGAGTTTTGGGTTCCATGCATCAAGAGCACAGGAATTTCCATCAGATATTCCCAGGGGGAACAGCTCTCCTCAGCCTTCACAAAGACACTTTTTTCCCCACAGCACACAGAATTCACTCACTCCAAAGCCAGCTTGTATCAGAAACAAAAAAAAGAGAGAGATGTTGGATGGGAAGAGAGCAGCAACAGCTCCTGGGACATTTCAGTGGCAGCAGAGGGAACACAGTGTGCCACTCACAGGGGAGGAAAGGCACCCCTGACCCCCAGCCCAGCACTGGGGGATAAATCCCAGCACAAAGGTCCATGCTGGAAGCAGACAGAGCTCCTGGAAGGGGATAAAAGCAAGGAGAGTGTCAGCCTACAGCAAGTCTCCCAAAGAACTTGGTTAGCAGCTGCTTCTCAACAGCAAAGTCACATTCAGTAATTAATAACCCAACGTTTATGGCCTGAAAAAAGTGAGTAATAACCAGATTACCTTGTTCTGCATCTCTCCAGCAAGGAAAGGCTGAGAATGGCTGGAAAATAAAGGCTTTGGGGCATTCCAGTACCTGAAGGGAGCTACAAGAAAGATGGAGAGGGACTTTGGGCAAGGGGCTGGAGTGACAGGGCAAGGAGGGCTGGATCCCAGCTAAAAGAGAGCAGGTTTAGATGAGATATTAGGAGGAAGTGAAGGTGGTGAGGCCCCAGAGTTGTTTTGGACTCCCCATCCCTGAAATTGTTCCAGGCCAGGCTGGATGCACCTGGGAAGGTGGAAGGTGTCCCTGCCCATGGCTGAGGGGTGGGACTGGATGAGCTTTGGGGTCTGTTCCAACCCAGACCATTCCATTATTTTATGATTCTGTATTCCCCAGAGAGTGCTGCACAGGACTCTGCAGAGCCAGATAATTGTGCTGGAACTTGGACAAAGTTGGGCACAATTCCTCCTGCAAACTGCTCCCTCCAGGTGAGTGCTGCATCCAGCACCAAAACTGCTTCAGACACCCAGGCATGGCACTAAACCAGGGTGTGAAGGTCCAGAATTAAAGGCAGAGTTAAGGAAGACTGAATTAGGGCCTCTTCAATAACTGAGACATCTGTGGTGTAAATAAACCCAGCTAGAATAAATGGGATTATATCTGCAGGGAATTTCATCCTGGATTTATTCTGGCACATTCTAGCTGACAAGTATTAGGCACCAAATAGAATAATTAGGCACTCTGATACTGTGAGGCTCTTGGTTCAGAGTGCTTGAGTGTGATACTGTCGCAGTAAAAAGCTTGGGACATTTGTGACATGGGACATGGCAGGCACTCTGAGCACTCCCCTCTGTAGAATTTATATTATTTTCCATTTTCTCCTCAGACATTCATCCACCCTTTGGAGCTTCAGCTCTGATTTTATGGTTGTATTTGCTGCAATGCTGAAAGGAGGACAATAAAATAAAATAGCAGAGGAGAGCAAACTACTGATACTTTGAGTGGGAACCAGTGGTAAAATATTGAACTTTGTGTACCAAAAATGCAGCGGGGCTGAGCAACTTGTTCTTTGTCTTTTAGATTCCAAATATCCCCCGACACCTGTCCTCACCTGGAATTCTGCCTTTGAAAGGTAAACGGGGATAGCTTGTACAGACAGGATGATGTTTGGCCGGTTTGTTTAATCCCACAGAACTTGCTCCAGCACCAGTTTCCAGCAGCAGACACCCCAAACGCTGCGGTGGCCCTGGAGGGAGCTGCAGGCAGGACCAGGGGAGGCACAAGGAGAGAAATGCTGGTCCTGCAGCACCCAGAGGCAGCCTGGGATGGAGTGTGAGGCTGGTGGGAAGCAGCAGCCCAGGGTGGGGAAGGGCTGTGCAGCCACAGGAGGGACTGGGCTGGCACAGAAACAGCAGCAGGACAAAGGCTGGCAGAGCAGGGCTCGAAGGTGGGTGATGCTGAGAGCCAGGGAGTGGCTGAGGACGGGCTGGGAGCCCTGAGAACAAACACTTGTCTTGTTTGAGTGTCCTTGGGCTCAGAAAAATGGAGGGTTGTACATTTTATTCTGAAAATTAAAAGTGCCTCAAAGAAACTCTGACTTCATCATCCACACCTCTTAATAGGAGCACCCTTAAACTGGTTCAGTGCTCAGATTGTAAAGAGTAATTGTAGCAACCTATTATGTTCTATAGCAACCTATTATATATTAAATTATAACAATTCTAGAAAAAAATAGATTTTGTGTAGAGTAGGAATGGGCAATATGTTATCACACAGTAAAAATAAAATAATCAATATGAAAAAGAATCAGAAAAAAACAAAAACAAACCCTGGCTAGGATTTCACTCTCCAAGGCTGACTGGACCATTTCCTGCAACTTGACTAATCATGAATCCTCTGCTCATTCCCAGTTCATTACTGTCCAAGCTTCTCTCATCCCTGTTTAGATTATCACATTTATTTTTAAGGCTGTTTTTATCCAAAACATTTGTTGCTGACGGCTTTCTTTCCTTTCCTTCAGGGCTTTCAATTGCATAATGTAGTGTGTACCTGGCAATTCCAAAACAAATCTGTCTGGAATGAAAGATTAAAAATGAAAAATGAGTGATCTGGAATATCTTAATAGCTTATTTCCACCCTGCTTCCTGCCATGTGCCTCTGCATGTCTCATACTTGTATCCAAATGGATCAAAGTGTCAGTTAGCATATTCAACAAATTCATTTTTCCTTTTGGTATTGATAGCAAGGAAATAATCAAAAATGCTGAAAATGCTTTATTGGACAGCAAAAATTAAGTGGTGATGATTGAAAGCTGCTTAACAAACCAGGAGGTATTTGATTTTAATCAGACAGGAAGGAAATGGTGAAATGAATGAACAGAGTCTGATATATTCAGATTAAGGCTCTCTGGGGAAGGGGAGAGTGTTCGGCTCCTCCAAGGTTAACAGCTCACAGTGCCCCTGTTGGTGACCTGGTCCCTGCTTTGGGAGTGCCTCCCTCCCTTCCATCCCTGCAGCAGAATGGAGATGTGCTCCTGCAGCTCTGAAATCCTGGAAATTGTGCTGGTGGATCCAACCTGGGCAGGAATTGGGTCCTCACTCGTGCTGGGTCACAGAAAAAAAACCCACAACCCCAAGTCCCCCCTGTCCTGGCATTGCCAGCACTCCAATGCCATGGACAGGAGCCAGGGAAGGACAAGGAAAGGAGGGATCCCTTCCTGGCCATGGGATTGTGCAGGTGGCCCTGGGGGGACAGCTGGCACTGACCACAGCACATCCCAAAGGGTGTGCCAGGCACATTTCTCATGGATACAACAACCTGAGAGTGGACAAGGACCTCAGGCTGTGACCTCTTGTGCTGTCCTTGGGACTGCTCTGTGTCCCAGCACTGCCAGGCTGAGCTCAAGGGATTCACCAACAAGTTATTTAATCCACAGCAGTGTGGAAATTTGGGGTGGAGTGATTTGCATTGAAATTCCTGAGGATGAATTACAGGCTGGGCTGATCAGCTCTGCTTTGCCTCTGGTGCACTCTCCAGCTCCTGAAGCCCAGTGTGAGGCACTAAAAGAATTCATTTCTCATGGGAATCCCCAACTTTCCTCTTTGCTGTGTTCACACCCAGTCAGGGCTGCAATGAACACTCCTGGGGAAGGATATTGCCTCAAAGCCTTTCTCTCCTGAGTGATTTAAATAATTTGGACCAGTAGGAGCATTGGGGTGTTTGTCCTTCACATCCTGCAAAGTGAAGTGTGAGTGAGCAGATGGATTTTGAAATGCTTATCAGTACCTGATGATTTCTTCTCTGGTACAACTCTGCTTCCATGACCCATGAACTGGAATAATTACAGATCTTTTAAACCCTGCTCTGAAACTCCTGGGATCATAATAAATGATTGAATGAAAAACCTTATTTTCTTTCTATTCATTTAGTTAATCTGTTGTTTTATTTGATATTGCTCAATTTTTTCTATTCAATCTTCTAATTTGTATTGAGAGGTTTAGACATAATGAGAAGTGAAGAGACAGCTGAAATGAGACAGTTTCGAGCTCATCAGCCCTGGACCTGCCCTAGGATGTTAAGCAGGACTTTGGGAACACTTTGCAAAGTTTTCATGAAATGTCAGGTTTAAAGGAATCTTTGTAAGTAATTGGAAATTGATTTCATGCCACTCTGATACTGAGCTCACCGGTGGCAGCTGTTATTTTACATTTCAGAGTGGATGGAAGAAATTCTTCCCTCTGAGGTTGGGGGGTGTCCTGGCACAGGGCTGCCCCTGGATCCCTGGAAGTGCCCAAGGCCAGGCTGGATGGGGCTTGGAGTAACCCATGGCAGGAGGTTGAATTAGATGGGCTTTTCTGTCCCTTCCAACCCAAACTATTCTGTGCTTCTCTGATCTCCTTTAAATCTCTCCGCAGCAAAATGACTCAAACATCACCAGCACATTCTTGCTCCTGGATGCACTTTAAATAAAATCAGCAAGGCTCCCCAGAATTACCTCATATTTCCCTGGGATGCCAGAGCATTAAAATAATGAAATGAAAAGTTATGAGAGCAGAACCAACTTCCTGTTTGGAAAGAATAAATCAGTGTCTGTGCCTTTCTCTCGTGACTGACCCAGCACTCAGGTCCAAGGAGCAGAGCCCCTGCTCCCAGGAGAGACTGGAGCAGCTCCTAATTAAATCTGCAAGAGGTGGGGGTGACTTTACCAGGAGCTGGTCACTGAAACATCTGCCCATGGGACTGGAGCAATTTCCCATCTCAGCCTCCCTTTCTGATGCTGAATTCTGGAAACAGAGCCCAGTCCTTGAGTGCTTTGTGCTGTGATTTCAGCAGTGCTGGTTTGAATGCCCCTTGGGGTCTGGCACTTTGGGAAAAGTCTGCTCCCCTTTCCTATTTCCAGTCACAGACCCACTGCAGTGTCCAGCTGCTCTCTGCTCTTGGCTTGGCCAGGTAAGGTCAGTAGGGTGGTCAGTCAGGGTGAGGTGGTGTACTGGTTTGAAAGCAAAGCCAGTGAGTGACACCAAGTCAGAAATACAATTTAATAGGGAAAAAAATAAAATACATGCAATAGTACAAAAGAAAAGCACTGACAGAGTCAGAATACAAGCTGACACCCCGCTAGGCAGGGTGGTGGTAGCAGTCCAGGTGAAGTGTTCTTGTTGAAGCAGTGATCCTGTAGAAAGATCTGGTAACTCTTGTCCTCTGGAAACCAGTGGGTAAGGGCTGCCTTGGTGTTCCAAATCTCAGATTTTATCTGGGTAGGAAAGGCTTGGCTCCTCCCCCTGGGTGGAGCATCTCCCAATGGGATGATGGAATTTTATCAGTCATGCAGTGGCACTCAATGGCCATGAACAGGAGAGATCTCCTGGAGGGAGGATGGGCTTTGGGAAAGATAAAGAACACTGCTCCAACTGGTTTAACAGGTGGCCCATTAGCAGAGGGTCTCTCCCACAGAGATCAGGATCACTGCCCCACCCGGTTCCAACAGATGGTGATGGAATACATACATTGGACACATCTTTACATTGTAACCTAGGACAGGTGGTCAGTAAGGTAAGGTGGTCAGCAAGGCTGGTCCCTCAGGCTCTGTTTCCCCCCTGCTCTAGCTCCCTGCCTCATTCCCACGAACACAGTGTGTTCTCACACCTGTTCTCAGCTGAAAAGAATATATTTAATGCTTTGTGTTCAACCTTCCCCTCCCAGGCACAACAGGGGTTCTTTATAATGATAATGTGTTCTGGAGTCATTTCTAGACCTGAGGTAGATCACTATCCCCAGTCCATAGAAAGCTTTCATGTTCCTACCCCCTCCACAGCAAAGGTTCTGGACCAGTTTGCCATGTAGAGCACACAATGTTCTGTTTCCCTGTTTCAAAGCCCTGTTTGTGTTGCTGTTTCTGAGTAAACCACAATCTCTCTCTGAACCTGTAAAAGCTCTTTGCTGTGTGTTGTTGAATTTCCCTCCTGATCCTGGGGTGTGTTTATGGAGGGGTTTGTCACAGTCTGCTCTGTTCCCAGGGCTGGGGTGGACCTTTGAGCATGTAAATACTGCTCTGCTGCTCTGAATTTCAAGATTATTTCCTGAGGATGACCAACAAGCTGACACCTCTTTGCAGTGCTCCACTGCCTTTTCCTCTTACTGCTGTAGGAAATCCTCTGAGCCAGATCCCGCAATACATTTAAAACTTTATTATTTCATTAGTGCAGTATTTTAATCACCTGTTTTGGCTGCTAAGCCGTGGGAGAGGCAAGGACAGCCCTAACGGAGAGCCTGGGACCTTTCCAAGCAGGTGATTTCTCTTGCCTGGATGCAGTACAGATGTTGACCAGAGGTGCTGTGACCTTTGTGCTGCTGAGCCATGGCACTGCAGACCCTGCAGGGCTGAGCTCTGATTCCTCCTCCCTGCAGCTGAACGCCCCTGCAGCCAGCACACAGCAGAGAATTTACTGACTGCCTCTGGAATCAGGCAATTCTCTTAACTGGCTGCATTTTCAGGGCTCTGTCATTCCCCCCACCCCGCTCTGTTGGTGGCACAGCTATTTGTGTGCTGGTTGGGATAAAAACCCCCAAGATTGGACAGCAAATCAATCAAAGCCAAGGACAGACACCTCTCAAAGGTAATTGCATCCAGAAATCCCGAGAGCCTTTACAATTCCCTTGGCGGCTCCCACAGCTCTCTCCCTCCTGTGGCTTTGCTTTCAGGAGCCTCAATTAAGCAACAGGACATCCCCAAATAATGCCAGCAGAGAGACAAAAGACTCCTTTCCTTTTCATGATTTACCTCCCCAGTGCTCTCTGACCACACCAAACTCCAGAGCAAGATCTTTTTTAATTTTTTTTTTCACTTGGACATTGGTGGGGCTTTTTATTCAGCTGTGGGATTTGTTTTCCTTTTCTTTGGATGTTCATCCCTGTGTCATTTCCCACAATGAACTTGGGGTCTGAGATTGGATATGTTTTAATTAAATGCAGTGGGAGTCAATAATTGTGAGTTGTTGTCGACACAGAGTTCCTAGATGAGAAAATCACACACTATTTTTAATACACCAAATTCATGATATTCAGTATAACATAATGTATTATTTATCCATAGTTGGTATCACAAATGCACTCAAAAATGTTTTATTTCTGTTTGAATGTCTCTTTGACCAGTAGAAGAAAAAAAAATAGAACTGTCATAAGCAGGATTTATTGTCTCTTTTAAGCAAGCACAGTTGTGATCCTTCAAAAATACAGTGCTAGAGTATAGTGCAGATTCTGTAAAAAAAACTGACATCAGGGGGTGAATAGTCCTCTGGCAGTTTTGGGATACCATCCAGTATTTTCAGGTTTGGCAAATTGGAGAACACCCTTAAAGAGAGAGAAAAGAAAAAATTGAAATTGAGAAAAATAATCTTGGGCAGTGTTGAAAACAAAACAGACACTGATAAAAAAGAAACAGTGGATTCAAACATATCTAAAATGGATTTGGGTTTTTGGAAATCGTGATTTGTCATTTGTTGCAGAATTTATCTGATAAAGAGCTAATTAAAACTCTCAGATTTCACTCTATTGTACCACTTTTATATAATCAGACTCAATAAAGCACTTCAAGAATTTCTCTTCCAGCACTGAGAAGGAACATAATCCCAGAGTTATACCAGAAAGTACCAGTATTTAATTGCCTTAAGATTGAGAGAAGAAACACAAAATTAGGAACTGTTAAAAGGTGGTTTTCTGCTTTTGTTCTCCTGGACTTGTAGATAAGCAAATAAAAGTGAAATCCATCATTTACAGTTTACTTTTCCCCTTCCATGCTGATATCTGCCTCCCTGGCCCAGAAAGCACCAGGATCAGCACCACACTGCCAAAGGGTGCAGGACTAAAGGGAAAACATACTGCAGACTCAGAAAGGTTTTCATTAAACTTCTTTTACATTTCTCCTTTCTTTTTTCTCCCTCTCAGGAAGCAACGGGAGGAGATGTGTCCAATTTCAGACACACTCTGCCAGGTTTATATTTAAAATATCAACACCTGGCTGTGTTTGTAGTGGGGAAAAAACCATGCAACCATGCAGATTTTCTAGGACTGAGATTTAGAATAGATTATATTCCTCTGGATTTTTTTTGGATTGTAATGTCTTGGATTAGAATTTCCATTTCCAGTGCCTGAGGCTGCTCTGTTAAATCTCCAGCACATCTCAAAGCCTGCAGCACAACTTTCACTGAGGGGCTGCTCAAGGCAGAGCAGCTTCCACAGGGACAGGGGGGAATCCAGAAAAATCAAATGAAGACAACTTAATTTTCCCCTGCTGTTGCTCCTGTCTTTCCAGACACGCTCCTGATTCCATCTCTGACATGTAATGCAATTCAGGCTCCTTGCAGAGCCCACCAAGGATACAACGAGACTGAAGAGAGATTGAGTAATAGGTAGTTTCTATTAATGAAAGGGAATTTAATTTATCTGCCTTGCTCACTGTCTCTAAACCTGATCCACGGGCTTAGTTCAGCTCCAGAACTGCCAGTCATGCTATTAAAAAGCATCATAGGCAGTTTCTGAATATTTTGGGGCTTTTATCACATAATAGGTCACTAACTCACATTCCTGGAGCATTTCAGAGCATTGAAACTATGGGAAAATGAAAAGCTTCTTTAGAAAGCTTGTTGGATTTGAGATCCTATTCCTTTGAAACTCTGACAAACATTTTTTTTTAAATTTTTTTCACTTTTGTTAGGCATGAGAGGCTCAGACTTACAGTTGTCTGTATCTTTCCTGGAACTCACAGGGATTCCTCTTGAGGATGAGGGATTCTAGTGGAGTGTGTCTCAAGTCTGAAATCCCACTTAGGGTCGTGATGTTATTTTCAGCAAGAGATAAGTGCTGAATCTGAGGGATCTTTGGCAGCTGTTTGAAGGATGTAAAGTGGTTTTTATTTGCATTTAGCTCTCTGCATCTGAAAAGTACAAAGTGTATGGCATCACTATCACATCTGGGACAGACTCCCTGCAGCAGGGATGGGTTTTACACACTGGTTTTACATTTATGCTGGTTTTGCCTCGTCATGGACTGCCAGATGAGATCCTTACACTTTCTATTCCCTAATTCCTTTATATTGTACAACAGATGCATCATTATTTCTGTTCTCAATACTACAACTCTCCATACACCTCAATACACAACAGCAGAGTAGCAACAGGTGGATGATAAAATAAATTTATAGCTGTCATGGTCATGTTTGGCCTCTCTGCTTGGGTTATGTTCCACCATCTCTTCCCAGAGATTCCTTCTGTGCTCAACAACTTCCCCTTTTGGCACAGATCTCCCTGAAGCTGACAAGACTCACTGATTATTCCCCAGGAGTAAAGGGGACACCATCTGATCTCCTCACTGGGTGTTTTCAGCCTGGGGATGATGACATGAACTCAGAACAGCAATAAACTGATGGGTTCTCAATCCAAAACCCCCCAAGAGCAGCTCTGGCAGTTCCCAGGAGCCTGCTCCAGCTCCCACCTCAGGAAAATTTCGATTTCTGTGATATGACATAAAAATAGAAACAGGACATTCTGTCTACCTTGGCAACCTTATGGCACTTAGGTCTGTCAAAGAATTGTCCACCAACCAAAGCTTTTCCACCCGAATTAATCTTCGGAGGATTCTTTTGAAGTTTTCCACCTGGTAAAGATCACCCAGGTCCTGGAAGGAAAGGTTCAACTCCTGGGAAGGGAAAAATAAGAGAAATCACTGTTTTTTGGGTTTTTTCCTTGCTTTCTAATAGCTGTATCGTTAAATATAGAATTAGTCAGAGGTAGTTAAAACGAGAATACATTTTATGCTGCTGCTCTTATTGGTGGTACCAAGTGCCAAATTCACCTCAGAATCACAGTGATGGACTCCTTAATTCTTTGAAGGGAAGAAAGAAACTATCTTTCAGGCAAGAATTTTAGTGTCCATCTCCTCCTTCTCCATGAGTGGGGTTCCCAGTGTGTGGGGAGGGAGCAGGACTACGTGATCTTGGCTTATTGCTTTGGCTTCTAAACTCATCTGGTACCAAAGTGCTGTGCAGCAGCCAGATATAAATATTCATAGAGTCCTCACAGAATGGTCTGGGTTGGCAGGGAATTTAAAATTCACCCAATTCCACCCCCTGCCATAGCCAGGGACACCTTCCTTGTACCAGGTTTAAACCTATTAAATGCAGTGAGCAGCCAGCACATCATTATTTGGCTTCTTTACAGCTACAGTCCAAAGTGTTAATGAGAAAGTTTTACAGCACAGTTTTCCCAGTTCTCTTGCAGCCTCTTTTCCCATTTCTCTGTGTCAGTTACTTGTTTTCTTTTTTTCAGAGTATGTTCTTCCTTTCTGAAAAACAGCTCTTCTTCTGAGGGCCCTGGTCAGAGAAAAAGATTTACAGGTGAGGATGTGATACAGAACTGGCACTTAGTCACTTGCTGGAAGAATATATCTACATATTGCTGGGAAAATTCTGTAATGAAGAAATATATATAATATTATAGGTGTGTAAGTTTCCAGGCTTCTGAGATATAAATTAATGGGAAGATTTTTCTACCATTTCCAGGCCCATAATTCAGCCAGCAGCCTACAGTCGTGAAGATTCTGTGCATGGCTGGTAAATGACAGATCTGCTACAGCTCAGAATGAAAACCATTTCTGAAGGGTTGTTCATGAGGCCCTGGGTTCTAAAACCCTTCTTGTTCCTTGCCATGCTGTGAGTTTGCCTTTGACTGTCCTGAGAAAGGAAAATGTTTGCAGCTCCCAGAGCAGTGACAAGGACCAGCAGCCCCACTCCAAACCTCATTTGTGTTGACACAGACACACACTGGAGACTTAAAGCCTCGATGAAAAGTTTAGAGCTATGGATATCTTCAAATTCCTGATCGAAGCAAGGACAGGCTGGAAATTTTCCACTGTTTACTCCCAAACATGCAAACACTGGATTTTAAAACCCATCTGTTCCTGAGTGTGTCTATAGATTGTAATTGAGCCAACTCAGCCTTAAAACACAATATATGTGCCACTGTTTGCAGGACTGGGTTGCTTGTTTGGCTGTTTGGCACATGGCCACTGCATTCTGAGCAGTCAAATGTTAATGAACTTTTGAGAGAAGTAATCAGCACCACATTTATACTAAAAATTCTCAATTTGCAGTTCAGGCAGTTGTTTTTCATTTTGGTTAATTTCCTAATGATGAAAAAAAATAAAAGGCAAGCATGGGCACTATGAGATGAAATCCTACCCCTTTTCAAAAGAATGGCAAACTCCATGATTTGAGCTCATCCTTTTTAAGGATGCACTCTCTAACTTTATCGAGTTAGGGCTGAAATGTCGAAGTGTCTTTTTGATCTTTACCTTCCCTCACTCGGGGGCAGTGGAGCTGATTCCCTCGAACATCATGTTCCTCTATGTCACACCAGCCAAGGTACTTGAAGGAGTCAGAAGGAAGCTTAAAAAAAGGGCAAAATAAAGACATAAAAGAATCAGTAAAAGCTCTTGAGGTTTTGACATTGTACTTTCTCTTATTTCTGGCCTTATTACAGCAGAAATCCCCCAGTCAGAGCCATGTGCAGGAGTTGGTGAATGCTGTGGGAATTCACATTTCGGTGGAGTTTGCCACAGCTCATCCTGGTTAACTCCAATAAATTGGCTCAAATATTGGGGAGAAACTTTTTAGGGCTCATTATTCACCTGCCCATGGCATCAGTTTGGAGCTCAAAGCCTGAGGCAAATCCCCAGCCACAGCTGGCCCCAAAGAAAGAACTTTGTTTATATTCCACCCCAGTTTTGGAGGAGTAAACAACATCCACTTCAAAGGTGAGGAAGAGATTTCTGCCTGAGCTCCTCTTTGTCGATGTCTCTTTTCTACAAACCTGCAATCAGACTGGAGAACCCAACACTTACTGGGAAAGGCAGCCTGGAGTCCCAGCTGTGCCCGAGGATTCCCCTGCTTTGGGGTAAAACTGGTGGAATGGTGTGTGCATCACCAGGGAGGATGGAGCAGCAGGAGGAATAGGGTTGGAAGAACTTTGGGTTGCTTGTAGTCAGACCTGAGGAGCTAGAGAGGAGATGTTAAGCCAGTGTAGATTCTGTCCAGAGAAATGAAAAAAAAATTGGTTTTGTTTTATAATTACAGAAAATAATTATAGAAAATCCAGACTAGCTTGGGGTAGGACTTGCCAGCAGGCAGCAGCCACATCCTGAGCCAAACCATGGGCAACCCCCTCACCTCCCACCTGGGCTGCATTTCCTCACACACAGGAGCCTTTCACATCCAAACATCAGAAAGAGGAATTTACTGGAGTTTGTTAGAAAAACTGAGTCTTGGAGAAAATGGAGAGCTGAACTTGTTCAACAGCAAGATGTGTTTGTTCCCTTCTACCCGAGAGAGCCCTGCTTTTATGGATCTGGGTTGGATGAAAAGATCCCTCAGTTATTTATTTTATTCCATTGTACCTGTGTTTTAACTCATTATTTTACTAATATTAGTATATTTATTTTAACCTCTTGGATATATTCTAGGGAATTCTCAGAGACCTGGAGAAAAGCTGAACGTTGTTCAATAGAGTCTTCAAATGCCAGAATCATTAGTGCTGGGAAAGAGCTCCAAGGTTATCAAGTCCAACCTTTAGCTTGAAGTTGTGTGTTCATGTGCTCTCTTAGTCCCTTGTCTAAGTCCCTTCCAAAAGTCACATTTTATATACCCCAAATGGGGCAATTTCTCCAATTGTGCTTCAGAGGGATTGAAGAATTTCCAGGCTGGCAGCTGCAATTTAGGAATTTACCACAGAATAGCTGAGAACAATGATTTAATTTAGTCAGGGTGTGCATCCAGCTCTGTAATTTGACTTTTGCTCTACAGGCTTGGGGAGCTTTGCCAGGGAGCCTCAGCTGTCAGTCAGCATCACAAACCAAGTCAGGAGCAGAAATACAGAATAAAAACACAGCTTTAAAATGGTTTGGGGAGGAAGGCAAAGGAGGTCTCACACTGGGAGTAACAGCCAGGCTAAATAGAACATTGGTTAAAATGGAAATTACAGATTATTGCAATCCCTCGTTAAGAGACGTGTCCTGGTGACCCCAGCGAGCAGGAGCAGCTCTGACAAGCAGCTCTCCCTCCTCCTGCCTTGTGCTGGGGTTTTAAAGGGTCAGACCAGCCCCAAGGAACTGTAGGTGACTTCCAGGAAGCTGTGTGAGCTCAGCCTTTTGGAAAATAGCAGCTATTCACTTTTTGAGGTCACCCGGAGGCAAACAGCCCCGTGTGTAACAGAGCAGCAGGAGTTCACACACAGCAACCCCGTGGAAGGAGGATTTACATTGGGTAAATGGTAAAAAAAAAAAAACCTCAGAAAATAAAAAAAGTGCTGGGAATCCTTGTTTAGCTCTATCTTGGTGTTTGTTCTGCTTTTACCTCCTTGTATGTTCAATGAGATCAGACCAAAGAAAATTTGTAGAAATTCTTTTGTGTTTAAGAAAAAGACCTGTTATTTTTCTCAGTTTGGAAGTGATCTTTTAGGATGTATTCAAATGACTATTTATAACTGCAAGACTTTTCAAAACCTACCTTCCTCTCAGCTAGATACTACCTCCTCTGCTGAGACAGGAATATACACTCCCAGTCCCAGGAAATGTGGGATAAAACATTTTAGCTGAACCATTTAACATGATATCTATTCTGATCTCCTGGCAGGAAACCCACTCACAAAATTCTCTATCGGTGATGGCAAATAAAACATAAAGTTCCGGGAAAAAAAAATAAAAAAAAGTGATGGATACGACTTCCCCAGTCAGGTGGGTAGTGAGATTTCCATGGGAAGGAATGACAGAAAGAAACATCTTTCATCTCAAAACTGCCTGAGTTCAATAAGCACCAGCTGGACCCCCACGTTCTGTCACAGAAGATTTTTCTGGAGGAGCAAGTGCCACACAGCTTTTCTCTCCCTCCCTTTGTTTACCTTCCTATTTTGCTGCACAATTGATGCAAAAGGAGTGGCAATGAGCAAGGCAGGATGCAATTCCATGCAGTTACAGATCGCACAATACATGAAAGGAACAAAATTTCCTGCCTTGATTGTGAGGCCCTTTGGCTGGATATGAATCTCCAATGACACCTCTGGGAGCAGCACACTAGATTATGTCAAGCATTAAGGGAAAAAAAATTAGATTCATGATGTCTGTCCAGGCTGAGTCATTTCCTCTCACTTCGCCTGCAGTGAGAAATTGGTGGTTATCATAAATCATGGACCTAAATTCTTATGAGAGAAGAATTAATTTCACTAATGGAAACCCTCTGTGGCAATTGCATTCCTCCATTCTCCCTCTTTTTGGGAGGTGTGGGGGAGTATTTATGATGTCTTTTAAGCAGAGGTACTTGACTGTATTTTAAGAATTCTGTAATAGAGGTTTGGAAAGGAAACTCCAAACGGTATGGGGGAAAAAAATCTTGTGTGTGACCAGCTTCTAATTTCTCAGGCTGGCCCTCAGTCCACTTCCTATCATGGCCACAGCTTTGCTGCAGACACCAAATCCAGGTACAACATGTATTTTTCATCTCAGTTACAAACAAAACCCCACAAAATTGTACCAAACAATTCTTTGCAGGCACCTTGAAGTCTGGAGTGCTCCATGTGAGCTGACAAGGAGCAGCACAGACCTTGGGGTAACTGGAAGAACTCGTGGTTAACCCCTTGTGTTTTCCATTATTGTCCTCAGTGGAAGCCCCAGGGAGGAATTCAGTGCCTGGAGTGTTTTGCAAAGTGTCAGGAATGAGAACAGAGCAGCTCCTGCATTTTTCAGAGCCTGACTGAGGATGTATCAGGCCATATCTTGGAAAATGGTGCTGAGCTCCCTGATCAAAGTCCCACCTCACTGAGGTGTCAGTGCCAGCAGTGTGGCTGGGAAATGTTCTCCTCTCTCTGACTCCTTGGGCAGCTTTCCAGAGAGCCCAGGATGCTCCAGGTCTCCTGACTGCACTGCAAGTACATTTGAGTCCAGCTGCCTTTAAGTGTAGGATGCATTAAAAGTCCATGGAAGACTTTGAAAACTAAAGCTGAGCTACTTCTAAAACTACACCAGTGAAAGATTTTGAGTGAGACACGCAGTGAAAAGTACCTCCTGTGTATATTTTAGATATTTAGCTGTTAAAGAAGGAGTGTCAGTCAAAAGACTCCTTTCTCCTGATAAAACAGCAGCCTCGACAAACAAACATCTGAGACTCTAAAGCACAGTTTACAGGTGGAATTGGTTGAATTCACAGGTGGAGTTGGATGAATTTTAAATTCCCTGCCAACCCAGACCATTCTGTGAAAACTCTATGAATATTTATATCTGCCTCTGCTGCACAGAAAATGGGAAGCTCAGTTAAAGAGGAGTAAAGATAAAGGAACTTATGAGCTAACTCTTGCATTTGGGATTTGAAAGGCTTTTTGTCCCAGCCTTTTGAGCAGTTTTGGGGTCTGGTCTAACTTCCCACAGCCTTATCCCAGGCTGCTGTTCAGGAATCAGCATCCTTGAGCAGGCTTAGCTTTCACTGAACCACGGCTGCTTTCCCCTTAAATCTGAAATGATCTGGAGAAAAGGTTTGGGAACAAGTAGTGTTCACATATCCAGATTCAGAACTCCCGTGGTGCTTGCTACATCCCACCAAATCACAGCCAAATCTGATGGAAAGGCCCTGCTCCTGTGTGGTTGATCTCAGTGAAGTCTGGTCAGGTTTTCATTTAGCAGCAAAGTGCTCTCAGTGCATCCAGTCCTGATATTATGGAGTGAAAAACGTGGACCATTCTGAAGGAAGGAACCAAATCAAATGTGTTTTAAGATCATCTTTAAGGAATAGAAAAAAAAAATCCAAACTAGAGAAACTAAGAAAAGAGCAATAAATCCTCCCAAAGCACAGAGTTTGAATCACTGGGTGAGAGCTGCTGATTTTGCAGGCTCTAAGGGAGCTGGTTCTGGCTCTGCCCAAACCACCTGCACAAATAAGTGCTTGCTCCCAGGTTCCAAACACCCAGTTATTTTTGTTGTCCCAGTCAATGGCAAATGCCAAAGCCATCCACATAAAAGACCTGCAGGGATAACTCACCAACACAATTTGTGCAAGTTTTTAAAAGATGGCAAACTCAGAATTCAGGCTGTGCTTCATTTCAAATGCACAAAATTTACTGCTCCAGAGCAGCTCTGCTTGTGTGCAAACATTTATTATGAGAACTCTCTGAACTTAGGAGAGTAGAAGATAAGGACACAGTGTTTGCATGCTCTAATACCTTTCAATTATTTTTGTAGGAGTTTTATGAGACATGATGCAACATTTTGAAGCAGTTCTTTTGAGTGTAATTTAGTGACAAACACACCTGTAAGTTATGGCTACAAAGCATCCTTGCTGATAGCTGCAGCATCAATTATCCTGCTTTATGCTTCATAAAATTGTCCCCCCAAAGACATGATTAACTTAATTAGGTCCTATCACCATAATGATACACTCTTAGCATATTAACTAACATTTTCCTCGTGGATCCAACTTGTGCTGATACAAAGCCCACATCTCCATCCACGAGCCTTTCACACACTTTCATAACAAATATTCTCATTTTTGTTGGGACAGCCTTTTCTTCCAGCAATCAGGCAATGACACCAAGAAAAACAACTCTGTTTGAATTCCTGTTTTCCCTGCACAGCAGGCTCTGTTAGCAACACAGGCTGGTACATTTTACAAAGACACTCAATCCTGTAACTCTATCTCTGTTGTCAAAGCATGTCAAGCAATGACTACAGGCTCGTGTCTCCTTTGCACCCTCCTACCTTTCAGACATGTCTGGCTGCTGCGTCAAATCCTCACATCTTGCACGGGGCTATTTGTCTACAGGCAGAGCTTATCTTCCCATCTCTGCCCCTGCCCAGGGAAGGAGTCCCACGGCCCCTGGAGAGGGGGAACCTGCCGGGATCCTGGCCGGGATCCTGGATGGATTCGCTGTCTCCAAGGAAACGCTGTCACCTCGCAACGCAGTCACGTTAGGAGCTATTGTTACCAATCTCTTCAGCACCTCAGACAAATTCCTGGGCTGATCCAGCTGGTGTCAGTGAACTGTCTTTCCAGAAGGTGCCTAAAGATAGGTTGGTGATACCTGTAGCAAGATACGTGATCATCCAGCTGAATCTCGGGTCTGCTCGCTCCGGTGACTTCGCTGTCACCGATTGCTTTCACAGCTTTGCCCACTCCAAGTTCATATTCTCGTTGCCTAAAACATCTCCTGCTTCATTAATGGCTTGTGAAATGCCTTATGAATGTATCTATTGGATGAGAGGGAAAGGCTTAAAGAGGGTCACGTTCTAGGTAATGTTCAGGAAAGTTCTTGATGAGCACCTCTTCGCTCTGTTGGGTGTTCTTGCCTCACTTGAACGTGCTCAGCCATTTTAGGAAAATCTTCCAGGCTTCCTTCTTTGAGTTTGCAGCTGAGAATGAAAACAAGAGATTCTTCTCTTGGTGGGGACCAAGAGGTCAGGTTTGTGTCTGTTTTTATATTGTATTTTTCTTAAAGCATTAAAGCTGTAGGTTCTGAGAATCAGCACAGCGAATTATTCCCTTCAAAACGCGTTTGATTTTTGTTTCTTCACTCAGACAAAGTGCAGATCCTGGCAGAACTCCAGGGTGGAATTGCAGCAGCCCAGTATGGCTGTGGGCACTGGTTATTCCCTGCTGAAGTTCACAGATGGCTTTTAAACTCCAGCAGCAGTGATGGGACCCAGGATTTTGGGGAAGGTTGTAATGGAGCTGTAAATCGCACCCTATTGATCTGAGCCTCCCACTCCACAGGCACAGCCTCTTCCTCACTTGAGCTCTGGAAAAAGAGGGCATAAACAGATTAAAATCAATGTGGAAAAAGTACACAATCCTCTCTGCCCGGGGATATTCAATTGGAAATGCCATATAGTCAAAATCTCTGTGGTTTAGACTTCTACCTTTCAGCTTCATCACAGAAAAATTATTCCTTATCCTCCTTTTCCCTCACATTTCTCTTTTCTCTTTTTGGTCATTACAAAGGCTGATCATTGTCAGGACTTCCTGTATAGAAAGGTCTGTGCTTCCCCCAGTGGTTGCTGAAGGGCTCCAAAACCTTCTCTTAGAAATTCTGCTGGCAAATTTCACCATGCCAGTAAAGCAGAGGGGAATAATGGTAATTAGAGAATTTCAGCTCCATGCAAAGGCATTCTGTGGTTCCAAATGTTGAACTGACAGATCGTTATGTGAAATTTTACAAAGTAGTCATTCCACACAGGTTTCATTAAAACTTTATGTGCTAAGAACTGAGTTTATTACAGGGTGGGCGAGGATGGGGTATTAGGAGATTCATCAGGTCACTTGAGAGAATCATTTCTCTGTCTGCTAAGACTAAAGAAATTAATATCTAAATCAAACAAGATTGTAATTTGGGGCCTTTCTACTTACCATTTTTCCTCTGTCTATAAAATGAAAGGTATTGGTCCCCATCACAGCCTAATGGGCTTCAGATCTTTTATGGCAAATGCATTCCTCATAAAGCCCATGAAAAATTATCTCTGTGCTATTTCAGAGGAACGACATATTTTACATGGTGTCGGCCTTTCCATTATAAACACTATTTTTCAGATCTTTACAACCTGCCCATAAAAATGTGCTTCTGACAAGAAATTCAGCAGCATGTCCCAGCCCTGCAAGAAAGAAATAGTTTTTCCCACTTCATCTAATTTTGACCAGTAATTTTGTCTTTGAATTGGGTAAATACAGGGTGGGCATCAGTCTCAGCCCTGTGTCTCTCACATCTTTTTGTGTCCCATTGGGTTCTTCCCTGCATGTCCATGAAATATGTAGGAACTGGGAAGAATCCAGCTTGTCCTGAGGTCTGATTAATGGCAGAAACAATCCCAATTATTCTCACTGCTCTAGGCCACCAGAGGCCCCGTTGTTCTGGGCACCACAGAAAGTCAGGAAAACAGAGTTTGCTCCAGAGGGTTTGTGCTTTAATTGAACAGAGCAGACAGACAAAGAGTGGGAAGAAAGGAAATAATATTATCCCTCCTCCTTTTATACAGAAATAACTGAGATGCTCAGACCATGAAATCCTGGCACTGTGGAAGCAGAAATTCTGTTCCTGTGCCCAGGGTCAGCATTCACACAGGATTCCCAGCCACTGACTTCGTTAAGACCAGACTGGATGAACAGTCTGGCTTTAAAGTCTGCATTTACCGACTGAGCTGACATTTTGTTAATCGTCTTTTAAGAATATTTAAAAGACATTTCTCTGTTATAACAATTTTCTGATTCAGGGTTAAATCAGTTTGTTGATACAATTTTATGTTCTTTATGTAAAATCCTTTTTTGGTGCTAACTTGATACATATTGGTGATATCAAACCATTAAGTTGATGGAACCAGTAAAATCAGACCTAAACATGTAACAACACTTCAGCAGCAGCAGCAAGTTAACTTTTATTGCTCTTACCTGGTTGGAACATATCCAGGAATCCAGGACATTCGTGTAGGATGAGTCAGTCAGAAAGAGAGAATTTCTTGGGATATTTCAGTGGTCTGATGATCATGGCTCTAGAAAAGGAACACACTTTTTTTTTTTCCTTTGATGCACAAATGCTCATCTGTGCCTCGGCAGATAAGCAGGCACACTCACTCACACTCACGGGTTATTTTCTGAGTTACCCAGGCAACACAGTTCTTTTTGTCCTGCCCATTCAGGATTCCAGGAAAGTATTTGATTCCCACTGGTAGGACTTGGAGAGCATTTCCAGGGAAAAGCCAAGGACAACAGAATAAAGCCTTGGACTGGAGGAGAGCAGAGTTAGTGAAACATTTCATCGGGGTCACCAGACAAAAAGGAATCAACAACTAGCTGCATAAATAATTGAAGTGAAAACTATATATGTCTGCTTTTCTAAGGTGTTACAAACCTTGGATTCCAAGAGGGTTGGAGGGGCTGTAACCAAGCAACAAGGACTGAAATTTGGTTCTCTCCTCTGCAAAAACAATGGGCTTGCAAGTCATGATGACAATGTCTGGCACTGACTGTGAGCCCTTCCTTGATTTAATAGTCTTTGGATGAAGCTGCAAGAAAAGATGTTTATGGAATGAAGAAAGCATTTTTATTTTCATTTAGGAGAGGCTTATTCCAGTATCAAATCTGTCTTTTCTAATAAAATGAAGGTCAACAATTTCTGGATGAATTAAGATTTTTCTGATGCTGAGAAAAGACCGCAAATAAGTAACGTTTCAAGATTTTCTTTCTCAAAACTTTATTCTTAAAAGAAATAAGGGACATAACTCACTGTCTCTTCATTTGCCTGTATGAAAGAGAAAACATAATTGTATCCCAAATGAAGCTGGTGGCACACAACACCCCTGAGTGATGATTTCTCCCATTATTTCCCTCCCTGAAATGAGGTATATTTTCCTTTTTACCTTAAGACATGGCTTTTATATTGAACGAAGTCACTGCATCCCTTCCCCACAGATGCACAAAAGATCCCCATTAACCTTGCAGCCCTGGGGAGCAAAGCCATGGAATTCAGCTGGAGCAGAACCAAACCCATGTTTATGGATATGGATAAAGCCCAGAGGTACCTGCCAGGCACCTGCCAGACCTCCCAGGGAGGCTGAGCCTCACCCAGGTCATGGTTTGGGGCTCCCTGGAGCTCAGTGACAAGCTGCCACCCATTTTAATGAGATTCCTGTCACTCTCCACTTCCCCAGCTGCCATCCCTGTCTAATCCTCAAAATTTAAAGCATCTTATCCAGAGCTGCCAGAACAAACAAATCAGGCATTTGATGGAACCACCCAGAATGAAGGCTCCAGTGTGAGGTCAGTCTCATTTCCTTCATCCTCATCTTTATTGCGAGTCTCATGTTTCATCTTCTCACGAGTTAATTGTTAATAATTCCCGATGGAGTACAAGATTCGTTAAGTACTTCCTAATTTATCAAACACACAAGTCTCATCAGGTAATTTTAATCATATGAAAATCATTCTAAATTCATTTTGATAGACAATTTCCTGTTGCAGCTCAGTAAGCCTCCTTTTCCCCTGTGTCATTGGAAGCAGCATCTCTGGTTATTCTCCTCTCTAACTTCCATCATTGCAGATGCCATTACACTTCCATCATTTTCTTGTATTTATTTGAAACTGCTGCCAGCTACTAAAGAGTTATGTTTCCTTTTTTTTTTTTTTTAATTGATTACCTGAAATATATTTTAAAAATTGGTTTATTTCATCCATCAAACCCCTGCCTTCCTGAAAATCAGATCTTGCAAATGCAGGAATACTTGGGAGTCACCAGAGCACCTCTTTATTAAAGTGGCTTTGCCAGGTTGTCATATATGAGATATTTGAGACAAATAGACATAATCTCTTCAAGTATGGGATGGGAAAATAATTGTATTGCTGGGCCAAGGTGGTAAAAATTACTCAGCTCTACACAAGCTTAGAAAGCAGGGAAAGGACAGGAAAACATGGAAAAACAATGCAGTTGAATGACAAACATAACTCAGTTGTTTAAAATTCAGGGCTGCCTGTCCCCATTCCAATCAAAGTAGGAGCTGGGAACTCTGAACGTGCATTTACAGGCAGAACTTGTTCCTGACATCTCCCATTTTTTTATCCCTATTCTTTCCCCGAGTCTTATTGCCAAAAAAAATTAAGTTCAAATGAATGCCTTGCTATTCACTGTCTGCAAGGATAATAAAGATATTCTCTAGCTGAAAGCAGCAAGCAGGGCCTCCTGTGATCATGGGGAGAAGAGGAGAGGAGCATTATGAGAAGAATCAACTTTTTATTAAAGGTGTTGTGTTCATGCAGCTTTTGCCAGGAAATCCAAATAATTTACTCCCACTTGCTTTCATTTTGAGCAAATGGCAGCCTTGTGTTACATAAAAAAAGAATGAGCCCCGCTTCTCTCCAGTGCTTCTTTTATGGGCAGGAGACAGACATGCTGTTGCTGTCCACAATTCCTGCTGCATTTAAAGTTAGGAGCTGGCATGGCCTGCCAAAAGAAATTACAGGTAATGAAAATGTGTTCCTGCTCAAAGTCGGGGGCTGCATTTGCTGAATGACATCGTTGTGTCCTGAGGGCTGCTCCAGGTTCTCCTCGCAGCAGTGCTGGGGGAACTCTGCCATTCCTGGGGTGATTTTCCACTCCTCATCCAGCTGAGGAGCTGCACCTGCTGAGCAGGGGATTTCTCAGCTGCAGGCATTTCCCATGCACAAGGCACAGCTACAAATATCTATTTTAAACCACGTCTACTGACCTCAGTGGAGAAGAAATTCTGGACTGGGATACATTCAGAAGCCAAGAAGACCTTGGAGCATCTTCATCTGAATTATTTACCTTGCCCTTGCTCTCCACAGCAGTTCTGGCACTGCAGGGCCCCAGAGCTGCTGCTGGCACTTCCCAGAGCCCAGGCTGTGCTCCCTGGGAAGGGCAGGGCTCCATCCAGATGTGCTCCCTGGGAAGGGCAGGGTTCAATCCAGCTGTGCTCTCTGGGAAGGGCAGGGCTCCATCCAGATGTGCTCTCTGGGAAGGGCAGGGCTCCATCCAGGTGTTCCTGCCAGTGCTGGGTTCCAGGGGAGGCAAACCATGGGCTGGACGTGGGATGACTTCACCCAGTGCCTCGCTCTGCTTCTGCTCTTTTCAGCCCAAATCCCCTCTGCAGACAAATCCCTGTTTTTCACAGGTCGTGCCCCTCCTCATGGTTTTTTGCTTTAATAGAGATGAGGTGATAGGAGAAGCAGTTTTTCTTTAAGGGAAAATGAAAAGGATTAAACCCCATACACTTCACATCCATCCTGCTCTTTGGACTTCAAAGGGGCTCCAAGCCCACTGCTGGCCTGGGGGGGCTATGGAGGTGCTGTTAAACTACTTTATGTCACAATATTCTCCAGCCACAGGCCTGCCAGGTCACTGAACCAGTCTCAACCTTTAACTACACCATCGTTCAGCAGCTCCACTTTGCTGCCAGCTCCGTGCTGTATTCCCAGTTGGGAAATTAGAATTTTGTTTTTGCCTTGCCCTGGGGGGAGAAGAGATCCATGTCTTCATTTATTAAATGACTGAGTGACCACGTGTTCTCTTCTTGATTAAAGCAGTTTAATACTTCTGCTGATATCTGTACTTTAAAGCCTCTTTTCAGACCTCCTATTTTTTTGCAGTTGAGTTGTGAAAGATCAGCAGCTGAGCTTCAGTCGTGTTCCTCCTCATTTTTCATGCTGGTTCACTGTTTTGGAGAGCTGCTGAATACAAAATGAAGCTGCAGGAGCGTGTTTGCTCTACAGCCAGCAAGGCATGAAGCCTTTTTTTCTCCAGCTGTGGAGTACAGCCAGAGCATTGCTAACAGAGTCACTGGGGATGTGACTCAAAGGGTGACATTTCCTACTCCACTGTGTGACACCAGATGATGAATGCTCACAGCAAAACACGGGGCTGGTTTAAATAAACAAAATTAAATATATTTCTGTGATTATAGGAATCGTGTTACATCTCTGAGGGAGCATCAGCTGCTGCTCCCAAGTGCTGCAGATTTGTCAGCTTGTTTGGAAATGCTCTGGTTGCTCACTGGATTCTCCTGCTGCATAAATCCATTGGCACATTGGCCCAAGGAGGCCAGTGGGAGATTTGGCCAGTGGGGATTTGGCCAGTGGGTGATTGATTTGGCCAGTGGGAGATTTGGCCAGCAGGTTGGGACAGAGCCTGTCCTGCACATCAGCCTTAATCTTGTTTCACAGTCAGCAATTCACAGCATCGTATTGTTCCCATTTTCAGCATTAGAGAGACATCACGGGAATGCAGGAGAGCAGGGACCTTAGCCCAGAGCCAGACCAGAGGCGATTGTCCCATTCCTGGATTCTCCCATTCCTGGATTCTCCCATTCCTGGATTCTCCCACTCCTGGATTCTCCCATTCCTGGATTCTCCCATTCCTGCCCCCCAAGGCATCAGGCCAGCTGTCCCTGCTGGCCACTCACCTGAGGGTCACCCTCTGTGTCCCAGCACGTGTTCCATGCTGTTTTCTGAGGAATGGGTGGCTTGGGATGCAGCCACAGGGGCAGAGCAGAGCCCAGTTCTGAGCCCTGGCACTGCCCCAGCTGCAGCCTGGAACCAAACCCCACATGCACATCCCCTTCCCTCTGCAGTGCCCCACCACGGGGAGGAAATGCAGGCTGGCAAACCCCTGGATGGTCCCAAATTCCAGCCAGGGATAGCAGGGGTTGGGTAAGGACAGAAGGGGAACCATTCCCACAGCAGAGGCTGAGCCAGCAACTCCCTTTGGCTCTCAGATGTGACCAGCTGGGGAAAAACATTTCCTTTTGCCCCACTGAAGGAAAGTTTTAACAGCAAGGTGCTGGTTAAGTTCTGAGATTGAGACCAGGAATAAATACTGGTTTTATCTGCTCTGCCAGCTGTGTTGGGTGGGAATGAGCCTTAGCTGCTGTGTGAGCAGGTTTAGATAGTGTTACAGCAGCTGAAGTCACCATTGCCATGACACACAAAAGCACAGGGCTGTCACAGATACCCCTTGGTTTATCTGATGGTGTCTTCAGATGTCTGTGCTGAATGTGAACACACTTGCAAAATTGATACTCCCCAAGCTCTGGTAAAAAAAAAACAACAAAAAAAAGAAGGCTTTGTACAGAAACCCTATGAAATAAGCCAGGCTTTGCAGCACTGAGGGACATAGAAATGTAAAACAACCTTTCCACTCGAAAACCTTTCTCCACGGAATCATCAGGATGCATTTCCTGGGAAAACAGCAAAGACTTTGATCAGCCTGGTTCCTGAATGCTGTTCAGATTATCATGCTTGCCATGAAGGGTGGGACACAGGCTGCCAGCTGGTTAATGGCCCTTCTGAAAAATAGCCTTCTATGTTGCTTTTTGGAAGTCACTTGTTATGGAACTATCAAAATATAATCTCTGTACCCTTGTCATCTGTAGGAGGAAGCATCTTTTCAGCAAGTGTTATCAAGGCTAAGAGAGCCTGAATTAACTTGTGCTCAAGACACTTAGGGCACTGCCAGTAAATCTACCAGAAAGTTGTTCTATCTAGAAAATATGAAGTAATACCAAAGCATTTCTGTCAATTCTATCAGGAGAGCTCTGCCAGCTCCTCCCACAGGGGTTGTGGCTCCTCTTCAGTGTTGTCATGGCTGGGCAGCTTTGCCACTGCCCCTTGTGTTAAACACTGATATCCCTTTATTTCCCCAGGGCCCTCTGTCTTCATCTGTCTGCTCCTATTAACGTGGTGAATTCCCTGTGCAGTGGTTGCAGGCAGAGGAATTTGCTGCCATCAGTTTCAAGAGGCCAGAATTCATCATTTAACTTGAGGCACTGAAAGAGAGGAACCCAGCCAAAGTAGTGACTGAGAAAGGGAGGGGGGAAAGAACTACTTTGTTCCCTTACAGGCTTCCTGCACCAAGGAAAAGTCCTCCAGCCTCTGAAGGAAGAGGCACAGAGAGGCTCCAGTATTTTGTACTGCATTATCTCATGGTTTCATGCAGTAATAGCTTAGGGTTTGCTTACTTTTAATAGCAAAATAATAACAAGATTTGTGGTTCCCATAATACATCCACATTTAATGAGTGCATGTGTACAGAGACAAAATGCAATTTTCTAAATTCTACATCTTGCATGTGTACAGTCTTCACCTTTCTTTCTGTAGAAACACTTAGAAGCCAATTTCATATTTTCAGGTAAGCGTCCAGAAGTAATTTTCGCAAATTGGGCAAAATTTTTCTAGTCACAAAAAATCCCAGGTGTGTCAGTTCCCAGCCAGTTCTTTGAACTCAGGCTTCAGGGCACAGCCTGAGAGAAACCTGCCCAGGGTCCAGAAGTGACTGAAAGCAATGGCAATCTCTTTATGATGGACCACAGAGGGATTTGGAACAGGCTGCAGATGACAATGTAGCTTTTCCTGATGCTGCTCTTTGCTCTGAGTTCTTTGGACACTACAAGGTTGTCTGCTCGATTGAAGCATTTAAGGTTATGGAACAAGACATTCCCTAATTTCTGTTCAGGGCTCACTGCATCTCTCCCTCAGGATGATGTGCCTGATGTGCTCATCAGAGCTGGTGACATCCCTGCCTTCCTGTAAGGCTGACACAAGGCTGTTCTGCTCATGGCTCCAAACTCTCTGTCCCACATGTGTTAAGATTCAAAAGCTCACTAATTTATAGATCACCTCCTCAGGACACTTTTATCTACAGGTATATGCACATTAAATGTGGAATGACACTGGAAAACAAATGAATTAAAATCACTCATCAGCCTGCTGCATGGAAATGCAGCAGTAAGATTGGCTCTGAAATACTGGGATGATTCTGACCAAAAAATCTGAAGTGAGCTTATAAACTGGAGCACACTGCCTCTGATTTTCTTTTTGCATAGACCGAGGAGAAAAATCTGTGAAGGAAAAATCAATGGAGACAGATGTAAACCAGGCAGCAGCAGCAGAATTTGCCTTTTTTACTTCTCTGGATTTTGCTGAGAGCTTTAATAGAATCACAGAATCACAGAAGGGTTTGGGTTGGAAGAGTCCTTGCAGCTCAGCTCGTTCCAAGTGTCCTGCCAAGAGCAGCTGAGCTGATGAAGATGTATCCTTGGCTTGGGGCTGGCAGGAGAGCTTTACATGGTCCTGCTCCTGGAAAATGACAGGCTGTCACGACACACTGCTGATTCCAGGCTGCAGCCTGACCCAAGGAGAACATTTCCCAGCAGAGCCAAAGAATTTTGATATCTGTCTTGTAATAAACTTCAGAAATGTTATCATTACTGTGTCAAGCTATGCTGGCTTTTTGGCTGCTGCATTTAGAAACATGAATTTACAAAATACACTGACCAAAGCCTCAAATAAACAGACTTTTTGTGCCACTTGTCGGTGAGTGAGATTTGGCATTGCCCAGAGCATGATCCTTACAGTTCTCAGGGCAAGAGGGACTTGCTGATATCTTTGATTTCTTATCATGATTTAACATATTTCACTCTCTCTGTTCAGGCAAAATTACCGCCCAGATGCCACCCACAAGGATTCCAGCTTGGGTTTAAAACATGACTTTTAACAAATACCTGTAAATAGAGTAAAAAACTACGACTGGCTTCAAACTAGTTTGGTAGCATTAGAATACTTGAAGGAATGGTCGAAGCTTATCTTTTTCCATGGGCAATTCCAATCCCTTAATGAGAACATTAAAAACACGATTTAGACACAATCCAGATTTCCTCTGTGTCTTTTTCCTTTCTACACAAACACAGAATTGTTTTTTCTGTAGGAACTTTCCCTCAGTTTGTCCAAAAAGATCACTCTCCCACAGGGAGAATGTGTGTTTGTGAGAGCCAGTAAAACAACTTGTTTTCAGTAAAGCCTGGGTCATACCTGAGACATCATTCCTACTGTGATTCAGTGTGGCTGAAAAGATAAAAACCCAGGCAATGAGCTGAATTCCTGAGCTGCAGGAACAATTCCAATTCTTTCCTTCAGCCAGCTCCTAGTACATCTAGAATTTTACAATCAATATCAGTATCTGGGCTCATAGATTTATCTTTTCCACCTTTCTCCATTTACCTGCCTGCCAGAGTGACCGACTGAGCCTGATATCCTTCATCAGCCTGTCAGCCTGGACTGCTGCACTGCTATTGTCTGTAAACTGCAATTCCAGCTGCATTTTAATCCCTTTCTTCTGCCTAGCTTTTCATTCAGTTTGCCTAATGCCTACAGCAACTGGCCCATGACTTGGGCTTCTAATTAGTGCTGCAAAATGGAAAAAAAAAAATCTTCCCGTGGATGCGGTTGGAAGGCAGAGCTGTATAAAAAGAATGTCATTTGAGGAGCCCTTGTGGAGGGGGTGACAGATACAGAGTGTTAATGAGCTCCAAAGTGTCACCCGTGTGCATTGAGGATGGTTTCCCATGTGGAACTTTGTTTCCAGCCCAGCTGGAAGGCCAAGGAGCTGCTGAAGGAGTTACCAGAGGAGCCTTCGGTCTGTCTGCACCCCTGGAACTGCAGCAGCCGGATCCAAACCCCCCGGGAACTCCAGAGAAATTTTCCAGGAGGAATGGATCCACAGTTCCCTCCCAGCTGTGCCAGCAGATGCAGAGCACCTCACCAGGGAAGGCAACTCCTGCTGGCATTCCCTGAGTTACCAAGGCACTGCTCTCCTCCTCCACTGGGGTTTGGGGGTAAAAAATTATCCCCCAATAATATCCCCAGATTATATCAGACATCTCTGTCTAATCCATGTATTCCTGTTTTCCACCGCAGGGACAAAAGCACGGATTGCCCAATAAAAGGGACAAGAACAACTCAAGAATGAGCTGGTAAACAGAACTTGTTATTTTAAAAAAACCCTGTAGGGACAATATTGCCTCCTGCCCAGGCAGGGAGAAGCCGTGACAATGGCGGGACCTCAGTGTGCCAGGGAAGCTGCTCGTGCAGGAATTCCAGGGACTGTGTAGGCAGAGAGGGAAGGGGAACATCTGAGACACACTCAAAAGAGAACAAATAGGTGCAGCACACCAATGAGTCAATCCCAGTTATTTCCCTCCTGTAGAAAAGAAACCCTGGGTCCTGTGGCAGCAGTGGCTCTCTGAAATAACCCCAGTGCAGCTCTGGGGCCGTTCATGGGGACAGGTTAAAGAACAACCCATTCCTGCTATTCCACCCCACACCGAGCACAGGAGACAGTACACAGGACAAAATTCCCCCTGGGAGCAACGAACTTCATCCAGTAACCCCTTACCAAGGATCAGAGTGAGGTTTGCAACACAAAACAGGTATTTGGGGATTTGTTCTCCCCACCTGTGATTATTAATCCCAGAAACCTGGGGCTAGCAATGCTCCAAACTCAGCATCTCTCATTAACTTGCTGAGATCTACCTGCACTTGAGCTTTGCTCAGGATATCCAGCTCTGCAACACTCCCACAGGATTCGTGTCAAAAGGAAAGTCCTTCTCAGCTCCTTAGGATAGAGTGACATCTTGTGGTTTCTTCTTTTGTCCACCACTGACAAATAAAAATTAGCCAAAAGACCAAGTTTGGGTTTGTGTGTCTCTGGTACAACACCAAGATGTTATTTCTTAGAGGAATCTCATGTCCTTGATTCCCACACACTGATAGGAAAGTTCACTCTGCCACTATGAAGGCTTGTGGAAGGAGAGTGAAAATTCAAACAAACCCATTCTAACTCACACAACACGACAAATTTGGGTTGAATACAGACTTTGCAAAAACCCTCAGGTGCTCAAGGTCACGTACAAGTGGGATCCTGGCAGTCAAATAAATCCATCTTCAGTAGCAGCCCCACTACTGAAGGGATTCCTGGGGAAAACCTTTCCAAGGGCAGCTCTGGAAGCTGCTCCAGGAAATGTGCACAGGGAAAAGGAGATGATCCCATCAGGCACCTGCACCTCAGGCTTCAACTCCAGCTGCATCCCAGCACGACTCAGCACTGACACCATGGCTCACTTAATCAGCACAATTAGAGAAGTTTCAGTGATTTATTTTCTGATAGAGCCTCCAACACAAAACAGTTTTAAATTGAAGACTACATATCTAAACTCGTAGATGAGCTACAACTGACAAATTCCCCTTACCAAAAAAGAAAAAAAAAAACAAAAAAAACAAGAAAAGACAAAATGATTTTGCTGGTTTTGTAGTGAAAAAGCAGCAGCATCTTTGAAAGAAACATTATACAAAATTTGAAGTAAAAACCGTCATGGAACAGCATTTGTGTACCCATTAACTGGTAATAATAGTTAAGATATTATTACTACTGAAAACTATAGAAATAAGTCAATTCATGTTGTTGTTAACCAGGTAATTCTCAATTTTCAAGAAACACAAAAAGGTCATTTTGCATCTGTAAGGTCTGGGAGAGCAGCAAGTGAAACCACAAGTGTTTGCATTTCTGTTCCTGCTGCTTCTCCTGTGTGCCCACTCAGGCAATTCTGGGAATTTGATTTGGAATTTGTAATTCTGCATCATTCCATCGTACTTTTGCTTAATCCAGCTGCAGGGGAATTCTGTGCATTTGCTTGATATCCTCTATAAACCCTTCTGCCTGGCAGCTGTCCTTCCAAAATTCAAAGCTTTAACTCAAATCTGTTTTCAACCCTTCCCTTAGTAAGGAATATTTATGTTGCAAGGAACTGATACAAAGAAAATTGGTCAGGAAGAACTTTTGATGGACTGAAAATAAACATGACTGAAAATGAACATGACATTTCTCACAGTGAACACCACAAAAATTAGCCTGAAAAAAACGTCAAAAATGTTTAAAAGCTTAAAAACCAGGCTCCCCTAAGATTAATCCCACAGGAGATCCTTAGCATAGGGTAACTTTTACAGACATGAGGGGATGTTCACAGAACTATTGAAATGTGAAGAACCAGCCCTTGTGTAACCCAGATCAAAGCTCATTTTACCTGCAGTGAGACAGTTCTTGTCTTGGTAAAATCAGCCCCTGTTCCTTCTGAGCAGCACTCCCTTCTCCCTCCCCAGCATAACATTTTTAGCTACACAAAGTTAAAATTACCATTTTCATCTAAATTTGAATACAAAAGCTGCCTTACCAAGTCCAGACTATAATACAGAAAGGTAAAAAGCACCAGCAACACACTCAGGAACCCCATTTGTGAAACAATTCAAGGAGGCAGGGCTGGAAATGTGCTCCAGATCCCCTTTTCCAAGGGAGCCCAGCAGCCTCCAGAGAGAACATCCCTCAGGTGCTGGGCTGGCCTGCAGGAGCTGCCCCAGCAGCAGAAAAACAGTGAACAGTGTGCCAGATTTTGGAAGTTCTCCTTGCATGAATAACTTTGGGAGCAATATCTCTGCTGTTCTGAAGTGAGTGAATGCCAGGGAAGCCAATAACTGCACTTCAGCCAAGATGCATCTGTTCCCATAGAATTCCAAAGAGAAAACCCCCTTTATTATCCAAAGGTTTGTGCTTAGGATCTGTTTCAAAGGAGCTCCTCCCTCTTTTTCTCTCCTACTCTCTCTCACCTTTTTCATAACCTCTGTCCTTTTTGTATTTTGCACAATGAGGGAGGAAATAATTATGTGTCTCTGCTGACAGTGGGTACTGCTCCTCCTCTTCCAAATGGAAACGGCAACTAATTCCTCTGCTAATATTTCCTGTGCTATGTGTCATTGTCCTCTGTCTATTCTCAAGAAAAAGTTATGAAATGAAAAGGATGATGTTGTTCCTTTAGATATTTATTTATGAATTGAACATTTTTAGATACTTAAAATTAATTTTTTTTAAGAAAGAACATTCTAGAGCCCTGAAATGAGATATTGAAGAGTAGAACTGCTGTGGGGGGCGGGGGGGGGGAGAAAAAATATGTCCACACAAATGGCATTACTACTGAACTCCTTTACTTCAGTCACACACAGAGCTTTCTACACTGACAGGTCTCAGATATTCATGCGAGCGTTTTATTGGCATCAACACTTAGGGGAGGTCAGTGGCAGAGTCACATGCAGGAGCATCCAGAAAAGCAGCACTTGAGAAGCACGTGGGACAGTTCACACAAAGTCTACCACAGTCAGAGAATCAAATCCACTGGGCTCAGCTTGTTCCATTTTCTCTGCTCAAGCAGTGCAGCACAGGCTGGGATGTCCCTGCTCTGCCTCGTCAGGGACAGCAGGAGATCTCAGTGTCCACATGTGCTTCTTCAGCTCTGCAAATGCCCACCAAGCTCTGCCATTTGCATTGCTCAGAGCTGCACACGTTCTGCTCCTGTCTCATTGATCAAGTCAGTCTTTGGACTGTAAAAAAATTACAAATAATGGATTTGCAGTTTTCTGCTTTACAACTCACTAGAACAAGAAACAATTGTTGACATGTACACAACTTTATTTTAAGGACACAGCAATCACAATGACAGAAACAGAACCATTAATACTGTAAGCTTTCCTCTGGGAACTGACTTGCACACAGTTAGATCTGAAAGCGTTTTGAAACAATATCTTGGGGGGAAAACACAGCAAACCTTAAATATATTAACTTCAAACTTTATGTGCTTATCTCCTCCTTTTGGTAGCTGGTGGCAGTTAAAGCTTTTCAAAGTCGTGGCCACTTGAATTCATTGCCTCAGGGTGCATCACCCTTCCCATGAATAACACGGTACCTGTGGAGAAAGGGGGGAAGGAGGAAGGGAGGGAAAGGTGTCAGAAGCAGGAGGAGAAGCTGAGGATTTAAGATGAAGAATACCAACAATAACCTCTAGAGTTATAGGAACAAATGGCACAGGAAATGGCTCCTTGTTTGGAGACAGCAACCAAACCTCAGCACTTGGGCTTGTCTGGAGAGGAAGGGCAACCAACAGGGTTTTTTCAAAAGGTTTCCAACCTCAGATTTCTGGATTAGTAACAAGCTTTGAGGTTTTAGCTGTTGGCAACCCCTCTTTCTACATACAACAAGGGTTCTGCAATTTTAAGAACTGCCCCAAAGTGAGGAAGTTTCACTCTGTCCTGATTTGAACTCTTCTTTTTGGGGAGATTTTTGGATATTGAATAGCAAGAAAGGCCAGATACCCGCCTCCAGATATATTTTCTGTATAATGTGTCTACAACAGTAAGAATATTTAATTTTATCATGGTGAAAAATCCCCTAAGAGCTGGCATCCTGCCTTGCTGGCCTGCTTTCAGCTGGGATGGAGTTTACTCTCTTCTCAGTGGCTCGTTCAGTGCTGTGCTTGAATGAAATCCCAAAGTGACTCTACCTAACCAGACTGAACATCACTGCCACTGAATAGTTTAGTAAACACTGATCCTGTGGTGGGAGCACAAACACAGACCCATAAAAACTCTGTGAGTGCACAGCCATGTTTTATCACCCAGTCACATCCACATCATTACAGCAAATTACAAATACAAGACTCAGGAATTACTTAATCCTTGCCCCTTTTGTTGGTGAGTGCTGCTCTCATCCCTCACCTGCCACAGAGCCCTTGGAGAGCACACCAGAATTATTCCCAGCTGTAATGTCCCTCCATTATGCAAATCATTTGGTGCTGGGAACATATTTCACTGGTCTGACTGCAGCCAAGCTCTCAGGCAGTGCAATGATAATGGATACTCGGGGCAGTAACACTCTGTTCTCACAACAGAAATGGTGAATTTTTCTTTTCTGTGAGCGTTTTTCAGGGTTATGTCAGATGCTGGTGTTTTATTTGGAGAGAGAGTCAGGGCCATGGAAAAGCTGAGTCTTTCAATATTAAGTATTTTAAAACAAACTAAGGGAAATTCGTAATACGAGCCCAATGCATTGGTCAAAGCATGCAATTTTCCTTTGACCTCTTGAAGAAATGCTGTGAAAACCCCAGAGGAATCTGTAATATTCTCACCTGTTCTTCTATTTCTGACCAAAAAGAAGAAGGGATGGTCCACTATGACTTGGGGATAGAGCACTGCCATTCTGCTGATGGCAATCATTCCTAGGGGAAACAGAACACAGGCAACTCGTCAAACAGCTCTGCCCCTTCTCCTGCTCTTCAGCACAGACCTTTGTGCAGCCACTGGAGTCCCACACTCAACACCAAAACCCAGCAGGGAAATATTCACTGAAAAGGAAAGAGACCTGCAGAGTAATTGCCTATTCTGGCTTTAAGAATGATTAACAATGCAGAGTGCTGCAATTTCCCAGGTTGAGGGAGCAGCATATAAATTTTAAGATCCAGAACCTTCAGAGGAGTTATGAGTGCTGCTCACTCACTGAGGGAAGTGCACTGCATTAACCAGCACTGCTGACCTGTTTTACACAGTGCACAGGGAAAGGGAACCCTTAATAACTTGGAAATATGCAAAAATTGAATACAATAGGCTGATCCTGCAGCTTTTGGCTGGTGTTTTTAAATAATGCAGAGCTGAAGGTAAAATTAACTGTGGATTGGGCGGAATTTGGCCCTTTGTTATTTTTATTTGGAAGTGTATGGATTTCTCCAGGATATTATTACTAATTCCTAGTGGTTCATTTACTTCTAAATTTTCACTGCACTGTTCATAAAGACTGGAGCATGTCCACAGAGACAGCTGGGCACAATTCAACCCCAACCTGGCAAGTAATTCTTCCTTTCCTTAAGGACTGGCAAAGTAGAGGCAATTAGAAATCACCTACTGATACATATGGGCAACAAATTTAACTTCTCTTCATGTGACAATCTTGTAAACCAAACACCATCAATAGGGGACAGCTCTGGTTGTGCATTCAGCACTTCCCATCTTGTGTCTCTGAATATGAGCTTAATAAAATGCAGCTTCCACAACAAACCCTCTCCTTCTAACTCTCCTGCATCAAATGCCTCTGACCATCTCAATTAGCAGGTGAAAAATGATGAATGCTCAAGTTCCATAAAGGAAACATCAGTTGCAGTCTGTACTCTCCTAAAGATCAGAAAGAAAATAAAGAAGTTTTTCACAGGATGCTCAAAATTCTTTGTAAAATATGTTACAAAAATGCCAGCACTTCTGATTTGCAGAATTCTCTTCTGCAAGCAGCACACTTGCTCTGCTGTGTCTCCATGCTGCTATTTAGCTTTCCTGGCTTTACAGCAAATCAGTTGTAAAAAATTAATTAGCACAGAATACCCAGACATTTGATTTAATTCTGCTTTTCAGTCAGGTACCTGAGGCAGCAGCAGCTTCTGATCCTTCCTCATTAACTTCTAGAAATGCCTTGTGTAATGCCTTTGCAAGGTAAAGTTCCTTGTTATCTGCAGAGGAAAGGGGAACATAATTCAAGTGGCTCAACAAAAAGATTGAAGCATTTAAAGAACCCACCCCAAACACTGCCAAAAACCCAACACTATTATCCACCTCCTACAGCAGGCAGGGAAGGAGAAGAGCTTTCCTGTATTAAAACACCTTCTGCCAATTCCTTTTAACAGCACCATTTACCTCACTCACATTTGTAGTGCTCTACTCCACCACGGATATTAAAATAGCTCAGGACTGCCCAGAGCCCAGTATAGGAGAGGGGGTAAAAACAGCCCTTGGACATAAGATTTTAAATATAATTAGTGGGAAAAAAGATTATGACATTATAGGCAAATACTTAGATGGAAAAAAAAAATTCTACACTAGGTACAACATGGGAAAATGAGGTCTTTTCTTTTTCTGTTATATTACAAGAAGCTGAAGATAAATATTTTATTTCAAGAACCACCACAGAGCTAGCTTTTTTTCAGTCTTGTTTGTTTTCCATCCTTCTTTGTCAGTATTTTAATTTCAGTCCCAGCCTGCTCCTGCTGAAGTCAGTGAATGTTTCACTGGTTTTTGTGGGATGCTGAAGGATCAGCTCTATTGGAATATTCACTAGCTGTAACACCAAAGCCAGGAGGAGCAGCAGTTGGAAAAGTCTTTCCCCAGCAGATCTCATTTGCTGCTCTGTACACTCAGCACTGAATTAAACCTCCCAGTTCAGCTGCTGCACCTCAATCACACCAACAAAAGCCCCAAATCATTTCCTCTGGGACTGTGTGCAATAAAACACACACAAGGCTGCTAAAACTGGCACCAGTTCTAGATTTCAGTCCCCAGCCTTCAGCAATGCTGTCCTGAAAGCTGGGATCGAGTTTCCACCCTGTTCCTTTAAAGCATGGGACATGCAGCACCACCTGCCTTTAACATTAGACAAAAATCTTAAACCTAAATACATTTTTATGTTCAGTAACAAGGAAATGCTCACTTGGCCTAATCACATATTTCTATCACTTCTTGATTACTGCATCACTGAAGCCTGATCCTGTGCTCTGTAACATTCACAGAAATATTCCATGTTTTTGCTCCCAGTGTTTTACTTTTCATAATTTGGTGCTTTTGAAACTCCAAGGTGTATTCCTGATGAGGACCAGCACCTCAGAAGATTGGTCTCCACCTGATGGGCTCAGAGCCCCTAATTCTGAGAGCACAAACACTGCTAACATTTGCCATCAGGTACCAAAGGTTGCTTACTTGTGAATGCTTTCAAGATCTGAGTATTAAAACCAACATTTTATGTTGACAGAACACAAAGATTGCCACTGCAGATGAGACCAGTACACTCAGCCCAGTCCACTGTCCCAGCTATGGAATTGTTGCTTCAGAAGAAGATACAAAAAGCCCATTTCATTTGTAGATGAAAGCTGCAGAGAGAAAAATATCCTCTCACCCAGCATGTGCTTTATACCCTAACCCAAGTTTCTGTACACAGAGTGCCTTTATTCAATGTAGTATTGAGAGTTCTGATTGCTCTGCAGCAATTTCGGTTTTTTTAGTCCTGCCAATCCCAAAGAACACCCAGCAAAGATTCCTGTGGTTAAGTTTTTCAGGAGAGAAGCACTTCCTATTTGTTTTCCATTTGTTGCCTTTCAGTTCATTGGATATCTTTGTCCTTGGATGATGAAAAGAGCAATTCCACATCCCAAATTACCTTCTCTAGATTCTTCTCTGTATATTGCTACTATCACATCCCTCTCATTCATCTCTCCCTGCAGTGAATGAGTATTTTCCTGTGAAAGCATAATGCTGTCCCTGAGAGTTCAGGCAGCTTTTCCTTTGATCCAGGCTGTGACTGCCACATCCCTGGCTGCAATGCTCCCATCTCACACCATCTCCTCAGGTTTACCCACCTTCCCTTCCAGCTTTCACCAGGACCAGGTGGGGCTCACCTGAGCATCTCCCATCGCTTCACTTCTCTCCAGGAGCTTCTCTGAACGTGGATTTCCACAAGAACCAACCTGACTTGGTTGTGAACATCTCAGGGAAGTCCCCCGAGGATTTGGTGGCCAAGTTTCAGCTTTGTGCAGGTCTGAGGCTGACCCGTGGGGAGTGGGAGGGAGCTGGAGCTGCCCCCCAGTGAACACGACTCTGCTGGCAGCACACTTCATCTGTCACTACTCTCCATATGGCTGCAACCTCCCACTCAGCTGCCAACTGGCTGCTCTGCAAGTCTCATTTGAAAAAAAAAAAATACCATGTGGGTTTATTGGCTCTTCTTGCTTAGGCTGTCCCAGAAAAATTATATGGATGTCAGTCAAGACTTCCAAGAGTTATATACTGGACTGATGCTCTTCTACCTATTTTATATTGTGAAAGGAAGTCACTGAGATCCCTTCATTGCTCACTGTCACCCAGGTCACCTTGCATTAAATGTAGCTGCTTTTCAGGCTCTATAAAACAGCCAGAAATATTATAATCATTTGAAGGAGAAGGGGAGTTTTAGTATTGAAATTAGTTCATCTCTAAGTCTAGAGTGGTGTTAAAACACTCAAGTAGCAAATTTATGTGATATGATAAAATTGCAATGATAATATCTCAAATAGCAGAAGTTGTTTCAAGATTATTTTGGACACCTGATGGAACCAGATGCAAGTAAACACTGTCAAAGTCTTTCCTGAAAGGAGAGTCAGAATACAGAGGAGCTGACAGCCCAACAGGAATGTCCTCCCACTCACCTACAGCAATTGTCAAAGAACTTAATTTCTGCAAGAGAGTGCACCTGGATTAACACTTTCTCCTTGCTGGCTCAGAATCCAGACATTCCAGAAGGTAAAGCTGGTCCTTCTGGTTCCATTTTTCAGATTGAGGGGAAACAGCAAAAAATTCTGAATATTAAAAAAAAAAAAAATCCTGCAGTTTGGTTTATATCCACTAAAGGCACATAGAATTTTGCTGAGCTCACCACTCTGCCTGCATCTGATGACAGGATTAGGGTCACTGCTGAAATTGCAGGAGACTTTCCCTGGCAGCCAGAGGAGGAAGAAAGGATTTTTAAACCCAACCACATTTCTCAAAAATCTCTTTAGATTTAATTTGATTTAGATCTTCCTAAATTAAGTGTCCAGTTAAAGGTTTTGTTGAAATATCTGCAATTAATTCCTCATGAAGTGCCAGATGTTCCAGAGGGCTGACCCTGAGATGCACATAAACTTCCAACTTCCACTTCCCTGCTACTGATGTCCCATTCAGGTGTCTGTAAAAGCCACCTTTAAATAATTTCTCTTAATGACTTATTTTCCCTTCCTCCATCCATCTTTTAAATTATGAAAATTAGAAAGAGGGAAAGTATTCTGTATTTTAATTACTTAAAACTTCATTTAGACAGCATCAACTGTGGGGTTTTCATTAAATGCATTACTTCAAAACCATTTCTTCTTTCTTAATTTACAAAGAACCTTTTCATGCCCAGGTTTGAACAACCTATTTTCAGTGAAAAGCAGGAAAGCTACAGTAAAACTCTCATGAATCTTCTCTATAGACTGCTCTATACTTAAATAACAAGTAAATCTTTAAATGGCAGAGGAGTTAATTCAGTCATGCAGAACGTGGTGTTTTGATTTTGTACAGTACCATTGTCAGAAATATAAAACTTTAAACAAATCATTAGTCACATGGATTGAGACAAGCACGTGATTCTTTCTGCCAACCTCTTGATGAATAAATGCCCCTGATATATAAATGAATTTTACATGGAACTAAATAAAAGCCAGGTGCTGCCTTTGTGGTTCCCTGTGCATTTTCCATTCTCCTTGGAGCTTTTTCTCAAGTAAATAATTTCCTATAAATAGACCAGAATTTAGTGGAAAGCTGACTTTTCTTTGAGCTGGCAGAGAAATTGAAGGTGCTTTTTCTTTGAAAAAAGGGGTTTTTTTCCTTTATTTCTTCTCATATTAGCTCAAGCCAGCTTTTCCCCAGTTTCCCCAGAAAAAGTGAAAGTGGCAAACCAGTGGAAAAGGAGACATGATACACAATAAAGAATATTTCAAACTTGGCAATAATGAAAGGCTGTGAACATCACAAACATTGCTGGGTGAATGGGGGAGGAAGGTTTGCCTTTATTACCAGAGCTCTGACTCAGGCTCACAGGTGTGACTGTCCCAGGCTCAGACAATGGAGAACTGAGATTTCCCACCTGCTGGGGAGTAACACATGGAGCTAAAAAACCCAAAAACCATACAGGTGGCACCTCAAAACAGAGAAGCTTTGGCTGCCACATCCCTGGAAGTGTCCAAGGGCAGGCTGGACAGGGCTTGGAGCAGCCTGGGACAGTGGAAGGTGTCCCTGCCCATGGCAGGGGTGGATGAGATGTTCTTTAAGATCTCTTCCAACCCAAACCATTCTGTGGCTCTATGAACAGCTTTAGGAGATATTAAAAGCATAAATATCTCATTTCCACATGGATTTTTAAGGGTATTGGCTATTTCAACTTCTGTTGAATGCAGGTGGCATTTATGACTAAATTGCTTTTATCTCCAAACTCTCCCATCCTGTGCTGCTTCCAGGTACCTGGGGAGAGGAATTAATTGTGCACCAGCTTAATGCTCCTCCTGCTGGGAACAAAGAGCACTGGAGACACAGAGTGACCCCTCTGGGGTGTGAATCCCATCTGCCACCCAGGCACTGCAGCCCTGCACTGCTCCAATGAGCATCTGCCTCTTGCAGGGGATCACACTTTGGCTCCTCTTCTAATGAGACCCAGTTCTGAAACACTCAGAGTGAACTCTGCCAGGTGAGAAATGTATTTCCACATCTACCTTGAGAGACAAGAGAAGTTCTTACCAGACATGGCAGTGAGGTCAGCACTGCTGCTGAACAGCTCTGTAATTCCCAGACCTCTCCAGACATCCTTCAGATCAATTTCCTGTTCTACTGTGAACCTGGAGAATGGAAGAGAAAATTACAAAAAGCCAGATGTAAGCACTACTTACTGTTATTAGAAGATTAAATTTTTCTAGGTGAAAACACCAAGATAAATAATGCAAAGTAGGAGATCCAGAGCTAGTGACACCTCCCAAAAAATGCTTATAAACAAATGAGTTTACTCACAGCTGGATTTCTTCTAATACAGAAGCAATCAAAAATATGCTAATGGTATGTGCAGCCCCTGCTCATAAAACTGCAGTGCAAAATTATGCAGCAGCTAATAGAAATGCTTACTTTTTACACAAGAGGTTTTCTCTAAAACCTGAATTTAATTGTGCAGATACTAGAACAGAATATCAAATGAGGCAAAGGACAGCAGAACTTCCCAGAGAGCTGCTGGCAAAGGAGGAGTAAGAAAGATGCTCCATTTTCACTTTGATGGTATAAGAAAGACCAGCTATGAATATGAATATAAAGCATTTCTGATTCAGCTTCTAATTCGTGTGGTGGCACAATTGTAATTGGGTTTTGATTGTGAGTAAAGAGCAAGGAAAACAAATAGTTGTTAATGTAAATGCACTGAGTATAACCTGGCAAAAACCCTGGTCTAGGCTGGGTTAGTGCACTGGAAGGACAAAATGAGATCTATCCTGAGGGCAAAATTTTGGGCAACCTGGCATAGTGGAAAACAAACAAAAGCTTGTTCCATTTACAGACTGACTTTCAAACACTCTAAAAGCTATACCTGGTGTCAGTAAAACAAAAAAAAAAAAAAGACCTTTATGTGTGGCCAGAAAGAAACTGGACAGCTGGAGGAACAGAGAAATATGGCAGAAAAAGAATAGTAATGGCAGGTCCAACCAGAAAATACCAGATGTCTTCAAACACATGAGGGTGACTGTAACTGCCTGTAGGGGTGAGCTCTGGGGGCTCTGGAGAATGAACAAATAAATTATTAGTGAGTTATATGCTGGCAGTGGCTGTGATGTCCTACACAAAGCATGCTCTGTAGGATGCTGTTCTGGCTTCTGCAGCCACTGAGTGAGACACAGCCACAGCTCAGTCCTTGGTGACAGGGCAAAGGAGTGTTAGAACCAAATAAATGTGCTCCTGTGCAATCTCCTTTTTTGGGATTAAACTCCCCAGCTCCATGGAAGAACAACGTGTTCTTTTCAGGTGAAAGGCTGGCTCAGAGATGTGGGCAGGGCACAGCTGATGAAAAGCTGACATGTCCAACACCTTGGCATGCTCCAGCCTTGGCAACTTGAAAAAGAATCATCTGGACATCAAACAGAACTGGGGAAGAGCCAAGTGCATCTTCCTCACTTACACAAACCTGAAAAAAAATCCAGTACATAATCTACTTTCATAATGAACTTAAAAATGCCACTAGAAGCCAAAAATCTGGGGTGGAATGGATATCATCCAGAATTATCATTATCCAGAGAAGAATTTTAGGACTTAAAGAAGGATCTGGAGATAGCTCAGGACTGATAAATCACTGGTGGCATCAGCAGTGCTCATATGCACGCTGTCCAGACCAATTCCAAGGCATGCATGGAATAAAAGCACAGGAAATTATTCTTGTGGTTTTATTGCCTTGGAAAGTCTCAAAAGAATCACATGAGACCAACAAAAATTCAAGAGCTGAAGAAGCTTCTCATGGTGTTCTGGCAGATTCTGCATCAGTTACTGTGGTAACAAGGCTACAAGTTGCTCATTCAATCAAATCTCCCTGACCTTTAGGCTCCAAAACTAAAACCACTTCTACTCTCACAACACACTTGCAAAACATGTCAGGATCTACTTTAGAGACTTTGGTAAAAACTCCAAAAAAGATGAATTGAGACTTGATTCCCAATGCTAGAGTTAGGACAGTCCTGTGATCCTGTCTGTGCACATTAAATAAGTCCACAGAAAATAAACTCAGAACTATTTCCTTCCATATTATATTTACATTAAAAGGTTTTGAAAAGCACTTCCAGCTGTATCTACTTTACAGAGAATGCAAATGAATGTTAAAATGCATTTTATAAAAACTTCAGTGCTGTCTGTTTCCCTTTTTGGTTTTTAATTCACTCCAATATTAAATGCATCAAGCTTTCAACACAATTTAGGTAGGAGCCAGCAGTGCCAAATTAGTAAGGAATATCAGCAAGTAAAGTGTGGATGGAAAGCAAACTTCGAGGTGAAAAATAAGAAAAATAACTGCAAAAAAGCATCTTTTTCCAACTGCAGAGTACCAGAGTAAGACAGAAATGGAAATCAGGTGGGTTTCAGTCTCTGGACCATGAGGCAGCAAACACATCTGCTCAGGGATGCAGCCTGACCCAGAAATCAGCTGTGGCACAGGATGCTCCTCACACTGAGCAAGGGGGAGGCTTGGGAGAGGTTCAGGGAAAAGATAAAGCTGGAAAGCCTCACTGAACACGGATCTGAGCAAAGGGAAAGCAAACAGAGTGGTTACAATGCCAAAGAATGCCTGGGGGAAGGACAGCAGCAGGCACTGGAGACAGAGGCTCCATCCCTGCCCAGAACTTCTGGAAAAGCAAATCCTGAGCAGGAGGAGTGAAGGGCTGCCCAGTATCTGCACAGGTCAGCTCCTGCTTTTTATGGCCAACAAAACAGACCAAAAAATACCACATCAGCTGTACAAATATCAAATGATGCCTTGAGGAAGATAAACCTAATTACTTCCCTTCTTGGAGTTTTGTCTTGTATAAAGCCCCACTCCAAACAGATCTCCCCCCTTTCCTCACATGCTTTGAGAAAAGCAGTGAGAGTTACAGAGCAATTATTAGTGAGATTTCCAATATTTTAGCTGACATGAGAACCAGCCTTTTCTCCAAAGTTACAGGGCAGCTTCCACACTCTGAAATTTAATTTCAGGCTCTGCAGTTTGACATAAACATTCAGCAGGAGTTAGCCCTCAGTCAGATTTGGATTTCTGTGCACTCCTTACAGGCAGTGAGGATGGTGCTCCAAAATCAAAGCTGACAACCCCGAGCACAGAACTGACATTGCATCCCAGTGCCCAGGCTTTGGGAATGTTGATACCACCCCTGACACTTGGTTATTTGCACTGCTTGTTGCACATAATGAACCAGATGGCCATTTTTTATTTCCCCCACAATCTTTTAGGTACTCCTGATGCTAAAAATACTCTGAAAAACGGATTTAAATACTTCAGTATCAAAAATGATGGAAGAGTAGCAACTGAGAGCTTTAAAAACCACAACGAGAAATCTGAGAGAGACTGAAGATTAGGCTGAAAAACCAGCAATTCTCTGGAGATTTTAGCAAGAATCAGGACATTTTAATGAAATTTAAAACTTGCAAAAGCATTAGAATAAAATGATGCATTTATGTCACTGACATTCTGTAGTTATGCATTAACACTCCACCATCAGGCCATCTTTCTTCTATTTTAGAGCCTTTTAAGACAGAAAAAAAAGATGTGTTCATCTTCTATGGTGTCATGCAATCCTTAAAACAGTGAATTTTCTGTGATTTTAAGATTTTTAGATGCTCAGGATGCACAGAGCCAAGGAGGATGAGGGTACAGGGTCTACTCATGCAGGAGAAGAGAACTGCAGCCTGCAGTGATTCATCCCAAATGCCATCGTTTCAAAAATTCCTAAGAGTTCTGAGTGAGCCAAAGCAAGAAAATTCCAGGTTTTCAGATCGGTTCCAATGGAAGAAATCCTGCAGAAGGCCAGGCAAACAGAGGGATGGCTGCATTCATTGCCTGCCATCAATATTCCTGCTTGGGGAACAGGCCCTGGGGACTGAGGCACTGTCTGCACCCAGGCCCAGCTGCCATCAGTTCCAGCATCCCAGCTGCAATTTCAGCCAGGTTGTCCCCAGCAACCTTCAGGATTTAATACTCTGAAAACAAACAAGCAAGAGAGAAAAAAAAAAAAAAAACAAAACCAAAAAACAACCCACTAACAGCAAAACCAGGCAAAAACCCCATTCAGCTGTTCTGGGCAGGAGAAGCAAAGCAGGTTGTGGGGTTTTTTTTTTATCCTTCCTTCCAGGGCTCAGTCTGCAGGAGCTGGGTGGGAACGTGTTCCAGTGGACAGCTCTGTGCCTCTTCTGGGGTTGTATCTTAAAGACAATCAGCACTGGCCCATTCCTCAGCAAAACACGAGTTAAGACAGCAGGTTAAAAAGTAAAACCAGAAAGCTCAAGGATTTTTTTTTCCATTTTGGTTTGGATTTTTACTGGGTTTTGTGGGGTGTTTTTAGTGCTTGCTGTTTTTTTCTTTTAAAGAAAACAACCTTCACCTAACAACACTTATCATTTTGGCACCATCTAAAGATTTTAAAGCTATTTTAAATACACAAAAAAAAGGCAAGAACGTTTTTACAGGGACTTGGGCACAGTGGAACGATCCTTAAGAGGAGACCTGCAAACTGTGGCACCACTATTAGGTACCAGTTCCTCCCGTGCTCTTCAAGTAATTTATGTTGGAGAAGCAGCTTTGTAAATGAGATTCATGGTCTGTTTCACTCCTATGAAAAAGTGGATTAAAATGTTGATCATTTGAGTCTAGGTTAAGCTGGAAACAATGATTTGGAAATGAAAATGAGGAAGTATAATTTAACAATTCTGTACAAATCTCTCCTTTGCCATTAAGAGGAATAATACACAATTTCATTTGCACACAGATAATGCAGACAGAAATTGCAAAGTTGTGATTAACTCTGCTTTGGCAAGTCATTCAGTCCCATTACAAATGTATAAGTTTAAAAAATGTTCACTTTATAATTGGATAGCATCTTTCAAGATATAAAAATTTAATTTTATTCCACTGCTGCTTTCAATTTCTCAGTGGACAGAGCCTGGAGGCCACATTTCATAACATGCCTTTCTGAGTCACAGCATCAAATATTTATGAAGTGTTTATTTAGAGCATTGACAAAATTTTGTAGATCACCTCTGAATCCCTAATGGAAATCCAACACCTTGGGAGCATGCAATTAATCTCTGGATTTTTTGTAAGGAGACTGCAGAATTTCTACACTGAATTCCAAGCTCAGGATAGTTATCTTTTGTGATGTGAAAACACTGAGGGTGATTAGCCTGTGCTTCTACCTGGTTTGTCTCTGTATAGCCTGAATTTGCAGGTGTTTATCCCATTCTTTGAGGTTCATGAATAAGAACCAAGCAGCCTGAGGGCAGAATAAATAAGGACTTTTTATGATCACACAAACCCCAGGCCTCGAATTCCCATCTGAGAACCTGGCTCCAGAGAACCCTGGAACCTCTGCAAACAAAACCCCAAATCACCAATATGAACTGAATCCAAGTCTTAAACATAATTAATTATGTTTTCAATTCAATTCATGTGTTTAGATACCCAAGATACTTAAATATGGAAACCGGTTTTTACAGATTTTCTCCATAATCAGTGGAGCATCTCCATAATCTGCAGTGGATCTCCCACTCCAGAAATTCTTGCAGAGAAGATGCCCAACTTCAGCACTTGGTGCACAGGCTGCTGTCCCAGGTACAAAAGGAAAGCTTAAGGATGGAAGGATCCTCAGATTTCTCTTCTCAAACATCTAGCTTTGCCCAAGCCTGTAGGAAAAGCAGCCTAAGACAGAACTCCCATTTATCTTCGTGGACTTCCTGAGGCCTCTAGGACTTAAAGCTCCAAGAGAAAACAAACAAGAAACAAATGCCAGGAAGAGAGTACAGCAGGTTCAGTCTGTATAAAACCTGCAGTGCAGCTCTGTGCTGCTCCAAAGGAACTGAGGCTTAAAACAGAGAGAAAATTTTACTATGGGGAGTGAAAAAGAGCCCCAAAATGCTGCTGGACCCTCAGCACTCTGCCTTTAAGCTCTACAGAGAAGTGGATTCCATCTCAATTTGGGATCAGGGCACACTGACAGTACCAGTCCATCTCAACCTAATTTATCCTGCCTGGCCTTGTTTGTTGTGCTCAGCTCCTGGACAGTGGTGTCTGCTTTGGAAAGGAGCTGATGGACTGCAGGGAGTCTGAACCTGTGAAATGGAACAAGTTCAGATCTCCAAGGCACCTGAAATCAAAGAACTGGTTGAATGATTAAAGGATTCACTTGAATTTTTTTTTCTGCAGTCACGTGCACACTACACAGTGCCACAAAAACAGAATAAGTGGAAGTGATTCCTTTCAGAGGTGGGCTCTATTATTACATAAACACTTCCATGAAATCATCATGAATCACTTGAAGGACAGTGTGATCCAGCTGTACATTAGTAGTGACATTTAGTAGTAAACAACTCTGCTACCAAGCCAGGCAGAGCACAGGCATGACAAATACCTAAAGGTGGAAGGAGCAGGATTCCAGGAAAGATCCTAATGGTGCATGGGGGCAAATCTGCACTGAGCACACAGCCTGTGTCTGCAAATGCACTGACAGAAAATTCAGCCCTTCTGGTAGTGATGTCTCATTATTCTTTGCTGTTCTAAGGGAAAAAAGCAGCACTTCTTACTGGGGAAAAAAACAAAACCCAAAATTGACTGGAATTACCCCTCAATACTCAACCATTTGTATCTGCACAGACACACACACCACTAGAATTCCTGAAAATAGCAGCACGTAGAAACCTAATTAGCACCTAAATGAAACATTTGGTAGTTCAGACTTCCAATATTTCTGTGGCTCCTGTCTAAATGGAACTCATCCATAACGAGTTCTGCACTATGAGCACCATTCCAAGTGGATGTGCTCCTGATGAGGGAACTTTCCTTTCCGGAGAGCTCTGCTCTGCAAGGGATGCAGATGTGTTGCTGAAATAACATCAGTCTGCACTGCACCCTCCCAGCCCCTGCTGCCAAAGCCACCCTCCTGTGGCTGCTGCATCACTCCAGGCTTGAGCAAGGTGACTTCAACTTTTCCCTACTCTGCTCCTCCATCGATTTGGATGCAATTCCCCCTTCCAGTGACGTGGCAGCACGCTCTCACCTTGGCAAATACACTTCCACTTTTTGCTTCTTCACGGAATTAGCCCATTCATTGATCAAGGAGGCCTTGACCAGGGGTTCCAGTGTGGCCAGGGGAACCTCCTGCCTGGAGAGGACAATCATCATGCTGATCTCATCCCCCTCATAGGGTATTTCCAGGACCTGGTAGATCCCTCCTGCTTCGTTGGAACCATCACTGAACTCTCCTACAGGAGGAAAACAACAAAAAACCCTGTTAGAACTATCTTCTTTTGTCTTTAGTTCAAATAGGCCTAATCCTAGGCAGTATTTATTAGATACTGGAACTAAAAATGACCCTTTCTATTCTATATAAAATTTATATTGGTTTCTTCATCACAAAATTTGAGGCTTACATTAGATTTCTTTAAGAATACAAGCTTAAGCTATCACCCAGTTTGGAGATAAACATTATTCTGGGACATAACTTTCAGTGGCTAGGCAGAGAAGAGCCTAAAATTTAAGGCTGCTGAGACTACCAGGGACATGGGCAGAGTTTTTTATTCAGGAGAGAGGATTTTTTCAGCAATGAGATTGAGCAAAATGCTGCCACAGCCAGACATTTTAGAACCCACTTGGAGCTCAAGCTCCAACTAAAAATGATCATTAGCTCTGTTGTTCAAAGAATCTCTATTTTACCAGTCCAACAGTAATGAGCAAACATTATTCATTTGAATGTTTAGCACAGCACAAGAAAAATATTTTTGTGATAAGCAGGACTAGCTCAAGAATTGCAAAGAACTTAAATCCAATGGATAAACATTCTGAAATCCATCCTGTGGCACCAAGCAAGTCATTATAAATGTTGCTACCAGCTATAATACACACATTAGGAAAAAAAAGCCCAAAAAACAAACTCTCAGTCCCTTCTTTGGGCAAATAGCACATTAAAAATTCCAGGTGGAAGAAGAGACAACAGTACAAATGGATATTACTGCAACAAACCCATTAAGTGAAGATTTAGTAGCTCTAAATGGCTAAAGGTCTAACTCACCGTAGTAGAACTCTCCCTGTTGGTACATCATTGGAATTTGCACTTCACTTTCATCATCTTTAGTGAAAGAAAAAGTTCTGGTGTTTTCAGGCCTGAACTGTGACTTCCAGTTGCCTTTAAAGTAGATTGCATTGATGAGAGCCAAATGAGTTAGAGCACCAAAGTCTCTTGAAGACACAAAATCTTTGATCATACCTAAAAAGAAACCCAGCTGTCAGTCTGCATGTCAAAGTGAGCATTAAATCCAAACTTAAGGCAGCTTGAAAAATGCAAGAAAATAAAAAGCAGTGTTAACATGTAATTTCCAATTCAGATGTTTCATTAAATCTCCAATTAAAGTGCTAGTGTTTTGTAAACCTAAATCACAGTGTAGGTGTGGAAGCCCTTCCATCAAGTATGTGTTAGGCAACTGTTTCTTGATCACTACTAAACATATCCTACAAGGAAGCCATGTGGAAAAAGGGTCACATTTGAATGTTTACCCTGCTGCTATGAAACAGTTCAGCACTTTCATCTTAAGGTCAGAACTTGTACAAATTTTGGCTCCAATCCAGAGAAGCACTTAAATGGGTGCTTGATTTAAAGGGACAAAGTGCACCCATTGCAGCTTCACCTGGGCCAGCTCTGAAGGAGCTTCAGTGACGTTCTGTTGAATTCAAGGCCAGGACTAAGCATCAAAAATCCACATAAATTCCCAGCATTTGTTCCAGTGGCATTAGCTCTTGAAAAGCAAAAGAGGAAAACCATCTAGCATCTGCTCTATTCATGGGAGGTACAGCAGCTGAGCACGGCAGCTGCTTTGCTCCTATTCCTGAATAAGTCATTTACATCAGAATGCAGTCTGGTACCTGCTGCAGCTCATCTCAAACGCCTTGCATTTCACCAAAACCATTGCCAGTTCGGTAAACTGGGTGCACTGATCAGATCTGTCACTGTTCTTCAGGAATTACAGCCTCCTTCAGATTGCCTTTTTGTTCACTTCTATATTTAGCTGACATTGCAATGCAAAGTGTTAAAATAAACACATTCTTCTGTCTGATTATTACTCCTTAATCCATGGTTTAAAAAACAAATTAATTCTGCTTTCTGGAGCATATGATCCTGACTAACTGGTGTGAAATTTGTGTATCACAGGACTGGATTTCTTCCGGGTTGCTGTTTGTACTTCATTTTATCTCGAATATTCTAAGGAAGGAGGTGTGACCAACACTCACTTGGAGTTGGAAAAACACAAAAGGGAAATTAAGAAGGAAAACATTTCCAGATTTCTATTTGGCATTCACATTTCTTCATGTTTTTCCAGCCAGATCTTGCTAATACGTTAATGAACTGTTAAGAATTTTGCTGCCCAGAGAAACCTCTGATGGTTCTGTTTTCTGCTCTGAGCCTCCCATCCTGCTGAACACACTGGAACTGGAAACCTGCCTGTGCTGTGCTCCTGTCCTAAGGGGAAATCAGAGGGAAGGAGATGGAGTAGGCAGGGAGCAGCTGAGGGACTGGAACCACCCCAAGCCGACCCCAAGAGCCCCTCAGCTGCCCCAGTGGGCTCTGCTTTTCCTTTTCTTAGCCAGACACCACATCCATGGGAACACTCTGCAATCTGCTGCATCACTTGCACCCAGCTATTTCTGCATCTGAGAGGCAGGGCAGTTTGTCAGGAACAGAATGGCTGCTGTGTTCCTTTGGAATAAACCAGACCATTTTCAAAATGGAATAAAAGCATTACAGAAGGTGCTTTTCCACTTTGGAGCCATGCTTCTTCATAAAGCATTCTGGATTCCTTAAGTGCTCAGACTACATGGGGATGAGTTAATTCCTTCCAGGTCATCCCAATCCCTTCAAATTCCCAAAGGTACAACTGTGTCAGAGCCAGACCTCCAGGAATTGCTCTCGAAGTACCAACCTTCAGAGTGGGCCAGAGGAACCAGAATATGCTTTGACCTCTGCACCAGGAGACTCCCAGATATTGGGATTCTGCAGGGGTCCAGGAAATGCCACCTCTCTGGGAGCTGCCAAGCCAAGCCAGCATCCTGCAGCTCTCAGTGTGCATATTTACAACAGTAATTTTGTGCTTAACTCCCCTGCTGAAAATTTGTGTTGTGAAACTGTTGACAGCGTTCCTAAAATCAACTACCCTCTCACCATGCTATCTCATTTCCTCACATTGCAAAATACTACACTACACACTCCCATTTTGTGGTTCAAAATTATCTTTCTATTCCCTACTATTCTATTTCTCAGTACTTTGTGAGTATGAGTTCCTCAGAGGAGGAGTGATACTCTACACATCCAAAGCACAAGCCAATAACCCCTATGCAGACAGCTTTTCTGCCATTAGCAATAATACTTATCATTTCTAAAATAATTTAAAATACTATTAAAATGCCTACCATTAAAACAGCCTCATTCAATAGATGTTACAGATGGTAAGACCAGAGAACAAATATTCAAATAAGTGGCACATGATTAACAATGACTAATATTACTTATGACAGATCATTCCTACACAGGAAAAAATAGAAATACTAGAATTCTTTTCTTGGGAGGAAAAACTTTAGTCTCAGAACAGATAAAAGCCAAAGCACCAACCCAACATCACTGCACAAGCCTGGAAGCAGAAACACTTCCTGCAAGAAGTGTACAAACGGATCACATGGACTTACTATTTGTGTGATTCTCCACCCATTTATTGATCTGAGTAGCAACAGCTGCACTTTGGCTGAAATCTACATTCTCTACTTCAGCTTTAAAGTATTTTTTCACCAGCTGCAGGAATTTGTCACTGACATGAAACCCGTTCTGCACGTAGAGGGAGTTGGCCATGTCCAGCACGTAGTGACTTTCTTCAGCAGTGGCCATGTCACAAAGGTCCTTCAGGAAGGCAAACTCCTCACCTGGGGAAAGAAAAAAAAAACAGCTTTGGTGGTTCAGAAAGGGAAATTATTCCATGGCTTTTCCGCTGAAAATTCACAAAAATGTTTTATGTGAAGGAAAGTCATCTTTTTTAAACCAACTTGTTTCTAAACCTACATGCACCTTCAGATCTGAAGGAATTATCTCCAGAAAACATTACTTGGACCCTGTTGTTTTTACTTGCTATCATGAGTCCAATTAATGAGACATTTGAGTCCCACCAGGGGCAAAATGGAAAAAAAAAACCAAAAAAACAAAAAAAACAATGGAAATCCTTTCTACACCAAAAGAGCAATTAAAAAGATTTCTTACAGGTCCCATTTCTGAATCTTGCAACTACAAGTTCTTAACAGAACTTTTGCTCCATCCCAAATGCCAGTTGTTTAAGGAAAAATGAACTTCAAGTCTTGAAGCTAAGGACATCCCACAGCCTTTTCTATGCTAAAATAAGGTCTGGAAATTCCCAGGATCCTTGGTGGGTAATGAGGAATCCTGGCTAGGATTAAAGCTGTCTGCTTTAAAATAGGAAGCTTGTACTAGTGCATCATATGCCTAAAGGTGAAATTTTAAATTAAAACCCCACAAAATAAACCTTAAACTGATTGCAATGATGTATTCCAAGCAGAAATCATGGGAACACTTTCACTGAATGCCACTCATATCCCAGAATAGTGAACAGCCCAGAAAAAATATCAACTGCAAAACTCCCTCCATTACAGCTAAGGGATAATTTATTATTGTTGTAGAGACAAAATGTAGATCCCAATTGGTGCTGCAGCCTCCACAGAGAGGCAGCAGCTCTGCAGTGGTTCTGGAAAATACAATTTGATGTCTGTGTTCAGAAATTTTTCCCCAAGTTCCTTTCACTGAAGAGTCCAAGGTCCAGCACATTGCATGAGCAAGAAACTCCATTCAGGTTTGAAACCAGTTACTTGGATATCAATAGAAGCAATTTTGCTGAAACTATTGCTTTCCTTACCAGCTTTCACTATAATCCCTTAAAAAGGATTGCTCCAAAAAACATCTTCTCTTTTCTAGAAGCCAAGGCAAGTTCACTTTGCAGCAGAAACCAAGATAAGCAGGGTGAGCTGCAATTGTTGAAGATCCAGGTACCCCAGCTGGGTTTTTATGTCAGCATCTCTCCCACACGTTTGAGCCTGCCCAGGCCATAAGGACACCCAGAAATCAAAATGGGATCAACACCCCATGGACATGGACAGCCCCTCCCAGCCTTGCTCCTGTTCCTCTGAGACAAAAGGTAAGACAGGATGAAAAGGCCTCACCGTTTTTCAAGCTGTCAAACCCCAAGGAATGTCGGATTTCCTTCAAGGTGGTTCCATGGGCTCCCAGCTCCACCATTCCCATGGCTATGGCCATGCTCAGGGGGGAGAACAGGATGTTCTCATCCTCCCTCGTGGCTCGCAGCTGGTTGTAAACGTTCACAGACAGCTCAGCAATGGTTTCATCAGGAAAATTGGTCTTGAAGGCTTCACTTTGCAAAGCAAGCAAAGACAGCAGGCCAAGGAAATACATGTCTTGAGATTTTAAGGTCTGCAAGATGAATTTGAGACAAAATAAGATGGTTTGAATAAAATAAAATTCAAGTCGAGAGAAAGAATAATAGTCAACTTTTTAATCTTAAATGTGTGGGAGAAGAAAATCCCTAGAGTTCAACGCACAATGCAGTTATTTGGAGGAGACACCACTAAAAACATAAATAATGTTGTATTTTCACACTAAAATAACCTCCTCCCTTATGCAATGGTATATTTGTGAAATCTTCCAGCCCCAGACCAACAAAACACAGCTACTGAAAAAGACCCCAAAGATAAAAACCCCTTCCCTACTTCCATTTGGAGTTGTGGTTGTTTAGCAGTACTGACCTGGAATTGGTTTGTGTTTCTGCACTTTTCCACCAAGGAGACTCAAATCATCCATTTCTTTCATTTGACCTTCTAGTAAGATGCAACTTATTTATCTAAGTCACTCTAAGCCTCCAACAGGTAAAACTGTTTCAAACACTGTAAGAGAGCTCACTGACACCTGTGACAAAGTTACTGTTCCGTGATGTTGCTCAGTTGTAAAACACATGGCAAGCAGCCAGAAATTCTTTGAAAGAAAAAAAAAAAAACCACATCAATCATGCCTCAGTTACCAAATAAACCCCTTTTTGTTAGTAAACAGCAGTGAGAAGTTGGGCAGCTCTGCTAGCTGGGAGTCAACCCCCACTCAGAGGACAAAGGTACTACACAGTGAGGAATACCCAACAGTGGGAACAAGGAAGGAAACTAAATTTAAAAAAGGGTTAGCACTGATGCTTCTGACTAATCCATCCTCCAAGCTCTGCTGAAATGCTCTGGGGTAACAGCTCTCACTCTACCCCAGTTTAGCTCCTCACACAACTAGATAGTAGAATTCCAGCTCCTGGAGCAAGGAATGTGTAACTTCATCCTTCCCTTTTTATTTCAACTCTGCGCTACCTTGGCACGCGACCCACTCCTGCTGCAAGTCTTGAGTGAGGAACAGCGACCGGCAGAGCTCGTGTTTCAATCCCTTCCCTGTGCCACTCTGCCTCCAAGACACAGCGCAGCAAATCCTCCTGAAGCAGGGGCTGCGCAGGACAGGGCTCAGAGCTTTATCCACAAGTGTTTACAAGTTGCTGTGCCAGGCTGCAGGGCTCGCAGCACAGCACACGTTTGTGTCAATGCTGCTGCTCCACCGAATCCATTTGCATGCAGCCAGCCCAAGTGCCTCTCCTTATGCTTCCCAGCAATCCTGGGGCTGCATTACCAGGGGTTTTATAGACATGACACAAAGTAAGCTTTATACAACATTTATATTCTGCATTTCCTCTTCAAAGGCCTATGTAGCATTATCTAATTCACTCACACGGCACTGAATGATCCATAATTTAAGTGTTATTACTCGCATTTTATAGCTGAGAAAATACAAAGAACAAGAGGGCACACACACGTGCCTTGGCAGCCACTGGTGCCAGCACTAGTTAAGATTCCTCCTGTCCCCCAGCCTCCAGCAGCCTTTTGTTCCGTCCTGAACTGAGAAAATTGAAGAGATGAGCCAGTGCAGCAATCCCCCCTGGTTCAGGGGAAAAGGAGAGCTGGTCTTTCCCCTGCCCCTCATCTCCTTTCTCCTGATTCTTTCCACATATGTAAGAAATATTCCCCTTTCTAAATTCCCAATAAGTTATCTACGGTGGCATCACTTCTCTTCTGTGGATTACTTGATCAATCTTCCTCTGATTCTCAGTAAAATAGCAAAAATGCCCACTGAAGGCTCTTATTCTATTTAAGAACAGCACAGAGCAGTCCTAAAGCACCAGCTTTAATCCTTCCTTGCATGTTCCAGTGCACTGCCAGAACTACCCAGCACTTCACTGCTGCCCAGTGCAAAGCACCAGTCTGATCATAATTGTTTATTTCAGAAACACTGAGACATTATTTATAACCCCAAACATGATCAACACACCACAAACCTCCCCAACAACTGCTTAATAGCAGCTCATTTTTTTAACCTCCCCATTTATAAATTACTGACTTAAGGCTATTAAAATTTCTGTTATGGAAAATAAGTGTATTTCTCTGTGATCATGGGCATTGTAGGTTTCTTTATTTAAAAGCCCTGGAGCATGCCTCTGCCAGGATTACATAAGACTTCAGCCAGCAAATCATCATGATAGACTGAGCCCAGGTATTATTCTCTTATCCCAAAAGCTGCACGAGGCAAGAAAAGCTTAACAAATCTCCACCACACGGGTCTACAGTGGCACCAAAACCAGTACTCAGGAAATAGATAAGCAGGAGCTCATCTTTCTTTTGTTGAGGATGAGCCCAAATTTGGGAGCTCTCCCACCCTAATCTATACAAACAAGTTGTGCAGCTCAGTGTGGATGCAATTATACTGAGAGCTAAAGCTTTCCACTCCTGGATCAAGAACAGCTTGAGCTCACTTGGAGACCTGACGTGGTTAAAACAGATGTGAAATAATCTGCAATTTCAAAAAGAGAAGTTCCCCAGCCTTGCAGTGGCAGAGGCAGCTGTTCAGCACTCCAGCACTGATCTCTATCCTATGTACTATTGCCAGACAGGCTTAAATAATTTCACAGGGGAAGGAGGGGAGAAATTTATACATCTTAATTAAGTGTTTAACATGCAGGTCAGACTGGCTGAAAGCTAATAAAATATTTGTTATTAGACAGTGCTGGAACCCCAACATTACATACAAATCAAAATCATATTTCTTTGTGACCACTCACCAAAAGCTCCTCATGTGGAATAATTAAGTTGCATTACTTTTCATTATTTAGTTGGACAGAAAATAGAGCAATTACATAGATGGAGACAAAATTTATACTGAAATGCTCTTTAAAAGACAAAGTCCCAAACTTAGGTTTTTAACTACAAGCCAAATCCCACTGATGGCAACACAAGAGGCTGAACTGTGCAGAACAGAAGTTCCCAGTAGGAATGAATTAAAACCAAACAATTTAGATTTCCTCTCCTGCCCTTCCACATCATTTTAGTCCAGAGAGGTTTTCTAATGAAATTCACAGTGAAGCTCCCCATACAGACAGCAAGGGGAAAGGAAGACGGAGGCAGGAATGGACACATGGATACAGACAGGATTTATCAGCTTGTTTGCTGGCAATGCTCTCTAAAGTGAAAATACAAGAATGAGTGAGTCCAGTGCAAGGGAAGATGCTTTAAAGCAAACTAAAGATCTGGTGGGTGCTGGTCAGTGGGGAGGAGGCTGTAAAACACCACAGACACCTGATCAATCCTTGCCAGCCAGTGTGAAAATGGTCTCATCTCATCCATCTAATGGGAAATGTCCGTGGTAAATTCCTCAGTTCAATTCCTCTCACACTTCTGGTTCATGCACACACGGCTCTGCTGACAACTGGGAATCCAGCTCTTAATTATCATTCCAGCCAGAGCAGTTCCTGCTCCTCTGATCCTGCCTCACTTCAGGATGGATTACTTTGGGGTTTGAGCTTCCTCAGGCAGAAGGGCTGGGTCTGAGCAAGATTGAGACTGATGCTGGTGCAGCATCCTCCCAGCAGCTCTCTCCAGTCAGAGCCCAGGGCACCCTCGATTGTCCCTGCAGCAGCACTGAGAGCATCTTTAAATTACCTGGGCCCTACTCACAAACACACTTCAAGTGAAGGAAATGGAGCTGAACATTATATAATGCACATCCAGGAACTTAAACAGTCCCTGGGAGTATCATCAAAATTTTACTCAGTCTTTTCTGTCTTCCTCAGATATTCCCAGTACAAGTCTGTCACTGCTGATTTACATCAATGCAATCTGGTTAAATAATCCTGCAGCAGTGGGAAAGGAGTCAGTGTCCCCACTGAACAATGTTTAAAAATCAAGAATCATCCGTTTCAACTGTTACTGTGTACATTTTACTTTCATTGGCTAAATACAAGAATAACAAAAGCTGTTAAAAACGCTTTCACTCCTCAGCCATACAGTTATTACGGCCAAAGGCATGAACTTCTCATTTGAGGGCGTGTCAGACAGATTCTGGGTTTTGTCTGATTTCATCAATTGACACACAAACATCTCTCTCTTACCAGGCAATCAAGCAATCAGTGCAAACAAACTCTTGGCCACAGCCCCTTCTTGAAAAGCAGTTGTGTATCACAAATCCTCACTTGCTCCAGAAGTTTGTCAGAGTGTACCAGTTTTGTTCTGGTTTGCAACTGTTCTCAGGGGAAAAAAAGCAGCGATGGAACACTAAAACCAACGAGATTCCAGATATCCATCCTTCAGCAGGTCGGAGTTATCTATTGAGGCCACACCTGGTTCAATTCCCAGGAAACTTTTTTATTCAGCATTTCAGAAAACACCTGGCAAGAATCATCAGACCCAAAACTCAGCCCATTATTTCCCCAAGTGACCACAACCAGCTCAGTGCTGCTGCTCACCTGCCCCGGGGCCAGGCCAGATGTGCTGCTGTGCATGGGCACAAGGGACACCCAATCTTGTGATGTCTGAAGGAAAACATTCATCTGATAAATACAGGACTGCTTATCCAGCTCTTGCCTCTCCCCAGCATAAGGCTGGGATGACTAAGAGGAAGCAGAACAAATTCGCCCCCTCACACCCACAAACCCTGAACTATTCGGTTCCAGTAAAATGCAGAAGGGGCAGGAGCTCTCTGTAAGCAGAGATATTTTGAGATATTTTGAGATATCCTATCAACAAACTCTGAGTTCACAGACATGAGGTACCACGAATTTTGAAACAGCAAGACCTGGACTCGGTGTAGGAAGGTGCCAAAAATTCAATTAAGGGTTGAATTCTAGTACCTTGTACTTGTCAGACTGGTTGAAAAAATGGGTTATAATTTCCTTTTCTTTTACACCTTTACAGAGGGTTTTATAAAGAAACTAATTTATGGCTTTAAAAACCTACAAAATAAAGCTGTGATACATTGCTTTGGTTCCTCAGCACACAGACTAAACTAAGATTAGTTGCCTTCAAGATTACTCTTGGCTACCTGCAAGCTAAACACCAAAGGTGTGGGAAGTACAAATGAGAAAAACTGCTGATTCCTGATCAGTATGTTAAAAAAAAAAACAACCCGGGAGGAAAACAAGTGTGGTAACAGCACTGATTACATTGTCTCCTGTAAGGAGCAGCTGCAGGAGCAGACAGAAGTCTGGCAGAACAATTTGATAAAGCAACAGACGGATTTGCTCAGGGAACAAGACCTGCTGGGTCAGGGGAAAAACCCACTGTGGATCCAGGGAGGAACCTGGGGATTCTCCTTTCCCCCAAACCCAGGCACAACAGTATCATGCTTGTGGCAGGTGAATCACGCAAGGATGTAAGTTTGGCAAATACAACAATTGCTGCAGGCACCTTTACTCCGAATGATTTCTTGTTGGCAATCACATCTACCAATAAACATCAGAGACAGGCACCACCCAGCTCATAACAACAGCCCAGCAAATGAAGTCAGAGCAGGAGCCCCAACCTCCCCTCCACAAAGAGCCCGAGCCCCAGGCGAGCACAGGGGATGCAGGAGCAGTGTGACATCCCCAGCAGCTCCCCAGACCAGGAATGGTTGTCATGGCTACCCTGAAGGATGTGCAGAGGAGGCTCCCACTGAAGTCCACGATTTGCTCCCAGCTAGTTCAGGCTTGCCTCAGGCCCTACAACAACAGGGAAATGTGGCTGCTACCACAAACCCACCTGATCCACTGCGAGAACAGCCTTTCCAGTCCCTTCTGCTTTGTCCACCAATACAACCTATCATTTTTATTTGAAGATGGGGCAAAAATTGCACCTCCAGCCAGCACTACCGGAGCAAAAGCATTCTCACCTCCAGAACGTTGTGGTTTTACCACAGGAAAAGCCCACAGAAGTAATGTGACACTGCCTCCCATCAGCTGCTCACTGTGTTCATTTATTTCCCTTTTCCTCCTCGGCACTCAGCCCCTCTTTCCCTCCAGCACAGGGACTGCAAAATGAAGCTCAAACCTGAGCTGGCTCCACCTGAGAAATAATTTATTTTGCACAGCCAGGTGTCCCAGAGGTGAGAGCAGGCAAATCAAATACCAATCCTCACAGCAACAGATACACAATTCAGGAGGTGTTATTGCTTAGAACCAGCAGAATACAGCCAAGGAAATGGGAAAATAACTAAAGATCCATTAAATGCTTTAAGCTACAACCTGATAGATAATTGGCTACTGAGGACAGTGAAAGAAGCACATGAAGGGATCTACAAAGTACTTTGGGTATCAGCAGTGCAGTCTCTGGAAGTGACAACTCTGGGAAATTCTACATTTCTTGGGCAGCAGGCAGACACATCACTGCTCACTGTGACATGTGTTCCACTTACAGCAAGGCAGCTCCTTCGTGTTAGGGGATGCACTTACATTTTCCGTGCTGCAAAAGAAATGTTTATCCCTAAAAAACGTGTACCCTGCGCCTGTGTGAGCACCTGACCTTGTCAAGCCGAGATCCTACAGACACATGAAGAACCACTGAGTTTGTTGGGATCAGTTTGTCTCAGTGCAATGACATCAGTATCTCAATCTGCACAAACATTAATAAATCAAAGGATTTCATCACCGTCTGTCAATTATGGTGTCATTGCCTTCTGGAGCAGGAAACCTTGAGGTTAGTTTCATTAGAGAGCTGTACGATAATGATATAGGAAACAGTGGGGCATTTAAACCTCCAGTATGGAGTGACTAAGACAAGGAAGAGCCATTCCATAGGAAATGTTTGGATCACACTAAAACCTTGCTCTCCAACACACAGCCAAGTCATGCCCTTCAGGATTCTTTATTTCTGTTTTTTAAATGACTCCATGGCACCAGGAGCATTGAGAAAACCTGAAAGGCAAATAGTACACTGAAAAATTTCATATTGACAATTTTTTCCATTGAATCCCAAATGTTTTTAAACTTTCATGGAGCTTGGCACTGAGTCACTAACCTGCTGAGGCAATTATGCAAGCCAAAGTTGTCTTAATTGCACTTCCTCAAGCATATTCCCTCAGCTCTAATTAAAAAATAAAAAGAGATGCTGAGAAGCCATGTCCAAAATACTTAAATTTGAATAGCCTAAAGCGAACATCTAAATACATGTCTAGACAATTAAAAAAAGGTGGTCTTGTTTCCAAATCTACTGCTCTAAGGTCTGCAACTGGGAGGACTCATGCAATTTCTCTGTTTGTTTCTCCTGTCTAGGAGAAACAAATTTTTAGAAATACTTTGGCAGAGTGCCTTATTTTTGACAGCTCCAGTGTGCCCCACAAAGTAAGAGCTATAAATAAGAGAACACAAAACCCACAAGGCTCTGTGAAGGAGAAAATTTGAAGCATTTTGGAACTTGGGGATTCTAAAAGGTTGAGAACTGGGGGTGTGCCTGTGGCTCATCTGAGAAAGTCACAGTGTGACTGGGGAGAGCTTCAAGGCTTGAGATTGAAATACTACACAGGATCTGCTTTCAGCAGACCAGAAGGGGGGATCTACCTGGCAAGTTCCTTAGAATCATCTTAGGCACAGATTGTTTGGTTTTTGGTGATTTTTCCCATCCATTTGTGGCCCAGTGAGGGCTGCCAGCCCTGCACAGCTCTCTCAGTGAGGTCTGTCTCATGTTCCTCGGTCTGGTGGGGAAGACCTTGACCTGAACTGCTGGGAAGGAGGGACAATGCCCAGACACAGGAGGGGAAGTTGGGTCTCAGAGGCTCTCAAGAACCAGTTGTGGCACATTCTACCTCCGCAATGACTTTTCAGTGAAAAGGCCAATGCAGCATTTCACTCAAGGTGCAGCCATCTGGGGAAGACACCCCAAATGAGACAGCAGCATTCCTTTTTCTCCCTCAGATTTCCTTAGGGCAATCTGGGAAAGGAAGGGTGAGATCTAATTCTGTAACAGTCTCTTCCCATCAGAAGCAGCAGAGATAGAACACTGCAATCAGTTATTTTAGACACAAGAACACTTCTTGCCTGCTCTTGCACATACCACAAATTTCCTTACTTACACTAAGCCCCATTTCTGTTATTTCCCTCAGTTGATCATCAAGCTCCCAGTGGCAAGCTCCCACTATAATTTAATTAAAAGGGCAGTAGCTAAGCTTCACCATATGCAAGTGCCAGATGCAATCAGTGCAGTTGGAGTCTAAAGGCGAGATTCCTGCATGTACTGGAGCGTAGTTTTATAAGTGATGAAAGCTGTCACTTATGTCACAGATATTGCTGTAATGCACGATGATATTACAGTTTCAGCAGCACCAAAATATATTAATAATACATCCTCTGGAAGCATTTCCAGCAAGTCAGTTCGGAATACAGTGTTTCAAGCATTTTTCTTGCAACTCCCTATTTATACATTAAGTCACTTCAGATACATTACATTAGTCTGTGTACTTTGCCTGGCATTATACAAGCTCTCACAGCCAATTTTAAACCTTTCAAAGTAGGAGGACTAAAAGACACAACTAATTAAGGAGAAACAAAAACAGAACAAGAACCTTTCACTGCTTAGGGGTAAGAATAGGGGAAAACTGCATGAGAAGTACCTAGAAATTGTGCATCTCTGGAAGAGATTTTGCTGACTGTCTTTTAAAAGCCCATCAACCAACTCCGGAAAGTCCTCCTTAACAAAACACAATGAACAATGACAGCCTTTAAATCATCCCAGAATAACTAAATAGAAAAGGTATGCAGTGTGAAACACCATTTCAAAAGATCAAAGTAGAAGTTAATTCTTCCATACCTTGTCCAGTTCCCTTCACAAGGGCTGCAGAAGAGAAGAGATCAGGCTATGGTACAGCTATGTCAAGATGATGAAGAAAGTTAATTAAAACGCAACAGGATTTCAGAAGAGCAGTCTGTCAGTGCATGAACTGAAAGCAAGCACGACATACAAACCAGCTTGTTTTCCTACAAAATAACATTGGCTTCAGCCTTGCCATCAACACACAACGTCCCTTTTGCCAGGAGAGTATTATTCACTTCTGGTAACACTTCTGAGATCAGAATTACATTTTTACAGTACAGTTATAAGACAGAGATTGCTTTAGAAAAAAAAAAAACCCAAAACAATTAACCCCGGTATCCAAAGTAGATGTTATACCCTGATTAATTACCAGCAGCAATTCATCATTACCAAGACTGCTGCTTCTAATGCACAGATACCATTCCTCCAGTGCTTCCCTGCTGCATGGTCCCTTTCTCCATGGAAAATTCAGGATTGCAGCAGCCACTGCTGAGCTTCCAGCCAGTCCTAATCACTGCTGGGAGCAGCTGCACATCTCAGAGAGCCTTTGCTGACAGTCCCAGGGCTGACAGCAGCACCAGCTCAGTGCTGAGCCCCCCAGCAGCCCTGGCATCAGTGCCCAGGACACGGCCACCAGCTGAAAGAGCAGTCCTGGCATGGCCAGGAACCAGGCAGGGACTAAGAAAAACCAGGTTTAAAACCAGCTGAAAGAGCTGTCTTGGCAAGTGCACCCAGCCTGACCAGCAGAGCCACGGCTGAGGCACAAAATGAAAATCAAAAAAAGGCTCTAAAGCTGGTCTAGCACAAAGTCTGCAGAGACAAAAGGGTGAGAGAGTTGCTCAAAGGGGGTTCTGTTCTGAACTAACAAAATGGAGTCACTGAGCAAGGACATTTCAGCAAAATCAGTAACTGAGGGAAAAATTTAGCATTAAGCCTCTCCAAATATTTCTCTAACATAGCAGAATAACATCTGTTACAAAGTACAGACTTCTTTTTTTTTCCTAAAAATTACAGAATAATCTTGATGCCAAATTCAGCCAGTAGCAGGGTTTTTTCACTTTGTATTTTTCACAGTGGAAAACCAACAAGGCATTCCATAAGAATTTCTTTTTGATCTGAAGGATGTTGATCATTGATCTTCCCAAAGGAGTGATAAACATGGGAATTCCACACGAAGAAAATTAAAGTCCTCTTTCCTCCTACCCTAAGGCCAGTTCCAATTCTTGCCTCTCAGGCCTCAGCATCACTTATTTACCTTGCTTTGCTGGTATTTTTCATATATTCTCAAATATTTTCAGTTGTCTCTTATCTCCATGGTTTCTACAACTCCACAACTCTGGTTTTATATTGCTTGCACTTGAAAGCAGCTCTGCAAATATCTAAAAAAAGCAAGCAACCAGGACATCTGCCCCATTACAGACAAGTCAGATCTAGACAGGAGGAATGAATCACCCAGTATGGCACAGTGGACAGAATTGCCACTAAAATCCTTATGCCTTTATCTCCACATCATCATTCACGTCCTTCCTCCCTCTTGTTTCTTCACAAGCATCCATGAACTTAGCAACTCCAGGAAAAAAACCCCAATAGCCAACAAATGGGACAGCAGCAGCCTCATGCTGTTCCAGCTGGGAGAGCTGGCAGGGCATGAAAACAAGAAGTAAACTTGGTGCTCTGCATGTGTTTCTGAATTGTTCAGAGAGAATATGTGGAACAACAGCAGCTTTAAGGGAAAAAGTTATAAACAGAAAGGCAGGGAGGAAAAGCTACTTCCTGCTGTTCAGGCATCTTACCCACAACACGAGATACACAACAACCAAATGTTTTCAGTGAGAGGCAAAAGACAAGCCTCATTTTACCGGGGGGAATAAAATATTGGCATTTTTGTTCCGAGAGTTTCGTTTATCCTGGCCTTGGAGGCTTGTGGCTATTGAAACATCACTCTTGGCTCACCATGGACAAAACAGCTCAGTTCAGAGTCCAGCACTCAAGCTGTGCCTGGAAGGTGGAATCTGGCCTTGGAGCTCACTTCTGTGCTCACTGTTCAAGCCTCATTGGTTTGTGTTTATGGGAACTGACGCTTTTCCAAGTACCCACTCCATGATGAGCCATTTAAACACCACATGGAGGGAGCTGAATTTGTCTTAATCTTGCTTATTCTCCCACACAGAGGAGTTTGCATCACATTAGACCTGACTGTAACTGCTGCAGCAATTCCCATGAACAAGAGCAATCACAGAGCACTGGAGGAACAGGCCACTTGTGCTGAGCTCTGCTGGCTCACATCTACACATCCTCCCTGAGGCTCCAGCAACAGGCTCGTGCTGTGCTGTTTCAGAGGATGTCTGGGGTTTTTTTTTTGTTTTGTTTTTTTGTTTTTTTTTTTTGGTTGGGTAGTTTGGTTTTGGTTTTGTTTTCCTTTAAAACTTTTGTAATTTGAAAACTCCAATGCCTTAAAGGAATCGAAACATTTCCAACACCCAGAATGAAAACTGAAGGTTGAAACTTCATTGTCTCCCCTCCCCAAACCAAAGTGCCTGTTTCCCAGCAAGTCTCAGATCTTTTCTTATGGCAAGTTAATATTAATTCTACCTTTTGCCAGAAAGACTGTGACACTACTCCCAATTTTTATATGATGAGCTATGATTCATGTGCATCCAACGTTTTCCATTGGTGGGTAACACACACACTTATTTAAAATTAGGTTAATCTTTTTAATTAGCGTGGCTTTCAAAACTAAGTAGGTTAACCTGAATTCTTGTGCCTATATATAAGATCCCAATTTTCAAGCTTGACATGGGCTATCTGATTTTTATGTCTAGATTAAGTTGTCAAATAGGCAGGGTGGACAGCTGCACCTCAAAGCAAGGAATTCAGACCCAGTTTGTGCCAAGCAGTTCCATCAATATAGTCACAGAAGAAAAAAATATTTTAATTTTCAGTCAATCTGTCTCAGCAGCAAACTCATTAGGCAAGAAGCAGGCAGAACACCTTGCCTCACACAGACCTCCTGGAGCTGGTGCAGCTGCATGAGAAGCAGTGCCCAAATTACACACATTTTTTGAGTTAGTTACCACAGGACAGCTATTCCACTGGATCCACATACACCCCCAGGTGTAAATGGGCAACAGCTCATCTCTCACTGCTCTGCTAATCCTTGACCAGCCAAGACTCTGCTAATCCTTGAGGCAGCACACAAAGACCAGCTGGACACCTGGGGACAGTGGAGCACAGCCACCTCTGTCTCAGAGTTTATCATTGGGATGCATGAGACACGAAAATTACAGCAGGCTCACTTCAGAGCGTGAAATCATCCACCTAAAGCTACTTTTAGGTTTATTTTGTCTTTGTTCAAATTCATCCATGGCAGAATATACAGTTATACTACCTTGAAGTGAAGGACAACACAGACTTGCTGTTTGAAGCAGTGACATGCCTGTGCAGAGGTGACAGCAGCTCCACTGGATCAGGTGTCCAAACCCGTGGGACATTCAGTGGCATGAACTTCTGCACAAGGAGCAACCAGCTGAAACATCAGTGCTTGTTTCCACAAATATAGAGGGAAGGCAGCAGCAGACATCAGCCTTCACCAGGACACATCTCTTTTCCAGCTCCCAAAGCCCACAGTAACCAAGGGTACTAATAAAGGACCACAAGTTCATTACACTTTTCCCCCAGTGCTACATTAAAAAGCTTGACTTTAAACAGTCCAGTCTTCACCATTCAGAGCTGTAATATTTGTGTGCTCACTGTGGCTCCCAAATACAATATTAGTGATGTCAGACATGGCCAAGCACTTGCCCAGGCAAGACTCAAGTTTATGTCTCTACAGAGGCAGAAATTAATAGCCTAACACTCGGTTTCCCATGATTCAGAAGTTCCCATGAATTGTTACAATGTACTAGGAGGAGCAATGAAAGGCCCAGCAACATAATGGATTAGGAAAACTCCTAATACAGCAAGACTTGAAAACACACTTATCACAGCTGTAATTACAAGCCTGAATGGCCACAGCTGATCCCTAACCTCAAACACTTTTGCACTCCCATTCAGTGAGTTTGCATTAGGGAAAAAAAAAATCTTTACTGGGGCCTTATTAAACAAACATTTCCTTGTTCTCATTTTAAAGGTCCTAGTTGTTTAACCTGTCTTATACAGAAAGAGTCAAACCATGACATTACAAAATTAGAGCTTAGCTACCTCAAAGTCCTCAGGTTGTTCAGATTTTCAGAGGTCTTTTTGCTGAATTGTTTCAGGGAGATAAATATTTACCTCCTATTTGACACTTGCAACTCCCCACTCACTCCCTGCAGGAACTGTTGAGATTACTTTATCCAGAAATCCAGACTAGAAAATTTCCCTGTAATGTCCTGATCAAACTGGGGATTTTGTTGTATTTATTTGGTTTATGATACTGTCAAAGAGGTCACGGTGGTTACTGTGGGGAAAAAAGCTCACATTTGGCAGGCACTCAAGCAGAGCCTTTCAAAAATCAGGAGTATTCCCTATGCTAAGTAATTCTCCCCTAGGACTGAGTGTGACACAGGCTGGCTGCAAATTCTTTAGGGTGGGTGTTTATTTTTTAATTGGACTAACAATGATGCCAGTTGAGGTAGCCAAGTATGAAATTAATATGGATTTAAAAGCTCAAACTTGGCCAGTTTGGGGACGTTTTATTTCAGTCTCTCTCTTTGATATCAATCATGGAAGGAGAAGAAAAAAGGCACTAAAATATTATTCTGATTGTGTACACACAGTGGATGGGACAAGCAGAGTTTCAAACTGTACTAAGAAAGCATCAGGCTCGACCTAGACAATAGATTTTTGCTGGCAAACACAAGAAAGCTCTGGGAAAGGTTGCCTGGGGAGGTCTCTACCCACAGGCACTACATGCCATGGTTTTGGCTCAGTGATTTTGGAATTCTTTGCCAGAGCAGGCCAGTATGGTTCAAACCTCTGTTCTGTGTCAGGGATGGGAACACAGAAGTCATCCCTGGTTTATGAATTTTATGGCTGGCATAGAAACCTTCTCAGGACCCCAGGTCTGTTCACTGTTCAGCTCTGATTTTATTAAAAAAATCTGAAAAATAAGAATTGTTTTCCCTTGGTGTAAACTAACACGACAAAAATAATTTAAGCGGCTCAGAAAATGTTGTGTGTTTAGTTGCTTGATCTGTAAGTGGAAAAAAGCTAATTACACAACCCATTTAGGCATTTAATGTCCCAGGGCCAAGTCACTATGTCCACAGAAAGCATTAATAAACATGGCTTATCTCACTTTATGAAAGTTGTGATTACCATTTTTCAATAACTGCAGCTATCAGCAGCATTTCACCTCTCCTACCTTATGAAGCTGAACCCAAACAGCAAAACCTATTTGAATTCAGTTCAAATGTGAATTCATTGGCAACGTGTTCTCTTTTTGCTCCTGTGTAAAATGTCAAAATTCAGGGCTGGATTTCTCAAAGTGCAGCACATCAGGGCTCAGCTGGGAACAAACAGAAGCAGCCAAGCACACGAGATCAAATAAGCCTCTAGTTTGATGCCTAAATGGGAAGTAAATATTCAAGGGTGGAAAAAAAACCAAAAAAACCAAACTCACAAAATAATGCCTTCTCATTTTTGGAATTGTTATTTTAAATCTATCTGTAGAAATGGTCCACTTTGCATTTCAGCTACAGAACACACAAGAAATATTTAGGAAGTTTCCCTATGGAATAAAAACTATTATAGTACTATATAGTTATAGTCCAAATCCCATTAGCATCAATGGAAAGACTTTATAATATTTTGCATATATGACATTATTATATAATATACATATGCTTTAAGTCATCCATGGGTTATTGATATCCCACTTTTGAAATGCCACCAAGCTGCTGGCTCCCATTCAATACCAACCAACTGCCTCTTCCTTGTTCTGAAGGCAGACAAAATAATTGCAAGTTGGTAGCAAACCCTGATATTTCAATTATGAGCGAAAGTGAAGAGATTCCCAGAAAGGAAACAAAATGAGTAACTTTTCATGCCACAGAGACATCATGGTTACAGTATAATGTAACATATAGGTGATCTTGAGGAATTATGTGATAATTTATTTTCAAATGTATACATTCCAACAAAATTTATATATATTCCAGCAATACATATATACACACCAACAAAATACAAATATATATATTCCAACAAAATATACACCTCATCAGCCTTTTACATGCTCAGTTTGATACATGCTGGAAACTCAGGGTAATAAAGCAAGGTCTAAATACCAATTTAGCAGTAGGTAGTGCTTACAATCCCTATTTACATTACCAGATTATGACAGGGATTTTTAAAGGCATTTTTACCACATTAAAGCCACTGCTAAGACCACCATGCTAGGTCCTTTTCCTGGAAGCTTCCAAAACTTAAAGTGGTTCATCCAGTGTATGCACACAAGATTAGCTCATGGTTAAGTCCTATGATTTTAAGCTTTTCAGATGAAAAATATTCAGATTTTTACTCAAACCCAAGATAGAGATCCCAGTCCCACAGGAACCTTAATCTCAGGTGAATCCATTTCAGAACCCACACTACTCAGGCCTAGAAATATTCCAAAGCAAATGAAAAAAAAAAAAAAAAAGGAAAAAAAATAAGCAATTTCCCCAAGCACTTCCATTGCTTGCATAAAGACATCAATTACCATAGCTTGTCTTCTAAATTAATGATTCACAGTGATGGATTATTCATGCAAGTCGGCCAGCTGAACATTATACTTTGACTCTGGGGAGAAAGTATAGCATGTCTTAATTAACTAGATTTTGTATATGCCAAAAGATACCCAGAAAAACTTTCTTTCTCTAGTCAACCAGGTAAAATGTGAGCAAACAGAACTAATGGTAACTGAAATATGCAAAAAATCTTCCAGAGTCTCAGAATCCATATTTTAAGTGAACTAGCAAGAGCACATTGCCTCAAGTGAGCTCTGTAAAATAGATCCAAATTGCCATTTTGTTGAATGAAGTGACTTTAGATCTGCTCCATTTAAGCGTGAAAAAGATGGAAATTTCACATTAATATGCTGCTTCCTGCCTCTGCACAACCTTGCAAGGCTTCAGTGATGGCACAATTTCTTGTTTCTAAAGGATATCAAGCATTTTCTTGACTGAAATGCAACTGAAAACTGAAATTTTCTATGAGTGAATGATACTACTCCAAATATTTTCCAAATTAATTCTGTGTCCTAATAGCCTCCTTGAAAATACATAACATTTCTGTGTTGTGCAAGTCCGTCGATGCTATTTGTTACTTTGATCGAGATGGTGCAAAATACCCTTACAAGTCCAACAATATCTGGGATTTGCACTCATTGGCTTTCAAAGTGTTCTTCAATCACGGTATTGGAAGATTTACAAAATAAAAATGGGAATGCCATGATAAATGTTGCAATTTATCCTTCAAGTAAGTAACAGGAACGATCCAGTGTCTCTAAAAATCTATACCAAGCTGCTGTGAGGCAGCAGAGATCACCATGGCTGATGAATGGTTTGCCCAGTAGTCACTGACATGGTTTATACAGACTGAGGCTGTTTTCAGTGGTAATCACAGACAAATAGATCTTTACCTTTAACAAATTAACCCCAAATGCTTCACAGCCATTCCTAGCTTTTATGAGCACGAACAGCCTATTTTCATTTTATACTGGAGAAGTGCAGGTTAAGTAAATATTAAGTGACTTGTCCACTACCAAAAGATCTAAAAACAAGGAAGCTCTCTTTCACTTCTTCCCTTAAAACTATCCAATCCACTGGTGTTACCTTCTCTGAGCTCCTGGGATAATCCCAGAGCCTTTGAAAGCAAAAAAAATAATTTTATCATTGTTCTCTCAGTGCTTCAGCAATATTTCCAAGGATTCCTCCAAAGCCCTACACTTCCTAAGGAATTAAGTAATAACTCCAGGATAGGATAGTTAGGTGGATAAGGATTAGGAGAGGATGGTACAAATCAATTCCATTAGTCCCTACCAATGCTGAGATGACAAATAGAGGGAACACATTTTCATACCTTTATCTCATAGGGCTTTCTCTCAAGGTAACAAAGATCCTTATGAGACAGCTCCTTGTAACAACTCTTAGATACAGATTCGAATTTCTGCTGCTTCTCTCCCCTTCCAAATACGAGATGTCCTCATGCTGTTTTTGGGAAATATTCTTCCATCACTTCAAGAACTTGTTTGCATTGTCACTGAGTGAAAGCTTGTCCCCTTGCAGCTGAAGGGTATTTTGCTGTCACTTCATATATGGGGACCTGCTATCTGTTATGTCAAATCCACAAGTGCACTGTATTCTAATATTGCATGCACATTTTCCTCCCTCACATTTCTATGTGATAAACTACTAATGGCATTTTTTTGCTTCATGCATATCATCCCTTCAAAATAGATCTACTTACAGTCAATTTGATTCTTACTCACTGTCATGGGTATCTTAGATGCCCTGCTGCTCCATATCCCCTGTAATTAAATATTTCTGCTTGCTTTTTTTCTGATATTTGTTTTCCTTGGTATCTTCCCCTATATCTAATATCCTGCTTTCTTTAGTATTTTAACAGAGGCATGGTAGGAACAGCAGATGGGAACTGTCAGCTACAGATGATGCCAAGTAGCTTTTGAGCAAGTGGAGACTCCAACAGTTCCAAAATCCCCGTGGGGTTTGGTGACACCAGGACATTCCCCATGCCTCAGAGATGTGGGGAGGACTAATCCAAGTCACTCTCTGCAGCCAACTCAGAGCAAGCAGAGCTGCTGCCTGCAGTGGCCACACAGGTGACAGTGAGCTGGGGAGCTGCAGCCAGGCATGCACAGCACAGGACACCAGGAAAAACAGGAATAATTACAGCTACAAAGCAGCACAAACACAGTTCTGCATCCTTGCAGCAACATTTTCAGATGGCAGAAGTCAGGAGCCTCGGGGGTTAAAAGCAGCAGAGATTTGTGAGCACACACTGCAGGTGCACAGAGCACTGTGGGCACAGCAGAGGAAAGCAGGGCACGGAAAGGGAGATCCCTGAGCACAGGCTGGGCATGGAGGGAGCTGGATAAAACAGGCCAGGGGACCAAGGGGGAAGGCCCAGTTCAGAGGCACAGGAATGACCTGAGGCAAAGGCAAAAGAGCCCTCCCAGACTTTCACTATTACCAGTTGGGGACAACACATAATCCCTATCTGTCACACTTAAATCAGCATTACTGCAGCATGGAAATGAGATCACAGCAACCACAGAGCAGAGCAGGGCTGAATTAAAGGGTTCAGCTCTGAATCTCCCAGGTCTCATTCCCAGCTGCTGGATGGCAGCTCTTCCTAACCCTTGGCTCATTTCTCTTCAGGTTCTCAGGTCCTGCTGTCCCCTCCTCTGCCCAGCTCCCCAGCCTTGGACAGACAGCTCCCTTGGACAGACAGCTCCCTTGGACAGACAGCTCCCTTGGACAGACAGCTCCCTTGGACAGACAGCTCCCTTGGACAGACAGCTCCCTTGGACAGACAGAAGCAGGAGAGCAGATGTGCTGATGCATCCTGTGACTGGACTAATCACAACCAGAGTCCCTGGGCACAGAAAAAAGAAGCTGCTCCATAGCACATGCAGTCATGAAATAAGATCTTGTTTGTCACTCTAGACCAAGGAGGTGTAGCAGGCACATTAAGCATTAATCTATAACTCTTCTGTCATCTTCAAGTCAAACAGCAGCTTTGTCAAGTGTTATCTGAACCCTTAATTTAGAAGTGAGGAGTCAGCCTTGGTTTTTTAATTTTTTTTAAATCAAAATCCCACCTTCTGCCTGTAATGTTACTGTGAATAAACAATGTTACTGCAATAAAGAGGTTTTTATTTACCATATGCAACTACACATGTTTTAAAGATAAAATAGAATTACTACAGTGTTTTAGAAGTCCATATCCAGTTTAATAAGAGACTAGTTTATTCCTCTTTAGTACTTGTAAGTGTCATTAGACATCTTTCAACTCCCACTAATTACTTTGTTTTTGGCAGACATTAGTGTTTCCTCCTCCTGCTTTTTTGAATAAATCTGAAATTAACAAGTCAATAAACTGACATATTTACAGTAAAAATAACTCGGCTCCCCTGTCTTCTCCCTCCCACTTTCCATATCTCTTAGCAGATGAAAAGGTCATCGTTCACCTACAGGCTTTACACACACTCGTGGGGACTTGGGCACTTTCCCTTTGCATCAACCTCATCTCAAGCTGAAGACCTGATATTACAGAAGCTGTTCCTGTCGTCTTAGGTTTTGATTAATTGCTTTAAATAGTTTAGGAACTGGAGCAAATGCTTCTTTTGAGAAAAAGATATCTGAGAGAGAAAACATGAGTTGCTTCAGTGAACTCCAATTGCTGTGTGAAGTACACAGTCATTAAATGCTCCAGGAACTGCTTTAATTTAAACGTGAGGGGGAAAAAAAGGATTGGAAAAGGGCAGTTTTGGTGTACCAATTAAATAATGATGTCTTAAAATCTTTAGACCTTCCTTTCCAACTTACATAACTGAGATGTATGGGGAAAACTAGGGCAGCAAACATCACCTCAGCCATGGAGACAGTCCCCAAAGCCTGGCACTGTGCTGCTCTGCCAGGGAAGGAGGCAACCTCCAGTGGCTGAGTGATGCTGAGCAGCTCTGACAGGCTGGCTTTGGCAAAGTACCCACGCTCTTAACACTACTTTGACATGCCAAGGGCAGTTAAAAAAATCACTGTGAAAAGGAGATGTCCAAGCCCTCCAGCTCACTCCAAACTTCCACGGGAGAATCAGGGCTGGGATGGCTTTGCTGCTCAAACAGCACCAGATGAAAAATGCAACAGGTGAGCAATGTTTGGGCGTTTTGTCCTGCTGCAAAGGGAATTAAAGCCTTTGCTTTCCGTGGTATCTATCTGAGCAGAGTTCTCAGAACTGCAAAAGCAAAACAAAGCCTTTAGTGTGTTGTGCAGAAAAGTTAAAAAGGAAATGAGAGTTCTCTTGTCTAAGATAGGAAATCCCCCCAAACTTACTGTACACGCAGAAACGTGCACAACAAAAATAGAGGGGGAAAAAGAAAAGCACAGGAACTGCAGCTCTCCCGTGGTCTGGGGAGATCACTGCTGGCTAACAAGTGTTTGGTTGGTACATCTGACAGTCCCTTGCACATATGGCACAGTTTCAGTTTTGATTCAGACAGAATAGATTTTTCTAGAAGCAGCAGATTGTCCATTAGGCCCATCAAGGCATCACGAGGTTGGAACTGTCAGACACACAGCAGAGCAGGAACAGAGAGCATTATTAAGCAATTATTTCTTTAGCTTTAATGATGAAAGACTTCAGGGCTGAGGTACACAAAGTACATAAATTGGTGCAAAGACAGCCAGCCTATAAATTGGAAGCTAGTTGGATAAAACTAAATACAACCACGTTGTTTTAACTTTCCTCCTCTAGACAGTAAATTACTTGTCATTATTGATTCTTCCTGAAAGAAAAGTCTCAAGGTCTGCAAAAATATTTCTCAAGAATTATCATAATATTTAAACACTGAACTAAACCAAAAAAATCCTTCACAACACACGAGGTCAAATCTCATTAACCCAAAAGCCATACACACATTTAACTCATTAGCTTGTATGAATAAGAAATTTCCTCTTTTCCCATCTCACAGCTACAGCTGCTCTGCAATGACTCCAAAAGCCCAAAAAGGACATGGATAACTCACGCAGCTTTTATCCCATTAGCCACGGTCTGCAGTTCTCATAATCATTAGCTTTGAAGTGTATTAAACAAACCAGAACACGACCTTAGAGCCGATATTTTAATCACACCACATAAGAACAATTCTTTATCACAGATACTTCATTAAGGCCACCAAACGAGATGCTATTGAGAACTACCCAAGCCACAGGCAGGCAGGGAACTGTTCTCACATTACTTTATAGCTTCTCCAACACAACCCTTGTAGTGACTGCACTAAGGTACTTGCACCAGAAATAAACTCATTTTTAATGAGATCAATGCATCCTTACATCCCTGGCATTTCGTACTGCTTTAAATGCCAAGTACAGAGGGAAAGTAAGTACCAAAAACTTCACATCTCTTACTGAACTATGGGATTAATTTTTTTGTCTTGAAGCGGCTACAGCTTTATGTCCAGGACTACTTCACAAAGAAGTTCACAGAAAATGTGTCAATTCAGTAATTCAAGATGCAAAAAGTATTTCCTTTGCTCCTGCAGGAATACATGGATGTTATTTCCCCACCTCTAAGTTCTGTTAATGTTTAGTCATCCAGTTCACAAGACCATGCTGAGAAGACACAAATTAAACCCAAATTTTTTAAAGGGATTTCCAAATTTAACTACTCTACTTTTTCATACATATAAAGTATGTATATATTCATAAAGACACATTTATCACTAATTACAGCTGACTATACAGACATCTTTCCCTACCATCTGCCCATTATACTGTATCAGAGAAATGCAAGTGTATATAAAATAGAGAACCAAACATTAACTTTGAAAACCATGCTTACACACCAATTTTTAACGTTATTTTGAACACACAGCTTAATTCAGATAATGACAGCCTGAAAACTGAGTATAGGACAGATGTACCCTATATTAATTCATCCTGTGCTTTACATAGACAGAGTAATGTATTGCCCACACAGAGCACAAATTGCTAGAAATTATTTTAAAAGGTATTCAGGCACGCCAACAACGTGTCTTCACTGATGATGAGCAGCCCAAAAGACAAATTTGAAATTTGAAGAAGTAAAGCATTAGTTGAAAAAGCCTTTAAAGAGCAGGGAGTAGCCAGATCTTGTTGTGAAGAATTCTGCCAGCATTAACCCATTTTCATTGCTATGTGTTATGATATGCAAGGTTATAAACTGAACTAAGCTACTCCACATAAATACAACATTTACAGCAACAGAATAAATTTCAAGAGAGTTTCTACAACAATAGCATTCTGTTCACCCCTGAATATGAAAGGAGGTGACAGACACGTTCATGAATAACTTTCATCTACGTGTGAGCAAATCGCTGACAGTGGCAGATGAAGAGACAAACTCAAAGCAAATTTTAAAATCCCAACTCGAATTGGACTAGAGGATGTGAAAACACAGGATAGACAGTTTCATGAGGTCAAATTTTGGATCTCATGCCTGCCTTTAACAGGGAACTTTACACTGCTACAAGCCTTCACATTGTATTACATCTTAGGCTGCCCTGCGTAATTCTTTAGGCAACCCACACCTTAAAAATAAAAAACATCAACCATTCCTGCTCCCTCCCTTCCCTTGGCAATAATTCCTCACCACACTCAACCAAGCCAGGGTAATTCTAAAAAATACAATGGGTGGAAAATAACAAAGGGTGAATCTAGTCCAAGCCCGAAAACTCCAACCAAGACCTGACAAAATCTGGAAAAGTATCACGAAATTGACAGAAGATGTAACTATCTTAAGTTTTAGCAGCTCTACGACTGCAGCTTTGCAGCTTTATTTAAAGCATATACTAATTTCACTGACAGGATAAAATACCATTAAACAGACATTTGGCTCAATTTATGCTACAACATTTTGGTAAACACCTCTCTCCTACAAAGAAGGGCGCAATTTTCCATTAGACTAAATCACCAGATCGCATCAAAAATGACGGGAAAATTGAAGAATCTGAGCTCAAAGGTGATTAACAGCACAAAATTCATACACACGATGCAGGTTTTAAGCAGCCCTTTAATACCAGGATGTGTAGAGTGTTTGATATGTGAGAGATCACCCATCGATCTGATTAAAACAAAACAAGGTGGCGTGAGAACGGGAAAATTCATACATGTGATAATGTGTAGCAATCCGGGTGCCTTTTTCCCCTATTTTTCCCCCACCCAGTGCCCTTGCTCACCCCTAAGGAGATGTGGATGGGTAACACACACGGGCACCTGCACATCGTCCCTCTGTTCCCGCAGGAACTCTTCCCACCTTGCCACCAGCACTGCAAGAAGTTACCGCCAATGCCTGCCAAGTTTAATGCTTTAGCTGTTCACATTGCGGAATTCGTGTGCCTTAACATTAGGTGACAGCGATCAGCGCTTTAAAAAAAGGGAGCGTTAACAGCGACACATCAGGAATGCAAATTCGAATCCAGAACCGAGTTGATGCTTTGATATTAATAGTAAATTTTAATCACTGAGCTCTTCCTGCAATGTAACTCGAAACTTCAAACCTCAACGCTTGCTAGGAGCAGAATCACCTCGACAAATAACGCACAAGTTTAGTTCTTGTACCGGCCAGCACTCGGGGCGCACGGACAGCGCTGGGCGCGCCGAGCAAGCGGGCAGGACGGGGCTGGCACAGGCGGCTCCGGGAGCCCAGCTGCGGGCTGGGAACGGCCGGAACGGCCGCAGGAACCCGCGGGACACGGCGGGCGGGTTGTGGGGCACGGCACCGCGACACTTCGCTCACCCGAGCACAACTCCGGCTGAACGCTCCCGCCGGGGCGCGGGCTGAGCGCGCCGGAGCTCCGCGGGGCCGGAGAGAAGCGCGTCCCTCCGCCGGCCGCCCGTAGGAGCCGAGCGAGCCCCGGAGCGGCTTCTGGGCTCGCCTGCCGCTCCCCGCCGGGTATCCCACCCCGGAGAAGCAGCTCGGATCCCGAACGCCTCCTCTCCCACCGCAGCGGGCGCAGCCTGTCCGCCCCTCCCTTAGGCGCTAAGGGAACGCCGGCGACCCCCGCACGGGCAGCGGCTCCTCCGCGCCGCCGCTACTCCGGCACGGAGCTCCGCTCGGTGTAACAAACACGCCGGAGCCGCCGGCATATTCGGTCACACAGCCCCGCGAAGGGACGAGCACACTCACCCACACTCACCGCACTCCTGCTGCTGCCCCGCCCGCTGCCCGGCGGTGCCACTGCTGCCACCGCTCCGCGCTCCGCCGCGGCTCTGCCGTACAGGGCTGAGCTCGCCTCTTCTCAGCCCGCTCCGCTCCGCCCGGGCACTGTCCCCGCCCCGGCCCGCCCCGCAGAGCGCTCCCGCCCCCTCTCCGCTCGGCATTGTGGGGCTTGTGGTCGCGGAGGGCGGACTACGAGCCCCAGGGCCCCACGCGCGGTTCCGGACAACGCCTGGTGTGTGGTAACACCGCGGATCTTCCTCCTCCTCCTCCTCCTCCTCCTACTCCTCCTACTCCTCGCGGGCGCTTCCGGCGCGGCGGCGGCGGCGGCGAAGCCCCTCGGGAGCAGCGGGGGCCCGGCGGGCCGGGGCAGGTGAGGTGCCGAGCCCTGCCCTGCCCGGCTCTCCGCGGGCTGGACGCGGGGCCCGCCGCGCCCTCCGGGACTGCGAGAGGAGCGGTCGAGCCGCCCCCGGGCTGAGGAAGCGGCTGAGGGCGGCCTGGCCGTTCGGGGAAGGTGCTGCGGGGTGTCCCTTCCCCTCCCGGCCGGGCGGTGACCTCTGTGCTCCGGCCCGGAGGCACCGCCGAGGGCTTGTCCTTCTCGCCGCCCTTCCCGCGGCCGCGGGGCTTGGGGCCTGGCCCCGCTCCGGGGTTCCCGGCCTGGTGCTGGTTCGCTCGGCCCGGGCCCGGCAGGCGCAGGCCCGGATGTGTTTTATTTTTGTGTGTATTATTTTTAGTTCGTCCTCTCGCAGCGGAGCGCTGTCAGGTGGCTGCGGCGGGCACGGGAGCAAGGGCGCCTGGGCTCCTTTCCCTATTCCTGCGCCAGGGGAGGTGTAGGTTGGATATTAGGGAGAAATTATTCACTGCAGGGGTGATCAGACATCCGAGTGGGCTGCCCTGGGAGGTGGTGGAGACAGCGTTGCTGGAGGTGTGTGAGGAGAGGCTGGACGTGGCCATGGTCTGGTTGACAAGGTGGTGTTTGTTCAAAGGTTGGCCTCTATGATCTTTTCCAGAGTAATCGATTCTGTGATTCCTTTTCCGCAGGGTCCCCTTGGGGACTGAGCAGCCAGGGGAGTGTTCAGGGCTGGGGTGTCCCATTAAGTTGCTCACTGAACTGGTGAGTTGGGTTGGTGTTTTTCCTGTAGCTTGCACATACTTGGTTTTGGTGGCTGTTCCTGTTATCAGAGGAACTAATTCTCCTCTGGTATTTGTTTACACGTTGGAATGTATTTTTGTCCCTTTGGAGCTGTGTCATACCTGTTTTGATAAAGTAATGGCTTCACTTTCACGTTCCCAAAGAGGTGAAAAAGAAAGAGAAGTAGGGATATGTTGTTGTGGTTATTTATTCCGGCATTCAGAACCTGTTTCAGTGATGCTGTGTAACAGTTCTGGTGTTGCTGACGGGTGGAACTGGAGCACGGGCTATGGGGTCTCATGTGAGACACAGAGTGCTGTATTAGGACAGATTAAATCACTTCCATTTTCAAGTCCAGCAAAAGAACACGGACTAATTATAAGCCTGACTTCAGGCTAGGCTTGGTTTTTATTTTTTAAGTTGATACGGTTCTAAAAATAGACATCTTGGATTTATCACAGGTCTGTGTCATTTCTGAATTAGTCATAGAACTGCTCTTACTGTAATCAAGTGCATAAGCAGCTCTGCTTTGCCAGAGTGAATTTCACTGCAGGTGACTGCTACACATGTGTGGAGATGTTTGAAAACTATATTTCTGTTCTAGTGAGAGGCATTTGAAGACACTTCTAAAACTTCAATGCTATTTGGTGGTGACATTCCTTTTATTAACTCTTCAGTGAAATTATTTGGTGTGAGAATCAGTAGGATATGGAATCAGTTCAGTAGGCTGCCTTTTAAGTTTCTTGTTATCATTGCTGATTTTAAAATACAGATTGTTATCCTAATACTTGATCTGTATGCTAATCCTAGTGAATACACCCAGACTCAGTTTTAAAAATGAGAGTAATTTTGTATCTGAAACACAAAGCTTTGAAGCTTTGTATCAAATAATCTGAGTTATACAATGGGAAATAATTGCAAATGATAATTTGAATACAGTGACAGGTAAAGTAACATCTTACCAAAAAAAAGATGATGTGTGGATTAGGTTTTTTTTTTATTCAAGTGACCATTAATGCCAGAAAAAGAGTTACCAAGACAGCTATGGAGTGTGTATATAGTTAAAAGAGCATATTCTGCAGGGTTTTTTTACTTCCATAAACTTTACAGCAGTAGTAAATTACCTACACTCCCTCCTCCCATGCACATTGGTCTTACATTTTGATTCAAGCTCTGCCTCTGAATTGAGATGGAATTTATGCTGTTATTTCCCTTCCCCCCACTCTTTCTTCCTGGACTTGAATGAGTTTTTCTGATAACTCAGGGATCTCAGATCAGATTAAAGGTGAGACCTGTTCTTGAATCCTCACTGCAAAAAGTGGAGCAGAACCTCTTGGCAGTAAGGTAGTCTTTTCTAGCAGGAATGGGGCTGTGATTTTTGCTTGGAGCCAACCATTAAAATAATAATATTTGTAATCACTGCCTTGGGCCTTGTTCCTCTGTAGTACTTTTCTAAAAAAGAATATTAATGTCTAAGCACTTACCAGATCTAGGCTAGATGGAGCCTGGAGAAGGGAATAGAGACAACATCAGTGCAGAGGTAGATCTGCTGATGACAGAGCTGAAACCCTGCCAATTGATACCAAATGTTTCTGTTGGTTTAAAACTTGAAAAGTTGAAATCATGAGAGTCTGCTCTCTTTGCTTTAAGCACTGCTTCAGAAGATTGTGTTACACAAACAGCTTTCCTTGATGGAAACCTCGCTCATCTTCAGCCTGGCCTAGGAGCAGCAGTGGATTTGGGGAAGATCCTGCCTGCTGTAGTTACATGGTCATGGTTGTGTTCTTATTAAGCAGCTCTGCTTGATTTAAGTGCATTACCAAAAGTCTTTTAGTAAATGGCACACATTAGAGAAAGCAAATTGTCACCTTGGACACTGACAATGGTGGTTGTACATCTAGGAATTGTGGTGGTTTGTGCTTTTCACCCTCTTTGGCAGGGGCTGGGTTTTGGGGTTTTTTCTGCTAAAGTTGAGTTGAATGATTTAAAATGTCATTGGGTGGCTATGGGGAGCTAGGTCTGTCAAAGAACCTTTCCAAATTCCTCATCTAAAATACACCAGCTCTCTCCGTGTTTGCTGACTGGCTGGGATCATATTTTAGTGCTGAGACTTAAAGGTTGGGATATAAGGTTTATCCTGAGAGTGGAAGCACGTATTCCATGTTAGTGCATCTCTAGGAATACAGCCTGATGTGTTTGGTGGGTCAGGACTGAGTAGTCAGGGTTGTATTAACTGGCATTTTAGCACAGTTGACAAGTCTAGATTTCTCTTTAAATTCCCTGTATCATTCTGGACTTTGTCTCCCAGGAATCTCATTGCACACCCACAGATTTGGGTCTGTGGGGTCTCTGTAACAAAAAGGAAGATCAGGCTGACACTCCGTTTAGGATTTGCCAGTGTCCTGCTGTCTTCTCCTCGTCTGCCCCCTCAGACCAATTAACGAGTTTGCCAGCAGAGTAACACCTTTTATACATCTTGGAGTTTTCCAGGATTTCCTCAACTCTACCACTCCACTGTGCTGTCCTAATAAATCATCTCCTCATGGAATCTTATTCCACCTTTTTTGACAATGTAAAAAAACCAGATGACAGATGAAACTAGGGTAAACTCCTCTCAAAGAAAAGGCTCTTTTGAGATTGGAGGAACTGAAGTTAAGCTGTTACAAGGCACTGTCATGAAGTCTGGCAGCTGTGCAGAGCTGCTTTTGATCACATCCTAAAAGAAATGCTGAAAGCTCCTCCTTGCTGTGTGATAATGTGCATTAAACTTGGGCTTGAGTCAGGCCCTTTTGAAGGTTAGTGGACTTGCTGATAGTTGATCTAAATAGAACAGCAACTTCAGTTTTGAGGAGGATTTGGTCCCTGATCAGGATTGAGACCTTCTTGAAGGTTATTTGGATGTGGTTTAATGCAGCTATGACAAACTGACTTTGAGTAACACAATGAACACAGAGTTTTTGTGAAGATGATTATTCTTTCTATTTAACACTAGCAAAGACTGAAGTGAGTAAATTACATCCAAAAGATGTGAAGTTGATTCCTAACTATAAAGATAAATAGTTTGAGAATTTTAGCAGTCAGGTACTTCATGACACTGTGATGCTTCCTAATGTATCTTCTGGAAAACAGAAAGATTTCTGAAATAATGAGCAAGCAGTGTGATGAATTGAATATATTTCTTTCCATACCTTGGCAACAAAAGCATTTGATGGTTTTAAATATTTGTTGTGTACATGTGTATATATATAAACCCACCTCTTCAGTTGCAAAATTGGTGTCCTTTGTGTTAATATAAATCCAAGTGTTGTATTTTTTTTTTTAAGAATGTCAGTGTCTGGAAAAGGGGTAACAGATAATGTATAATTGTTTTTATATGAGGGGTTTAACTGTACCATGGATTAGTAACAGTAGCTTATGGTTCTTCAGGAGAAAATGAGTTCTTCATGGTAGCTCACAGTGTAATAGGTTTTCATCATCATAAAAATCCATCATTTCACTTAGTATTTCCTTTTGTGTGTGTGTGGATACTGCTAACCCATAAAAACAAAGTAATTATATCTAATGGCAATTTTGTCCTTTTTTGCCCTTCTTCCTGTGATAAAAATCTTTTGGGTAGAGTAGAACAATGTTCAGTGACCTGATTTAACATTTTAAAAATTTACTCTGAGAATACAGATAAAAACTTGCTATAAATTAATCTGTGAATACAGGTGGTGCTTGTCAGATGTGTGAGTGGATATTTACTGAACTTCCAGAAAGGAGGAATTAAACAGCAAAACAAACAGATCTCCATCCTGCAGGGAATACACATGGATAATAAATGGGACAGCTTGTACCTGCAGAAGGGAGTGAAAACTTGTTCAGACAAGTTCCCTCCCCCCTGTGAGCAGACCTTGCATGAATTTATGTAACTGAAACAAGTTCTTGGGAAAACACTCAATTTTCTGAGGAATGATGAATATTCACTTGTATTCTTCCATGCTCTTGACAGTGTAAAATACCAGAGGTGGGTGATAAATCTGTGACACCCCTGATTATTGCAGTTCCATCCAGAGCCCTTCCAAAAGTCTCAGGAATCTTTTCCTGGGGTTGGTGGAATCAGCTCATCTGTGGCACTTTGAGGTTGGAACAGCAAGTGAAACAAAGTGAGGTTTTGCAATAAGCAGCCCATGGTAGAAGACTTGTATAAAGTTTTTATTGTAGTCATGTTTAATTTTTCTTCAACTTTTACTGTTCACAAGCTCACATCAGATATTTACAATATTTGTATTCATCCAGTTTCTTCTCTGTGCTGACTGTAGCCAGTAACAAATTTCACTTGTGTAATTATAGCTAAACAATCATATCTCTGCTCTGGACAAAAAATACCTGTTCTTCTATTTAAACAGCCTGAAGATCTTTAGCCAGTGCAGAGCATAATGAGGAATATGGCTCGAAGAAATGTCTTGGCATGTTTTTAACCTGTTCATATCAGGAAGTGATATTGATTGCTGGAGCTGTTTCTTATAATTTCGCTCTTTTCACTTCTTCCTAAAATGTCAGTAAATTACACAGACATGCAAATGCTTGGTGTCTGGAGCTTGCTAGGAGGAAAAAAATTCCTCCTCTAGTGCATTAAATTCTCCAAGCAAATCTAAAAATTAAAACTCTTCATATCTTTCTTTTTATCTTTATTTCTGACTTGGATTTTTGGTCTTTAAACTCAATCATGTCATATAAAATATTTTAAAAGAATCTGATGAAGAGAAAATACAGCAGGCTGGAACAAAGGGTTTTTATCAGCTGTAAGGTGACCTTTTTTCTTTTCCACATAATTTCTGGATCTGAGCAGTGATCCTTCCATGTTGGGTATGATGAGCTGGGCTGGGTGGAGAACTTCCAAGACAGAGGTTCAGTTACTGGAACAATAATTTTCCATTGAGTTAGCATAGCTGGTGACACACCCTGAGTGGAAACATGACTTCAGCTTATATAAAACCAAAGATGTAGTGTTCACATTCAGATGGGTGGAAAGCAGGCACTGATCTCCAGCAGAATCACAGCTTGATGCATGTGCAAATATCTGGAGTATTTAAAGGTAGTTTAATAGTCACAATGCATCTGGATGAGGTTTGGGGTTGCAGCATGCAGTGTTTTCCAAGCTTTTTCTGGATGGCAGTTGTCAGGAACCCTATGCTGCTGCTTATGAGTGGTGGCAAGATTTTTGTAAATATCCCATAAATTCCCTGCTTTCAGGAGAATTGATTGCATAAGAACTTGAAGGGAAAAACAGTAGTGATAGCACTTTTTCTTTAAAATATTCACTTAATAGATTTCAGTTCATGTTTTGAAGTTACACTAATTGATCATTCCATGATTACTTGACTCGTGTAAAAAGAAATCTCTGGTTTCTAAGCAGTGAAACTCACGTTGATCTGTGCCATGTCATTTTTAGAGCCTGTCCCTCACGAGAATTTGTAATTGTGTGTTTGTTTTTTTTTTTTCTCACACACTCTAAGGACAATAGATTTTCCAAGTTCTTCAAGTATTCTTGCACAACGAGGAAAAAGAAGAGACATTTCAGTGAATGAGGAGTTTTTTGCTTCTATAGTGTTTTCCTTGAGAAGTGGCTCTTTGAATGAGGATGACAATGGAAGAGATGAAGAATGAAGCAGAGACCACTTCTATGGTTTCCATGCCTCTCTATGCTGTTATGTACCCTGTCTTTAATGAGGTGAGCTCCAGTTTACCTTGGAATGCAATAATCCCCTTTATTTTTGGGAAATGTGCCCCCGTGTTGTTCATCTTGTGAAAGCTTTGTCTAACACATCTTCTCTCTCTGCATTGTTTCATCCTTCTTGCCATGAATAGTTTCATGCTCATCCAAGGTTGCTGGTTGTCTTGGTCCTGAGCTTTTCTCTTACCTTTAACAAGGATTTTCACAAAAATGCCAGCTCTGGTATTCCCTGGCAGGAAATAGCATGCAGTCGAACCTGTGAACAGCTTAATGAATTTTAATTTTACTGCTAATGGTTGTAATTTAATAGGATATTTGTTTTTCTCTGAGTGTCAGAGATTGCCAAGATGTTCTCAAAATCTTCTGTCAGACTTTTGCTGCAAAATACATCCAGTGATTTTTGTTTTCATTTGTGGGGGGAGCTCTTTCCTTTGGGATTAAATTTATAGGATCTCTGAAGTGAAAACAGCAATTCTAAAGCTTCTGTCAATCCCCCTTTCCTTTCTGCTTTATAGGCCAAGGTGTGATTACTTGACTTGTTTTGTTCTGATAACAACAGCATGCTAATAATTAATTCTAAACTTTTATTGCAGCTAGAAAGAGTAAATCTGTCTGCAGCTCAAACACTGAGAGCAGCTTTTATTAAGGTGAGAAGTAAATTGCGTTGAAAAATGGTTGTTTCAAAAGTAAGCTGTATATGATAGAGCTAAAAGGTCAGCTCTCTTGTTTCCTTGTCTTTTTTATCTAAGACTTCATCCTTGATCCAGTAGTCTAAAAATAAAGTGGACAATTGCATGAACTGGAAGTTTGGGATGTCTGCAGATGTCATGAGTGGAAATGTGAATGAGCAATTTTAAACAGACTCTTCTCTTGGCCATATAGAACAAAAGCTTAAATGAGAGAGCAGTCAGTGAATAAATAATAATCTAAAACCCACAAGATGTGCAGAATAGGTGCTCATGAGCAATAGGCACATAGCAGACTTTGAAATTGGTTTACAAAGTGAGTGGTAATAGGTTTTGTGGATGAAGTTCAGTGTTTCTGTAGAAAGCCAGCAGTAAATGGAAGAAAAGATTCTTCTGACTTTTCTGTTGTATTCCTAAAGAGTGAAAATACAGATATTCCTTTACACTGCTTTATTGAAGTGGTGATCTTCTGAAATACTGAAACAAAGAGCTGTGCAACTCTGGGATACTTCCCTGCTCCTGCCCTTAAATCTAAATGTGCCCTGATGGTCTGAAGCCTCAAACTGAGCTCTTGCAAGCCTGCCTTGGTTTTGTGTGTTTTCACAATTGGTGGTAAGGAGCTAAGCTGGATGCAAATAATGTTAAACTGAGATGTTGGCAAAAATGGTAGTGCCAGCTAAAAAGCCCAGCCAGGCTCATTTTTCTTCCACACTGAGCAGTTTTTTGGTAGCAGCACAGGTGATGTGAACAGTTCCAGTGTTAATCCAGCTCTGTACTTAGATATGTCATCAATCAAAACTAGGTTTTTTCTGAAAGAGCAATTCCCAGACGATGTCTGAGCATATGATGTGATTCATGAGAGGCACATTTATAAATGTCATGGGGAAGGTGGGGGAGTAACACCTGTGTTGGAGTGAATTAAATTCCAGGGGATACAATATCTTTGTCTCAAAGCTTGGAGTTTATGAAAATGTAACAGGATAGAGACATTTATTAAAACCTTTCTTACTCAAATTAAAATGAATGCAAGGGCTTATTGGAAAAGTTGCTTATACAAAATCATTGAGGTAGTCCAAGAAAAATGGATTTTGTAGTGGAAAAATGTTTTTAATGTAATCTACTGGTCTAAAGCCATTAGACTTTCAAAGTTCCTAGCAAACTCCTGCAGTGTCTGAAGCAAAAGACATGAAAATCTTTGTATTTACAATGTCCAGGTCTTGCGTATTTAAGAATATAAAATGTCTCTGCTATGCAGGCTGAAAAAGAAAATCCAGGTCTTACACAGGACATCATCATGAAAATTCTGGAGAAAAAAAGTGTGGATGTGAATTTCACAGAATCTCTTCTGCGTATGGCAGCTGATGATGTAGAAGGTAAGAAATCCTGTGTTGAATAACTGTATTTTTAATTACACTGTTAACTAGGAGCATGCAATTCTCTGTTTCTTTTTTTTGGTTGTTTTTCAGAAGAGGTTATTTGTTTCTTTGTAGAAGAACAGCATGGTAGAAGAAAATTTGTATTTTTGAATACCACTATTGGAGAAATTAAATCTCCCTGAAAGCCATGCTTGACTAATAAGAGCAGGAAAGAAAGAAAATGAATGTTTAGAACTATGTTTTTATGGGTGCATAGTTCACCTTTTGCAATGCTAACCACCAGGAAAAGGCAAATATGGAGTATAACATCCTCTTTTTTTTCCCCTGCTTCAAATTAAAATTAGCAGTTACACTGTCACAGAAGGAGAATATACTGCAGGCTTTAAGTTATTTTAATACTGAATTTGATGACTTTAATGCCTCAAATAAAGTAAGATGGGCTCTTTTTCCACCATGCAGTAATAAAGGTGATTGTTGCACTGTCCTGATTCACACAGGGCTTATTCACTGCACTTTTCTGCCCATGGCTCTTTCTGTGCTGTTCTGCTTCAAATTCACCCTGGCAATCCTGGTGCATGTTGTGTTGTGTTTTTAGCTGTCACTCCAGACTTCAGGACAAACTAATGATGATTTTGAATATGTTCTTTTTGCCAGAGTATATGATCGAAAGACCTGAACCTGAATTCCAAGATCTTAATGAAAAGGCACGAGCACTTAAACAGATTCTTAGTAAGATTCCAGATGAGATCAATGACAGAGTGAGGTTTCTTCAGACAATCAAGTAAGTACAATATGATGGATTTTGCTGCAGATGGAGAGGTCAGATTTATTTAAGCCTGAAAGTTGAAATTCTGTAGATGTAGCAGCTTTGTTCCCATTGCAAAGGAGCCTGATCCCACTCAGAAATGATGAGGATGTTACTTGTGCAAACTTGCTGGTTCCAGGCTGAATTCCCAGGATGCTGCTCTGCTTTTGGTCTCCTACATCATGTCTGACACTTCCTCTGCAGAGACTGCCCTGAGAAATACTTGGCTGCTAGAAAGGGATTAAATTCCAGCATTTCATGGGATCTCCTAAGGATATTGAAATTCTCTTTTTCTTGCCCAACAGGGACATTGCAAGTGCAATAAAGGAGCTTCTTGACACAGTAAATAATGTCTTCAAGAAATACCAGTACCAGAACCGGCGGGTACGTGCACCAGCTCTTATCCAATATTTCTGATAGCAAAGGAGGAGGCATCCTTGGGATCAGAAGATGAATAGGAGAGCTTAGCTGGTCAATGACACCATGCTTCAACTACAAAATGATAAGTCTCAGGAGTTTTAGAGAAAAAAAAAAATTCTTTGTTTCTTCTAAAGAAAAAAAAAACCTCAAAATTTTTATTCCCGATGTAACGTTAATTAATTTTCTGATCAGTTTAACCTCAAGGTTCTCACTGTACCCAGAAATATGTGAACTAAGACTCTGCTCCTGGTGTTTTTGTTTTTGTAGGCACTTGAGCACCAAAAGAAAGAGTTTGTAAAATACTCCAAAAGTTTCAGTGATACTCTGAAAACCTATTTTAAAGATGGAAAGTAAGTATCCTTTTGTCTTGGTTTTGTCCTGTTGTTTTGATGATTTACATACAAAGAAAGGCTTTGTTGACTAACAGGAAAATAGGACAAGCTTTGGGGTGTAAGCTGCCTTTTTTAGGAGTTGCCTAATTATTTCCTTACCTACGTCCTCTCATTACCATGGCTGCTTTAAAATGCTGTTTCTTTTGTAATGCCTTTGAGGAAAGGGAAATTTGTTGAATACACCACCATGTAACACCCGTGTGCAGTGTTAGCTTGGAATTTGAATATGAGAAGTTAAATTTCCTGGCCCTGTGTGGGTTTTCTCAGTGCATATACAAGGGCAAAGAAATAATGGATTTTTTTATTGAGAAAAATAATTTACCTGTTTGAAATATCATTTGCAAATAGAAAAACATCTGTGCAGGGTTCTCTTTGATTTACATTTTTATTGGCCTTTCTTTATAGACCCTCACAGTGCTCTGCAGTATCTGGAATGATTCAGCTGAATTTTTTTCTAGCTAAACATTTTAGCCTTCAAACAAACTGAGGCTTTTTCCAGGTCTTCACCTTGGGCTTTGAAGTCACAATTCCTGTATAATTCACTGTAGTGATTCTTTTGGAGGATGAGTGGATCCCCCTCAGATTCTGACAGTGCCAAAATGTTCTGTTTTAAAGATGGAACCAACTTTGATGTCAGTTCTTGTTGAGCTTGGCAAAGGCTGAGGGCACCCAGGAGATGGTGCATTACTGAAGGAGAGAAAAGTCTTGAAACCAGCTGGGAGTGCAGTCCTCCTCCCATCAAAGCATTCTTCTTTTTCTCTCCTTTTCCTAAAATTGGGGCTAAATTTGATACCAAAATGAAAAGTTCAGGCTTTGGTAGCTTTGATTCTTGGACAGAAGTACTGTGTATTGTGGGCTTAAGCTTAAAGTATGTTAATTATTTGCAGTAGTGTAAGAAATTCCTTAAGGCCTGAATTTCCTATCCTTGGGAAGTCAGGAGGGATTTCAGTCTGTCTGAGCTGCACATGGAGTGAGATCCCTGCTCCCCCCAGGATGGAACAGCACTAAACAAAGCCATGCTCAGACGTCATTACTGAGCTGAAAAATTCCATCACCCCACACCTTTCTCAGCAGAAAGGTAACTGAAATAGTGTGCTGCTGGCACATGTGTGCACGTTTAGTCTTCCTTGAGGGAAGAGTTGCCAATTCAGGAATTCCTGGGGGGCGAAGAGCTCAGCTTTGGAAAGGTGTTTAACAAGCACAGAGTCAGAAAATGGCTGTGACCTTAAAGATCATCTGGTTCCAAGCCCCAGTCATCTGCTCCACGCTTTTCCTTTGGTTATGTGAATCCCAGAAGCAAAGGATTGAGATGTCAGTGATGATAGAGAGCCAAATTCTTGTTAAATTCCTGCCAAATCAGCACAGCCTTTCTGGGATGAGCTATGCAAATGAAGCTGGCTGGCTGCCAGCAGGTCAGCACAGGGTAGAACATCCCTGTGCTACCAATTCTCAAAGCCTAGGTGCCAATAATGCTCCAATGCCATGTTTCTAGAAGTGTCTGAAGCAATATTCTTCTCTTTCCACAGGGCAATAAATGTGTTCATAAGTGCCAACCGACTAATTCATCAAACCAACTTGATACTCCAGACCTTCAAAACTGTGGCCTGAAAACTGTATATGTTGAGAGTTGTACTTTTCAATGGTGGATAGGGTACCTTTATATGTAAATTTTAAAGTTTTGACTGTATAAATTATCAGCCCCTCTCAAGGGGCCTAATGCAGGATTTTGAATGGGATTATTGCCATCTTACACCATATTTTTGTAAAACATTGTAGCTTAATCATAATCTCACAAGAAAGATTTTGCATCACTTTTTTGCTATTATCATTCTTTTCAGAATTATAAGCCAAAAGAATTTACGCCTTAATGTGTCATTATGTAACATTCCTTACAAGAATTGTAAATATTTGGTGTTCTGTTTCTGACATTTTAACTTGAAAGCGGAAAACTGCAAGATTATGTATTTAACAATATTGGTGGCAAATATTCAATAAATAGTTTACATCTGTTAGACTGTCTTTTTGTATGTGAACAAAAGTGCATAACTCATCTTTCTAGAACTGCAGAACATTCATTCAATAGAAAAAAAAAATTAAATTATTTGGGTGCTTAAAGCTACCGGGAGTTCAGTGTAAAATGAGGGGTTTTCCTTAAAACTGAGATTTTGGCTGTTATCTAGACCAGAACAACTATATTAAAATGTCTTTGAGAAAGTAATAACCCAGAAGTGAGATGTGCTTTTGTTTTTGATAGAAACTAGATCTCACTTTCTTAGTCTTCTATTAGTGGTGAGTTAACAGGTTTTTTTACTCCTAGGCTATTCCAAGGTTTGGAGCACAGGATTATTTGAAATATATGCAGCAAAGATTGCATTTAAGCTATTCAGATCAGTGGGTTTGAATTTGTCCCCTTTGGGAGGGAGGAGGATTGGAGCTAGAACTCTTCCAGGTAGCACTAGTGATATCTATACTATGCATGCCATAAGGCAACTTTGTTTTTTCAGGGAATTGAAATCACGTGAGACCTCGACTGGCAAACCTTGGCTGTGTAGGTGGTTAAGAGCTGCTGCTGGACAGGTGGAAATTTTCTCTTTGTGATTTCCTGGTGATGTTTCACAAGTTCTGGTGAATCCCTTGGAAGTGCACCTCGAGCTGATTTGGAAATAGAATAAACCTCTGGAAGTTTGCAAAATCTGTGGCCATTACTAGGAAGTTTAGGGGAGAATGTGAAGCAGCTTCTGAAGGTGCAGGAGGAGCACTCCAGGCTGAAAGATCACAATTGCTACAGAACTATTCCTTGTTCTAAATGGTGAAGGAAAGGTCCCTCCAGATTGTCTGGCACACTGGCCTGGTGCTGTACTGCTCATCTGGGGCAAGTGCCTTATCCCAGGTACAACAGCTGGGTCCTTGCATTTGCTGATCTGAAAGGATCAAAAAGGGGGGATAATGCAAACTGCAGCCCCTCCCAAATAGCACTGGATGTTCTGCTGTCTATTTGTGCATGGAATTGTTTCCTCGATGAGAGCACTGACTGTAGTGAAATAGAGCAATGTGAAGGAGAGTATTGTGTACAAATGAGTTCTTTGGGAATGTATGTTGTGCAATGTTTGGTTACACGTAGAGCTGTAAGCAGGACGTGGTCCTTAAAGCTTGCTGGGCAGCCTGTTCTCTGCTCTGGCAGTGGTGTCTTGTGTCCTTAGCAAAGTGAGCCTACTAAAGGGATGCTGAATCAATTTCTAGTTCAAACTTTCTGGTGTTTCTTAAAGCTTGGCCTGCTGAACTGTCATTTTTTTGGCAAGTGATAGAAGAGCAGCAATGTTAGAGCTGACAAAATTAGAGTAATATTTAATTTGCATCTTTGCATTCTTTAAGTAAAGGGGTTGAGAAGTCTCCTTGTGGCTGATGCTCACTTAAGTCATAGCTCCAAAGGGCTTCATGAAAATCCATGAGTCAGGGAGAAGGAAGGGAAAGGCCCCTGGAGTTTGTGATACTTCATCTGCCTTGGAGAGAGTGTTTGGTACTGGGGTGGCTGTAGGGAGAGAGAAACACAAAAGATTGGGTTATGTTTTACGGATTTGGCCTGATTCCCATAATATTCTGAGATTTCTCTATTTTCTTGGATTGAGCAGGACAGTAACTAGTGCTGGCAATCGTTAGTTGAATGAGACCACGTTTATGTCTATGGGTGGTAAAAAATACATTAAAAAATCCATTTATGACTTGTGTCCCAAACAAGCTGCTCTGTTATGTCCTGCCAGTTGGTTCCTTGTCAAATCAGAGGCTATTTCATCAAGAAATGAACTCTTCCTGTTCATCAGTTCTTCCCAAAACCTTTATTGGGTAAAAGGTACCAAATTCAGGGCTAAGCTTCAGGTTGTCTGGCCAATGTGTTTTGTTTTATTTATAACCTCATTGTGATTTCTATATGTTACCCTTAAAATTAATGGAAAATTATTCATTGTAATTAATGTCTGGTAATGGGAAAACTTGAAAAACTGGTGTCTTCAGGTCACACTCTTCTGTTGTGTGCAGTGAATCCATATCTAGTGGTCTTACAAACCTTTCTTTTCCACTGAATATGAGCTGGGACATATGTCTGTCAAATTTTATTGTGGTTTTGCACTTTATTATTCAAGTTACCTGAGTAGCTAAAAGATAAGTTTCTCTTAAGGATTTCTGATACAGCAGTTAGTGTTGCAAAATGCTCTTAGAAAATTTCTGCTGTGAATGTGGGTTATAACTGCTATGATAATGTTAACATACAGAAAACCAATCTAATAAACAAAATAAAACTTTGTATATTTGTTAATGAAGCAAAGAACCGTCTTAATCACTTGTTTTGATTTTCCTCAGCCTGTAAAGAAGTGAAGAAAAGCTTAGGCTGGCTTGTTTCTGGCTGGAAGCTTTTAATACTGATCACAGATTTGTGTCCAAGTCTGTGAGCTGTGCCAGGTGCCCAGCTCAGAGCGAGGTTTTATCTTGAGCTGACAGGAAGTGGTGAGTATGAAATCTCACAATGTCCTGGTGTCAGACCTTCCTTGTCTCCAGCCAGCAGGAGCAGATAGTGTCAGCCTGGATTAAACTTTATCTTTTCTTATGATCTTATCTAGATTACCACCAAAGTGCTTTTCAGATCTCACACTGTGTGTCCAGGGAAGCCTTGTTTTTTCTGCAGGTGTTATCTCTTCATTTCACAGAGCCTCTGCCTCTCTCGCTTGGGTGGGGAAGGAAAAGGAGGTTGTCAAGACAAACTTGCCACAACTCTAAGCTTTAGATTGCTACATTTATTTGATTTCCCCTTCAGACTGGAGTAATGTGTGCAATGGTAATAACTGGATCGGGCACAGCAGTGATTATCCCTTGCCTTTGGAGGAGGCCCTGGCAGTTCTGCCTGAGAATCTTGCTTTGCCATGCTCAGCCTGGCTCATCTTCCCCCAGGCCTCCCCTTCTGGGGAAACATTTGTGCTGGGAGCTGTGGGAACTCCTGAGCTGTGCATAATCATCCTGGGCATTGCTGCACTTCGTCATTTTTCACTCCATTCCTTTGCTTTTCCTCATACACATCTGGGCAGATGTTGCTTTTGAAAGAGAACGGTAGGGAACGTGGTTCAGGAACAGAGGCACAGCCTAGCAGCAGCTTTAGTTCTAAAAAAATAGGACTGGAAAGATGCTCCTGGGTCATTTGGCTTCTCTTACAGAAGTTGAAAGGTACTGTAGAATGTTGGCCCTAAATCTGCCCAGTTCTATTTTAAGGCCAGCCTCTTTGTCCTCATTCCTCTTGTTAGATGTCATTTTAAAGCAGTCTGAAAGAATAAAAAAACTTTCAAATATTGAAGTTTAATATGCTGCATAAATTTAATTTATGATGAAGAATTCACTAACCTTGGCCACAACCAACTGTTCTTTTTCCCTCTTCTCTCCACTTGGGAGTCCTGGGATGAATTTTGTACCACCGTGGGCTTTACTTCTTACAGATGCACAATCCCAAGGGTTTGGACCTCTAAACAGAACAAGGTGTTGGGCAATGCTAAGTTTGCTCCTTTGAGGCTGAGACAAAACAATTTTTTCCTCATCCTATAGCACAAGCTTGAATTTTGCTACAAAACTCATTGGTGCTGGTGTCTCCAAGGCAGAGGAGAAGGATTTGGCTCACCTGGAGATGTCTCTGTCCCTCTCCTGCCCCACAGCCTGGCTGTGACACAGACCTTGATGTCTGAGACGATGCAGGCTGCTTCCCCCCAGCTCTGCTCGCTGGATTGCCTGAGCATTTTCTCCCTGATTTCTTATTCTGCACCTTGTCCCCTTTGCCCCATCCGGGCCTGGCTGCTGGGGAAGCAGAAGGGGCTGAGGCAGCACATTGTCACATCAAGGACTCCTGCAGGGCAGGGACAGGTCCCAGGGCCTGGGATCTCTTCCCCACTCTAGTCTGGCATCCTCACAATTATTTTCACCAGACTTGGGCAAGTTCATGTCATTAATGCTCATTGAAGGGCCAGGAGTGGAGCTCAGCAGCACTTGAGGTGCAAGGCTGTGAATTTGGGCTGCACTGCCACACTTGGGCACTATCAGAGCCTGTGATTAGATGATAAAGGGTTTTATCTCCTCCCTCTCCCTGCCACCTTGCAGTGCTGCTTATCAGCATGTAAAGATCAGAAAGGCTTTTCCTGGCAGCACAGCAGCCAGAATCTGCAGTTCAGGAGTTGAGCATCCCAGAGAACGTTGTGTTGTTGGGTAAAGATCACTTTGCTCAGACAGCTTCAGTGGAAAGTGAGGTTACACTGCTATTGCTGTTCCTTTGGAATTTGTTTCTTGCTATTAAAGGTTTATAAATCACGAGGATTCCTTTGTTGAGCAGTAACCAGAGGTGGCCATGGGGAGAGGCTGAGTTGTTTTTTTGACACTTCAAGCATGAGAGGAAGAGACATTAAATTCCTCCAAGAGCCAGGAGGAAGTTGAGTTCTCACCTTAGAGACAGAAGTGTTCTTAGTGTAGCCAAGAAGGAGAAGTGCTTTTTAGTGCTGTAATTCCATTATTGGTGACCAGGTAAGCAAAATAGATTTTCAATTGCTGGTTTCTAAAGCATGCTCAGATCTGCTGTATAAACACTAGTGAATTTGCATTTGGTATCACAGTCAGAGGAGTGATTCCACCTGATGGATAGAAAAATTTCAGAGAATATTTTGTACTATTTCACTAAGCAAAGAAGTATAAAACCCTGTATCTAAATTAGACGTGTCTTTGACATTTTATTATTTCATAATTGTAACTCCTAGACTTTCCATAGTAGGTAATTGCTTTTTTCCCTGAAGCTGCCTTAGTCTCCAAGGATAAATGATGGGTGAAATAGATGCCTGAGTTCCTAAAGTTTTAAAGTAAAGAGAATAAAGTATGAGCTAAAAGTATAATTCACTTAGTTTCCCTTCTTGCTGCTGGGTATCTAATCTCCAATAGAGCCACAGTGAAATATGCTGGGAAAAAAAAACTGAGCTCAAAAGACTGAGCTCCAACCTTTAAGAAAACACAGACGCTTTCATGGTGAGTGAATTTCTTAACTAAAATGTTAATTGGAAGGATTTTGCCTTGCTTGTTGAGGAAAATGTGCTAACCATTTTTTCCCTGCTGTTTGCACAGCCGTGTGGTATTAATAATTTTGTGTGGTTCTCTACAGCTGCTTAATGAGTGACAAACAGAATTTTCTTAAGTGGTTTGGAATGGGAGAGCAGAAATTCCTTCTGAGGCTGTAATGCAGGAAGGGTAATAAATATTGCCTGTGAAGGTTAAGAAGAAAACCTCCCAGAATCACAGAGGTGATGGGGTTGGAAAAGAACTCCCAAGGTTGGACTCAATCTTTGATCCCCACCAGCCCAGGGCACTGAGTGCCACCTCCAGGGATGGGGACTCCCCTCAATCCTCTGGATCTGGACAATCTCTGCAATAGCCACATCTAAGTAAAATTCCCCTGTGATCCTTTAGCCCAACCCCAGGATTTAGGGAGCCTGGGTAGAGTCTTGTCAGGCACAAATTTATTGCACTCTGAAGCCCCACAAAGAGCTGTGGTTGCTGCTGGTAATGGGAAAAAAAAAATCCCACCTTATTTCTATTCAGTAAGAATTACAAAGTGTAAGGGGCAAAGAAAATGTAATTGTAGCTGAGTTTTACCTGCCTTTTTTACATGACTTTAAATACAAAACCCAAAGCAAACGTTTAACAGTAAGGCCTTGTGCAAGTCAGTATTTTTTATTTGAATGAGAACTGAGCTGTTCTTTTCAAAACCAAATTTCTGCATTACCAAGACATAAAAGCAAAATATGGGTTTAGTTTCTTTTTCCTTCCAGCATAAGGAGAGACTTTCTTTATCATGAAATAGGAGCAATACCAACTGCTGACAGTGCCAAAGTAAGTGAAGTTCAACCTGTTGACCTCTTGCTATCTGGAGCTTTTTCTCATGAACATGCAATAATGGTTCTGTAATTCCCTGCCAATAGAAGGCAGTAACTTGCATTAGCAGAGTAATGCACGAGGAAAATCGAGCTGAGTGTGGAAGCACCTGTTGTACCCGTGTCTGTCAGACAGGAATTAAACAGCAAGGCTGGCGTGCTGCAGTCATTAAGGATCAAAGCTGCTCCTTGGCCAATTCTCCTTTCCTGAGGTGCCAGGTGTGATGTGGGACCCTGTTCCAGGGCTTACTCCTCAGGGATGTGGAGCCCAGGGGGACATTCCTGGTGTCCTTGTGCTGTCTCCAGAGAGGGAGGGCAGCAAAAGCCCCCAGAGTGAGCTGGTGTTGCTTTGTTTACTCAATTCGTGAACCAAAACAACACCATCCACATCCTCCTCCACGTCATGTGGGCTGCAATTCTTCGTGGTAGAGAAGGATCAGGTGCAAAAACCCCCTCCTGACAGTTCATTTAATGAATTTGGTACAAATCATCCTTTATTTCTACATCTTTATTTCTAGTTTTTCATCCTTTATTGTCCCTGAGCAGAGCTCTGGGCTCTCTGGGTTTGGGGAGTGCCCTGTGTCCCAGCCTTAGCTCAGGGGAGAACTTCCAGCCCAGACTTTGTGTTTATTTCCAAAGCCTCCTGCTGCAGCCTTGGAGGCTGCAGAGGATGGATGGGGCTGGTTTGCACAGGAACACCTCCACACACATTTATTTCCACTGCAGCAGCCACTGGGCCGTGTTCTGTGCTCTGCCAGCTCCAATTCCAGCTCTTGCCCAAGCTCTCAGTCACTGTCCTTCGAGCCCAGCTTCAGGAGCAAGTGGAAAAGTTCATCATCAAAAATGCCTGAAGTAAATGGGTTTTGCTAGGAACGGTTCAGCTGCAAAACTGCTGTTGCTCCTGTTCATCTCTAGATTGTTTGTCTCTCTGAGTCCAGGACCTGGAACTAAATTTTACCAGCTGGCAGCTTTGTGGGTTTTCTGACTTCTTAAAAGCCAATTCAAAACCTTGTACCTCCTGCTGCTTGTGTGCCTCACAGGCAAGGCTTGTTACTTCTCTTTTTCCAAAACCCATTTGGAAGAGAATTACGTGGTAGAAATTAATGAAAAACATGGACTTAACATTTATTTTCTTGACCTCTGAAAACGATTCCAAGTGGTGAGTGTTAGTCTTGTGGGGTTTGTTTTTTGGTGGGGGGCCAGGGGATGATGATTACAAATTAGTTAAACCTTTAAATAATGTCTCAAGATGTGCCCATATTAATTCATAAACGTGGGGTCACTCACCACAGTGGAAGCTGAGTAAGAATTTTGGTTTTATACAGATTATATGTGGTTCCTGTTGTTGGGATGATATTGCTGCAAGACTGTCCCTGCTTTGCTGAAATCTCCCCTTCCCATGGAGCAAAGGAGTTGTAAAAGCTGCTGCTTCCCTCAGATTTTTGTAGCTGAATTAGCAGCAGAAAGCAGAGGGATCATTTGGTATGAATTTTATCCCTGAGCTGTTAGAGCTAGAAAAGCCAACACTCAATCTACATCTCTCACACATAATACAATTCTCTGTCAGTCTCCATGGTAAAAAGCTGCTTTTAGGCTGATTTATCTTCATGAAATAACTTAAAACTGGACAGGAGAACTCACACTATGGGGGATGGAGCATGAAAACCAGAAGGACAGTGTTGGAAATGGTGTAATTAAATACCGAAATGAGGTTTGAAATTTTCCTTAGACCAAGTGTGGCACTGGAACATCATTCCTGAGAGCTGCTGCTGTTGGTGTGAAAAGATTTCCAGCTGTTTCCAGCAGGGCTAGAGGATGCTCCTGGAGGAGAGTGTGTGGGGAAATCTGCTCTGGCTTTGGTGGCCCTGGAGCTGCTGCTCTTGCTTGCCCACAGTTTCTCCCTAGGCTGGAGTTCAGCAGAGCATTGATATGCCTGTGGTGCCTAAAGCTGTATCTTTGCTGTGTCCACCCCTTCCCAAGATGCAGAACATCCCCCAAAAAGCAATTCTACGTTGGAAAAAAAAAAAAAAAAAGTAATTTGCAGTTTCAGAGAGGATTAATTTTCCTTTTCTCATGGATCACCTTATTGTGAAAAATCCATCCTCTGTGCTCCAGTGCTCATCAGTGTGGCACTTCAGAAATAAATACCCAGCCCCTTTCACGTCTGTTGTCCCTCACTGGCAGAGGACAAAGGTGGCTTTGTCCCAAAAAGGAACCTGGTTCCACCATCCCAAACTTCCCCTGACCTTTATCAGCCTGCTGGATTTTCTGTGCCTCAACCTCCCTGCTCCTCATTTAAGGACTGCACTCAACAGGGCCCTGATTTCAACTACATTGCTGTGTATTATTATTATTATTATTATTATCATAATTATTATAGTTATATTAATAATGATAATAATAATAATGTCATTCCCCAAGCACAAAGGAAAGCCTTGCAGGCAGGGAGTGTCACACTTTAGAGTGCTGCAGTGTTTGGAATGAGAAACATTTAATGTGAGCAAAGGCAAATCACTTACAGAGTGGGAACACTCCAGAATTAGATGGTGTCCTCTAAATATTTCAGCATTGAGGTAAAATAAATAAGTCAGTATCTTTTTAGCTAAAGAGCTCGGATAATTTTCTGCATGGATTATATTGCCAGGAGAAAATCAGAGCAGCAAATACTGGAGGAAAATAGTCATAATTTGTAGAAAATGGTTGTGTGGAAGGCGAAAATATTAAATGTTTCAGTCATCTGTCTGCTGAATGTTTTCTTCCTGCAGCAGAAAAATGCTCAGGTACCTTAACCTGCTCCTTCCTCCCCTGGGCCAGAGCAGTGGCATCCTGAGCTGCACACAAATCCTCCCCATAGGCAATGCTGGCTCAGGTCTGCTTTATTCCAGGTGCTCTGTGATGTTTTAGCTCCTTTTTGCCAGAGAGAGGAATGGAAATCCAAAAAGGGGTCTTGCCCATCCTCTATATGGTTAAATGGGTTTTATTTACCTCAGAGACAGACTTCTTGATTTTAAGGCTTGTTTATTGAACATAAAAAATGAAAATGTGGTCCCTATCTTGGCAAATCATTGCCCTAATATGTAATAATTAGCAATTACTGTATTTTTCTCTTTACTACAGGCACTCCTAAGTACCACTTCTAAGCAGCCTGACTGTGGTGCACCTCAGGATGAGACTTTGAGAGTCCCATGCTGGAAAAGGGGCTGATTTTTTCCCATACCTGGCTGGGTACACACACAACATCTCAGGGATGGATTGGCCAAAGAACGATGGTGGTCACTGGTGTGAGAGCTGTGAGAAAGCTTCCCGTGGTTGTCCTCTGGATCAGAGTGAGGGGAATGTTTTATGGAACAGTGGAGGTGTGGCTCAGGCTCCCTCTGCTCAGCAGGAATGTCGTGACTGGAACTGGGACCGGAACCAGAGAAGCGCTGCTAAGGAGATCAGGGGCATTGATTAATCTTTTTGTGATGAGAGATTAAGTCTTTGGCTCACTCAAAACCTATTCAAGGTCAGAAGAGAGATCATGAGCCTCTCCTTCAATATTTGGGGTAGACAAAAGGAGGATTGCCGGGGCCGGGAGCTGCTGGGGCTGTGGGATGGAGCTGTGGGGGCCGAGTGATGCTCAGAGCTGTGCTGGCTCCTGCCACAGGCACATCCTCCTTGCCCAGGAGGAATTCTGTGCTCTGCTGGACACCTGGCAGGGAAAAAGAGCCCAAACGGCCTTAAGGTGGAATGTGAGTCCTTGGGAAGCGTTGTGTAACTCAGTGGGGACAGGAAATGAGATCAAGTCTATAAATACCTGGGGCTTATCTCTACCTAAGGGAGGAGGTTTAAAGGCGGCCGAGCCACTGCAAATATTTCCACTGTGCCTTGGCTGGGCACTGGTTGGGGCCAGGAATCTGCTTCTCCCCTCCTTGACTGCTGTAATTGATTTTTTAATTTATTTTAGGGCTGTGTGTGTGTGGCAGGGGGGATGTCTGGGCTTTTCTCACCTCCTCAGGGACAGATTTGGCCGCAGGAGTCAGGGCTGGGGGGAACAAGTGGAGCCAGTGCTTAAACACTTGGGTAAAATAAACTCATTCTGTGTGTGCACATGGTGCTGTGAGACAGCAGCAGTTCCCTTCATCCCCCTACAGAGCTCCTGGAAATTGTAAATGGCTCAGAGGGGGGCTGGGGGAGTGCTGATATAATGTAGGGATCAATTGAAGCTCCACTCTGGTGCAGAGCTAAGGGAGCTTCTTCAGCACAAAATTCTCTTGGAATAAAAAGTGTCACTTTGGACAGATTGCATCTAGCTCTAAAAATGGATCAAAGCTTGTAGTTAACTAGAAAAATAGAAGTGTGTATATGGGGAGGAAATTATTTAAAAATCAGGATTACTTAGCTCAGCATTTGCAAAAAAAGTTTTATCCTTTTTAAAAAACAACTAAATTTCAGGCATCGGGTTTTATTTCATTAAATTTGAATTAAAACATACCTAATAGAAGAAAATTCCTGATTCAACTTGAAGATTTTTTATACAATGTGATGAGAAAAGTGATTTTGATCTGTTTCCTTCTAACCCTGAGTTGTTCCCTCTGCTCTTACGGAGAGCAAAGCATTTAGCAGGGATTGCTCAGCACCTTCAAAAATCAGGGTGTATCTACATTTTATAAAGCAGAGATCCTCAGTGTTATGAGTGAAAAAAGTTATTCTTCAAATATATCATTTGCAGTCTAAACTAACATGATAATGTAAAACACAGACTGGTAGAAACAGCAATAAGAAAATAGTAATGGATTTATACAAGAATTAGCTCTGATTATTCTAGACAAGTATTATGGAATTACAATTAATTTCTCTTTGGTATTTAGCAGAAAAAATGAGTCAGCATTTAAGAGGATAGGCAGGAACTTTTCCTGAAGATCCGGGATTGTGTTCCTGACTTCATTCCCCACTGCCCCCTTGTCCTCTGCCCAAAGTTAGCACTCACAAAAATTGCTGGTAAAGAATAACTGCAGAAATTGAGGTCAGATGTGTGCAGAAGGACAGATATAATAATAGAAATAATTCTCTAACAAATAATCCCTAGGACATTCCTGAAAAGACAGGGAAGTTTCCAGCCAGTTTCAGCAGATCAGGATGGACCAAGGAACCAAAGCTCTGTTCAGGGATTGGCTGAAACGAGTTTGTGTCCAAAGCTCAAAACAAAACCCAACCCCTGTTGTTAGAACTGGAATTAATTGATATTTTGGAGTGATTGTCCCACAGAGGAAGCAATAACCACTGTGGATTCCCCATGGCACTGAAAGTGCTGGAATTACCCTTTTTTGAGCTAAATAAAATACATGACATTCCCTCTTGTCACTCCAGCTGTAGATTCCAGCGAGCAGTGGCAGATCTGCTTCATCCCTGAAAGTCAGGAACAGCTCCAGAACTGGCAGTTCTGCCTAAAATTCTAAATATTTATGTGACTCTTATATTTTTTTCCAATACTGATCTTATTGCACCAGTATTAAATGTGAGATCAGGACTGATCTTCTGTGTGTGAACCCCTCTGTGCCAACTTCAAAGCTCTCACTCTAGATTTAAAACCTGACAATAACTATTATTTCAATTTAGTTTATTTTGTGCTGATAATTAAAAACAATATATGGGTGTTTTAAGATTTTATAATAATCCAGATAATTTTAGGGTCTTTAAGACCTGATGGCATGGGTGTAACTCTCAGTGAAGCTGGTTTGGCTCCTTGGTAAATGCAATTTTAGCTTTGTGAGCAGCAGAAGACAAACTGTAGTTATTTTATTGCCCTTTTTTCTTGTATTATTTGTAAACATAAAGGTTTTTTGGTAAATCCTTCCTAGGCTGAGGGAGGTTATGAAGGCATTCATTTATATTTCTGGCTAATAAAGGGTGTGGGGAAAATGTAGTCAGGTAAAAGTCCAGTAGTGGTGCAGTTACATATATAAATATAAATTGGCCCTGAATAATTTAGATATGCAATTCTTATTAGAGCAGCTTGTCAGTGGTGCAGCTGTAAGAAGTGGTGTAAAAAGACAATAGAAATTACCAAACAGCAAGAAAACATCCAATTGATGCAGGAGCAAAGTGAGAGATTATTAACTTGTGGAGAAGACTCTGTATTTTGCTGCTCCCAGCATCAGAGGCTTCAGTGGCAATGGAGGTTTGTATCTGTGCATGACCTGAATGAAATGCAGAGGCAGGAAGGGAATTTATCACTGAATCATGAGGTGATGGGAATTACAGGAGGAAAAGGAGCTCTCTCATGTCATTGAGTCCTTTCCCTTGGCACTCAGAACATGAATTCAGTCTCGCTGCTCGAGCTGTTTCTAATATTCAGGATAAATTGCCCTCATCCTTGCTGCATACCATTCCTCACATTTATAATCATTGTACTACACTAAACAGGCTTTTCTCTATTTGTGCTGGCTGCCTTCAATGACTCCCACACTTTGTCACCCCCTTGTTTGTCACACCCAAGCTGGACACTCTGAGGCCTTTCAGTCTCCTGGAAGAAACCCCCTCTGTCTCATTAGGGAAAACAGCCACAGCAGGGATATTAAAATGTTAAAATGCAAAAATCTGCCAGGTGAGGACTGTTAATAGGATGGGATCTCTGTGCTGCAGTTGGTGCAACTGCCTTGATAAATGCCCTGATGGGAAAGTCCAAGTTCTGTTTTTCCTCTTCAAGTCCAAAGCAGCATGGGCAGCAGGTGAGGGAGGGGGTTCAGGTGAGACCTCACCTGTGGTGCTGTCTCTGAGTCCCCAGACACCAGAGAGACCTGGGGCTGCTGGAATGAGTCCAGAGGAGGCCATGGAGATGCTCCTGGAGCTGGAGCCAGGCTGGGAGAGCTGGGGATGCTCACCTGGAGAGGAGAAGGATCCAGGGGGAGCTCAGAGCCCCTTCCAGAGCCTAAAGGGGCTCCAGGAGAGCTGGAGAGGGACTGGGGACAAGGGATGGAGGGACAGGACACAGGGAATGGCTTCCACTGCCAGAGGGCAGGGATGGGTGGGATTTTGGGCAGGGATTGTTCCCTGGGAGGGTGGAGATGGATGGGATGGAATTCCCAGAGCAGCTGTGGCTGCCCCTGGATCCCTGGCAGTGCCCAAGGCCAGGCTGGACACTGGGATTGGAGCAGCCTGGGACAGTGGAAGGTGTCCCTGCCATGGCAGGGGTGGAACTGGATGGGATTTAAGGTCTCTCCCAACCCAAACTATCCCGGGATTCTAAACCAGCTCTTTCTGTGTCAGGTCTGAGCTGTGTCTCCTTTTAGGATCACAGCTCCTGGAGCAATGCTGCACTGGATCAAACGCTCCTTCCCCTCAGAACTCCCCCTTACTCAGGAGCAGTTTTGCTTGCTGATCCCTTGCAGATTGAATCCTTTACTGAGATTTGCTTTTTGCCTTGTTCAGGATGAGAAAGCTTCAGATCCCAGAGCAGGGAAATTCCCGAGCTGAGCTGAGCTGCTGTCCCTGCCAGGGGTCCCCCCCTTGGCTTTGCAGGATGGTTTGAAAAATGGTTTCAGGGATGAAGTCAGTCACTGTCAAACAGCTGAAAATCCAAGGCTGTGCTTGTTTTCAAGCAGCCTTAGCACTGCAGTTTTCACAGCATTATCTGAGCTCTCCTCATTCTGAGCACTACCATGAAGAAATTTGTTCCATCTTAGCTCCTGCTCCTTTCCCCCACTTTTCTCCTCTATGAAGTTTATAATTTGTCTCATAGTTTGATGCTATGGAAATTACTTTAACATCACCTTTTAGTCAGATGTTCCCTGAGGAGCCTGACTTACAATACAATTTAGTCAGAAACGAATTTGTCTTTGTAACAAACTGCAAATTACCAAGCTCATGAAACACCACTTCTCATAAATGCCTCTTACAGCCTTGCAGATTTGAGTCCTAGAGCAACAATCAGGCTTCAGCCCATCCTTATTTGTCTTTCTGCACAGGCTGCAGAGCAAAAATTACAAATGCATTTGGGTTTTAAGTGGAAAGCTGTTTTAAGTGGAAAGTGCATTTTGAACCTGTCGTGATCATACATAGAACAACTGTGCATTTCTGGGAGAATTAGAAGTGTTTCTGTAAACATTGGTACCAGGTTTGCTGTGCTGAGGGAAGTGTGCAGTAGCACGGACAAAATTCAGGTCATGGAGGAGAAATCCCTCCAGAGCTGTATTTGTCAGAAATGGGAATGGTATGAATGAGGAATGGTTTGAAGTGGTGGTTCCCAGGCATTCACTCTTTACCCCAGCTCCAGAAGCTGTGTGCTACATGGCAGGGCAGTGTTTCCCCTCGCTGGATCCCTCCCTGGTCCATTCTGGATCAGAGGAGCTCCCACTCCTTGGAGTGTTGATGCCACTGGACTCCTCCAGGACTGAGCATCCATCACCCCGTGCATTGGCCAGTTCATGTCCTTGCTCTCTGCCAAGTCACCCAATACATGCAAAAATGGCTGGCAGGTCTCCAGGAGCACAGTGCAGCCTGTGAGCAGCCTGGCATGGAAGCAGGAGCACTGGGGAGCTCACAGGACCCAACAGCTCCAGGTCTAATTCCCACTGAGTGCAGTTCATCGTGGGGAAATTCCTTAATGGCCTTGCTACCAGCCTGCAGGTGAAGTTTAATATCTTTTAAAATTATGTGCCTGCTTCTGTATGGATCAATTTCTTGAATTGCTTTATAGTTGCCCGTAGTTCTTCCTTAAATGCCTTTATTCCAAGAGCAGCCAGTGATATTAATGTACTCATGCCGGTATGGAGAGAATCTTGTTTACAAGAATTATTTTTCAGGATTGCCCAAGGAGTTTCACAGAATCACACAATGGTTCGGGTTGGAAAAGACCTAAATATCCCCTCATTTAACCCCTCCCATGGACAGGGACACCTTCCACCAGACCAGGATGTTCTGAACTCCATCCAACCTGGCCCTGAGCTCTTGCTTTCCACTCTCATCTCATCTTAATTGTTCTGCTAAAAGCTTGAAAATGAGTTCTCCCTACTAATTTACCGTGATTTATTAAGATGACTTTGTGTACTGTGCCAATATTTTTTCACCTGCGTGTGTGTCACCCATCAGAGTGAATTATTGCATCAGTTAGAGGGTGGCTGTGATTTCATCTGATAAATCACCTTGAAGAAAAAAGAAGATGGAGTTTGGAAAATAAGCTGGGTGAAATTACACATAATTGAAGGTGGAATTAAAAGAAAAGAAACATTATATATTATTACCACTGTAAAAGATGGTTACATTTATATAATAAATGAAAGATGTCATCCACACATTTCCTGAGAAATGGGATATTTCATGAGGTGAAAATCTCTGTCTCCTCTGGACTGCAGAATGTGATCCAGGAAAGGTGTGTGGCAAACCCTGCTTGATTTCTTTGATTCCAAGTTCATTCCTTGTCTGTATCCAGCTGTTGATCCCTGCCAGCCCCGTGTCCCAGGAATGCTGCAGAGATCCCATCCCCTGCAGAACAGGACATTTCCTGTCATCCATCAGCTCACTGAGAGCTCTCCACAATATTATACCCAGTAAATATTGGTTTAGAGCTGCCTGCTCATTTATGTGCACAGCAGAGCGTGATATTCCCACCCCAGCCTCCTGCATCAGCCCCTGCATGATCCCACAGGGATTTTTAGTGGATCTCTTCCTAAGGGGCCTGCCTGATATTCCCAGGTTGTTGGAGACCCTTGAAAAATCAGTTCTGCCAGTGCTGATGTTCCAGCTTCCCTCTGGTAATTCTGATTTCCTTCTGAGTGTACGAGCCAGAGAGTTCAGACACAAAGGCTTTGCTGCCTCTCATGCACCTGATTATAAAACAAATAGGTTTTAATGCAGACACGTCACATGAGAAAGGCACAGGCTGTGGGGAAGGGAACGGGAGTGATGGATGAGCTGAGATACACAAGTGCTGCAAACCTCTCTGCAGCTCCCTTCTCCTTTTGTAAGGGAACGTGAAAGCCAGAGAATAAAATGTGCTGGAGTAGGAGCAGGATACTGCTGGAATAAATGTGTGTTTATGCAATGAATAATAGTACAGCAGGACCCTGGCTGTTGACACAAAACAAATAACAACTCTTTATAGAGCCTACCAAAATGTGTTTAGTTGCAAATGAGGAAAATAATAAGCAAGGCAGACCTTCTGCTGTGTGAGCTATTTGTTCCTGAATCCCATTCTGAGGCAAAACCTGGAGATAATTGGTGATTTCTTTGTTATGTTCACAGGTGCTGAGGATCGGGGGCATTCAGCATCAGCTGTGCACCCAGAAGATTGCTGGTTTCTTCTCAGAGATCTGAAATCCCATTCTTCTCTCTATCCTAATGAAGCTCGGAGGTGCCCCTTTATCTCCCCTAATAATGGACTGATGTTCCTGCAAATGGAGCAGGAAACTGGCAGCAGGTCAGAGGCAAAGCTGGGGTTGGATCCTGGGCAGGTCGGTCTTGAAGCAGGTGAGGGGGAAAAAAGGCAAACTGATTTTTCTGCATTTCCCTGGGGGAAAAAAAAAAAAAAAGAAAAAAAAGTGTGTCAATGGAAAGGATTTCAGAGATGTCAGAGAGGTGAAAATAAACAAGCCCTTACTTTAATGGGAAATTATCTCATAGTCATAAATTATAGAACGGATTGGGTTCAAAGGGACTTTAAAGCTCATCCATTTAAAGTGCCACCCCTGCCATGGCAGGGACTCCTTCCCAGGCTGCTCCAAACCCTGTCCAGCCTGGCCTTGGGCACTGCCAGGGATGCAGGGGCAGCCACAGCTGCTCTCTGTCCTAATTGTGATGTTTTTGTGGCACTCCCCCAGAGGAATGTGGGGACTTTGCTTCCCTCATTCCTGACGGAATTGGCACCGCAGCTGGACCCTCCTCCTGCCTGAGCGGGGCTTAGTTCTGAGCAAGGCTCGGTGTTTCAGAGCCACACAAACCCTTCGTGTGCCCCAGCACGAACAAATCCCCAAAAGGGATTCGGGTTATCCCTGAGGAGCTCCAGCCTCCACGTGGCTGCCGGCTACAAAATTCCAGGTACAGAATTCCAGGTGTAAAACTCCGCTTTACCCCCATATTTCGGTGTCCCTGGGGAAATCCCTGTCGGGAAGGATGCCTGCAGGCTGTGTGAGCCCCGGGCTCCGGTCCCTCTCGGGATGCAGTTTGTGCTGCGATGCTCCGGGATGCGCGTCCCAGTGAGGGGATGCTCACAGCTCCCGTCCCCTCTCCAAGAGGCAAAGCCGGCGTGCTGGGATGGGGAATGGCGGCTTTGCCGTGGTTTTGGTGCAAACGGGGCTTGGCAGCAGTGCCACGGTCTGATTAAAGCGGGGGAGAAAAGCAGCAGGGGATGGAGGTTTCTGTCAAAGCATCCGTGTCCTCCTGGCTGAGAGCACAACTGGGAATGTGCTCCCTCCGGACAGAGAGTTCTCACGTTAGAGGAACAAACGTTTCTTGAATAGGTCTCCTAAAACTCTAAGAAAAGGTTACTTTAAACTCTGATCATGGGGAGTTATGCTGTTGTTTCATTAATGGGGAACACAGGGCTGGAGCCAGGCTGGGAGAGCTGGGCGTGCTCACCTGGAGAGGAGAAGGATCCAGGGAGAGCTCAGAGCCTAAAGGGGCTCCAGGAGAGCTGGAGAGGGACTGGGGACAAGGGATGGAGGGACAGCACACAGGGAATGGCTTCCACTGCCAGAGGGCAGGGCTGGATGGGATTTTGGGCAGGAATTGTTCCCTGGGAGGGTGGAAAAGCTCCCTGGCACAGGGTGCCCAGAGCAGCTGTGGCTGCCCCTGGATCCCTGGCAGTGCCCAAGGCCAGGTTGAACACTGGGTTTGGAGCAGCCTGGGACAGTGGAAGGTGTCCCTGCCATGGCAAGGCCACCCCTGGGTGATCTTCAAGGTCCCTCCCAACCCAAACCATGCCAGGACCCCACGATTCACAAGGCAAGATGTTGCTTCATGTCGGTTTGGGAAGAGATGCTTAAATGCCACAGCTAATCGTGTCTGGAATGAGCACCCCGGGTTTGACATGAAATGTTGGGCTTTCAGTTCATTTTTCTGAAATGAAATATTGCTCCAAGAAAGCTGGTAATAAAGTAATACCCACGTGAAGGAGAACAGAGTCATCTCAGTAGAGCTGTAAATACAAGCCTGGTAGTTTATTTAGATGAATCAGCTCCTTCTATAGAGCAAATCTGTCTCCCATCTATAAATGGATGTGATTTAGATTACAGATTTATTTCCCTCTGAGGTTTAGAGTTCTTAGTATCTAGATTTAAACCTATTTTCTTGCCCTGTGGCCTGTGTTTTTTATTACTAAAGCTATTTTTGCTTTTTAGTATCTGGAACCATGGTTGTGAAGATGATAAATACATCGAGGGCAGGTACCTGTGAAACTTGTGTTTTCTGGGCTGCAAATGTGTGTTTTTCACCCTCACTGGTCTATTGGTCTTTGATATTCCCTGTCCTGTGTTTTATTTTCTCCTCTGCTATTTAATAGTCCAATTTTAAATGCTGATTTTCTTGAACTGAGCAGTGTCTGTTGTCCATCTATTGAGTTGGGCATTTTCAACACCACTCATTGTTAGACACAGAGCTGGATTTTATCAAAGTTCATTTCTGGGAATGCCACCACACTCAGAGCTCAGCCAGAGCTGGGTGATGTGCTCCCTTCCCACAGAAACCCGTGGAAAACCTGCAGATTTCAGAGAAATCTGCAAAATCTGAGTTTTTTCATTGGGATACTCCCTGCAAGGTTTAAAAGGCGAGTTTAACTGCGCAGCTGAACACAGAATGGGTGGCAATTGCTAATAAATGTGTTATTAAAAACACCTCCTTGAAATTGCTTAAAAGAGGGGAGGAAAGCCTTGTGCAACCTCTCATCCAGGAAAATGGGGTTTGCACGAACTGGGGAGAAAAGTTTGGAGTTTAGTGCTCAAATCAAAGCTGCCTTCAGCATCCTGAGTGTGAGCTTGGGTAGGAGAACCCCCACAGGAGTGCCCAGCCTGGTAACTTGGCTCTGAAATGCTTGTTAGGGCAAGAAAATCTTGACTTTTACTGCTTTGGTAACTAAATCTCGCCAGAGCAATAATTAAACTTTAGTTTCCAGAAGTTTTCTGGGGCTGTGACCATAACTGTCCATTCCTGAATAAATTTCCCAACCTTTCTGACTTTTCTTGGGGTACAACCACATTTCCTGGTTGTTGTGCATTTTACCTGCAACAGCAATTTACATTTCTCAATGCCAGTTCTTAGAATTTATCTTTTTCCTTATTTTTCCCCATTTTTTCATTGCTAGAGATGAACTTCCCTCTCACACTGCTTGTTGAGATTATCTTGAGTGAGTTGCCTCAGCCTCTGGCTGCTGGCCACAGAGGACAAGTGGCTCTCAGGAGGCAGCCCTGGGCCATTAAAAATTGTTCTAACATATCAGAAACTTCAGGTAATGCAGTCTTCATTAATTCCTCTGATAATTTCTTCTAGACTTATGTTCTAAAAAAAAAAGAAAAGGAGTTTTCCTCGACCCAGGAAATGGGTAATTCCCTCCTTGCAATGCAGGAGGTACTTGGGGATTGTTGTCACAGCTTCCCTCAGTCCCCTCTGAGCTGAAATAACCACACAGATCTCCTGATCCACAGATTTTCTGGACCTCTTTCCAGCACTGTAAATATCAATGTTTGTGTGTACGTGTTTATATATTTAAATGTATCCTTAACTCCTGTGTTCTGTGAAAGAACAGCATTTAAAACAATCCTGATTGTTGAAATCTGGGATTTTTGAGCTTTCTGTGCTTTCTGGCACTGACCCCCAGGAGAACACTGCTTTGGACATGAGGCCTTGGAGAAGCTTCCAAATCTGAGTGCTGGAGTTAAAACCACGGGTGTGTGGTTAATAGAAATGTGTGATTGCACATGGTGAAGGGTTTGGAATTTGAGGATTTTATAATATAGAAATAGGGATGGGACAAGATGGGGGATTTTGGGGGTTGTCTTTCTGTCTCTTCCTTCTCCATGATTTCAGGCAGTTTCTGGTTGGACAGTCAGTGCTGCCCTGAGGGTCACAGGAGTTTGGTTATTGGGTCAAAAGTATCAATAATAGAGGTGTTAATTCTCTATTGGACTGTTTGGCTTTCAAAGACCTTGGAACCAGCTGGATCCAGCTCCACTTTGCTCACTTTTAGCTGGTGGCTGGAAGTGCTGCAGATTTAATAAACAACCCAGCCCGAACACGAGGAAATTCATCTCCTTTGTGTTTTAAATCCTGACCCTGAGTGAAGACAGAAGAAAATGAAGACAAGGCACTGATGTAGTGGTGCAGACACCACCTTTACACCTGATCCCTAACTTTGTCTCTGCTGGCAGGTGGTGCCACCAGACCCTGTGCCTGGCCCAGGTGGCACCTGGGACCTGCCTGGCAAGAGGATGCTGAGCTGCCCCTGCCCTTGGGGCTAAGCCCTGACCACCCACCTGCTTTGCTGCCCTCCTGAGAGAGTTTAATCTTGGCAAAGATGGGCACAATGCCAGTCTAGAGCCCAGGTTTATGAAATGCCCAGTGCTGCTCTGTTCTTGCTGAGGGGTCCTGGCCACTGCTCCCCTCCCATCCCCTCTGCTGGCAGCTCCTGACAGCATGGTTTAATTCCCAGCATTATGTTATTCCCAGCATTATGTTAGTCCTGATGATTTTATTTTATTTTTCTGGATGGAAATAATGCTGTCATGTGGCTCTACCCCCCCTTTTCTGGCAGGCAGGGAGAACAATTGTCTTTTTTAATTTCCTGCTCCTGGGCTGTTTTCCACCATGGCTCAGTGGGAGCTGCTGGGGTTTGGGGTTCAGTGCTCAGATCTGCAAACATTCCCCTTCTCTCACTGTGCTCCAGGGACAGCCCTCACCCTCCTGGCCTTGGTCTTACCTCCCTGCTTGACATCCTTAATGAGACTAATTAAATAATGAGCATTCTGGCCTTGATGTTGCTGAAATCTTTCTCCAAAGAACCAACATTCCCCCCTGGTTTTCCTCTTATCTTTGCTCGTGCTTTACTTTGCCTTGGAATATGTTTTTTCATTATTTTATAATTTAAAAAAAATATTTTTTAACCTTTCATGTTTGTGCAATTGTACTTTTCAATGCTCTTGTTTCTGCTAGTTGCTCATAAAATTTATCTCTATATAGATGTATGTATTAAACCTTCTGAAATTAGTGATATTATGATAACTCCCATGATTTTTTTTTTATATTTTAAAGATATTTATATTTATCCCCCATAAATTTTCCAGCATATTTTTGCAAAAGTGCATGATTCCTTAGTATATCAAATAATATTTTCTCCTTTTTTTCCCCTCTTCCTTTCATTTCTGAGCACCCTGTGCCCTCTCAGTATCCAATAATAATCAGCAGAGAGCTCAGAATGCAGCTACCAACAGAAATGCAGAAAATACCAACATTTATGTAAAAAGGAAATTAAATTATAATCAGAGCTTAGTTTTTGGCTCTGCTTGAGATTGTTTCTAAGGGCAGAAGCAGACTTTGTAATTGGGCAAGTATGAAGTGTATTCCTTCTCAAATGGGCTTCAGTAATTAAATAAGAATTTCTAAAGGGCAGCATTATGCTGCCTCACTTCAATGAATTTTTACAAGGATATAAGAAGATGTTTCTGATGGCTTTGACCAGTTTTTGCTAGAATAGATCAGTGTTTTATTCATGGCTTTAAATGATAGGAGCAAAAATGTTGGTTTGTGCAGTGAGGTCTCAGCAGTTTTGTTTTATGTGCTGGCTGCAAACCTTGGGATAAACCCTCAGGTTTGACTGGCACTGGGAAGAAATACAACATTTAAATTTGGTATTTTAAAATCCCGAGAAATAGTGAGAAGCTTTTGTGAAGAGAATTTGGAAGGTAATGACAGAACCACGGAAGGTTTGGGCTGGAAGGGACCTTAAATCCCACCCAGTGCCACCCCTGCCATGGCAGGGACACCTCCCACTGTCCCAGGCTGCTCCAAGCCCATCCCATGGGTTTGGACACTTCCAGGGATGCTCTTGAGCATCAAGTGCCTGGCAGTTTTCAATCCTAAAGGAAGGATCACGGCTGTGATAGTGCAGTTGAAAATCACACGTTTTAATGATGATTCCTTGGCTTTGCACTGAGGGAAAGCAGCAAGCCCAGCTCTGATGGGAGCTTGCAGCAAACAACACGAGGAGTTTGTTGTCCTGGCACCAAAACGCTGAAAAAACCCCCCAATGATGGTGGATTTTAAATTAAACTTCTCCTAATTTTTAACGGTGATCTTTTCAATGAATTCTGAATTCAGCTGCTGTCTCCTTAGCCTCCCTAAATTCCATTTTTCAGGGGCTGTATTTGTGGTGCTGCCCTGCTTTGCCCCTGCTGCTGTTCCAAAGGAGTGACCCAGCTGTCCCCTTGGAAGCTCCAACACTGCAGGATCAGAAATCTTTTCAATGAATTGAAAAGGTGGGAGGGGGGAAAAAAAAAAATAAAAAAAATCAATGCTGAGTGCTGCGTGATTTGCATTTCAGCTTTTAGCCTTTCCCATGTTCAGAGCACAAACGGATGAGAGGATTTTAATGAAGATGTATGGAGGCAGAGTCTCTATTTCAGCAGTTCCTGCTGTCCCCCAGGTAATTAGCTGAGCCTCAGAGCTGCTGCTGCCTTTGCTGCCTGGCAGTGGGCAGGAAATCTGAGATGTTGTCATGGGGATGCTGAGGGTCAGCACCTCAGTGCCAGCAGGACCAGTGGAGCTGCAAAGGTTTGGGAAAGCCCCATCCCTTCTCCTTCTGCCTTTCAAGGTATTTTCCTGTCTCACAGTTTCATCCACACCGGTACCAAACGGCCAAACCACAGGGTTTTGTTTTTCCCCTGCCTTGCTCAGGAAAATGTTGAAGCTGTAATGCTGTTGGGAAAATGGGGTTTGATTTTTATTACTCACCTAAACCCCAAGTCACTCACAAAAACCATGACCTGCAAGCCTCGATTCAAGGGCTGGGTAACATATGGTAGAAATCCTGCTGATTTTAACTCAGTTATTTCCAGCTAAATGAGAGAGGCTGTGCCAGAAACCTTACAAAACCTCCGTGGGTTTTGCTGCCCTTTTTGGCAGTCCCCACAAAACCCGGCATTGTTTGAGACTCTAGGAAACCCCAGCAGGAGATTTTAGGGGGAGAATCCTCCGTTAGAGAGAGCTGGCATCAGCGGCTCTCTCTGGATAAATTCAGACATTTATCCCTGCAGGATGAAGGTTTTGGAGTGGGCTCTGTGCCTCCCCTGCCTGGGTGCAGCCAGGTGCTGGTGTGCTAAAAGACAGCAACAATTAACAGGTTGGTAATGCATTTCTGCTCCTGGACGTGCCTCACAGGCACAATCTTCTCTCCCTAATGAAAACTCTTTCAAAATGTTCCATTCTCTTTGCTTTGTTGTACAAAGACCCAGCCTGTGCCCCTCTGCCTTTCCCCATTATCCAGGATGCTGGAGCTGAGGTTAATGTGAATTAAGCTCTTGGCTTTGTCTAATTAGAAGTGCTCTCAGAGGAAGGTTGTTTCAGAGAAGCCCTAATAAATGGTAATAATAATATGCATTTCCTGGAAAAGAGGCTTCTCTTAGTGCTCCATTAGGGCTTGTCTAAATACAAAAGTTCTGCCTTAGAACATTAGGTCTCATCAGGTCTTCTGAGTATTGTACCTGCATTCCAGTTCCACTTTGAAAAAGCTCATTACAAAACCATAACCCTGCTTTAAATAATAATGAAAAAGCAGGTGCAATGGTGATGCTCTTCAAAGAATAATCTGGAAGTTCAAATTTTAAGAACAGTCAGAATTTTACATTTCTGTCCAGAAGCTGAGGCTGAGTGAATCCAGCAGGGATGGTGCAGCAAGGGAATTCCTTATCTCAGTTTTCCTGTCCTGTAAATAAAACTTGAAGATGGAGCCTCCCTGAACCTCACAGACATAAAACAAACACGTGCAACACCTTTGAAATCGATTCATGCCATGAAATATGCATATGTTGGAATTCCAGCAGGTGAAATGCATTCCAGCTTACAATGGCAAATACTTCCTATCTCAAAGTCCTGTCAATATAAATTATCACTGCATGAATTAAACTGCATTTAAATGAGATGTGCTACCAATGTTTCCCCACACTTCATCTTTTCAAAAGCTGTTTTAATCTGCAGGAGCCAGACTGTAAATTAACCAAAAAACAGCCTAAGAAAAGCAAATATTGGTGCAGAGCAAGGCACAGACTTTATTTTTATTGGGTTTTAGCTTGATGTTGGACTAGTCCAGAGAAAATTGTTATACAGATAAAAAAATCCATGGTGAGAAGGGTGTGATGTAGCCACAGCAGCTACCTGGTTTTCTTTGCTTATATATACACTTTTTGCTTTATTTTTTCACTGCTTTATCGACTCTGAATATAACAGAGCATTTTTCTGCTCTGCCTATGCTAATTTAATTTTTTTGGGGTTTTTTTTGTTTGTTTCTTAATTAGCAGTTTGATGTCATTGTCACCATAAAGTTGGTGTTGGAAAGAACAGACCCATTGGATTCTGGCACTAAAGAGGATGAAAAGTGTGACCTGCTGGTACAGGTACTGTACATGTTATAATAAAAACCAGGCAAAGATAGATTGCTGAAATGTATTGTTTGCTGCAGGGTTTTTTTAAGATATAAAAATCTATCAAAGGCTGATTTCCTCTCAGCTGAGTAACTCCCTTGGCTGGTTGGCAGCTTGGTGCAGGGAGAAGATTTGGGGTCTGGCTGCACATCACTAAATTGCTTTAAAAGCTGCAGCACTCTGAAGAAATGCCTTCCCAGATCTCTTGCAAATTAAGGCAGCATTGTCCTCAATAAATCCCATTTCAAGCCATGGATCTGTCCATGTTCAGGTGTTTACTGCACTGGATTGACTCAGTATTGACTTCCTAAGGCTTTGTTCTCTCTGCCTTGCAGCAGACAAGAAAGGGCACTCTGAAATGGTTCAGGATCATCAAAGCACTGAAATGATAAAGAGCACTTCTCTGCTAGGTTTTTATGCCATTCTTATGAAAAATATTGAGGCATAATTTCCAAACATTATATTTGTAAAGTTAGGATTTCCACGAGTGCAGATGTTGCTCTGGCTAAGGGGAAGACTTGCACTGCAGTTGTTCAGTGTGAGGAATAAAAAGGGATAAATTGCTTTTGTGTCCTTGTCCATTTTCAAACTCTCCAAACAAATACCTTTGCCTTTTAGGATTGAAATTCAGGAAGGAAAACACCCAAGGTTCAACACCAGGTATTGGCAGTGCACTGTGAGGGGAGGGAAATGCCTTTAGTGCCAGAGGTGTGTGCTTAGAGTATTTACTGGTTTTATGGAACAACTCCCAGCTGCTGCCAGGGATGGGAACAGACTGCAGCTGTCCACATGTGCCTGCACAGGAATTATGGCTCCTGAGTAGCCAAAACTCCCTCTGAACCTCTGGGTCTGTGATGTTTGCAGTGAACCAAGAATAATGTTCATCATTATCATGTTGTTTTCAACAGAGAGCTGGGTCTGAACTTCACCTCATTCAAACTGCATCATCTAAATGCTTGTTTTGATATATTTTTTCTTTATTCTTTGGGCTCCTAAATTGAAGCTTTATTTGGCATGGTGAGTAGAAATGCAGTGGTAATGTAAAGGCACCAAAACTCTGTTGCAGTCTGTAAAATATTGTTGTAGACAGACTAAATTCTGTTTGTATTCTGCACACGAAACAGGACTAAAGGTCTCTATTTTGGTGAAGATCAGTGTATTTTTATTCCTACCAAGCTATTGAACACTGTCACTTTTCAGCTGGGATCACTTCACTGACTCACCCTTTTTTCTCCCTAAAAGCAAATGGTGAAATTAAAGATAAGAGTTTTGTTAGTGATTATTTCTGCTTCCTATTTCTATCAGGCATTAAATTCCCATTGGTGAAAAGGCAGCCATCTGTTTTCCCTGATTGTAGCTATGCCATGTCCACCTGTATCTGATACAATCCTGCTATTGGGACTCCTTGGGGAGATATAAATTTTGCTGTCTGCTTCAGTTTGTCTCTTTCCAATCGATAGATAAACAGGAGTGGAAAGAATTTTATCACTGAAAGGCTTCACTGGAGATTCCTTGGCTTTCATAGAATTCTGTGTGAGTGCTGGCATCCTCCTGGGCATGGATCACTGGGAAAGCACCCACACTTCTTCTAATGGGGAAGATTTCTGTCCCAGGACATAGATCTGAGTCTCTTTGAGGTCAGGGTGTCACTGTGCTTCGTGGGTAATAGCTGTTATGAGATATTGGTATGATTTTTGTGTCTGTTTGGGTCCCTGTAGCCATGATGTGATAAGAACATGCTGGGGTCAGTTGAGTGCTGGGTTTGGAGCAGTTCCTGCTTTACCTTTGATTTGTCAGCAGGCAGCACTTTCATGGCAGCTCTGTTCAGAATTCAGCTCGACCTGTTAGAAATAATAATCGTGTTTAAACCAGCACAGATAACACACTCCTGTGAAGTAGTAATGTGTGACTGGATTAATTTGTTTGTGACTGGTTTATTTGTGCATCCTTTATGAGGGTAATTACAGCCTTCCAGCTGAATAATGGGAAGCAATTGTCTGTCCAGGCTGGAGAGGGGAAGAGGGGTCAGGATCAGGGTTTTTGTACCCTGGGTGCTGCATTTTGCTGCCACAGTTCCAGAGAGCAGGATGTTCACTGCCCCAGGGCTCAGTGGGAATCTGTCCCTGTTTGATCAGGGAGCTCCTGGCTGGGGCTGAGGGTGGGACTGGCCAGGTGTGAGCAAATCACAGAACCCCAGGATGGGCTGGGAGGGCCGTTAAAGGTCATCCCATTCCTGCTGTGGGCAGGGACACCTTCCAGTGTCCCAGGCTGCTCCAAGTTTCATCCAAACTGGCCTTGAACCCTTCCAGGGATGGAGCAGCCACAGCTTCTCTGGGCACCCTGTGCCAGAGCATCCCAGCTCTCACAGAGAATAATTCCTTCTCTATATTTAGCCTGAATCTCTCCTGCTTTAGCTTAAAACCATTGCCCCTTGCCCTGTGGCCACAAGCCCTGATAAAAAGTCCCTCTCCAGCTCTCCTGGAGCCCCTTTAGGCACTGCAAGGGGCTCTGGGGTGTCCCTGGACCCTTCTCCTCTCCAGGCTGAACAATCCCAGCTGTGCCAGCCTTTCCTCCCAGCAGAGCTGCTCCATCCTCTGCTCATCCTGGAGCCTCCCCTGGATCTCTGCAGCAGCTCCAGCTCCTCCCTGTGCTGGGACAGGCTGGGGCAGCTCTGCAGGTGAGGTCTTACCTGAGCACAGGAGCAGAATCCCCTTTCCTGCTGCCCAGGCTGGGGCTCAGCCCAGGGCAGGGGTTTGGGCTGCCAGGCCAAGTCGTGGCCAGGTTTTATCCACCAGCACCCCCAAATCCTCCTCAGGGCCACTCCCCAGCCTGCATTGATCCTGGATCATTTGGAATATCAAGGACAAATGTACATTGATATTGAGTTTGTTTTCTGTTTTTTATTTCCCAATATAAGCATTTTCCCCCCGAGGTGTGTGGGATGTGTGTGATTTACAGTGCAGGGACTAACAGGGACAGTTGGTGCCTGTCACTGCAGCCATCAACATTTTGGTGTAGCACATTGTGCACAGAAGTACAATGTACACACACGAAAGATTTAAACTATTTCAAAGGCAGTGCTCTGTGTAATCTTTCCCCCTCTCTGATTTCCCTTTGCTCGGGGGTGTTTCAGGTGTTTCAGTGACCCCCTGGCTCAGCTGGGGCACCTCCTTAGCAGCTCCTTGTGGCACAGGCAGCAGCTGAAGCATTCCAGCCTTTCACTCAGACGCTTTGTGAACCTGATGATTGCAAGTTCAATTTTTGCTAATAGAGTTGGCAATTACACAGGCACTGAGGGGAGCCACAGCCAAAGCTGCTGTCCTGACTTTTAGGAGCGTTGAAATTGTTCTTTATTCCAGGTCTAACAGGGCAGTGAGAAATGGCACCCACAGTGGGACTTCCTGGTGATGTACAGGATGGCAAAACCTTTAAGATCCATTTCCTTAGAAAACTTTTAGCAATATTTTAATAATCTTATCTTTATAAAAATCACATTTCCCCCTCTATTTTTTTTTCTCAGTGACCAGCATCAAACCCATGCGAATCTGCAAGTTCTTTTTGCCCTAAAAAAGGGAACTTTAATAGAGCATGTGTATATGATAAGAATTTATTTATTTCTTTATTTACTTATTTATTTATTCCATAATTTCAGCTCAGGATTGGCTGATTCATTTAAACTTCACGTTGCTCCTAGGAGCTATGGTGGAGAAGCTGTTGGGAATAGCAGCCTGGAAAATGCCAACCTTTAATCTGTGCTTCAATCCTCCAAAGCCTCTGCAACCCAAACCAGGTGAGAAAGCAACTCAGGCATGAGATTTTGTTGAGAACTCGAGGTGAGTGCTGTGTTTTCCTGTGCATATCATATCCTAGGTGCCACTAAATTACTGATAATTGAGTGCAGACTGTGGGGAGGATTATTTACAACTTTGTCCTGTCAGAGTGACAAAAAGCAGCCTTGAGGTGCAGCTTGCTCTGCTCAGCTCCACACTTTCAATATTTCCTCAAGGCTATTGCTCCTGTCTGCTGTCACAGACCTACATCAGCATTTCCATGCCATTACCTCCAGCGAGGAGCATTCCCTTAATTCCTGCCTTGTTTAGTCCTGGACTATAAATAAAACTAACGGCTCAGGAAAGCGAGCCTTGCAGAGCCCTGCCCTGGGGGCTACTCAAAAACCTGAAAATTTCATTGGTTTGACAGTCTTTACAGACGAACATCTAATCTATAATAACCATAATGCCAGTTGGAAATCCATAATTAGGGCCCACTCTGAGCTGTGGCACAGCAGATGAGGAATAATGTCGAGCACTCTGCTGGAGGAAGTGCACCCAGAGTGTTTGTCAGGCCATTTTCTCGGTCTGATTCTTATTCTGGCTCTCTCTCTCTCCCCCCACCAACTCCCCAGCCAGTATGATGAGAAAATAAATACAGATATTTATGCCCATTTCTGGGAATGCAGTTGTCTCAGCACATACAGCACCCAGGAGGGCTGTAAGAAATAAATTAGTGATCTATGGTGTGGATGTGCCAGGCTGGATGCTTGTCTGTTTGACTGCTGCTGAGGAGCTAAATATTTCAGATGAGGAAGGTTTATGGTGCTGTGAATGTCACTGATATGTCAAAGGAACAATCAGCCTGTGGAGCTTTTAGGGCTTTATTCTTCACCCTGCTGCAGAGGGGCTGCCAGTGCTGGGGGCTCTGCAGGCCCACAGAACCTCTCCAGAGGTCATGAGCACGACATTTGGGTGATAGGGATTTGTGGAATCCTAGAACGTCAAAATTCACACCAGTGTGGGGAGCAGGTGATGGAGGGGATTGTGCCCCTGTGCTCAGGTGAGATCTCACCTGCAGAGCTGCCCCAGCCCTGTCCCAGCACAGGGAGGAGCTGGAGCTGCTGGAGAGAGCCCAGAGAAGGCTCCAGGATGAGCAGAGGGATGGGAGGAAAGGCTGGCACAGCTGGGATTGTTCACCTGGAGAGGAGAAGCTTCAGGGTAACCTCACTGTGGCCTTCCAGTGCCTGCAGGGGTCAACAAGAAAGATGGAAAAAGACTTTTTACAAGGACAGGACAAGGGGGAATGGCTTCACACTGACAAAATGGGTTTAGATGGGATATTGGGAAGGAATTGTTCCCTGTGAGGGTTGTGAGACCCTGGCACAGGGGCCCCTGGATCCCTGGAATGGTTCAAGGCCAGTTTGGATGGAACTTGGAGCAGCCTGGGATACTGGAAGGTGTCCCTGCCCATGGCAAGGGTGGCACTGGATAAGCTTTAAATTCCCTTCCAAACCCTTGCATGGTTCTGTGAATACCCTGAGCTGGAATGGAGCTGCAGGGATCACAGGGTGGGCTGTGCATCCCCAAGCATCCCATCACGTGCCTGGGATTGTTTCCCAAGCACTCCTTGAGTTCTCCATCTCTCCAAAAGGAGCCAGGCCAGTTTACAGGAGGGGGGAGAGAGCTCCTGGATGTGGTGGCTGGGATGTGCAAATCCCAGCGTTGTGCTGGCTAGAGAAGGGCCTGGAAGCCTCCCCTGGCCACCATCTGCTGCCTTGTTTGTGGAGTTTGATCATCCCTCAGCGAATGAAACTCCCTGATTCATCTCCGGGATCCGAATCTCTTCAGCAGGATTGAGCTCGTTAAAATAAAACCGTGTGAATGTGCAAATTCTCCTCAAAAGAGATTGGGATTCATGAAGCAGCTCAGTACAAAAGTGGGGAAATGAGCTGTGGCTTTTTGTGCTGCCTATTTACAAACACAAGCTCCTTGATAAAAGCTGGGAATATCTCCTGGAGATAAAGCAGTGACTAAAGCAGCCCCGTGATCCTGCTTAGAGGACTTGTGGAAGGCACACAATGTCTGAAGATGATTTTAATGAGTGACACCAATTTCAGGGAGCTGTTAGGAGCCTTTTCTTTCTAGATGGTGGAAGGAATATTTCACTGACAGGTGTTTCAAAGTATTTCCTGTACAATGAGTCAGCTCAATTTGTCCATAATGAATAAAATGAAATTTAGGGATCATTTAGGGCTTATTAATGGCTGTGATATATTAATTATGCAGCAAACTTTAATTGTCTCCTCCTTAAAAAACCAGTTCAATTAGAGTCCTCGGAGTTTTTAATAGTGTGTTGAAATAGTTTTTCAAACAACAAAGCATTAAGTCTCGTTATGGATCCATTTCTCTTTTTATGGGAAATGATTTGACCATAACTGATCCTGACAGGGAATTTAAATAGTCTAAACCCAGCCTGGCAACAAACACAGAATCCTAATGTGTGCAGCTTCCAGCCCATGGAATTGTCCTAAAGTCACTGGGCTTGCACAGGATGTATGTGACAGCACATTCTGGGTTTGTGTGGGATCTGCAGCTGATTTCTGTCTGGAGAAAGTGAAATGTACCCTGTGCTGTTTCTCCTGGCCATTCTCTGAACCTGCACCATGTGTCTGTAAAACAATTGGAAAACATGCAGATTTATTTACTATGCTCAAAGAAATCTGTCCATTAAGCTGCTGATTTATAGTTTTCCCCCTCCCCATCTACATTCAGTTTCACCAGGTACTTTTAGTCCTATAAAGAAAACTGTTTACAAAGTGAGATTTACTTTGGAGCACTGTATTCATGAATAGGAAATAAAGGAACAGTTCTGAAAGGAGCTTTTTTTCCCTGCTGTAACTCTCATTTTGCACTGTGCAGGGAAATGAATCCTTCCAGCAGCCACCTGCAGGATGTATTTCCTGTGGAGGGAATTGATTTGCAGGTTTGTCCCAGTCAATGTTTAAGGAATGACTGGAACAATGTGCACAGCAGAGGCAGAATTCAGGAATCTGCAGTGCAGAATTGCTCAGCCCATTTGGTGTTTGAGGGGGAATCTGGAGCTGAAATCTGTGTTCCCATGGAAGCTGAGCAATCCTGGGAGGGGGCTGAGGGCAGGGTGGGATGCTCAGGCTGGAGCTGGGTCTGGGATGGCCACTGAGCAAGGCAGTCAGGATGTCCTGATGGATCAGGCACGTGAAATGATGGAAAATACAGCTAGAGTGCAAAGAAATCAGCCCACTTCTTTTTGTTCCCTGTAGGACAAGGGCGAATCAATCAGGTTTTACTTGTGGCTTTAATTTTTGGTGTCGTTTTGTTTGGTTTGGTTTTAGCAAAGGGAAAAACGGAGCAAAGCTTCAAACTCCAGGTCTGAGCTGCTGAGGGAAGTCCAGGGATCCCTTTCACTCCAATGAGTGCCCAGCAGGCAGCTCAACAAAATCTATTTCCCACTCCCACACACATAAAATGAGCAGGAGGAGATTTTTCCCTTCTCAATCATAACAGCAAGTTATGTACCTTGGGAAGCTTCCAAGCTGCCCCTGGGTATTTCCTCCCTAAAAAAGTTTTTTCATTCTGGGTCCCAGTGAGAAGGTCCCAGCCCCACTCTCTGCACAGCTCCAGTAAAAGGCTGGAATATCTCAGGAACAGCTTCTCCCTCTTGAGCAGTAGTTGGGTAGAAAGATGAAATATAAATAAAAGGCAGCTGTGGTCTGGGAGCTATCCTGACTTCTAAAAACAACACTTTTAAGAACCTCTCTGGCAGAAATAAATACTATGGCTCTGCAGATGTCTCAGGGGAGAGATGTGTTTTCTTCCTCTCTTTTTTTCTTCCAGGAAAAGGATGACAACTGATATATTTATCTGTAGGAGAGTCTGCTGATTTTATTTGAAGACTACAAGAAATTATTCAAGCTTCAAGCAAACATTTCCTCCGTATTTTTTTTTTTTTTTTTGGAAGAAAATCAGCAAATTGAAAATCTTGCTTGTCTTTCACAGGAAGGATGCTACAAAAAACAAGTACAAGAACAAAGGCTGATGAGGATGAAGACAAGAAGAAAAGCAACTCCTTTTATTTTGATGAGAAATCTCCTAATTTTGGAGATAGATAGTTATTTTAGTTGCAAGTAACTTATACAAGGGGGGGTAATGCAGGGGTAAGCTTTGACATATCAAAATTCGGTAAAAAGCCAAAAAAATAGGATGTTTCAGACCAATTTTTGATAGAAGCCAAGATTTGATGTTAAAAGGAAACACTTAAGCTGCCTCCAATTTGAACCACTTGTCTGTTAACCTGACAGAAATTAGATTTTAGGTAAATTCTTGCTTTCTCAGGTTGGCTTTCCCACTCCCTAGTTAGGAACTGAACCATCTTGTGATGGGCAAAGAGGAAATGGAATTTTCCAGTTCCATCATCTGAATCATCAAAATGAATTAGAATTGAAGGTGATTTTGTTGTACGTGGGGTTAATTCTCTATGGGATATTTGCTGAAGACTGAGCAGTAGTAAAAAGAACGTGGAGTGAAAAGCACTTTTCATATATTTTCAATCTAGAATGCAATTCCAGAGCATTCTCCCTTGATTTCACTCTATAAAGCTGTCAGAAATCACACCCGAATTGGGCCCAGCACTGTAGCTTTTATTATTCTGATATGAAAACAGAATTTGGCCAAAGAGATGCATTTTCCCCAGAAATTGCCATTTTTCGCCTGTTCCCAGCCAGGAGCAGAGGTGTGATCCCCTTCTCCCACCTCCCAGCACAGGGGGGCCCTTGGCAGAAAGTTTCTTCTCTGAGTTTTCAGAGTGCCTGAAAGAGAAATAGATGAACTTGTTCCACTTTTGGCACATTTTTTACTAAAAGCACACGAGGAAGAAACGAGGTTTTGGGTGTTCTTGTAAATATTTTACTAGAAAGTGGCCTCACAAGGGATTCTCTCTTTTGTTGGAGCCAGATTCCTCAGAAATAATGCTTTTAGTAAAAATTGCTTTGGGATCCCATCAACATGTCCTACTTTCCAGCTCTGCAGCAGTGTGAGGTGTTTCTTAGAGTTATGAGCTTTTTTTGGAGACATTTATGGCAATGCAGAAACCTCTAGACCAGTTACTAATTTTTCCATAATTAAAATTTCATTAAAAAAAGATGATTAGAAGCCTTATTATGTAATCTGGATTTCTGGCTGACTTGCTAAACATCTTGTATTTGTAGGAGTAGGCTGTGTCACATCTGATCTGCAGATTGCTCCTCACCTGGTCTGAAACCCTCCAAAATGGGAAAGAAACTTTCTCTTGGATTTAAAAGGTTCTTGGTGTGACCTTGAATTGCTGCAACTGGATTTGTTGCTTGTGTTTGATGGAAAAAGCTGCATGGCTGTGTGTCCCATCCCTGCACCTCCTGTGGAAGCAGAGGCTGTCTCTGATGAGGGAAAGCTTCTTGCCCAGAGAAATTGTGGGTGCTCCATCCCTGGAAGTGTCCAAGGCCAGGCTGGGAGCACCCTGGGATAGGGGAAGGTGTCCCTGCCTGGAATGAGAGGAGTTTTAAAGTTCTTTCCAACCCAAACCACTCCATGGCTTTCCTTCTTGGCTGGCAGGCAAAAGAAACCTTTTATCCTGCAATCTTTCCTCAAGCTCTGCTCCAAGCTGCAGTTCTATATCTCTCTATAACTAGCTGTATGTCTATAACTAAATCAATATTTTAAATAAATATATAAACTGTGCATATATGAACAGTCTCCCCCCACAAATGCTCTGCAAATACAGATGGATCTCTGCAGTTTAAAGCTCAGGAAAACACTGAAGGTGACAGCAAGACCTGACTGCAGCCAAGGGCAGGCTCAGGGAGGTGACAGCCCCTGGATCCATCCCCATGGATCCTCCCCAGCCTGACCTTGAGGGACACACTGCCTTCCTTTTCCTGCCCTTGGGGACTCCACGAGGGCTGTGACCAACAGGAAGCACAGGTTTATCTCAGCTGACAGTTCTACAATTGATTTCACAGCACCCCTGCTTCTGCTGTGGGATCAAACTGAGCCCTGGTGTCCTTGTTTCAAGTGGCATCCAAATATCTCAGCAACAAATGATGTGTTGCACCTGAATTTTTCTCGGGATGGAACTGTTTGCACAAAACAAAGCAGTAATTAACACTATTAATTATCTTCATGAGGCTGGCCCAGTTTCCCAGCACTTACTGCACCTACCTGTGTTCATCTTAGCTGGGAAGAATCCCATCAGAGCAGGAAGTTTGGGCTTTTTAACTGAAGTGGACACTGGTTTTAGGAGAGAAATGGAACATTTCATTTCCCCTAAAAGGTAATAAGGAGGAAAAAAACCCCAAATAAAACATGTTTTTACTCTATTTAGAGTTTCTGAACACTTTTTTGCCTGTAACTGCATTATCCTCCTGGTAGAGCAGTGTTATAAAGGTGAGATAATTTAAGTTACAGAAGCACAAGTCCCTTTGGTTCTCCTGGATTTGAAGGGTGTGTTTAGGTCACTGAGTGCTGGAGCCCTCAAGGAGACTGATGGCATGAATGAGTCTGACTTTATTTCTGTCCCTGAGAAATACTTTGGGAAAAAGACAGGGGAGCAGTGCTGGGAAAATCTGTGTTCTCCCAGGCTGCTGGAAAATAAAGAGACCTTCATTATATTCTCATTACTCCAGCTTTCAGCACAGAAAGACAAAAAATATAAAGGTCACTAGCTTTTACCATCTGTGCTAAAATGAGATGAAGGTAATAGAGAAGTCCAAGATTTATTGCTTAGCAGCTGATTTGAGGCTTCAAGTAAGTGGTGAGACTCTTAATCCTATCTCAACACTTCCTTATTTTGTAAAGGCATGTTCCAGAACCCCCTGAATTTGATGGAAACATCAGAACTTCCTTCGTCAGGCACTGGATCAAACTTCACAGGTTAATTGAAAACGTGAGTCTGGGACACTGGCTCCTGAGTGGGTTTGACCGAAGAAAAAGGATTTTAATTTGTGAAATACATGGGAGTATGAGAGGAAAGTTACATCTGGGGATTGCAGCAGGTGATTTCTGTTTAATAAGGTGAGAGACTTCCCTCGGTCCATTTGGAAACCACTTGACAGGGTCTGTGCAGCTGCTTAATTGGATGCATTAAAGTACCTGACTGGTGCATTCATCAGTGTCCTTGCATCCTCCTGGAGGCTTTCTGCATCCTTTGGAGTTTTGCTTGGCTCTTCCTATTCCTTAGAAAAGCTCCTCTCCAAACCTGCCAGCTGCCATGGTGGGAAGGATGAAGGATACGAGCACAGCCCACCCTGCAGGGCTGAGGTGATCAGGGGCTGCAGATCCCAGGGTCAGCAATTTGGAGATTTGCTGTGAGACACGTCCACTCTGGCTCAGATGGATTTCAAAGGTCGATAGCTCAGCTCCCAGAAAGAAATGAGGTGAAAGAACCCGATTGTGTTGGACACTTTGCAGCTGACTCAGCAAGGCCAAGTGTGCAACCTCTAAATTAAACACTTTGAAGCTGATTTAATCGTCACATGAGCTGTGAATTTTTTAATCAGTGCCTATTTCTATCTGACAAAGGGATGTTATTTTTCTGTAAGGATGACAGCAGTAACACTCTGCTTTTCTGTGCAAGGCCAGGTGTAAACAGTCTCATTTTTATACAGACAATTCCAGCATTTCAGAGCTTCTTCACTAATTTAGTTATAATTATCCAAACCTCACCCTCATCAAACAAAAGAAAAATCGGTCTGGCACTTCTATGTCACTGTGAGTTGCTCAAAATGAGAGATAAATGAGGGATAAAGCCATTAAAATTATGTGGGCAGTGCAATTTTAAAAGCCAAACTCGAGTGGAGTGTGATGGTTGTGTGTGAATATCCCCATTACCAAAGTAAATAAGCCCAGCTGTTGGCAGATCTGAATTTCAGTTCTAAATGGCCTTGGCTTCTCAGCGACCTCTACAGAGAGGGAACAGCTGGATTGTTCACACAAATCCCACATCAGGCCAGTTTTTATTTGAAAATCTTGTGGCCCCAGTCCTGGCTCCAGCACACTGAATTTGAGGTTTTTCCTGCTCTGGCTGTGCTGCAGACGTGGGCACTGGGAGCTGATTTCCTCTTTGAGGCTCTGAACCATCGCTCATTAAAACCACCCTGCTGCCTTTAGGATCAGGGCAGCAGTAAATCTGTATGGGATTCTTTTCTTGCTGCTAACTTCAACAACTCCCAGGCAAAAGTTTTCTCATCTACGGGTGTGTTTAAATGGCTATCTTGTATCTGAAAATAAGTATTAAGCCTTGGTAATGTATTAATTAGCCTTTTTTAAGTTTAATGTACCTTTTAATTAACTGAAGCTAGAAACACACTTCACACATCTAAAATCCTAATCCTTTAAATCATTGCAAGTTTCGTCCTAAATTTAGAGAAATCAATAGATAAAGTCCTGTAGCTTTCCCAAGAGCTAAATGCCTGTAATTACAGCTGGAAGGTGAGATTCCAGAGTGTGGACAAAAAGTTGTCTGCGATGTTTTTCTGGCTGTTTCTCCCCTCAGCACTCAGGGCATCATTTCCTGCCTGGCCAGTAATGAGCAGGACTCCAGGAGCGTTGTGTACTTTTGATTTGATTTTATTTAATGCTCTCTGCAGTGATAACAACCACTGGGGCATCAAACCCAGCCTTTGCCTACTGCTCTCCTGGCTTGTTAAATGCAAGTGCACTCTCAGCTGGAGTGGCTGCAGCAATTTTAGATCTGTGCTCATCATCTCGTTCCCAATATCCGAGTGTGTGAAATTCCCAAAGAAAGCAGCACAGCCCTCCCAGCCACACTGCTCCTGAGAGACTACCAGGTGTCACTGGAACAGCTCAGTGAATAGCATTTCTTCTTATTCATGAATTAGTCTGGCTTTAGCAGGGGGGATTGGTGCACGTGAGCAGAAGGAATCTTGTCCGGGACTGGAGGAATCCTTGGAGATCATCCTGCTGTAGCCATGTAAATAAATGGCTGCAGGCTAAACCTGCTCAGTCATGCAGGCCTTCAGGGAATAGTTTTAGAGCTCTTGTTTCAGTAGAGGATAATTTGATTTTTTTTTTTTTAGTAGTTAATTTCAGGATTGGAGTTCTAATAAATTAAAGGAATGGAGACTTGGAGGAGGAGGAGGGGGGGAAAAAGCCATTCCCTGAGTTAAGCAGGAGATTAATTTGCCCCTGTGAAAAAGTGAAAAGCAAAGTTCTGCTGGATACAGAGAAGGTTTTGGAAAGGGTAGCACATGCAGGGTGGGAGGCCTCCCTCTTTGGATGTTTCAGGATCTGCAGCTGATTTGAGTGCAAAGGTTTAAGTGGGGAAGGAATAAAATGGAATCAGCAGTAACAAAAGCACTGGTGAAGGCACATTGCCAGGGATTTCTCCCTTGAGATGGACTGGTTTGATTTGGGTGCCCAATAAAGGTGCTGGCTCTGGCTGAAGATTGCCCAGGAATATCCCCAAGGATGTTCCTCATCCACCCAGTCCCCTGCTCTCCTGTGCTGTAGGAATTCTGCTCCCTGGGATCTTCACCCTTCCATGTCCAATGGTGAACACGAGGCTGGCTCTGTGACCTTAAAGGTATTTTCCAACTTTAACAATTCCATGGTTCCATTCCATCAGATTTGCTAGACCTGGCCAATTCAAGGGCAGAGATGGACACACTGTGGCCCTTAGGGCTGAACAATTCTCAGTTCCCTAACTGGGAGAAAAAAACCCAAAAATCTAAACCTGTCAACAGAAGTGGAAGCAGAAAATCCAATGTTTTTCTTGGAGTAGGGCAGTGCTTGAGCTCTGCCTCTCTCATTTTTTAAAATTCTTCCTGCAGCCTGATTTTCACAGTGCACCTCACCAAATGTTCCCCTGGTTTTGATGTGGAATGCACTCCTGCTTTGTAGCCTTGAAAGCAATATTTGATGAGAAGAGCCTGTTCCCAAAAGAAATTCATGATCCTGAACAAAACAAGCGAAGCAACTCTGTCAGTGAGTGTGGAGGAAAAATAAAAAGAAATAAGCAGCAAGCAAAGCTGGCAGAAGAAGAAACCTCCTCTTCCAAAGGAAGGTGTGTACACAGAATGCAGATCCGTGAAAATTGTCTTTTTTGTGTGACATTACATTTTTTCCAATGTGCTCCCTTTCTTTTTTTGGAGCAACATTTTCAGCCACTACTTGGGATCTCATCCTTACACAACACTTAGATCCTAACTAGGATCCCCTCTACAGCTTGTCCTGGGTTTTTCATCAAAGGAACCAAAATCAGACAGGTCACTTCTATATTTTTTTCTTGTGGTTTGAGTAATTTCCCTGATTGAAATCCAGCTGAAGTTTCCAGGCATTCAGATGTTCTTGGAATATTTGAAAACTGTGAGTGATCAAATCCTCATCTGATTTAAACCAAATAGTTGGAGTGCAGTGAAGTTACTTGTCAGTTATTCACTTCCAAATTTAAGGTTTCCCCTGAGTTTCCTGTTCTAACCCTGAAAAAACAAATGCAAGTGTGAGCCCAGAGAAGAACCTGTTGTTTGCAGGGCTTTTCTTCCCAGGACTGTGCTGTCCCCAAGGTTTGATGTCATTAATTCAGAGTAAGGAAGTGCTGACCCCCAGCCTGACCCCCCACTTGTACCAACCCATCTCTGTGCATCAGGGAAGCCACATGCAAATGGAATTAGCTGAGCTGGATGCTTGATTGGATTAGGTGGTGTCAAAACATTAATCATGGCAATCATGGATCTTTTCAAATTAAAAAAAAAAAAGGAAAAATACATTTGTGTGTCTTTCAGTATGAAAAAAACCCCACTATTCTGGCACTGTTTTACTCTAATTTCCTCTTTGAATCTGAAGGGCAAGAAATCTCTGTAGACAACCTCATTTCCTCCATTTTCCACCTTAATACCTGTTCTGGATAAATCTGGGGAAAGTAATTGGGGATTCAGTGCTTGCCTAAACTGACAGAAATGTTTTAAGAGGTACTTTCTCTAAAAACTCCAGCTTTAATTCTTTCTCTGCCGGGAACTTTGCTATTCATTAAGCAGCAAGGTCAGATTGTAGGAAGAAAACAATGAGCTGCTTTCCTACCTCAGAGGCAGCTTTTGCTCAGGAGATGCTGCTCTCTGCAGTATCTGCTTGAGTGTTTGTCATCTCATTTCTCCTGGAAAATATTTTGTTACTCGAAAATGGGCTTTATTCAAAGCAATTTACATATCTTACTGCAATAGTTACTATATTGGCTCATTCTCAAGTTTAAGTCAATCTGCAAAATATCCTCTTGTAGAATAATTTGCATGTGTAATTTGCCAGACCAAATCCTGCAGAGATTTGAGTCACGCTGAATTCAGGAGGACTATTCAGGTTTACATATGCTTTTAAAAAGTAAATCCTTAGTGCAGAAATGTTTACAAGGTCAAAGCCTGTTTGTTTTTTTCCCAGTACCACGTAAACTTCCAAGCAAATAAAATCTCCCCCTGCAAGAACATATTTGCAGAATAACGTGATAATGGGTAATGTCAAATATGTGTTCATTAATTCAGAGCCGTTTTAGCATCAGTGCCATGGATGTGAGAGCCATGGAATCATGGAATGGTTTGGCAGGGACACCTCCCACTATCCCAGGTTGCTCCAAGCCCCAGTGTCCAACCTGGCCTTGGACACTGCCAGACATGGGGAGCTCATATGAAGCAAAGCAAGCTGAGGAGAGTTAATTAATTAAGCCAAAGACTCAAAGAATAGAACTTTGAAGTACTTTTGTTCCTTTTCCCAGAGCTGCATTTTATCTCTTCTGTCTGTATTTTCCCTGATCATTTTTTACAGCTCTCCTGTGCTATTGCCTTAACGACTTTAGGACCTCAATTACAGGCAGAGTAGATGCTTGATGCTTTCTAAGTGGTGAAAAATTATCCTTGCTCTGAGAAACTCTAACTCTGAGTCAGATAATTAAAATAATCCGATGGCACAGGGAAATGAAAGCAGCAGTTCCCAGCCCCAGGTGTGTAACTGAGGTGGCAGAGCTGCAGGGTGGGAGCACAGGGGGGGCTTGGCTGAGCTCTGTGGGGTCCCAGGGTTGTTCTGGAGGTGACAGAAAGATGTCACCTGCATCTGCCACTGCTGCAGAGCACTGGGACCTTCCCTCCTGACTGCCTGATGCTCACACGGAACATTTTCCTCTGTATCAGTTCAACTTAATTTCAAACCTGAGGAGTTGCAGGCAGAGGCCAATTTTTAAAAACTGATCTGCTGTAGTGATGGCCTTTCGTGCCTGGCAGGAATGGAAAGCCATTGTCACACACCTGCCCCAGAGCAGCTGTGCAGGACTGACGTGCAAATGGGACACAGCTTTGCTTGACCCTGGGGCTTAGGCCTGATTATTTCTGTCCTCAGGGCTCAAAATTAAACCTTTTTGCTCTCGAAGAAAGAAAACTCCCACCCTCCCACAACTTCTTTTCCGAGGAGATGGCAATATATTGAACTTTAAACCAGCACCACCTTTATGCACAGAAAAGCTTTTTTGCTCAATTTCAGAAGTTTCTAACCCAATATTTATGGCATTCTCTTCCTTTAAAGCTTGAGCGGGCTCAGATTTAAAACAGGCAGAGTGACAATGAACGTTTGCAAGAAGGCCACAAATAATGTTTTTGCACAGACCTGGCACTCACAGGCTGGGTCATCCATCACTGAGTCACAGCGAGCTTGTCGTGCCTCCTGTGAGTGACAACAGCCTTATCTCCAACCCATCCAGAGTAAAAGCTTTCTAGATGTTCTATCATATATTTCCAGTGCTTTTAATGTCACAATATTTCTCTGGTTCAGATTAGATTGCTTTTAGCCTAAAGCTGTTTTGTTCACGTTCAGCTGGTGATGGAGTGAGGGATGGGTTTGCATTTGCAGGGTAAAGGCTGGGCTGAGCCCCAGCCCTGTGCTGACTCAGGGGGATTTCACAGGCTGCTTCTGCCTTTTCCTCCGTGGGGAGGAAGGAAAAGGGCACAGGACAGAGCAGCTCCTGGTGGGAGCCACGCAGGACAAGATTATCACCAGCCCTGTGTAATGTATCAGGTATAAATGCAGAGCTCTGAACTCCGTTGCAAGAGGTTGCAAGGTAAACAAAAATGTCAGGTAAATTGAGACAGAAATGAGCATTTCTTAAGGTCTTGTAATCCCATTAAACTGAAACCTTGCTCCCTCCATTAATTTCTTCCAAAGGCAGCCCTGACAGCCCAGTGTTTGCTGCTTGCCTGTTGTGGCCCTTGATGCATTAATCAATTTTTTTTTCATGTTAAGCTTATCTGTGTCCTTATTTTAGTCTATATTTTTCAAGGCAAACCTGCTTTAACACCGACCAGTGGAGAGGTGTGACACTTTTCCAGGCAGTTGTGCACCTTAATCCTTTCCAAGGCTTTTGGGAACAGTTCATGTGTCAGTGATGGGGATTCAGTGCTGCAAGAGCAGCCAGAGACAGCCATTAACAGAGGAAAGTTAAATATTTTAAGTGGAGTTTGGTATTCCCAGTGCCTAAATCTGGGTTACTTTTGCTTAAGCTTTAGGAGAAGGCAGAGCTGTGTGTGGGACTCAGCTCCTTCCCACAAGACCACTGAGATCCTGATTGATCTCGGCAGAAACTTTGGAAAACTTGATTGAATTAAAAATATATTTATCTCGGAAATGTAATGTGCTTGGGCACTGATCCAAAGTCCATTAAAGCAAATGGGAAGAGTCCCATTGGTTTTATTCCTTTTCAGCTGATGCCTTCAGACAGTGCAGGTGATAAACAGCAGGATGGATTTGGGGCAGGATTCTCCCAAGAGCTGCTGAGATGCTTTTAAAATCCCCTTTTCAGCTCCCTGAAGTGATTGACGTTTATACTCTGGGTTAAGGCATTACAGAGATCCTATTTCTTTGTATCCTGCTTGTCCAGCAATAAATAAGATCCCCATGAAAGAAAATAAATATGTTGTGGCAGTTCTTTGAATGGAAGAAAAGGGAGTATGGGTGTTGGTGATCCTTTTGAAGTGGAATTCTAAGTCAATATCTGAATGCCTTTCAAAAGGAAAGTTTCACTTGGCCTTCCAAGGATCAGCAAAAAAAAAAAAAAAATTCTTATTCTTTAAATTTTCGACAGAATTTTAGTCATCTTGACTTAGAAATTTTGAAGGGGGGCACTACACAATCGAAAGTCTAGGTTTGTATTTGCCATGAGAGCCACTCTCTACTTGCTACAGAGTGTTTCTCAATAATTGAAATTTTGTAAGGGCTTGGTTTTGTGTGTAAGACTGATACAACATTTGTGGATGTAACATTTGCTGCTCAGATCGGGGAAATGAGACAATCAATGAACTTTTTTCTCAGGAGGAAAGGAACTCTCTTATTGTGTCCATGAGTGGGGCATTTAAAGGAATGTGTTCCTTAAGCCAAATAATACTGATAAGAAAAAGCTTTAAACATGAATTTGAACTTTCCTTGACATGGATTTTTGTGGGATTAGATCTGGCACCCATTCAGATACAGGAGTTTTCATCAGAAGGCTGATTTACACCCAGCCCTGCTCTGGGTCAGAGATAACTCCCAAAAAGACGTAGGCAACTTCCATGAGCAAAGACATGGAGCAATAAAACTTCAGAAAAGTCAGTAGTTTTATCTAATTTTCTCAGGCAAGAGCATTACTTTGAAGATAAATCACTTCCCTGGTTCCAATAATTTAATTGGTTTCAATCATCTGCCAGGGGAAAAGTGCAATAAACAGTGTGACAATGCCAGTGTGTGACAGCAGAGCTCTGCTGTTGCTGGTACTGGGGTGTCCCTGTGGACACTGGCTCTGTCCCTGTGCTGCCAGGGCTGGGGCTGGATCTCCATGGGGCTCTTCATCCCCCTTGGTGCTGCTCCAGTGCTCCAAATGGGGCAGTGGGGACAAAGGACAAGCACCTAAAGCAGCTGTGAGATGATGGTGAGTATCTCCTGTCCTGCTGCTGGCTGCTCTCTGGGAAGGATTTCCTGCTACTGCCACAAATTGCAAGCAGATTATTATTTTAAAGTGTTTTTCACATGGTAACAACTACAAATCAATGTAGGAAATAACTCAAGAAAAGGGGTTTGGCTCTTCCTGCAGGCCAGCAGTGATGGGAGGAGAGGAAACGACCTGGAGCAGCAGAGGAGGGTCAGGAGGAACATCAGGAGGAATTTCTTCATGGGAAGGGCAGTCAGGCATTGGAAGGCATGAGTTCAGCTCCAGCTTGCACAGGGATGTGGAGCTCCCCTGAGCATCCCAAATGTCCCAAACCAGCCTGGTCCCCATGGGCTGTGTTCTGTGGCCAGGCATGAGCAGGCAGGGGAGGGTGTGAGCCCTGGGCTGCTGTGTGTACAAACTGCACCCATGAGCTCCTCACTAACATTCCTGGGAGGATTTGCTCCTACCACAAGAGATTTCTGGTGTCAGATTTTGGTCCCATGTCAGAAATTTGCTCTTGCTCCATTTTCTTCTCAGCCTTCCCTAAAAGGTGTTATCCACTGACTTATCTCAGCCAAGTAAGGCAGACAGTGAAAGATTAAAAAATGACTTCAAAAGGCAATCCTGCAGTTTTTGATAATACTTTTTCAATGTGTGCAACCTGTATGGAACAGATGAATTCATGTTTTAAAAGCAGGATTATTTCCATCTCAAAAGGGAATCTTAGAAAGGCAATAAATCTGTTTTAATTGGTTTTATCATTCAAATACACTCTTAACAGGTCAGGTACAGTCACTGATTTGCACTTGGAATAAAAAGTATTCAGCACATTGAATGCTGGTTTGAACCACTGTTTCCTACACAGCTCCTTCTAAACTTGCAAAAAAAATTAACTTACCAAGGGACCACTTGGCTCTTCTCAAGTATTGATTGTGCAAAGGTTTATGATGCAAGTCTGGTCACTCTGGCAATTTGTTTAAAGCTGTTACAATTTGTTTCCCCCATCATAAGAGATATTTGAATAAACAAGTTGCAGGAAGCAGCAGGGCTGTGAGTGCTGCCAGGTGTCCCTGGCACTGAGGGCTCTCCTCAGGTTGGTACAAGATGGTCTGAGCAGAGCACTCTCTGCAGGGAGCCAAAAACACTGAATGGATTCAGCCTGGAAAGGTTGTAAAAAGGACTCTCAGAAGAATGGAGTAAGATGAGCAGGCAGCTGAAGAGAGGGGGGAAAATAAGCTTTAACAAACTGAACTGATGGAGTGGCATAAAGCAGCTTAGCTGAAATGCTGGTGACATCAGTGGGAGTGCTCTGGAACTGCAGTTGGCTCAGGCTTCACAAAGAAAAAATCAGAATGAAATAGCTGAAGATTTCAAAATAGGAATGTTCTCAGTAAAATCAGCCAAACGTGCAAGTGATTTAAAAACCCCACTTGTGTCTCCAGCATGCTGCCCATACTGATCCTGCCCCTCTGCTCAGGTGAGACCTCACCTGCAGAGCTGCCCCCAGCTCTGGCTCCCAGCACTGGGAAGAGGCACCAGGATGATCAGAGGGATGAGCAGCTCTGCTTTAATGCTGGGAGGATTGAGATTGTTCAGCCTGGAGAGGAGAAATCTTTGAGGTGACTTCATCACAGCCTCTCAGTACCTGGAAGGAGCTGAGATGGAAAAGGACAAGGGCCTGGAGTGATAGGACCAGGGGGAATGGCTTCCCACTGACAGAGAGCAGGTTTAGATGGGATGTTAGGGAAAAATTCCTCCCTGTGAGGGTGGGCAGGCCCTGGATCCCTGGCAGTGCCCAAGGCCAGGCTGGATGGGGCTTGGAGCAGCCTGGGACAGTGGAAGGTGTCCCCATGGCAGGGGTAGAGCTGTATTATCTTTAATGCCCCAATCCAAACCATTCTGGGATTCCGGGAACATTTCAGCTTCTGACATCAATTTATTAGAGAACCACAAGATCTCACTGGCACACCATCCTTAAATTGCTTTTTTTCCATATGTTGCTTTTGGAATTACTTTCATTGGGTATTACCCTTTGAAGAAACTCATAAGGTTAACAGACAGATTTGCCATGCTTATGCTGAGCTGTGTTTTAATTTTTTTGAGTGGTCCCTGAGCCTGTTTGTGATGGTGAGTGCATGGTAGGGGCGGGGGGAATTTGGTCATAAATCACTGCACGAGTCTGAGCTGCAGGAGGATGGATTAGGTCTTAATTCTGAAGGGGTGGCTTCGTTTTATTTCTCCCTCTACTCCTGCAGGGTGGACAGCAGCCTCAGCAGCCTTCAGGCTGTGTTTATGGGAGGGCTCTGAGTTGGGGGAAAGCATTTGAACATCACCGGGTCTGTCTTTCTGGCTGGGTCACATCTGGGGGAATTTCATTTGGGGGCTGCTGGGACTCAGGCAGAGAGAAAAAACAAGGGGAAAGGGCAAAAAAGAGTGGTGTTCTCTCATGTTCTTTTCACACACTCTTGTCTTTCATTCTGTTCTCCGTCCCCCTGCTGGGGTTTGCCACGGAATGACAAGGCAGCCTCAGTGGTGTGAACCTGACAGGAATGCTGCCAGTTCTCACAGACATCTAATTTCCTTGCCCATCACCTTCCCAAGGCTTGCTCGAACGGGCTGTTTGGGACGGGAGAGCGTTATTGATCCCTCTCAACTTCGTGTTTCATTAAAACAGAGCTCTGGGCACAGAGGCAGCCCTCAGCTCAGCCCTGCTCGGCACAGCCGCCGTGCCAGCAGCTCCAGGGGACTCCGGGTGTGCTTTGGGGATGGATAACGAGCCCATCGCTTCATGTTCCTCACATGCAGCTCATGATACCACCAGTGGTTTTTGGGGAGGTGAGGAATTCTCCCTGCTCCAGCCGCTCTTGTCTGACACATCATTAAAAAAAAAACCCAAAAACTTTACATTTACTCTTGCCAATGTCCTCCACCTTCAAGGAGGATGCATCGGGAAGGGATGGTATTTCCATAGCAACAAGGGATTTTTTTTCAGAAAACTGGTGAATTTCCAAGGCACAAAAGCTTGTTCAGAGCCCAGAAGTACCTGGATGGAAAACAAAACAGATGGTAAATCCTCTACATTTTTTATTTTTTTCAGAATAATTTTTTTTTTTTTTTTGCCAGTCATTCTCCACTTTCCCCCACGTCCTAAATGTTTGCTTTGCAATGAATTTCTGATCCATGACGGATTCAAGGCACTGCCCAGTGGAACTGGAAGTCAGCAGCACCATGGTTTGTTCACACAAACAGCTGATGTGGAAGGAACAGGAACTCCAAGCTGCTCCAAAAACATCAGAGATTTTCTTTACATTTAAAGACATTTCTTGCCATGCAGAATGATGTTTTATAAAGCTGGGGGAATTGGGACTTTGGGAATTCACCAAGCAGAAAGTCCCTGTGTTGGAAAAGTGCTCGAAGGATGGACCTGGCCATGCTGCAACCTCAATTCTTTTTCCTGAGATGCTGCATTTTTCCCAGAGAACAAGAACTGGTATTTTCATATAAATGGGGGTTCTCCACATTTATCAGATATTAATTACAGCCTTCATCATTATCAATGGGCAAACCTTTTTGCCTCTATTTGAGCCATTTTTCTCACAATCATGGGAATTATCAGATTTTGCAGCAGTCCCAAAAAGAGGAGGAGCTCAGCTTGGCCCAAACACTTCAGCTGTGGAAGTGGCAGGACAAAGGAATTACAGTCCAGCTGAGCCTGGCTTAATGAAGTTCAGGAGGAAGAAGAGAAAAAAAAAATCTTAAGTAATATATATTTTTCAATTTTACTTCTTTCCAATATCTTTTGTTGTTTGTCAGTGTATAAATACAAGACTTGACAAAGAAGTTGCAAGGATGTCCATGGTTGTTTCTCATAATTTAATTAAAAATAAAGAATGGAAAGGAATTCCAATTCCAGGACACCCAGGACTGCTGGGCCCTGACAGTTGTCTCCGTTCTTGTGTTACACCTTGGAAATGTAAATTTTGCCTTTAAGTTCATTTCTGTTTTAGTTTTCTGGTCCTTAATCTGCTTTTCAACTTGTTTTAAAGCTGAACAATGATTTATTACATCCATCAAGGATGCTAGGAGGGAATTGGAGGTAATTTAACTTTATTTTTATGATAGAGTTTGCCAGTATCAAATTCTCATTTGTAACCAGCACATTTTCAGTTGTGAACCCCTCTTCTTGAACATCTCCACTGTCACTTAGATGTCCATTATTTTATGTTTTCCATTTGCCAAAGGGGTGATGAGAGGAGACAGAAAATTCCCCACACCTTTCCACACTACCATTATTGACAACATGTCTTTAATGAAAAAAGATCTGCTGTTTTCTGATGTGAAAACTGAGCTATTTCTTGAATTATGGGTTTGAATAAATGGCAGATCATTTGTAGCATATGGGAAAAGGAAAAGAAAGAAAAGAAAAGAGAAAAGAAAATTTCCTGCTTTTACTGATTACATAATTGCTGTTTTTATTAGTGTCTTCAGAAATGTATTATGGAAATTCATCCATAATGCCTTTGGGTAAGGCAAAGCATTTAGAGAACTCTGTGCTAGTTGGACTGTAATATCCATGATGTGTTTAGATTTTTCTTGTTCAAATAAATAGTAAGTGTAGGTAAGGTCAGCTTAATTGATAAGAAAAATGGAATTGTTAATGTTCTGTGACATTACCTATCACTGTGGTATTTTCTAATGCCAAGGCCATTTAGCAACTGATGAAAACCCAAAGGTCACAGTAATGATTAGCATTAAATAAATTCCCCTTTCCTTTGCATATGTAGGCCCCATGTTGTTTTGGGAATGCTGAAAAAGATCACTGGGTTTAAGATATATACAGCTTATAAAGTCTAATTTCTGAAATTAAAATACCATTATTAATAGTTAAGTCCAATTTTTATTCATTAAGTGGTAAAAAAATATGAGAAACTTAAATGTCAGAATAAGAATTCTGTTTCTGTAGCAGCTTGGTTTTGCCCATGCAATAATTGTCTGCTCCTCTTATTGCAGCTCTCACAGAGATGCATTTGAAATCCATATTGATTAATTCATGCATGCTGTGACTTGGTATCTAATTCTTTCCTTTGTCAGCTTGCTGGAACTGGAAGAAAATATCTGATCTTATTCCTTTGCTGGAATGGTTTTTACATGAATTTTTAACAGCAAGACCTTCACTTGTATTTATTTGCAGGACCAATGTTTTAGTCTCTAACTCTGGCATGCCAGCAGAGATGATTAATTTCTATTGCTTCTTGGGACAAAAAAAAAGGACTCCAGTGAAGCTCTTCTAAATTGGAGGCATTTCCCCCCCCAACTTCTCATTTTTTGTTCTTAATCCAGCAGCTGGTTTTATTTGCTTGGGTGTTTTTTGTTGATTTTTTCTGTAGTCACGAAGTGAATCCTTTCCTTCATTATTTGCAGGGTTGTCAGCAACTTCCTGACGGATATTTCTGCCTGTGCCTGGTAATGACCCAACAACCAGGCTACAACATCTGCACTATGAAGGTGTTTTTGTTCAAACGTTGACCATGTGCTAATTTCTCCCTAAACTTCTGATGGAGCCACGAGCAAGGGATGTAATTTAAACACCCCTTATGTAGCTGTGAGACAAGGAGTAGATTTCGTGGGGGATTTTACATGGAAACAGGGCTCACCCGTGGGGTACCAGTGTTTACAATGATTACATTCAATTATGGCATCCTGTCAGGAGTTTTCTGTGAAAAGCACAGCAGGAATTCCATCTGGGAAAGAGCTCAGGCATCTCCAGCAGAGTTCAGACAGAACTGAGATACTTTAAGGCCAAAATCACAATGTAAAATCATAGGAACCCAGCTCTGCTGGGAGATCAAAAATGTTGGAGATCTCTTCCATTAAGATGATCCAGGGATAAAGTTTCCCCCTTTTTTTGGAGGGATATAGGGCAGACTATGTGGGAGGTGGATATATTGACACTTGTAGTTCTTAAAATGAAATCAAGGAAGGAATTCTTGCATAGAATGAAAGAATTTGCAGTCATTGCTTCAGATGAGCTTCCTGAGATATTTTCCTCTCCCATCCATTGTCACTGCCTTTAAATGGCTTATCCAGAGCTGCAGGTTCCACTCAAGGAGCTCTGTGCCTACATGAAATGAGATTTTTGTTATTAAATTCATGGAGGAGAAAAAGCTTTTCAAAGTTTACACTTTGCAAACTTGTACAGAATTGATAAAAGTCATTCATTTCTCCAGACATTTGGAATTCTGACGGCCTGCAGCAAGAAATTCAAGAATTTCACAGAATCTCAGAATGGCTTGGAAGGGATATTAAAAACCATCTCATTCCAACCCTGCCGTGGCAGGGACACCTCCCACTGTCCCAGGCTGCTCCAAGCCCCAATGTCCAGCCTGGCTTTGGACACTTCCAGGGATCCAGGGGCAGCCACAGTTTCCCTGTGCCAGCTCTCCCCACCCTCACAGGGAACAATTTCTCCCTTAACATCCCCTCTCACCTTCCCTTCTTTATCACAGAACTTGCCAAGATGTTTTATAATGGAAAGTTTCCCAGCAACTTAAACCAAAAAATGAGGAGTCCTTTTTTTAACACCATAAAGATTTGGAGGATGCACAAAAGAATTTTGCTCCCACCCCTTTTCTGTCCCACCTGCATCCCCAGTAAGGTTTTCCTGCTGATCACAGTTATTCAGCAAATCACAAATGACAGCAATGCCACTTCTAGGGGCTGATATCCCTGCCAGCCCAGAAAAGCAGGATCTGAGCTTTTGATTTGTCATGTTTCAAGAAGCCACTGCAGTGGTTTAGCTACAAAAAGGAATTTAATACAAGCAGACCAAACCATCCTTATCATATTTCGTACACATTCTACTAAAACTGCAAACTTTTGCAAGACAGAATTATTTTAATGATTATATTAAAAAGCTCTTTTTGGGGGACGTATCTCTCTCTCTTTCCTACAGATGTGCTAAATAAGCAACATTTCCTCATATTTGTAAGCAATTCCAGTGAAAATTCTTTAAAAGATGATCTGTTGGCATTCTGGCTGTAAAACTGGCTGTGCTCTGCATCCTTTTTTGTGTCTTGCCCTCTTTAGTAGATGTGGAATCATTGAACTATTTCTACAGGGCTATGGGAAATGATTTGGTATTGCTGCTCAGGCTAATCATTATTCACATATAAACTGCCCATTTACTGTTTCTCATATCCAATTTTTGAAGAAAATATTGATGATGACACCCGAAATAACTTGGCAAGGCTTTGAAGAAGCCCTGCAAATCTATTACAGAGATGAATTGCAAAAGCGAGGTGCAGTCACTAACCATGCCAAGTGAATGCCAATAGATAAAGTTCAGTTGGGGATTTCTCAGTTTCAATCTTTCTAGGAAGTTTGTGCGTGGTATTTTAAACAAATCCCTGATTCTTGGTTTTTCTCACTGTGGAATGGGAAGAAACTGAGGTCCTAGAGTTGTGAAAATGGAAGGAGAAGGTTACCAGACTCTTCAAACTACACAATTCTCTGTTGTATTTAGGTAAAAGCTGCCCTAATCCTGCCGGGAGTTGTCTGAGAACTGAATTAAGAGCGAATCACGGAAAGGTCTTGCAGTGGCTGTGTGAAAAGCAGCACTGAGGAATTCGGGATATCAGGAAAGAACAGCAGGGCTGTGAGCCTGGGCAGCAGCAGAAGGGATGCAAGGGGAGTCCAGGCTCACATCTGCATAACCCTGGGCATTTCAAATGTGTCATCGTGGATCAGGCCAGGAGAAGCAAAGCAAATTCAGCCCAGCCTCCCATAAAAACCCAGCTGCCAGTCGCTGCACGCCCAGGAAAAATCCTTCTCTTTGAGTTCAGTGCTGCCATGCTGACTTCAGCTTGGTGGGGACACCTGACAAGCACACCTGGAAAAAGGCAGTGCTGGAAAAAATCCAGGCTCCTCTGAGAGCTGGGCATAAAACACCATTTCAGTCAAGATGGGGAAGCCTTTGAGCCAAAGGGAAGGATGGTCGTGGGCAGAGGTGGAAATTCCAGCGCTGAAGTGTGGAAAGAGTGTTTGTAACCTGCCTCACCCTGTGATCAGCCAGGAACTCCCCTGTGCTCCACCACAATACCTGAACACAAACGATGTTATGGTATCTCTTTCCTACTCTTCCGGAGGGGCAAAAAAAATAAAAAGCCGTTTCTTTTTTAAAAACCTGAGAATGCCTCCATGCATTAACGCTCTTCTGTACGAAAAGCAAAGACTGTCTAAAGATGCAGAAAAACAAAGGATTAGACAAAGGTAAACGGTTGTGATGCCTTTGGCTATGAAACAGCAGCTAAATGGTTACATTTGTATAATTTCTTAAGCCATTTTACCACATCTATAACTTAATTTGCCTTGTACAGACACAGCAAAAGCTTCTGTTTTCCTTCTCCTGATACTTTCTTTTATTTTCTTAGGGCTTTGCCATTAAAGCTGCTTTAATCTTTGTAGATAAATCTTCAGGTTTTAATTTTTTTTTCTCTCTCTGAAGACTTCAGTTGTCTTAATTCTTTACATTTCATCGTGTTTAAATATTTTATACAATTTGAAGCCCTATTTATAAATGGATATCATTAAGATTAGGCTCTAACAAGTGCTAATCTTTTCCTCCAACCGGCGAGATAAAGCCTGTCTTAAACCTGAATGGCTTAAAACAAGTTCATTTTTTTTATCCTCATAAAGTGAACAAATAAAACACTACCCAGTAGCTGTATTCACTGGAAGCACTGGAGATAATCCTCCCATTTATTACTGCTTTTCCTTGTAAAAGTGCTTTTCCTTGGAAGTGCCAGCCTGCTTTGTGTTCAGATGTGCAGGCTGCAGGTCACAGAGCCTGAAGCGTGCCAATGAAACCTGAAAACCACCCGGCCACACAAAAAACTTCCAACTTGGCTCCAGTTTTGATACTTTTGGTGGAGTTTTGGGTCAAGCAGGGCCAATAAAGGCACTGTGTGTTTTTAGCTCAAGGCACAGATTAATGGCCTGGTGTGCACTGCACACCTCGAGGTGAACATCATCTCTTTTCATCAGGGGAACTCTGATGCTTGGAGGTGTTGAGTTCATTTCTGCCTGTGCTTGGCTGAGCCCAAGGTTTGTGATCAAACCAAGAGCTTTGGCTGAGCAAGGAAATCTTTTTTTTATATAAATAATGCTAAAAAAATTACTGAACAATTTCATGTGTTGTTCTGGGAAGTGTGAAGGAAAATTCTGGCAGTAAATCAAACCCTGCTTGGGTTTTCTCCACAATGGACTTAACTAGCCCTCTGCTATCAAGCAAAAAGGATTAAGCTGTCCAGGGTTTCCTCTGAATTTAAATAGTTTTAATATTCCAGACCATCTTAAATGGGATCTGTGATGGGACTAAAGGTAAAACACCTCCATGTGATTGGTAGCTGTCATTCCACGTGTGCCTCTGCAGCCAAAAACAGGGGAGGAAAAAGGAAAACAAGGTTCTTGCTGTATGGACAAAATGGAGCAAATAATTCACAACTAATAAGTAACACAGTCTCCTCCTGAGGACTGAAAATACCCTGCTTTTATTGAAAGTGTATTTATTGAAAGTCATCAGGCAAGTAAAATGATGTTAGTTCTATTTCTTGACTGGTCATAAGAACAAGAAGTTCCAGAGCAAATTTGAAGTTCATTTCCTGCAGATTCTGGTTTATGAGATTTTAAAACTGGCCTTTGGTAAATGGTCATGAAAGTGGAATTTGAACTGCATGAAAGTTTGTGGAAAGTGATCCAAGGCAGCTTGTGGGAAAATTAAATTGTATTTCCTGATCATTCTTCATTCCCAGTATTTATGTAACTCATAGCCCTGCAAGCTCAGAAATTTTGATCTGGAAGCTCATCTAAAGCCTGAAACAAATGTAAGGGATTGCAAATCAAAGCAGGAATGTGGGTTGGTACAAGCCCCTAAAAGTCACCCTTGGTCAGTCCCTCGGTTCCTCACTCACCTCTGTGCTCAGGAGCTCTTTCTAACAGTGCCTGTAAATACAGAGCTTTAAAAACAGTGACAAATATTTTAATATGGATGAAAAGCCCCACAAAGTTAATAAATCTGGTTCATTTTTTGTCAGGAGCAGTATGAGAACAAAGGAAGAGAATGGCAACAGGAACACAGAAGGTTTATAACTTACAGTACAACTCCACCAGATGGATCTGAGTTGAATTTCAGTTCTTATTTTCCCTAAAAACTTTACATTTACTTCCAATAAAATTGATTCTAGGAGAAATCAGGCAAGCACTGACTTCTTTGTGTAATCTACATTTGTGAAAGCTGATTGCAAAAATAGGGAATTATGTTTATGAAAATCAGATCTTGGTAAATGAAACAAAAAAATACAACTGAGCATTGGTAGAGACACATAAAATGGCTGAAAGTTAAATAATCTAATTATAAATATGATGATGTAAAGAATGCCAGCATCAAATCCTGCATTACTTCATCTCCCATGCATGGAAATCTAAGGGGACAACCTCAACAAAAAAGGCTCTTGATGCACTTCCAGCTGAAGTACTTGATCCAAAGCTCATAAAGTCAGTATGAATCATTTAAGTTTTGGATGCTGAGTGCCAGTTTTTCTGCAGAAAATTATCTTACATCTAAAATCACATTTTTCCTAGCAGAAACTTTATTATTAAAATTAGTCTTGAGTATTGTAACATAATTTATGTAGAATAGTGTATTGCCTCTATTTTCTTTGAAAATAACAGGTATCCCATGTACAATGGGATGCCTTTCAGTAAGGCATTATTATAGAATATTAAAAACTGTATTCATCTGGCTACTAAGAACATGATTTTCCTACAGGGAAGAACATGTTGTAATGCTACAAAACAATACTCCAGGTAAGGTCTAGAATACAGAATATTTTCAGGTTGATTACACATTATGCAAACTACTTGAGTTCCTTCTCAAGATCAAAAAATCCATAAATCCATATGTGTTTCCACAGGCTCTCCACTCAAATTGCCTGTCAGGGTAAAAAAAAAAAAAAATCTTGAAAACTGTGCTGTAACCAGGATGATGAAGGAAAATTACTGCCAGACAGATTATATAGTGAAGAAAAACTGTGTAAGTTATTGTGTGCCTCCTAGCCTGAATACATATGGGACAAATGCAAATTTGCCAAATGAAATACAGCTTAGAGTGCATAAATTTGAAACAGATAATACTTTATCCTTATTAAATCCTGGCTTGGATCATGGAGTGCTTTTTCCTGAAACTCCAGCTTTCCTGTGGAGGCTGTTTATCCCCTCCAGGAGCATCAATTATAAATAATGGTCAAGCCACCAACATTGGAAGGACAAGACTCGAAGCAAATAAACTGCAAGAATATAGCTGATAAAAACTTGAATATTGCCATGCACTGCAGCTCTCCTTTGAGGGGGTGGCATGGTAATTATCATTTATTGGCAGAAAGATAAATAAATACCTGATCTGAATGAGCCAAGGTGTGATGCATGGACCTACAACTGCACAAATCTACGAGGTGGGCATAAATAGAGCTTTGTGAAAAATTAAACATCATAAGGATGTTTAGCTCTCTGGGTCCTGAGCACTAACTACAGGTCAGGTGGATTATGGGATAACTTGTAAAAAAAGCCATTGGAAGCTCAGCGAGTTTGATTTAGATTTTAGCTACTTAAAGCTCGGCACTAAATGAGCAGAAGAGCAGATTGCTTCCTCCGGAGTGGTGAATAAATAATACACTAAAGTGAAACCATAGAAAACCTGGATTCAAAGACAGAGGGATGTTGTGAGAAGTTTGGGAATCAAGGTTGGAATGAGATGGGAGGGAGCTCATTAAAAGGAGGGAGAGGGATTTTTTAGAAGGGCCTGGAGTGACAGGACAAGGGGCAATGGTTTTAAAGCCATGGAAGACAGGTTTAGATTAGGAAGGAATTGTTCCCCCGAGGGCGGGCAGGCCCTGGCCCAGCCTGCCCACAGAAGCTGTGGCTGCCCCACCCCTGGCACTGCCCAAGGCCAGGCCGGACGGGGCTGCATCAACAAGTGGAAGGTGTCCCTGCCATGGCAGGGCTGGCACTGGACGATCTTTAATGTCCCTCCCAAGCCAGAATATTCCGCGGTTCTGTGATAAATGAAGCTCTGCCCTCAGCCGAGCTCCGCGCCCCCCGCACGGAATCGTCTCTCCCCTCGTGTCCCCCCGCGCCCAATGGTCTCTCCCGCGCTGCCATGGCAACGGCGCCACGCTCAGGGACCGAGGGGCGGCGGCGCCGGGACCGGGGCCGGGATCGGGACAGGGATCGGAACCGGAACCGGGACAACCCCCGCCGGGCTGAGCCCTCAGCTCCCCCAGAACACCCTCTTAGCTCTTCCCGAGCACCGGCTGGGGTTGAGCCCTCAGTTCCCAGCTCCGGCCGGGGTGTTCCCCTTGGAGTTCCCCTTAAGTTCCCCGCAGGAGCCGAGGCTCCGGCCCAGCAGGCGCGTCCCGTGCCCAAGGAGGGCTGAGAGTACCCGGGCAGGTGTAAGTTAAGTTGTGTCATGTCCCGGAATTGTGCCCTGGCCCCTCACCCGCACAGTTGTCCTGGCCCTGACACTGTTCTCTTTATTGCCCCTCTCACACCTTTTAGATTTTAAATTACAGTTCCAGGCAGTTCATTCTTCCCTGCGCCGCTGACTTTTCATCAAGCTTGAAAAGACACGCGAACAACCCCTCGGCTTTACTATTTTAACCCCTTTATTTCTGTCTGCCCTGTGCTCTGCTCTGTTCCCCAGAGCTGCCGTCGGGACCGAGTACAATCCACAAACCCATCCCACACCGGCGCTGGAGAGGGGATTTAAAGGCAAATACTGACTCTGCTGCCATTACCCACAGGTTGTTTTAAGGTTACTTATCCCCTTATCTGCTACTTATGGCCCCACCTGTTATTTATCACCACATTTATTATTTATCACCCCATCTGCTTGGGGCAGAGCTGCTGCATCTCGCAGGGCAGTGGCTGTAGCTCCATAGTGTGGGTAAGAAGATTTTTCTATTGAGGAACATGCTTTGTAAGGGTTTCTGGTTTGCATTTTGTTTTTTTTTCTTTTTTTTTTTTTTTTTTTTTTTTGCCTGGTGTTTTGCTTTTTGTTTGTTTGGGTTTTTTAGTAGATTTTGTGGAGAGGCTTGGACCATCCTGTTCGTGGCCTTTGTGTTTGAAGTTATTTATAATGCAGCTGAAATTACAGCTCTTGGTTAAGTTGTAGTGGGTTGACTGTGCTTTTTTTCCTCAACTGCTATAATTTTTTTCCTTAACTGAAAACCAAGCTATTTCAAACCACCACAACAGTGAAGACACATTATCTTGGTAACTCTGCAAACTCAACACCTATTTCTATGGGTTATGTATCTTTCCAAAGCATGATGAAATTGGCAAAATATGGTAAAAGGACTTAGGGAAAGTGGTATTTAGCTGTTTTCATGTTGTTTTCCTGATCTTACTCTCTGTGTGCTGTATGGTATTACACATAAAAATGGATAATTGGCTTAAAAATAGAAAGTGGAGTATGAAATGTCACAGATGTTGTGGCATGGAGAATATGAATTTATTCTGAAAGGCTGGGATTATTTTAGCATACCTGAATTAAAGTTTATGTGATATAGTTTGTTTTTTTTTTATTTCTTATGTTTTTAACATAATTCTTTTCCCTCTTTCTTTAAGGTAGTTAGCATAGTGTTAAATATTTGGAAGGACCAGAAGTCTCAGTCATTGTAATTAACAGCAAATGGGTGGGGAGTGATGCTAGACAAACTCTTTATTGCACTTGGACTAAATCTTCAAAGGAAATAATTTGGTTTGAATTATTGGTAAGTGGATGGAACTTAGTGTAGTGTGAAATCCACATTCATGGTGTTGATAATTGGATGTGAGCTGTTGCATAGACAGTAGTATCCCCTTGGATTTTATGGATTTATTGATGTGAGGAAGCTGTTGGAATTTAGTCTGCCCCAGTTAAACTCTTGTCGTGTGAAATAAACTACACCCATCCTCAGCTGTCTGTGAGTTATAAACCTGTCTTTAAATTGATTAGGAAGAGATTTGAGCTAAGCTCAAGTACAGGCTATGTGGTATTTGGATTTATTTAGCTATGCGGTCTTTAAAGTTGACTCAAACTTCATTGAGCCCAAACAGCAGTTTTTGTTTGATACTTTTAACTGTACATCCGTTATGAGCACAGAGGAACCTGCTGGAATGCTGAAATTTGAGTACCAGTGTGGCAGAGGAGCAGGCAGAAAGGATGTGGCTAATTAGTGCTTGATTTATTTATGTTGATGAGCTGCTTTAGTGTTTGCCTCACTGGCAAATTGTGATCTCTATTAGAGAGAGAAAAGGGATTCATTAAACAAAAACCAGACAGACAGGGGGAACTCCTCTGTGTATTTAAATTCCCAGTCTGTTTCTGAGGAGTTGGGGCTTGCCTTTGCTGCACTTCCCTGGCAGCCCCGAGGGCCCAGCTCAGGGATATTTCAGGATGCCCTTCAGGCTCTGGTGTGCATTTCACCCTGGGGTTTGTTTAACTTGGATTCTTCCAGTCTCAGTGTTTAACAGTTGTTTTTATTCCACACAGGATTATGCTGTTCAGTGAATTCCTGTATTTTCTCAGAATAATTCAGGGGGTTGATAACTGTGTATCTCTATCCCCTGTTATCTACAACTTGATGCTGATTTTTCCCCACTCAGTGTTCCTGAAACTTTGTAGGGCTTTTTATCTCTGATATTCTCACACAGCATCTCTGATATTTATCTCTGATATTACTGCATTTTTAAGTTATCCCTTTAAATATTTGCTTTCAGTGGAATATATTAAAGTTAACTCATATAAATGGTACTTTTTTATTAGCTACTTTCCCTCCTTGAGCTTGTTCAGCTGACCTGTGTCATTTGCCTCTGTTTTTACTATTAAGTAGCCTCTGGGCCACCTCAAATCCCGTGTGTGACCTCCTCCTGTCCAGCTGTGCTGGTCCTGCCAGTGCATATATGCCAAGAGAAAAGCTTTCTTCTATTCAAAATTAATGAAATCTTCTTTAATCCTGGAACGTGATAAAGAAATTACTGTTTTGAAATGATGTTGGAATTGAGTGCTTGGGTTTTCTGACAGTCTAAGAAATCTGTTTTTTGCACAAATCTAATGCTTTGTCAGCACTGAAGTGTTGCATTTTAGGTTCTGTGGCACCAGGTGTGTTAACTTGCATGTGCCATTGAGGTGTTTGGCCTCGTGGGTGGAGATATTTGGACACATTTTATCTGTATTAATGCTGGAGTTCAGGTTTACCTGTGAGCAGGCAATTTTCCATTTAGGATATTTCCAATCCTAAGCTTCTCCTTATCATTCATTAGGTCCTGCTCTCCCCAGCAAGCTGAGATCCACGAGCTGCAGAAGAGTTTCCAAGCACCCTGTCAGCTGTGAGTCTCTGGACTGTCAACTTTTATTTCTTTTTCCATGTGCATGCCAGCAGCAGCAGGAAATGCCCAGTTTTGCACTGAACTGTAGTTATCTCATAAACATTCCAGGCCAGCAAGGGTCTGGGTGTTCACCTTCAGTTTAAACCTTGTATGAATTTGCTTTTTGGAAGAGTATTTTATTTTACAACCTGGGTAAAAAAAAAAAGAAATTATTCTAAATACCACTGAAGTCTTGAGAGGAGGGATTAACTCTGCTCTGTGAGTTATTGTGTTCCTTTGTATCAATTTGTCTGTTACAGAAGGAATTCATCTTCCCAAGCCCGGTGAGATGGTTTGACTTCATAGCCATTGGTACAATTTTCTCCTCCTTGGTGCTTTCTATGGGTTTGGTTCAAGAAAGCTGTGTTTCTAATATTAATCTGCTTGCACTGAACTTTAGGGAATTGCCCAAATGAAACAGCCAAGAAAATCTTTTCCCTGGTATCATAAATGTAATAAAAAAGGGTTTTTTCCCCAGTTAAATTTAATTTTGAGTTGCTCTAGGATTTTATTGGCACTTCATATAAACAAGTTTTGTGCTCCATTTCCCTCTATATATGAATATTTTTGGATGTGTAATGAGTTTTTTACTGTTTTAATTTCAATCAAATTCCCATTTCAACAGGTTCCTAACTGTAGATCATTGAAATTCTCTTTTCTAGGAAAAGTTATACTGGGCATCATGAATGTCAATGATTTTGTAATTCTCCCAGACTCAAAAGCTGGAACCTCAATGAGATTAAAAACAAAGTAAGTGCATTCTATCTGATTGGGATTGAGATGCGTTTTCCTAATTTTAATAAGTTTTAATGCAACATTAACTAGAAGAGTGCAAGAGCAAGAAAAATCATGTGTTTCTTTTCTGGCATTTTCCCTGTGCTTTCATCCACAAGCCTTTCTTTTCTCAGGCTGTAGTTTATGTTCTGATTAAGTTAGAGGTTTATAACCCTGTGTATCTACTGGAAAATACAAGCATATTAAAGAAATCAGGAGATTGTTCATTTTAATACAATTAAACCCCAAACCTTTCTGAGTACAGCACAGGCACAGTTATATCAGTTTTGTGTTGGAATTTGCACTTGACCTGCCCTAAATTTTCCAGAGCTGTTTTCAGTCCTGCTGGGAGACAGAAGAGGGACATGGCTGTAATGACAAGTTTTCCAGCTTCTGTTTTTCTGCTTTAAACTTCTTCAGGTGCCTTACTTCCAGTTGATTTCTAATGAATATTTCACTCTTTCCTCCAGAACTGTCAAGGAATTGCAGTTGGAGAAAGCACAGTTAGAAACAGAAAACAAAGAGATGGAGAAGAGATTATGGCAGCTGCAGTCAAACATGAGCAGAGAAAAAGAAGAGAGGAGGTGGGTTCAGTTTCTCTTTGGAAAATATGTTCAATTTCCCTTTGGAAAAAAGGAATCCAATGAGATGTTCCCTCCACACCTCCAGCTCCCCACATGGGATCTCTTGAAGAGTTTGGGATTCACAATTATGTTCAGTGTCCTCTCTCCAGTCTTTCATCCCAATGATAAACTTGCTGCCCTATAACTTTGTTAATTTTCAACTCTCATATGATATTTGATCAGTTTTCCTCATTTATTCCCTCCTCTCCTTTTTTTTGACTGGATTTGTCACCTTAGTTTTCAAGCAGGAGACAGAGTAGTTTCTCCTGCACCCTTGTTTACTTCTGAGGTTTCTGTAGAGGATGCTTTATTTTGGCTTTAATCCCCTTTTACATTTGTGTGGCTTCCTGGAGAGGCAAATTCTACATGATGGCAAACAAGGCTTGGAACCAAGCACGGTGTAATGAGACAAATGCTGGAGTGAAGTTTAAATCTGAGTCACTCTCAATGTTGGCAAATTCCTGCAACATCTGCTTCCTTTTCCTTGACTTTGTGCTGCTGTGCTTTGTCACTGGGAATGCAAATGCCTTGGATTTGGATCCCTGGGTGCTGCTGTTGGCAGCTCTGTGAGCTGTGAGTGTGTTCCAGGTGATGGGGTGGCACTTTTGTGTCCATGTTATTCTCATGGAGCTGCTCTTGGTTTGTTCTCAAGGCCTTGGACCTGCACACCCTGATAGGGTTGCTGTAATGAGTTCTGAGGACAGGAGGCTTTGGCATTTGCACCGTTGGAATCATGGAGTGGTTTGGGCTGGAAAGGAAAATTCCTGCATTTTTAGCAGTGCTGGATGAAGTCCTGGAGTAAATTGGGACAATGAAGGCTCACACAAAATGTACTTCTGTTTTTATTCTTCTGAAACCATCCTTGGAGACTTGATAAGATTTTTTTTTATTTATTTAAAACTTTGTACCAATTTAATGGTTTAAAAAGAAGTACTTTCTTACACATCTGTTGTATTTACTGCTATTAAAGTAGACATGAAGCAGGTTTCAATGGAAGGGACTACTTGTGCTTTGGGGAATTGATGATTCTATAGACAGGAATTTTATTTTTGTGATTTTTTTTTTTTTCTTCAGCTTGTTAAATATGAATAACCTTTTTCCTTCTCTTGCTTGCAGAAGGCCTAATTTTGAAGTTTTTTCTTGCCTTGGTTTGTAGGAAGTTAGGTGCTTATCACTGGAAATCTGGGCAGACAGGACCACTAAGGACCACCCAAGCCCAAGCTGTGGCACAAAATAATGAAAACAACAGGAAGAAGGTAGGAAACCATATTTGCAAGTAAAGCTATTTAAAATAAAACAAGATTCAGAACTGGATTTATGCTGCAGAACAAGAAAATTTCAAATACTGTAAAACCAAAAGGTTAAGCCCCATCTGAGTAAAATTCCTGACTGCTTATTTTTCCATGCCAAGCTTCTGATTCCGTTTGAGCTGGAGGAACATCAAGTTTTGTTGGGTGATCTATTTGGGTTTTAGTTGCAATAAGCAGCAAATTATCACTGTTCCTACAGATTTAATCCTGTAGGAGAGGCACTGGTAGTGGTGGAAGTCATCAGGAGCCTGTCCTTTGGCTGGCTGCTGCTCATGTTGGATCTGAAATACTTGAAAGGCTTTGGGTGCAAATTCTCTGCCTTCACAGATAAAATAGACCACAGTTAAAGTCTTCTCTTTAACTCAATTTTATTGCCTCTTGTTCTATGAGATCCTTGTTCAGACCTAATAGAAGGGATGTAGAAATTTCCTGCTAAATGTTCAGAAAATCTGTTTTCAGTATGTACAAATGGGGTACTTAGTTTCTTTTGGAAAAGTCTGTGGCAATTTTTCTTAAACGGGCAGAAAATGAAAACTTCAATAAAATTGCTTCCTTACCTGTGAGAGGAGAGCATCAGAATGAAAAGGTTTTCTTTACCCACCTCTTTCCCTTCCCTCTGAGACAAGGAACTCAGAGCTGCTTCTGCCTCAAAGACTTCAGCTTTCAGCTGGGGTGGCTGAGGAAATGAACGGGGCAGGATTTAAAAAGGGGCAAAATTAAAATAAGGGATGATTGAGGGGCAGTGAGGCTGCGGGGTGAACTCTGTTTGCAGGAGAAAACTGAGGAGCAAAAATGCTGAAAATTATCAATTACTGGGATGTTAGATCATGGAAGGCTCATGTGGACAATAGTTCATGTCTTGGGAGGGAAACTTGTCCTGGGCTTCATGTCTGTCATGAGAAATAAATGAAATTTTCTCTTTAAAGGCATGCCCTGCTATTTCCCTAAAACCGTTTCATTCTGTACAAGTTACTCTTTCTTCATTATCATTAGAACCTTATGTGTAATTATTATTTCCTCTAGTTTTCTCCAGAAAAAGTGAAGCTGCAAGTACTCAAGAACCAGGTTCAAGGTAAAGACACTTTTCTTAACCAAATAAAACTTGAACAGACTTCTGACAGATTATTGCTTCTTAGAGGTTGCTGCAATTAAACAGTGAAGAAATCAGAGAGTGGAACACTGGATTAGTTGAGATTTTTTGTTGTTTTATTCCAGAGCCAGTGAAAAAACCAGTTAAGCCTGAAAGAGGAAATGTTGTAGCTCATGAAAAATTGGGAGTGAAGGGGATGGCCTGTGGACCACCTAAAATTAAGGGTGGGCTACTGGTAAGTAAATGGTTTAAAAATCACTCTGAAGCAACATCATTGAATGTGTGAAGATTTTTTGTGTGTGTGTTTCAGTATGTAGACATACATTTTTCTTTCTCTCTCTGATAATTACTTAGTGCCCATATAGTAAAGAGAAATTTTACAGACTGATCTCCTTGAGTGCAAGGAAACAGAATAAATGTTCTGTTATCAGAACTGTGACCACTGGTAGCAGTTGCAGAATTCATTTAAACTGTATTTTTATTAATTTACCCAGCATGTGGGCATGACTAAAGAAGGCTGATCTCATCCTTAACTGAGGAACACTTGTCTGTGATTAAAATAAGATGTATGGTTGCAAGAAAAGGGGGCAAAATTAAGTGGTCCGTGAAGGTTTTGTAATTTTAAATCCTTAGATAAAGCTCAGGGCACATGTTGAATTCTGACTGCTTTCCAAGCTGGCACCTTTGTTGGCTGTGTTAGGGTGGAAATCTCTATTATCAAGTATGAGGTGATTTCTATTTAATAAGAGTATTTTGCCTTTTAGCAAGTAGGGAATAGGAATTATAAATAGAAAAAAAAAAAAAATAGGCAACCCAGTGTCCAAAGTGTGGTGTAGCCTCACACAATTCAATTTTTAAAGTAACCAATGTGAGTAGAGAAGTTCCACTGTTGAATAAGAGAAGAACATTTTTATTTTAAAAAAGTATCATCTCTCTTAGAGAGATCCCTCTCCCCATCCTGTAACACATTATGAGATTTATTTCCATTATTTTATTAAACCAGTTGCAGCTGCTAACCCTCAAAAGGAACTGATATTTCGTGTGTGTCTTTGGGGAAAAAAAATACGTGCCGATTTGGAATTTAAAATGACTTGCCAACAAAACCCCGGGGATTTTGCTTCCGTGCTCCCAATTCCATTAACGCTCAGGGAACGGAGAACACGGCGCTGACCGTGCGCTGTGTTTTGTTTTTCCCGGCGGTTTTTGGGGAGCGCTCCCGGCCCTGGAGCGATCCCGGAGCTCGGGGGCCGCTGCAGTGCCGGGAGTCGCCGCCCGAGGGCGCTGCGGCCCCGCAGGACGCTCCGGCCGCTCCGCATCCCGGAGCGCTCCCGCATCCCGGGGGATCCCGAAACTGGGAACGATGGAGCCCGAGCCATGGATAACGGGAGTGGGAATCCCGGGGGATCCCGCATCCTGGGGGATCCCGGCACTGGGAACGATGGAGCCCGAGCCATGGATAACGGGAGTGGAAATCCCTGCTTCTGGGAGAAGTTGGACTGCGGTTCTCTGGCCCCGTTTTAGGGGCAGCCGAGCGCTGGAGCTGCTCCCTGCTCATCCCGTGTTCACACAGTGTCACCCCGCATTGCAGCGGGACGATCGGGGAATGCCCTGGACGTGCAGACACCTTTAACAGCCACCATTTACTGCTTGTGCAAATCACAAGTGCTATTGGATGGGCAACCAGTCCCTGGATCAGCTAAAGCATAGGGCAGGTGGAAAGAAAGAGTTGGGAAAACATCCTGATTGTGTGTGCTGATGTTTTATTCTCTCATTACTCTCTGCCTGTACCTTTGCTGCTTTGTTATGGTAAGAAAAGGTCCCTCACGTGGAGAATGTGTAGACAAAGCATCTTTCCCATAAATACACAAATTATTTTGTGGTTTTGCTTGATAATCATCTAAGAGTTGGTAATGAAAACCTTCCACATTAATTTTCTTTGTTCTAATAAAGGTTGAAATATCACTAAAGTCCCAGTGTAGGAGTGTTTTGTAGCTGTTTTCAGTCCAGCTCATCAATTACAGTTTGGACATCCCTGGCCTGCTGTTTTAATGGCTATCCCAGTTGGCCCCTTAAATGACCATTTTCCTCTTGCTGACCTCTCCAGATGTGCCCCTGGCCACTGAGAAGCTTCAATAAGCAGCTCTTCATTAGTAAAGCACAGAGCTCATAAATCCCTTTAAATGAGATATGCTGCATTAAATGCCTCATGTAATCCCTCCTGTACATGGGGTGTGGGTGTCCATGGCCACTGCCCTCTGATACCAGAAACCTTTAAAAGTAGCGAGTTTGTGTGTCTGGTAATAAAAACTTTTTCTTATTTAGCTCTTGGTAGACCTTTGCAGTTAATTGTGAGCAAGATCACATAAATTGGGAGTGATCTTGATTACCAGGTATCTCAGCTGAGCCCAGAAAATTGAGTGCTGCAGTTCCACACTGGCACTAAAAATGCTGCTGCTAGTCAGAAATACTTTATCAGTAATTTTGTGGAACTGATTTAGGAACCAACCTCAGAACCAGCCTGTGCAAACCTTGGAAAGCAGGACAAAGGATTGTTGCTGAGTGGTGCCTTTGATGAGGAGGTGTCTGCAAAGTCTTTTCAGGAAGCTTTGCTTCAGTGGAGGAAAGGTAAAAGTGATCCTGGAGGAGATCCATGTGCCAGTGGGGTCCCATCAGGTATGGTTTGTTCTGGTTTAATGACATTTTAAACACAATTGGAGCCACTTGGGGAAGTTAGATTTTAGATTAGTGAGGGTAGATATTATGTGAAGCTAAGAAAACCCATTTTATTCTTTCTCAGTGTGCCTTTATTAATGACAATCATCTCTGGAGGTTTTTTTTTTAATGATATGCAGAGTATTTAGCTCAGTTTTTGTAATGATCTCTGGCCCATGTCCCTGTACCTTCCCATAGCTTTGTGTCTCACGTGGCATTTCAGCATGAACTGCAGTGCTCAAACATAAAACCAGTTTTAAACTGAGGCAAGGAATGTGCAGGGCTCAGGATTTTGTGTGTTCTATCCAAGTACATTTTCTGCTTGCCTTCCACAGGCTCTTAATATTTCTTTGTCCCAATGAAAAGCTGCAATCAGCTGAAGTATGTATGGAAAAATATGGAAAATTCCTCTGGTCTGATTGGATTTGTGCAAATCCAATCTGTGTTTTGTTTCTCTAGTCCACGGATAGTGTTTTTTTTTTCCTGTGGCTTTTTGTACAAAATAATATTAAACTGATTTTTTTCTTTTCTGTGGGATTTTGATCTGTGGAGTCATGGATTTCCATGCCCCCACTCTTTCTATGGTTCCAGTGTAGTAATCTGTAATAAAGAAGTTTTTATGGCTGCCCCCATTACTGCATGTGTTCTGTAAACATAATATTGCTGGCCATTTAAATTTTGGAGTTATGCAAAGACTGAGCTAAGCACAGACCCAAATGTGATGTTCATTCAAGAATAATGTAGGTAAAGATCAAGTTTATAAGCCTGAACAGCTGTATATATATATATATGTTTTAAATAATTCTGACAGAGCCTGTGGGGGTTTGTGAGGTACAGACCAATGTTAGTGCTCTGAAGGAACCCATCCATGTGGAATTCCAGAAGGATGGCCTGAGCTACATGGAGAAACTCCTGCTGAAGAAATACAGAAGGTATTGTTGAATTTGCTGCTCCTAATGAAAGATTTCAGAAATGCTGAATTAACAAAAATCCAGATGAAACTTTTAAGATATTAGATATAACGTTAAGGGGAGTGTATACAAGGGGCTTTATTTTTAATAAAATAATGATTATAATTAGATCACTTGATCACTTCATAGTTCAGAATTCCTGTAGAATGAGTGTTTAGAGAGATTCTCCTTGCTAACAGGTTATTCTAGAATTCGAAGACTGATTTTGATATTTGGTTGCTTGATTTTGGGGCATTTGCTACAGGAGTTTTATAGAGAAAAGAAATATTCAGGATTCTTTTATGGGCATTATAGGGTTGTTTTTTATGAGTTCTTGAGGAACAAAGTCACCTCAATGAAATTAGGAGGAGTTAGGGGATTTTTTTTTTTTGGTGATATATTAAAAAAAATATGACTTTGTAAGATTGATTTTTATTATTTTTTCCTGTTTCAGAACTCCTGTCGATCAATTTTTTGCAAGTTGCATGAAAGATTCAAAGCCTGTGCAAGCCCTGAGTGTTCATCAGGCTGGGGCTGGAGGAGGGGGACAAGGAGAAGATGATGGTGATGACATTGAGGAGTTAACAGGTTTATTCCATCTAAAATACCTTTTCCTTGAGATTTCTTTGCCATGATTGCTGAACGTTTCCACTCTTAACCAGTTTCTGCTAAAAGCAGCAATAATAAAAAGGAGAAATTTGTGGTTTTTCACAATGCAAAAAAATGTTGCATTTTTTTGAGTGTGCTTTGAACAGGAAAAACTGAAATGCATGAAATAATTTCTATTTCACAGATGAAGAGGTGAAGAAATACTGGGCATCTGTTTATAGAGTTGAAGAATCCAACACTGTTTCTGAAAATGCAGAGTCCTCTTTGAAAATTGAGTTCCTTGATGATGTGAGTACTGATAAAAGACTTCATGAATCTCAGCGCTGAACTGATTTGTTCAAGTCTTGATCTGTTAAATATTTAAAGTAGCAAGAGTTAAATAACTTCCAATAAGGAAAAATACTGCTGCATTGTTTGTTTTCCATATAAATGTGGAAAACTGACTGTTCCAAAAATTCCTTGTAATTTTTTTTTTCTGTTGTGTCCGGGGACCTGCACTATATGGGATTTATACCCAAATAAAATCTGGCAGCTTTTCAGCACTTTTAAAATTTATTTATTTTAAAAAATTTAATCTGTTGCTGCACGTGGGTCTCTTTTTTTGTTTTTTATTCAGTCTCCTTGCAAGGATTTGGAAGAATCTTCACATTCTTCAGTGGAGGAAACTGGAGCTGTGGGGTTGAATAAGCAAGGAGAAGCTGACCCACTGGAGTGTGGAAGGTATCAGAAATACAGAGATTGTGGGGGAGAAAAGAAAATAATTCCAATGTTGGGGTTTGTTCCTAAGCAATGGGGGCTGTTCTTTGCAGGCAGTTATATTTAAGTGTACACTGTTTTAAAGCAACTAAGGAATATTAATTGCCTGTAACTAGAGAGGCATCACTTTGAAATCCTAATTCACATAAAATTAATTTCTTTGCATTTGCCTGTCCTGAATTTTAGTAAAATTTCTCTTTTGTGAGCTCTTAGCTCAGCAGGAGCAGGAACTCACATACAGACTGTACCATGGATCAGTGCTGTGCACATTGAAGATACTCTTGCTTAACTAACCTTGTAATTCCAGACAAAACCAATAACTGATACACCTGCAATTCTTCTGATGTCTCAACATTTAGTTGAGTTACTGTGACCTGGTTTGCTTTTTTTGTGTTCTTCTGCTCTTTTCCCCTTCCTCTAGCAAAGCTCAGCATTTGTAGACCAGAACAACACAGAATCAGCCCCTTAAAAGAGAAATGAGGATAATGGGAAAGTCTTTCCATTTAACTTCCTCAGCTGACACTTAATGGTTTTTACTTTTTCCTCTCAACAGTGATCCTGTTTCTCCTAAAGAAATTTCCCAAGGTAAATGTGAAAAGTTATTAAGTTCTTTGTTGAAAATACATAAATGTGTTCAGTTTATCATTCTCATATAGGATGGGGTGGTCAACTGAGTGGTCTGAAAAATAATTAAAGGTCATTAAATTATGTACTATTCTCTGGGCTATCACAATTTGATGGGCTGTGTGAGCACTGTGCATGTAAAACAAAGAAAACCAACTTAGAGACTCATTCACAGCCTGATAAGATGAATTTCAAACCTTTTAATGCTCTTAAGGAAATTTTATTAAATTTCCACAATTGCCTTTCTTCAGTTTTAATGGTGATTTTGTATTTTGAGTTTATGAAGAAAACAGTGGACTTGGAGGTGATAATTAATATTCATTTCCATTATGAATATTGCTATTTTCATGATTTTATTGTACTCTTATAGAAAAACCAATTGTCTGCAGTGTTCTTGAGATAAATGCAGTGCAGGAGGAGAGTATTGAACCCAAGGCTGGGGGAACATCACTGAGCTCCTGTGAACTTCCTGAGGAGATCTCTGACCTCACTGAAGGAATGAGCAAAGATCTCCTTGGAGCTGATCTAAAAAGCAGCAGAGATCTCCAGGAGACAGAGCTGCAGGAAAGCAGGAGAGAGCCACGAGAGCTGGGCAGTGTCTGCAATAGTCAGAGTTTGGTCTTTTCTGTAATTACAAAACCTTCAGCTGTAAGTTCTGGTGTCTTTAATTGCTAAATAGATGAAGGATGCTGCTTTATCTGCTTTAGATTTAGAGGATTGTCACTGCCTGCTCTATTTGGTATGTAGGGGATGAAAACCTCTACTTTGTGTTACCAGTTTTCTGTTCATGTTCAGAAAAAGGAAAAGAGAACAAGCTCATCTCAGACATAAAAGAAAGGTGTTGGAGGAGCAGCTCTTCCCGTGTTTGTATTAACAGTACTTCAACTCTTGTCTGAATGACCAAAAAATGGTGATCATATCTAACAAATCATTCAGATCCTCATGTGGTGAAAATAAAATTAAAAGCAAAAAGTGATAGAAGAGGTTGGGACATTGATTTGGAGTCATTGTTAAACAATGATCACCTTCCTTTATGTACCCAAAAGTGAACACAAAGAAAATCTGCTTTTCATGTCCCCAGTGAAAGAACAGACTCAAACTCTCAGAACATGAGAAGTTTTCAGGATTTTAAAGCACATCTTGAGCAAAAACATCATCCTCATGAATATCTATTACAGCTGGCTGTCAAAATCAGTCCAAGTTGTATGAAATGAACATTTTATTAATCTAAATTTGCAGGGGCAACTTAAAATGTTTTCTGCTTCCTCTCTTGTTTCTAATCTCTGTGTTTTATTCAAGTTACAGGATGCAGCCAAAAGACAGAAATGTGGTTCTGCATCATATCAGGGACTTGAAGGTTTCTTTGTTGTAGGTGCAAACCCTAAACAAGAAAAGCTGGAGGCACCTTCTTCCCTGGCTGCTGCCTCCAGCCCCAGGGACAGGAGGATCCCTTTTCCAGGTACTGCTGTGTGAATAAATCCTCAAAAATAGACATATTTAGCATCTTTTATCAGTTCTCTTCCATTCATCTTGCTGTAAGAGTCACTTCAGGGTGACAGTCATGTCACACAAGTGGTGCTGGGCAAGGATAAAATAAAATCCCTACCTGGAGGGAATCGAGTGCCATACATGTGTATAATTATTTATATAAGTATTTGTAATATTTATATAATTATTTATATAAATCTATCCCCTGAGAATAGGGTTCCATGAGGTTCCTATTGCTTTTCATGGTGTGTATGAAACAACATGTGAACATGATTAATCTGATCAAATACATATCTTGAAATCAAGCTTTTAGTCTGTTATATACCTGTAAAAAATTTGTTGCATGGCTTCTTTAATTCAAATGCAGTGAATACAGGAAGAGTAAATGCATATTAACACAAAACCTGTAAATAATTTCCTCTAATAATGTTTGATTTCAGGAGATGGGCAGTGGGTTTCTGAAAGGAGCTTAAGTGAATTTGCTGATGCCTCTGTAGTCCAAGGTGTCTTGGAAAGTCAACAGAACAGAGCTGCAAATGCTGCCCAGGCTCAAAAGAAACTCTCTCCTCTGAGGGCAGCATGGATGCCATGGCCAGGTAGGGACAGCCACAGTTCTCAGGTCCTAATTAGGTACATTTTAATTGTGTAAAATGGAGACACTCTGTTGAATTTGTAATTTTTATATCTTAATTTGTGTATTTGTATTTTGGTTTTTTTGGTGAGAATAGGCTTTGGAGTTAAAAATTACCTTTTTTCAGCTATCACCAATAATTCCTTTTATTTGTCTTGGTTTCTGCTTCTGCTGCTGCCCTTTTACTCCCCTCTTAGCTTGAATATTTAGAGAATAAACTCTGTGGAAGAAGTTTCTGTATCTGTGTGTGTTGGTAGTCTCTGGTACAATTTGGGAGTGATATAATAAAGGATTTCTTCCTGCTACAGAAGCAGGTCTGATTATATGAACTCCAAGAAACAGGGACACAAGTAATAACTGTATCTGCACTTTTGTGTTACCTTTCTCAATTTCAACCCAAGAAATGTAGCTCTGCATTATTTCTCACATCATGAGCAACCAGCTTGACATTTTAATTTAAATAATGCTGTGTGCAGAAATCGAAGCTGTCAATTTTGAATCCCAGGAAAATATTGGAAAGGGTCTATATTTTATTCATGTTAGTTTAAATTTAAAAAAAAAGGAACCAAACTTTTGAGCTTTTTCCAATCATTCAGTGTCTCCACTCACACAAAATTTGTGGCATTGTGCAGAATGCTTAAATCATGTATTTCTTTTCTGAAAGGTACTTCTGAAGTATGAGGTGGTGAATTGATAACTGTTAATAAAGAAGTTACAAATATATTGACAAGTACAATCTTAATTTGTAGTCATCTTTTTCATCAGCTGGAGTTGGTTTGAGACTTTTAATGGCAAGTTTTTCTCAATACTGTGAATTTTTTTTCCAGCTAATAGTGGAGATACTGAATCTTTGTTCATATTTGCTCCTAAAACATTTCAGGCCCTGAAAATCATTCCAACTTAACTTGTGAAGATGGAACCTCCTCCAGCAGAGCTTGGGAGAAGATCTTTGGAAATGCAGATTTCCAGAACACCCTGGACCTGAAAGATCACGACACATTTGATATTTTTGGGTAAGTTCAACTTGCTGGGTGTGTTTTTATGATATTTTAGATTATAAAGATGCCAGCCATGTCAGAACTGAAATAAAACCAGCCTCGACTGTCTAATTGTGCTTTACCTGCTAATTACAAATGTCAGCATGACCTGTGTGTGGTGTCTTGGTGTTCCAAGCCTCTTCTCAGGGAGCTCAGTCAGAACTGAGAGATGCATTTTTTTGTTCACGCTCCAAATGATAAATTTGGGGATTGTGGGTTTTTTAATGCATTAGCTCTGAGATTTGTGAGGTAAATCTCTTAAAAATCATCTGCGTTTTTGAGTTGTGAGGTAGCTTTGAAAGGTTGTGAGGAGGTGGGCTAATAACCTCTAGCTCACCATGTATTTATTTGGCCTTGGACACTGAGGAGATGACTGGAAAAAAGGAGGTTCCTGAAGTTCTGTGTCTCACTGGTTTTTTACTGGGATCTCATAACCAGCAAGAATCAGAGAAGCAGTGAACTCCATGCTGTGTGATTAGAGCTGATTCAGAGATTTGTGACAAAAACTGAGGGAAAAGCTGAATGAGAGTAGCTTGTACTGACAAACTCTCCAGTAAAAGCTATTTTTGTGCCTTTTAGTTCAACATATGTGAACATATGTCAGCGAGGCTTAAAGCAGAGACCTTGGGGAATTGGAGGTGCTGGAAATCACTGGGGTGTGTTTCTTTCAAGGGACTGGGAGGAAAGCCAAATGGATGCTGAGGAAGCAATTCTGGAGGACAAGCAGCAGGTTCTGGCATTGCAGTGAACATGGAGTGCCCAGTTCAGTCTCCACCTTTGTGTGGTTCAGAGCCAAGAAGATCAAGAAATGTTTTAAATGCTGCTCAAGACATTTACTAAGGAATATTCTGTAAAGTTGTCATTAAAACTTCTTGAAAATACCTTGATTTGGCTTTTTTATTACTATGAAGAAATAAAAAAATAAAACTGCTCTTGTGCTGCTATTTTTAAGGCTTGTTTTATTTATTATTTTTAGTTCAATGTAAGTTTTCTTGCCTGCAGGTGGAATTTTATTTCTCCAAATGTGGTTTTGTGTTGCCAAGCTGGAAGGTGCCACCCCAGGGGTATTAATGGGATAAATTGGGGGTCTCTGTATGATCAGGTTTGTGGTGAGAAGCACAGGAGGAGTCTCTAAGGTCAAGTACACTTTGTCACACGTTTTGGAAAGGACTTGCACCTTGCAGAATAGAATTTGCCAGCTTTCCATTGTACATTTAACTTCTCCTGCCACACTCCTTTCTTCCTAACTCCAGCAGGAAGCCCAGACCAGCAGCCAGCTTTTGCTCAGAATCAATTGGGAGTGAATTCTCTTTCTTTCCCTGCTCCAAAATTCCAGTTCCAGGTCAGTGTGTCCAGGCAAATCCAGCTGTGCTGTAAGTTACTGCCTTACAGGCCTTTGATAATGAAAAGAACAAAGAGGAAATGCAGCTTAAATCATCCTGTGTGGTTTTAATTTTAACAAACAGCCCCAACTGTCCTTTTGAACTTGCTGTATTTGTGTTGTGTAAAAAGCTTTTTTCTTTCTTCTCTCCAGAAAGTGTAAGGTTTAATGCAATTAGTATAATTTCTGTAAAAGGTCATTTGGCCAATGTGGTGCTTTGATGTAAGGAGGGTTTGGGGACTTTCTGCTCTCTTGTTGAGGAGATGCTTAATTGTACCCAGTAATTGAGTGGCTTTGAAATTACCTAAATGGTATCTTTTGCTAACATCTTTAGGATTCTCAGACACAGCAGCTTGCTTAGCTTTACAGTTCTCTTTCCCTTTGTGTGCTTGACTTTTTCCTTTTTTTTAATTAATTCCTCCATTGTGTTTTTTAAGGAAAACTTCCTCCTCCTCCCCTAGTTTTGATAATAAAAGTGTATCAACAGCAGTGACAAAGATTTGTCTTTTTGTGTTGGGAAATGTTGAAAGTGGGATTAATTAAAAGCTTTTGTCTGACAATTATTCTTCAATGTTTGAGGGTGAGCTGCCTGACAGGGCTGTAAGATTCATGGAAATTTGTGTCCACAGGAACTTTAGGAAGAGAAGCTTTAAATTCTGCTTTTCTGCGTTCAGAGGTGGCAGGTGCCCTTCACTAATGGATCAGTGGAAACATTCCAGTCTCTTATTTGGTTTCTGGCAGTTAAACCCACTCTGGTTTGGATTGTCCCCATGCCCCAGGACTCTGATGTGTTATCTGCCCCCGCCCCAGCAGCTCTGCACTAATACCAGACAACACTGTAATCTTTGCAACAATTTCTTTTACAGGAAAAAGTACTTCAGCCACCCTAATTCATACAAACTAGAGGCATCAGGCTGAACAGACCATTGATTTGATTTCCTGCCTCATTTCTTGTCTTTAAGGTGAGGGCATATTTTCCACCTCAGTTTTCTTTATAGAGTTTACCATATATTGATGTTTTATTACAGCAGTTCTTTGCCAGAAATTGGGAGAATAAAATCACAAAGCAGGTGTTCTACTCTGGAGATGGAGGCCAGTGCTTTTCTCTCATCAATGTAACCTTTCTTTTTCAGTTACTCTTCCAAATATTCCTATTACACTCATTTCACTGGCACAGACAGCCTGACTGCTTCCATGCTGTTCCCAACCTTTTTTAACAGGAAAACTGATGAAGCAGCTGCTGCTGCAGTGTGTGCCTCGAGCCCTCAGCAGGCAGGGTAATCCTTTAAATTTGGGCTTGTTGGAGATAACCAGAAAGTCACTGAGTGCTTTCAACATCTGATTTTCAAAGTTTACTCTTCCCATCCCTTTTGCTTGAAAGAAAAAAAAAAAAAAGTTTCTGATAACACCTCCAACATTTAGGCTAAAAATATGCTCCCTTCAATGTATTAGTGATCTCTGTTTAGGCAGTGGTGATTTTAGTCAATCTCAGGTTTTTTATTCCTGATTTAAAACATTTGAAGATGTTTTGTGTTGGTTTTTTTCCCCCTTCTCTCGAAGTGATAGTGATGGAACTGATATCCCAAACAGAAGACCAAAAAGAACATCTGAATTGCTGCAGTTCTGTGATACATTTGTTGCTAACAGAACAAATCTAGTGTTGAAAGCTGTTTATTATGATGAATGTGGTTTAATGTAAATCTCTTCATGATCTTTAAGGTCCCTTCCAACCCAAACCGTTCTATGATTTCTTGATGCCAATACAATGTACAGATGATAATGTTAACTTTTTTCCTGAAGATTTTATTTTTACTTCTACCTCTGCCTGTCATAGAGATTCCTGATCCGTACCAAGTGTTGAGGGATTTGCATTGAAAAATCATCTTTCCAGTCCATTTGGAGAAAGAGGAAAGAAAGAAGGGGAAAATTAAAGACCAGTTTATTTTTTGGAGCTTCTGGGATGAGTTTCTTTTTGTGTACATTGACTTTTGGTAACGTGATTGTATCAAACAGAAATCCTGTGAAATGACTTGGCCATCAGTTTGGATTTTGAGACAGGACATCGCATTTATTGTAAATGAAAGTATTTTAGGATTCCTGTTAAGCAGCCTGGGAGACTCCACCTGCACATGTCTCTGACTTTTTGAATGTGGCCATTTTCTGCTCTCAGTGTAACATACAGTGATGTAAAGGGCAACAACACAAATTCCCCAGGATTCCAAATATAGAATTCCCAAAGTGCTTTTCCCTTTGTGTTCACCAAGCTGTCTTTGTGCATTCGGGGGAGATCAGAGGGGCTGCTGAATTATCAGCCTGGCACTGTGCAGGTGCTGTGTTGTGATGCCAGATCCTGACCCACGTCTGTGTGGTTGCTTCTCATCAAACAACCAAATTCCCATTAATGAGCAGATTCACGGTGTAAAATTAATGTTTCTTGTACTCAAAATCCAGACCAACTTACCAGGGAGTCCTTGAAGTATTTTAGCTGTTTGTCTGGCTGCCAGACTTTGCTATTTTGATGTAGAAGGGCCACTCCTCCAAGTCAGAGAAACCCCACAAAGTCCTTTCTCAGCTGCCTTTGCACATGGGCATGGGCAAAGATTGGACAGTGAAAACTGAGCTTTTTCTGTTGATGTTTCTTTTCAACCAGCAAGGGATGAATTCCACTGAAAACACTGAAAAGGTCTCTGCTCCCTGCTCCAGAGCAGAGCTCCGTTTTACCCTTTGATTTTACCCTTTAATAGACTTTAAGATGCTGTCATTTGCTGCATCTCATTTATAAAAATTAAGAGTTGTTCTTTCCTCCATCATAATATAGCTTACATGCATCTCATTTAATTATCAGCAACACATAAACTCAATTAGTTTTAATTTATCCAGACCATTTGCATCAGTGACAAATACATCTGTCTTTTTCATTTCAAAAATGAATCCTGCAAATTGCAAGCCATCAACACAAGGGCATTTCTAAATTATTTTGGTCAAGAGAAGTGTTCCGTGACTTTGTAGTTAATTAGGATTAATTAGGTTGTTTAATATGCTTATGCTTTTGGTAAGGGATGGAAACATAATAATCTATTTTGTGTTAATAATACAGATCAGTTAACAAGCCCAAGGAATGGAAGGCTCCAAAACCAAAACTGATTTTTCCAGTTTTATATTGAGGGATGTAAAGACCCTCAAAGTACAACTGTGATTTATTTCAGTAAAACTGAGGAATTTCAAATGCTGATTTCCAAAGGAACTACAACAGAGGGGTTAAGGAACAAATATTCATCAGAATGAGCTGTGAAACCTTGTTAGACATGAATTAGATTCTATTTTAGTTTAACTAAAAAGTCTGGAAATAAGCTCCAAACCTAACAAAAACACCTCAGCAAATCCTGCAGGATTTGTCCCAGTGTGTGTCTATCATCTATTTCTCTGAACATAATGCAACAAAAATCACCCAGTGTCTGTGTTGAAGGATGCAAACATAATTTTAATTGGTTATTTTTTTGGGGCCAGCATTTCTTGTGGTACTTCTACTTTATTTGTAATATTTACTTTGCAAGATGAAATAGTATAAAACTCCATCAATTTATTTTGTTTTCCTTTATCTGCTGTGGTTCTTCTCTGTGTTAAATTTACTGCAGATGTGCTGATTTTTGGTTAAAGGAGCTCTTTACTCCATTGGGAGAGGCCTTCCATAATTTCCTGCTGTAGGCAGCTTTCTGTGCCATAAAATAATGGCAGTGGATGCAGAACTCTTAAACAAACATCTGCATAATGATGGGGAGGTGATCATTGTGAGCTGGGAATAATGCTTGGATCTACCAAAATTCTGTTTATAACCTTAAAATGCTGTGAATTGGGCAGTGGCTGAGAGGAATGAAAAGTTATCAAGATACAGTGGCCCATGGTGTGATGCCCACAAACCATTTCTACCAATGGTGCTTCTGCACCAAAGCCTTGACAATTATTTTATGGTTTTGGTTTTTTTTTATTGTAAGTTTGAATCATTTATATAGGGAAACCTGAAGAGAAGTTAATTGAATGTGGCTCTGTTTGAAAAATGTGAACACTTTTCTTAAAGTGCTCTGGAACAGCCTGGAAAAATCATGCTCTGTTGCATTATTTTTGTCTGGCTGCTGGAGCTTGCCAAATACAAATTTACTTTCTCCTCGACTATATTTAATTTTCCTACTTATATTACATTAGAGTTACTATTAAATTATCAGATAGATACATCATATGTTGCTTGAAACACAGCTGCTGTTATTTGCATTTACCTGTTAGTGCTGTAAAACCAGTTTTTATGGTCACAGTAAGAACACTGGCTACAAACAGAAATAACAAAGCTTTTTTTATTTTAAAAACAAAACAGCAAATTTTGAGGCAGAGAGGTTTCATCATCTGGCCTAATTCCAATCATTAGGCTTGCACAGGTTATTTCTCTCTTGGCCAACCTGTTAATGAAGGTCAAAGTTTCATTCTGCTGCTCTTTTGTAGTAGGTGTGGTGACCCAGTCTTCAGAAATGTTGGGCCTCAGCATCAGGTGAGAAAGGAGGGAGAGAACATAGTTCTGACAGCAGTTTTTAGATGAGAAAGAGCTGCAGGTCTAGATACTTTTCCTTTCCTTTATATCCCTCCCCATTTTTATCTCCCTGTCTGTATTTTTGCATTTTTAAGGTGACTTTTAGGGCTTGTATCCATTTAAAGGATGACAAGTTGCTTTTATTGTGTATTTTTTTCAGAAGGAGGTCAAAATGGGAGCAGAGAGAAGGGCTCTGATTTCATTTTCCTTCTTTTTACTACTTGGTAAAAAGCAAATATCCTGGCCTCCCCTTCAGCACAGATCATGCAAATGGCTGAAATGTGGATGATGGAATTTCAGAACATGCAGGGACAGCCCCAATCTGCTCTTGCTAAAGCCTGTGGGAGGCTTGCCAGTGAAAAGGCACATCCTGTTCTCAGTGACATTGTTGCTGTCACTGTTGAAATGACTCTGGAATCCGTTTTAGAAAATGTCCTTTCTAATGCAGAGTCTTTGCTCACCCCTGTAATGGATCCAGTGCCTGCCCCTGCTCAGTCACTGCAGCAGCCAGGATTTGGAAAGAGGGGCTTGGAGTGCCAGGAGCTGCACTCCTGTGGATGGTTTGTTAAGAGAAGAGCTCCTGGAAATAATTTCCAACATCTTTCAACTGCTATAAACTTCCTCAGGTGTAGGACACAGGGTTCAGGCTAATAAACTGCCTGAGAAAGAGAGCTGAGCAAATAATCTTCAAACAAATGTTCTGGTACAGGGAACAGACTCTGAGCCCAGGGTGAGCTGGTGGCTGGCTTGACTTCTGCTTTAAAACCTTTTCAAATTACCCAAATTTTACAACTCCCTGTCCATCTTTTCTTGTTTAAAGTTATGATATAACTACTGAAATAACTTCCCAGATGTGCAAATTTTCATTGCTGGGAAGCATTGTCATTGTCAGGCCAAAAGTTCTCACATTTTGCTGTCTAAATTCCCTGTGCTTATTTGCAGTGCTTGCAGGGTTGTTGTGGGTGGAAATAAAATCTTCAGCTTGGTTGTAGGTAGATAAATACTTGCTATGCAGGAAGATGCAGTATTTAATAAGAGATTGATTGGAAATTAATCTTCCCTCTTGCCAAAAGTGGGAAAACTCAAACTGGATGTAAAAATGGTCTTCATGTGGCTCTTTTAAAATGGAATTTTCATGGAATCATAGAGTGATTTTGGTTGGAAGGGACTTTAAAAACCTTTTCCTTCCACCCCTGCCATGGCAGGGACACTTCCCACTGTCCCAGGCTGCTCCAAGCCCCATCCAGCCTGGCCCTGGACACTTCAGGGATGAGAAGTCCACAACCTCTCTGGATTTGTGCCTTGTGTGGCTTTGAGATGAGAATGGGGGAAAAAAACCCACATTTTCCATGTTGATGGAGCATAGCACCACACTTCAATTTCCCTGTCAATACTAGGCAAGCTGATGAGATTTTTTAGTTTTTAAGCTGGAAAGCTTCATGGCCAATATGGAAAGATATCCTAAAAAAAAAAAATCCTAAATCATTGCTAAATCAAACAAATCAGCATTTATCCTGTTTGTAGGAAATGCAGGATGACAGAGCCAATAACCTGCTTTCTGTGGAATATTTCTGCTTTTTTTTCATTGTTAACAGAGGTATTTAAGCAATTGCAGCTGTTTTCTGCTGTCTGAATAAGAACTACTTAGATCAGGGAACAGGCTGAAGGTTTAAGGCCTGGCTCAACCACGACAACATTGCTCAGGCCAAAGTTCAGACAGATTAACTAATAATGATAAATATCATTCAGAGTTATGAATATTATTGTTGCTGAGCCAGCTTGAATTTTACAAAGAATTTTTAGGCTTGGTTAGCAAGAACCTCTTTTCATGGAGAAACTTTGAAATTAGACCATAACTTGGATTTAAAGGGTACTGGAAATCATCTTGATGTTTTACAAACTGTGTGAAAGAGAAGATTTAATGTTCTGAGGAGTTTCAAATGTTGTTCACTTCATCAAAAAGCAATACAGGAATGTGATGGTTACCCTTTATTTTTTTTCTGAATTGCACTGGGGACATGAAGTATCTTTTCATAATTTACCAGACATTTATAATGTACAGCACTTCAAAAGACAGTGTTTTATAGTGATCTGCAATTCCCTTCTGCAGTACAAATTAAAACTTGCTGAACTTTCCTGGAAAAGCATCATCACATAACATTTCTTATGCTGCATGATGTCTGTTTGGAAAGTCAAAATAGCTTCCTAGAGAATATTTTTCATGTTAATCTTTCTACCTGAATTTATTTGGCAGTGTAATTCTGTGAAAGTTGATGAGTTTGCTTATATAACTTATGTGTACAATGCTTTGAATATCCCAATCATCTCAAAGTAAACCATTTTCCTTCCTCTTCCCTCAAGCATTTGCTACTGAACCTGTAAAAACGGGGATGTTTGACTCCAACATTAACATCCCTTGTGTTTGCATGGTTCCTACAAGGTGGAGCTGCAGAAATAAGAACTGGGAGGCAGCACTAGGAGCAGGCTTGTGGCACAGCATGTGGGGAGTGCTTAGAAAATCACGCCAGACAGACAATTTACAGCAGTGGGGGTTATTTTTCACTCCAGGACTTTGATCTGGCTGCAGGGTGTTTATCAGGACTGCTTTGCATGGCATCTCCATTTAATAAGGCAGCTGAAGAATGATGAGGCTGCATTCCTGACAATTTTCTAAACAAAATAAAATGCTTGCTGCTCAACAAAAGCCTTTTTTTTTTTTTTTTCATTTAGTCAAATATCAGAACAAGAAATAACTGCAGAGTTTTTATTAGTTGCAGATTACTTGCCCAGACAGCTGTGCTCTCAGCATGTCATCCAAAAAACCCCTGGTCTCAGATGCCAGAGCAGCCTCAGGAGCTGATCAATTTAAACACGAAGCAAAAGTTGTGGTTCACCCCGAGGTATTAAGGGTGTTAAATGCTCTGCCAAAGCACGTCACTGTCACAGCACTGCAGAGATTCCTGCTCGTGTTGGGATTCTGCTCCTGCAGGCTGGAAAGGCAGGAATCAGCTAAGGGCAGTGGTGTTCATTAACAGCTCACCCAGGGAGGGAAGATGTGCAGGGCCAGGTGTCCTTCCCAGGTAAAATCCCTTGGGAAGAATGGGGAAGAACTCCATTGGAAAACTCTGAATCCCTGATGGCATCTCCTTTGCATTCTTCCTCCCAAACAGGCAGCAGGGCCAGCTTGGAGCAGCCTGGGCTGTGGAAGGTGTCCCTGCCATGGCAGGGATGAGCTTCAGCTCCCTGCCAGCCCCAGCCATGCTGGGGTTCTGTGGATAATGGTCTTGGAGAGGCTAAAAGGGGTGAGCAGGTTTGTTTCTCTTCTCTTGGGAGCCCCGGTTCTATGCCCAGCATCGTTGCCTGTGCTGTTGTTGTGTGACTTTCAAGTCTCAATTTCTCCAAAGGGAAACAGGCCTTCAACTGGAACACCTTTAAAAATGTCTGATTTCCTAAATTGCCTCTGTGTGACTGTAAATAAGCAAAGGAAGGGAACTAAGCCTGGTGAGGCTTGGCATGAGCTTTGTTTCAGGTGAGAATGTTCTCTTTGTCAGTTTGGAGTGATTTTCAAAAGCAGTGTTGGACAGGAGGATTTGAGTCAAAATGAGACATTAAATATGGATATAGGCACGAATTTAAATTAAATTTAACAAAGAAACACGCTCAGAATTTTTTTCCCTGACAGAAATAGCATAAAGGAGCTGGATGCCTGGTACTGGCAGCTTTTATTTTCTTATGGTGAGGCTAAATGGGACATGAGTGAATCCTCCTCTGGCAGAGCTTTCCTGTTTCCAAGTGTTCTGCAGCACTGCAGCTCGGGATGCAGAGCACAGGCTGCTGGTGGTGCCCATTTCACTCATGCCAGTGACTCTTTCCAGGGCTTCAACAAGTGCTGGAGGAAAAACATGCTGAAAATTCTAATTATCCTGGTTGGTGCCATGGCTATTTCTTAGTAAAAAAAGAAAAATACTTTAATGTCTCCTTTTGGTGGCATCCACTCAATCTTTGACTCTTCATTTTGATTCAAATTCCGTTGTCTTGTAATTTACAACTCAGCTAAGCGTTTCTTTTCATGAATGACACCCAAGGCTTTGTGCCTGCAAGTATCACTGCATGAAGTGGGTTATTTAAAGCAAAAATCTGTTTGCTTCCAAGAGAAGAACAATGCTCTGAGTGTGAATGATGTGTCAAAACGTCAACCAGATTGTCACCTGAATGTGGCAGCTGCTCCATTCTGAGGTTCACATTAAATAAAGATAACTGAGGAGTGTTGTAGCTGGCTCTGTTTGTTTTGCTTAGTGAAGGTATTGGTTTGATTAGAAATGCTTTTTCAGGAATCCTCTTTGACAGCAAACAGCCAAATGGATTTACCTTGGTTTTTGAATAAACTCCTGCTGCCAAAATCTGCTCTGCAAAGTGTTGTTGTGGGTGTTGGACACTGCTGAGACCTGGCCCAGTTTCCTCCCACATTTCTGTGCTCTCTTTCCATGTTCTCCAACCAGCCTGGCTCCCTTTCCCTCCAGCAGTGCTCATCGAGGTGCAGTGTGCTGCAAGGTAAAGCAAATCAGCATTTGCAATTCCTTCTCCTTTTCCTCTCCTTTACGGGAGGATTTTGTCCTTGTTCCTCAGACTTTGCTTCTTGTCCTGCACTGGGAATGAACACGTGGAGGGAGAGGAGAGGAGGCAACAAAAGCCTGTGGCTGATTGCACAGCAGAGTTAGACTTTAATGGTGAGTTTTCTGGTTTTTTGCACTTGTTACAGAAATTTCTGGTCTCCAGCACTGAGGTCTCCAGGCCTTTTCCCCCAGCCCAGCCCTTGCTGCAGCCAGGGAAGGTTCTCCTGATGGTGTCAGGATTCCCTGCTCTCCAGCAGTGCCTCTGTCCCTCACAGCTCCTGGCTCCAGCCTTTGTTTTGTCCATCAGGGCCCCTCTTTGGCCGGCAGCTTCTGCTCCCTTCCAAATTCCTGGGATCCAGCTCAGGTCAGCAAACCCAAATAATCAATTGCTGCTCTTTGGTGGGTGTGTGTGGCAGCCAGGAACTAAAAGCTCCTGCAGGATGCACAAAACACGATTCTGTACAATTCCAGCTTCAGGTGTGTCCATTTCTATCCAATGAGGGTGATTTACTTATTTTGGATTATTAGAAATGCAGCATCCAGTAGACAAAACCCTAATAAAATTGAGTTCCAGGATATTTTTTAGAGGGTGAGGGGAGCTGGGAAAGGAAAACTAGAGAGAAAACCAGAGTAGGTTTAATTGTACTGATAGAGAGAACGTGTGTGACTGTGAAACTGAAGGACTGTTGTGTATTTTTTATAGGGAAAGTGGATTTAAAATGGGAAGATTACCTATTGCAAGAGCAGGGATGTATTTATAGATGCTTAACCCTGTGTTCATGTGTTTTCAGCTGGTGTGTGTATTAAAGCAAATGGCTTAATAAATGCAAATGATTTGTAGCACAATTTTGGGCTATAGAGCAGCTTTAGTGTTATGACTTTGGTCAGATTCCCTTCTGTTCCTTCTCACAACCCAGCCAGAATGATGGCAAAACCCCACAAAACCAGGCATCACATCTGCACTTGAGTTTTCCTAGGTAAATGATCTTGCAAAATGTGTTTTCTGTAGGGCTGGTTGGACTGGGTTGACCTTTGTAGCAGCTTTATTCTCTTCAGCATCCTCGAGTTTTGAGACAAATCAATAAATTGAGCAGGAGCACTGCACAAAGACCAGATGGTCTTCACCCAGTACTTGTAAAAGAATTAAAATGTGAAATCACCAGCCTGCTGCTGTGGGACACCACTTAGATCTGCCTGGGTGCAGAAGGAATAGCAGGGAGGAACTCTCACCCCAGCCTTTGTCTCAGCATGGAGCTCAATTCCAATCTGACTTAGCACAGCATCAAAAAATTCAGGTGCTCAGAGGAATGGACGAACAGATGTTGGGGAGTTATTTCTGTGACTTTTATGAAGATTAATAGTACCTGGAAGATTTTAGGAGAAGTTAGCAAGTATAAGGATGATATAAGATACATATTATGTAAAGTTTTTTTCCGAAAGGTCTCTTAAAAATATATATAAAAACTTGTTAGGAAATTGAACAAGCGTTTGGATTAAAAACCAGGCTCTTTAGGCATTCACAAGATATTAAAGAAGTGGCAGAACTGAAAGACAGGTTTGCAATTCCAAGGCTTGAACAAAGGTGGCCTGGAAAAGGAGGTAAATAGGTGACAATTTGATGCTGATGCAAAATGACTCAGAATATTCTAATTAGAACTGGCTGTGGGAGCCTGCAGAAATTCCTGTGTGACCGAGGAGAGGGAATATTGAGAAAAGAGTGACTGGCTATGGGGGGGAAGGAACCTTAGTCCAAGTCATGGCTGAGCTCTGAGTTTGCTGGCTGGGAAATAATCTTTGATTTCCCTTGGACATGTGGCTGAGTGGGAACTGAGCTGCCACACATGGAATTCCTTCTGGAGCTGAGCTAGGCCACCTCTGCAGTGCACAGCTCACTGGTGATGGAATGGTGGAAGGGGAATTAAAATTCCGTTTCTCAATGCAAAGCCTCTTTGGAAAGGAAATTCTCCATGAAAGGCCTTTTTTTGCAGGCAACACATGATTTTCTTTTCTTTTTTTAGTTGGCTAATTTCTTTTGTTATTTATACAGTCTTTGGGAAATGCTTCCATCACCTTGCTGCTCTAAGAGTCAAGCTGAAAACTTTGTCCCACTTCCAGATTAACTTTTATTTTAATTTGACCATCAGAAATGTATTTATTTCCAACCAGCATTTTTAGTTTAAAAGGATCTTCTCTCTCCATCAGTGCTTTTCTTTCAAGTCATTGTATCTAATGAGAGGCAGCAATTAAAACCTCACATTAAAACTTTGCTAAACTGATCAAAGATCGTGTTTGGCAGGAGATCCCCTTGGTCCTTAGCATAGGAGGTGACAAATTCACCTTTTTATGGCTCCAGCTGTGTTTGCTATAAAAGCTGTGGTGGCTCCATTGTTCAGTAATGTAATTAAATTTAGGAGAGGTTCAGTGCAGCCAGTCCATGTGATGAAGCAAATGACTTCTGAGATTCCTTGAAGACTGACTGTATAATGCTCATAAAATTCCTCCTTTGTTTCAGAACTTCTTTGACTTCACAAAAATGTGAAATCTGGCACTTGGCAGAGCCAGAAGGAAACATCTGGATGCTTTTGATCAAAGATGCTTGTGGAAAAATGACACTGCAGAGCATCAAGAATGGCAGAGTTTGAGAAAGAAAGAAAGAATGAAACTCTCCTCAGCAGAAGTTGGTAAATTTGGGGGGAAATTTGCTGTGTAGTTTCTTATTCCTCCAATAAAGCTTAATGCTTGCACAGAACACTCAAATAAGTTGTTTTAAATACTGGGGTTTTAATACAGGCACTGAAGCAGAAATTTATCTAAAATTAAGAAAATTAGCTGCAGAATGGTGTTCTGCAACATGTGGCAGAACTTTAAGTTAGTAAATGGAAGTTAAATGAGTTTTTTACTGTCCAGTGTTCAGCTTTCTGCAAGAGTAAATAATTTCTTTGAGCAGTAGTTGAGTAACTGGAAACACTCTGTGGCTGAGCTAAAAGAGTGATTTATCTTCCATTGCTTTCTGAGTGCTATATTATGTTACAAATCTAAAGCTATTCAATAAATTATAAAGAATTTGTGTATTTTTTTTTCAGGGATGTGATTTCTGCAGTTTCCTCAGCACACAGAAGAGTGGAGAGGACCTTCTTTGCCCGTTTGCTAGAGAACAGTTGATATTACATTTGACAATCCTGTAATCCAATTTATATCCAGCTTGTTGCTGGCCACCTGTGAGCAATTTTATTCTGTGGCTTTTTGTTTTAATCTTGAGAGCACTCATTTGTCTGTGGAGGATGATTCCCTTGGACTGCCTCAGGATCTTGGGCCCACCACAACAGCTGGGTACTTAATTCAGACATTTGGAGTTACTGAATCCTGATTTTTTTTGGTAGGAGTTTCAGTGTGTGGGATGAATCCTGCACTCAGGAAATTGCTTTTCGTGCTGTGATGTTTGCTACCATTGTCCTGTGAAGGTGAAGTTGTGTCCCAGTGCATGTAAAATGAAAAGTAAAGTAACCTGACTGGCTGACTGCCCTTGTAGACAGTAAAATGAAACAGTCCTTAGCTCCTGGTAATGGTATCAGCAGTGTTTCCTTGATTTAATAATCCAGGCAAAATGATTTTACTGCTTCAAATTTCATTTTGAGGTGTCTGGGAGGGGATGGTTGTCCCCTGTTATGTGGTCCTGGTTCTCTGCTCTCCTGCTCAGGTATTTACATTTTCCCCCTCTGTTCAGTGAATATCCCAGGCCCTGCAGTGCCAAGGCCAGGGATGCTGGGCAGGCTCTGCTCTGGCTCTTTTCCATCAGATTCCAGCACTTCAGCTGCTCCTGCCTGCTCAGGGCTGGGCTGGGAGGTTGTTTTGGGGCAGGGGATGGAGGGACAGGTAGGATGGGTTATTATTCCACTGAACATCAGCTTGATCAGCTCCTGCCTGGCCACACAACTCCTCTGACTTAGCTGGTGCCCTGCTGGCCAAAATATTCCTTATTTAGGTGTAAATTTTTGGATTTCTGTCGTGCCAAACACATCAGGGTCCTGTTCTGGCCTGTGGAGGTGTGGCTGACATTTGCCTTCTGGGAGCTGAGCTTTTGGCCAGTATGTAACACTGAATTCTCTGTGTGGTGTGCTCTGTGTCTAACCTGACCATGTGCACAAATTCTCTTTTCTCTGTGACTGTGCATCTGTGGATAACAGAAATGGGGGGGATTCAGAGTGAGGCTTTTGTAAGTATTTTATATTCAGATTTAATAGCTGAAGTGTAGTGAGGTGTCTGAGCAAATTGATAAAATTAAACTTTAAAGGTGCTATTTGGGCAGAAATCTGAATTGTACTCTCCTACCCCATGCACTGTTGAAGTGGTTGATGTCGTGTTTATGTCCAGGTAGCACCTAAAGCAGAGCTGAAAAGCTGTGCTGGGACTTTCCTGCAATGAGATTATGTTTAGGAGTGCTTAATTAGTTACAGAACGGGAATTTGCATGTGCATTTCTTTAGATCAGCGATGCACATTTTCATGGTGTATTTTGAGTGTTGAGATGGAAGTTGAGACTCTGTTTTGTGAAAAGAAAATGAAATAAAAGGAAGGAACGCGACCTGAATTAAATAAGTCTGTTCTTATCTTGAATGATAAAAAGGACATGTACTGGTTGAAATTCTGCTCTGGCACAAAAATTCCCCACAGACAGACAATGAAACCTGAAAGCCCTGTTCCTCAAAAAAATTATGGAATGTCCTGAGTTGGAAGGGACCCACAGGATCATTGAGTCAAGCTCCTGAACCTGCCAAGACAGCCCCAAAAATCCTGAGAATCCAGAGAATCCTGAGCCTGAGAGCATTGTCCAAATGCTTCTTGAGCCTAAATCCAGCCCTTTCCAGCATCCTTTGAGTCCAAAGCCTCAAAACAAAGAGCAAAAGGAAGCAAATCAAAGTGTAAAGCTCATTTTACAGCAAAGGCAGAGGCCTGAGCATGCTCTTTAAGTTCTGATTTCCTGGGTGGAACCTGCAAAACTGCCCTAAAATTACCCAAATGTGATCCATTTAAAATGTATTCCAAAAGTCAGATACTGGGAGGAAACTTTCCACTTTTTATGTTACCACTGCTGTTTGAGAATACTGCACAACCTCTCTCCTGGCCACAGAGAAGGATGAGGAGAGAACAAAACCTGTACCTGGATCTTCAGCAGCATGGGGCACCTGGGACACAGGTAAAAAATTGGAAAAATAATGGAAGCTGAAGCAGGAACACATTGGTGATGGGGGGAGCCACAGATGGAAAATCAGCCACAGCTCTTCAGATGCTGAAGCAAATGAAAAATCCAGTGTCAGAGACGAGAGTGGCTGATGTGTGATGGACAGCTCAGGCCAGCAGAGCTTCAATTTTTGGACACCTCCACCTCCCTGCTTTTATAGGAACACCCACTTGGACACTTGGCTGCACCAACAGCAGTGAGAGCTCTCACAAGCAGAGAACCGTGCATTTGGATTCCCCAGAAGCACAAGTTTGCCTGACTTTGATAGTTTTTTAATGTGTTTTATTTTTTGCTTTCCGTGTCTGATAGAATTGTTGAAATGAATGATGTGCAGCAAAGTTTGGGATGCCTAGGGCAGCACTCAGGCACGCTGAGTGGAAATATTAAAAACCTGTCAGATGGGAAAGGACTCCTTCCTTTCTAAACTGCCAATGTTTTATACACTGCCAGAAACACCTCTGCTTCTCCTGTGCTACCTCAGCTGCTCCTGATGAAATTTGGTTTTCACTCACCCAGCTCCAGTCTTGCTTAAGGGCCTGAAGGAGATGATTACTTAAGTCAGGGAGCAATTTAAGGGAGGTGGAATGTGAGGAGCTTTCTAAAGAAGAGGTAATGGAGTTAACTCTTGCTATGGCAGCAAAAAACTTTTGCCTTTCCTTCAGAGGAGGTGTCTGTGTCTGTCCAAAATACCTGTGCATTTTCCTGATTTATTCCAGCTTCTCCAGCTCCGTTTGTGCAGGGAGTGAGGTAAGCAGTAACCTTATCCAGGAATAGCCACAGCATTTCTGCTTCATTGTCTCTTTTCATTTCTCATTTGGTTTAGAAAGAACCATCTGTGAGTTTGAATAAACATTTAAGTGCAGGGAGTAATAAACCAGCGTTTTATGGCTGGTAACTTTTCCTGGTGACTATTTCTGTTTATTCAGAGACTCAGAGGGAGCTCTACAGAGGTTTTTGCTGCAGCCTGGAATATGGTGGCAGTGCTAAGGCTGGTGTCAAGCCCTGCTTAGAGTCCTTATGGTCTGCTCGGAGTGGGGAGAGTGGCTGATCTGTGCAAATAAATGTCATCTGTACAGTTTAGCAAACAAATGTGTCTGGGGCAGACACAGCTTGAGGCCATGTTGGCTGAGAAAATTTTATCCTAAAGCAATAGATTAAATGGATAGGAGTAGATAAAGGCAACTCCAAGAGCTGCTTGTTGAGCCTTATTTAGATCCACGTCCAGGTTTTAGGTATTTGCTCCTAATTTTATGTGGATGTTGAACATGGTGGAGAAGAAACCTCACAGAGCCTTTCCCCTCTGGTTGTGGAGCTGTTATTGACTGAAAGCAAAGTATAAATTGCAATATTAGTTGGAATTTTGTACTGGGAAATGTAATGAAGGTTTGTTTTTCTTTTAAGTGACTCAAGATTTTCTATCCATTCCTTCAAAGAAAGAGGCTCCTTCATCGAAGTTTTTAATGTCATTAAACTCTTCCTCAACTGTAATACCTAAAAGTGTTAAAGGAAGAGAGCAGGGAAAAAAAAAAAGGGAGGTGGTTCTGTCATTGTTTGGTTGAAAAGGAAAATGAAAATAGTGTGTCAGGCTTTGAGGATTCAAGAATATAATATTGAATGAATGAGAGTTCTGCAAATTGCTTCTGATGTTGAAGGTGGTGTCAACACTTAAAGCTGTGCCTGAACTTCCCAGAGCATTTAATTTTGAGGAGGAGCAGTCTAGGGAAAAGGAATATTTCTTCCTTCTGCAAAAGCAGGAGCAAAGTCTTGGGTGCATTTTCAAGAGAAAACAAGTTGCACAACATCAGTGCAACAGTGCACAATCAACAGGAGATTCTGGAGATGCCCCTTTTTGTAAATTCAGCAGCACCTGAGGGAAGAAAATGCTGAGCCTTTGAAAAGTAAAAATCCCTGTCTCTGAAGGCGTGTTAGCAGCATGGCTTCAGCAATTCTAATAACCAGCTTTGCTTGGGAACTCGCTGTTGGTGTGATTTGCTGACATGAAAACGTTTACAAATTGGCTAAAGGCTGGCAGATGGAATTGCAGAGCCTCCATGCTGGATTTTAAACAATCCTTGTTTCAGGCACACACAGGTGTGGTTGTGCAGCACTTAAAAATGATCTCCAATCAAATTCCTGCCCAGGACCCCCATTTTAAATGTTTTGGGTTTTTTTTTTTTCTGTAGGTGTCACTATAGCATAGCAGATAGAAGCAACTTCCCTTAATGAAAATGTAGAATCCCCACAGATCTGAAGGAAGCTGTAATCTGGTTTTCTGTGCCATGGTTGTCATATCAACAATGAGGTTTCCCAGCAACTAACAGAATATTTTATAGATTTATTTACTTATCCTTTTTAATAATGAACTTGATACAAGGGATTTTTCCCCCTTTATAATTATATAGCAATTGAGAAAGACTTCTCAAATCATTTACATTTTGTTGTCATGTTAATACCAACAGTTAAAATGAATCTTGTTAATAAAAGGGAAGCTGATAGGATTCATGAATGCACCAGAATGTAGCCATGTTATGTTGCAAAACTTTCTGTATTTCTACTTAACTGATTGCTGAAAGGATATTTTGTGTGTATGGATTTGATGGTGTTGCTTTTCATGGCTGCTCAGGATGTGAACTTGGCTTGGTGTGTGTTACTTGTTCTGTCTGCTTGCATAATTTCTGAGAGTACTGAACAGAGCTTGTTTTAAAAAATTAGGGTTGAAAGAGATGCCTTGAAACCTGCTTTTTATTGCCAGAATTAATCATAGAATCCTGGAATGGTTTGGGATGGAAGAAACCTTAAAGTTCATCCCATTCCACCTCCACACCTTCCACCATGTCAGGTTGCTCCAAGCCCTGTCCAACCTGGCCTTGGACTCCCACACACTCCATCCTCAGCAGAAATTCCCAGCTCCAAAGCAGCCAGTTGCTGGTAGTCTGGTGGTTAAGGCACAGCTTTAGTCCTTGCTTTCAGAAGGAATTGGGGATTTTGCTCTCTGTCCTTGTGGCACATTAATTTGGCATGATTTGCCTTCCTTCTCCTGGTCTGCAGGATGCTCGCCGGGGTGTGATGTGGTCGGGAATCCTCTGGAGAAAAATTGTTTTGCCCTGTTTTCCCTTCCCTGGAGGGTTGTTTTAATTGTTGAGCCATTATCTGATGCTCTGGCAACCATTTAAAGCCAATCCGTTTGCTCCTGTCTGGTGGCTGTGCTTGGAACATTTGGGGTCCCCAGAGTGTTCAGAGCCCCTCTGCTTAATTGGAGAGCTGGGATTTATTCCTCTGCTCCTCAGGGTTGGATCCTTCAGATGCAACTTTAAAATCTTCCAGGCAAAATGGGAGACTTAGTGAATTTCTCACCTAGGCAACCAGTGAGAATGTGGGTGGGTTTTTTTAGGGTTTTTTTTGGATGGTGATTTTTGATTTAAACTCTAAGAATCTGTGCAAAGCCTTTGGGAGTTCAGCTTGGCGTGCATTCCTAATGGATCAAATTGCTGGAGATGCTGAGGGATCACACTTCCTCGGGGGCTTAAATAAGAGCTGGAAACCAAGTTCTGCCCTTTGGCCTCTCAAGGAGTAGGTGTGTGACTGAGACATTTCTTGCACTCAAACTGTCTTGGATTTCCACTCTGTTCAAATTACTGTGTAATTTATACCACACCTCCTAATAAACTCTCCCTCTGCTTCCTTGGAGAATACAGCACTTGAAGTTAATTAAATAGAGGAGCTCTGTGAAGCTCAGAGAAACTGGAACAGCTCTGATTGTCTGACTGTAGGAGATCATCTCAAAGAGGTGTTTGGGCACTTATTAGCAAACTGGGAAATTACAAGTGGAGAAGCAGGGATTGTAGATGCTGTGCAAAATCTAAGGAAAGATCTTTGTCCAGTTCTTAAAAGGTGTTCAGGGAACAGAGAGGAAAAGAAAAACCCAACTGTTGAGCAATCAAAAGAAATTTCATGTTTCATAGAAATAGATTTACTCTCTGTTTGGGCATAGAAGTGAAGATTTTTTTTTTTTTGTACAGGACAGACTTCTAAACTCATTGGCATAGAGGTTACTGGTTTATGCTGGTTTGAAAGGCAATATTTCAGAAGATGTGACAGTCACTCAGGAGCCCTTCTCCCAGCCTTTCTGTGCTCTAATGACCTAATGCCAAGCTGGAATTCCCAACCTGGAAATGGAACTCGAGATGATTTAATAACGAGGTGATATAAAAGGGGATCTTTATTGAAAGCCTTCAGGAGCAGATATGGGAAGATGTCCACAAAAGCCCAGCCCCACAGGGGTGAGTACATTTTTATAGGCTTTAGGAAATTAGCATAATTGATAAAAAGCATTAATTAGGAGGACAAGTGGGGATGCAATTCCCCCCCAGGACAGGCCCATTCTCTGGAGCCCCCCTTGGCACTGGCTGCACTTTTTCCATGAAATGTATCTCAAAGAGTTGTTCCCAGCCTTGGCTCCCAGGAAGAACCAAGACAGCACTGGGGTTTGAACCCTTGTGAGCTCTGCAATTTGTTTTGTCTTTGTGCCTTGGGAAAGCACTGGGAAAACGAGCCACTAATACAAGAGGCAAAACCTAAACATCACCAGAAGGAACTGGAATTGAGCAATGTTCCTGTAATATTTTATTATGATGCACAAATAGCCCAGGAATGGAGGCTCAGAAATCAGGGACAGCTTTTGTGCAGTTCCATGTGTTCCTGTGGGCTGAGCTGGGAGTGACACGTTTTAACTCCTTCAGGGTAGGGATACTGGGATAAAACGGAACTTTTGATTTTAAGGGGGCTCACGTGGGGACTTGTTTCAGATACAGGTGTCTGTGGTAACCCAACAATCAATGAAACTGCTCCTCATAGGACATATGTACAATTTCCCATAATTATGTTCTGGTTTTGTTCATCTTTTTTGACTCTATGTGCCATCACTCCATTGCCCTGATGTTTAATTTATAATGAGTGAGCTCTTTGGAGTTTCAGCTGCTTCTTTCTTTTTCATGCCCCATCCTTCAGCCTCAGGGACCATAATAATAAATTGATTTACAAGTTTTAACTTTTATTGATCATATCTTTTCCTCACTCCAAGAACATGTCCAAGACTCCTTCCCTTTTCTCTGACCCTTTGGCATTTGTGGCTCTTTGTTCATTAGTGACATTCTAAGACCCTTCTCAGTGTGTAGCCTCTGCTCTGCTGGGGTTGTTTCTCATAAGAGATGAGTCCTAGAATATAAATGAGCACAAATCCCCAGAAAAAATGGGACACAATAATCTTCATAGTGGGAGAGAAGATATTGTAGTCTACGTGCTAATTATTAGCTTTAGGCACATTCTGATAATTTCAAGGAACCAAGATAAGTTTGTGATTCAGCTGAGCATCTCCTGGGAGTTGTGAGATCACTCTCCTGTAAGGTATAATCAGCACAGTGTGGATTTGATAGGTGTGTTTTTAAGGACTGATACGTGCCATTAAAATTTACCCAAACTGTTCAGCTGCTGCTTCTGTGTGAAATCTCCACTGCCTGTGATTGTCTCTCTGATAACTGGTTTATGAAGGAAATGTCTGTGAGTCTGCTCCACTCAGCCACGAGCAATGGAGTTGTTTATTGTTGGTTAAAATGTTTCATATCTGTTTGTCCCAATAAGGCTCTAAATCAGTGCTGGGATAAATCCATTTATCGTGAGAGGAAGAATGGAGTCTGCTCTTTCCCAGGGATGGAATTTCCAGGCTATTATTTCTCCTACTTCAGGACACAAGTAGACCATTAGATTCAGGGATTTTTCTTGCTGGCCAGATCCTTTATGGTTTTTGAAAATATTGGATATTTTACTTGAAAGAATGCTGCAGACAAGATAAAGCTATTGGGCATTTCTTGAATCTTCATCAGTCTTAGATCCCTCCCTCTTCAGTCTTTTTACTCTATCCTCCCACCAGAGGAAGAAAAGAGAAATTAAAAAGGATGAAATGGTACCCAATGCATTGGAATTGCAGGGGGTATTCTATACATCACTTGTTTTATTGTACTTTTGTAGTCAAAAAGTCAAATGTGGTCATTTTGAATTAAGGGTTTTGTTGCTGAGGGCAGAGAATAGTGATATAATACAGTAAGGAGAAAAGAAACTAAAAAATAGGAGAGGAAATAAATGAATAATTTATAAGAACTATTTCTTTAACTCATTAAAATGGCCTGGCAGTCATGGAAACTTTAGCTTTTTTCTTGTTCAAAAAGAATGAATGCTTGCAAATGAACTTCTAAAAAACTAATCAAAAGAAACTTTTCTCCCTCTTTAAGTTTTTTGAAAAAGAAAATTATTAGTCAGATAGTTCAGATGGAAGTTTTTGTGACAATAACATTTGAATTTCCATGAACATTCTTTTTTCTACTTCAAACAGATTTGAAGAGGCTGGGAAGGTAAGGGAAGAAATGTGGATTCTGCGTGGGGCTGATTTTTTGGGGACCTTTCTGTAGATGGTACAAAGACCTAAGAGAGAGAATTTGAGACTGAAAAGGGACATTAATATTTAGCAAAATTCTTCAGCTGCTTCTTTTATGTTAAAGTTTCATTATTTGTGTTTGTCTCTGTATTTTTCTCTATAGCAGTTTCTTTCAAGGCCAAGAGATTTGTAGCAATGGTTGCTTTTTCTTAATAATTTTCAGATCTTCATCATAAAAATAAAAACTTGAAACAAAATTTTTAACCATACTCTTTTTTTCTTCTTTCAGATTTTGGAAAATAGCACTGGTGATTATTTCGGTAGGGAAACCTTCCAAGGGATGGGGAGATATGAGAGTAACTGGGTGGGATTTTCCTTCTTGCATTTCGAAATTACTTAACCTGAGATTACCACACCTGGTTTGGGACAGAGTAGATCAAATGAATATTTAGAGAAATGTGGGAATGCAGAGTTATGGCTCTGGGGTTTTTTGGTTATTTTTTTGTGTTTTTTTCTGAAATAAGCTGTCCCAACTGTTTCAATTGGGCTGAAATCTCATTATTGACTCCCCTTTCCCCAAAGGAATGAATCAGTCTGTGATCAGAAGATGCTGAGCATCACACCCCATCTAGTGCCAGCTGGGGGAACTCTTGGAGAGTCTGTGGACAAGATCCTGGACAGATAATCAAGAATTCCTGAAAGAGAAAAGAGACAGAGTGGTGCTGAACAGTAATAACTGCATCCTCTACCTCCTGTCTTAGGCTTTGCAAGCAAAGCAAAGTGTTCTAAAAAGGACCAATCCTGAAGACCTCGAAGGAACACAGCTAAAAACAGAGTTTGATTTTCCACCTCACAGTTTTCTGATGGGTGAGATTTTTTTCAACTTTTTTTAGTTCTCCAATATTCCATAAATGCATTTTTGGGGGTATAACCCATTGATTTTAACTTCCTCTTAGCTCATTCTTTCTACTTGCAATATAAACCACTGATGGAACAGGTTCATGAGTGCTGCCATCCTGCAGTTATGCCAAACTATTTATCCTTTTTCTGACTGTTATTTCTAATTTTAAAAATAGGGTGAGTATATTTTCCTGCTCCTGTTGCCATCCAAATAAATTCAGGGCAAACAAACCAAAGAAGAGCCTTCCTGTTTTGAAAAGGAATCTTCCAGCTCTCGTTTGATCCATCTTTACTCTCACATCTCAGGCTTGCATTCAGCTTCTATCCATCACTTGAACTAAATTATTGTGTCACTGCTGTTCCTGGCTTTGCTCTACCCTTAGAAGGTTGGGTTTTTTTTTTTCAATCCTTTTCATCTGAACGCTGTTCAAAAATGCCCTGAGGAGCCGTTCTTGTTGTTGAGATGGATTCTCGGAGGGTGCTGTGTGTTTGTCTGGGCTCTGGCTGTGGAACAATGCCTCACCCGGAGCTGCCCTGCTCACAGTGACCTGCTCAGCTCCACAAACCTTGGATGTGCTTGCCAGGGTGTCTGTCAGTGCTGGCTGCTCCAAAAAGCCTGAGATTTAGGGTTAATTTGAGCATTTACAGCAAATCCAGTGCATCTCCAAAGCGCTGGATTTACTGCGTGACCCAGAGCAGCTGTGCTCTCTTCTGCATCTGTTTGTGCCCAGGAAATCTCAGGCTGGAAATAAAACAGCCAGTCCGGGAGCTGAGGCTGTTTCATTTGCACAACATCTCTTAGCAATAGAAAAGACTTTAAAGCATAAAATGGTTTATAAGTGATTGCCTGGACTAAATATACTCCTTTGACAGATTTTTCCAGCTTTGTGGCTTTGTTTGTCAGGAAAGTACAAATGCCTGGAGAGCTCATCTCGTAACCCTACACATCATTTGTTCTACTCCTTTGTAGGAAGATCTGTGTGATGGAGGGATGGTGATTGAACGGGAGAAAGGGTTTTGGCCTGTGGGGTTTCGACCAGGAGAGTCCTGACAATTAAAAGGATAATTGGGACTCTTGATTTAGATTATATACAGGGAAATCCTGTTTCAGAGTGCCACCCACTCACCCTGGAACTCTGTACAACCATTTTGATCCTATTCCTTGCCGAGGTGAAACAATGAGCAGTTAACACTTGCTGATAAAACCACAACGGAAAATTTAATTATAACAATGCACAATACATTCCCAGAGCCCCAAATTCCAGCCCTGGCCTGGCAGCCAGCTCAGCTTTGTGGGAGATTGAAGCTCTTGACCAAGGGCTGGACTCTGGCTCTGGATGTTGTGTCCATAATTCCTGTTGGGATTTGTGTTTGGACATTCCAGCTGTGTAACCCCACAATGGCACCGTGGCCTGAGGATTTCCCAGCCCTCCTATTGCTAACAGGAAATAACAGGATTTCATGTTCTTTGTTTTCTTACCATGCACAGCTTTAACTCAGAATAGAAGGACTCCTTGAAGATCAAAGATTTCTTCACGAGCAGATGAGAATTAATTGAAACCTAAATCCGACTGCACAGCTATTCCAAATAAGCTAAAACCTTTCAACAAACAACAAAAAGCCCCAAGATACCCTATTTACCCATTACCACACTGGTTTTATCTTTAACAATGTTGCTGATCTTCATCCTTTTTCCACTGAAAGTCATTTGGGTAATGCCTGACATCCTAAAGAACAACTGAGGGGTTTTTTTGTTGTTTTTGTTTTTTTCTTTCCAACAGAGAGTTCCTATATTTTTAAACTGGCCATGCACCATAATCTTTTGTAGCTATATGAGGAGCTTATTTCCAAAATATGTGGTTGTAAAATATTTTTAAGGCTTGCTCCAAACTTGTTTTGAGAAACAAAAGGCCAATCAATGTGTGATTTTTTTTTTAAATACATGCTTACATGCCTCTGAACAGAATTGTCTTGTGCTGCTCTTTAAAATATCTCCTCCATCTTTTATATAAAGAGTAGTCAGATTTTCTTTTAGCTGTTTTTCTAAGCCTCTTCTATCTTTTGTTCCTACCAAAAGAAATCTCTATCCTTGTTACTGAGTCTGTGGCAACTCACAAGAATGCACAGCTCAAATGAAATTCAGAGTTTTTACTCCAGAACTTTACTGGATTCAGCAAGGCTCTGTGAATGCTGCATAATTTTTCTAGAACAAAATGGAAGCAGGAAAAAGTGATGTTGCATTGGTGTTTTACAAAGGCAATGCTTGTAGTCTTCACCATTTCTCTGCTGGAGGGCACTGGAGAAATCCTGGGATGTGAAAAGCGAAGAACTGAAAATTTTAAGAAGTTTTTGTGTTCCATTGACAGAAGTGAAACCATTTGTTAAGGAAAGTGAAGAATTCCCTTTAGAGAGGGGCCTGTTGTGGTATTTCCCAGCTACTCTGGTGATTTTCAGTGCCTCATCCTGCCCCAGTCTCTGACCATACTTTGGCCCCAAAGTGACACCACTTGCAATTTTCTCATTATTTCATTGCCAGCTCTAGAACAAACCTTGTAATTTCCAGCTGTGGGTGATTTTCCTTCTTCTCCTGTGGTAGCAATCCAAGAGAGAGGTCGATTCTCCTGCAGCTGGGAAGTGACCCAGCTCCTGCAATTCCTGAGGACATTCTGATAAAAACATGGCCTAAATCATCCTCCTGACAGCTGTTTATAACTACATCTGGAGACATGCTGGAGTTTTGGGAGGGCTCAGAACTAGACATCCCACTCCTCCCAATGGTTACCAAATAGAAACAATTTCTATGAACTGTGGCTGCCTTTTCCACTTCACTATTTTATCTTCTGCTCTGATTATTTATTTGTATTTATGGTGTCAATAACGTTGGATTGACAATTATGTTGTATGTATGTAAAAAACACAAACATCTCAAATCAGACCTTATCAGGAAGACATCAATTTATTGTTTTTGTTGTGTTTAAAACTCTGCAGTGCCCAAACCGAGGCCCAGAGCTGGTGGGATTTTTGCTGCTTTTCCTCACCTCCCCTTGGATAGAAAGGACAGACACAGATTTTATGTCTACAAGTACTTGTACAGCACCTTGCCTTTTTCTTGGCTACAGCTCAAGCCCTTGAACTTCTGACACTCTTTTACCTCCCTGGATCTGTTTCAAGATTAAACTGTGGAGTGTGTCAGCTCTTCAACAGGAGCAGGCTTTAAATTTTTTTTTTCCCCAGAACAAGCTAGGAAGATGATTTACCTCCTGCCCTAATTGCTTTCCTCCTCAAAAAGTTTGTCATCTAAGAAAGAAAAAATAAATAAGCTACCAAATATAGCTGAAGCTGAGGAGTCAAAACAAACAATCTCAGACTGAACTTCATTGGCCTCAACAATTTAGCAAATACAAATGATGGTGTGAATGTGGAACTGTGCCCAGTTTGCAAACACAAAGCTTCTGTCCGGGGCTCTGCTGTCAGGCAGCATTTTCTGGGTGAAATTCTGGGATCTTGGAGTGAGCAGGTGGAAGGTGAGACAGGAGGGCTGAAGTGAATTCCATTTCTGTTCTCTGGTGGGTGACCTGGCACTTGTGCTCTTCCCATCCCCTCCCAATGATGCTGCCCAGGGATTTCCTTCCTCAGGAGGAGACTGGATTCTTGTAAGGGCTGGCAAGGCTCCCCAGATGGCTTAACCCCGAGGTCCTGCCTGCATTAATGAGTATCTTCATTAACACGGCTGCCTAATTAGCCACAGACAGAGGTCTCCTACTTTTTACTTCAGCTACACAGGGCTCCTCGGAACACACTCTGCAGTTCTGCCTTTCTGCCTTGTCACAGAGGCTTGGACATCATCTGTATGGGGGCAGCTCCTTATATGACAAAACAAACTTAAAGCGTGGACAAAATATGTTTTTTCCAAAGTAATCTATCATAACATTTCCAAGTTGTTACAGGTTTTGCAGATCAGACTTTCTTAGGTGAGTCAATGGTTTCAAAGCAGGCAGCTGAAAGGGACACTCAGAGCACTTTGGAGGCCCATTTCTCACATTGTCTTTTAAAGGGAAGGGGCTTTCATTTTCTCACATTGTTTTTTAAAGGGAGAGGGTTTTGAATTTCTGACTTTTTTTTTTTTTTAAGGACAAGTAGCTCTTTGCCTTGCTCTGTGAGGGTGTCAGTGCTGTTTGGACTAGTTCAGCGTTCTCTGCCCTTGTCCCTTCAACTTCTTCCAGGGGCTTCTTCGAGAGAATCAGAGTTTTATTTCTGTCACATTTTATGTGTGAACTCAGTGCTTGGCTTCTGAGCCTCTTGAGGGATCCCTGTGTAGGTGCTAATGGGGAAGTGCATTGCAAAAGAACCTGTTGGGGTTTATTGCTTGCAAACCATCCTCCCTTTGGAGAGGATGCTACCTCAGCTATGGCAGGTTGGAAATCATGTGGAATAGAGGTGGTCTGGATTTCAGCATGCCTTGCAAGGCCAGGAGTCAGCAGTGATTATTTGCCAAGTTAGAACTAGAGAATTAGGAAAAAAAGCCCTGTAAAGCATGAACAGAATTGTCTGTGGTGACACCTGGGCTCAGAGTGCTGAAGAATTTGGGTTAATAAGCTCTGCCTGCTGGGTTACCTAGTTTTAGTGAAAATTGTTGTCTGCTCAGTGAATCCACTGCTGAGTTTTGTGCTCCCCTCCTCAGGCACCAAAAGAGGTTAAGAAACCCCAGGAACATTCTGCTGGATGTGTTGGGCCATATTCATTGATGTGCCCTGGCTATTTTGTGCTGCTCTGCTGATGCAAAGCAGCCATAAACCTGGATTAGTGCAGTGCAGCAGTGGGAGGCTTCAGTAAAGAGACAGGATGGCTGCAGTTTGCTGTGATATTTGTTCTTTCAAACTCTCTTTTCTGCATATATTAATTGTTCAACTTAATAAAATAGTAATTTAATGCAGCCTAGCTCTTCTGGGAATCGTGAATGTAATAAAATTGTGATTTTAATTTTTTTTTTTTTTTTTTAAGAGGCCTGGACGGAGGGGTAAGTCTTCATCTGTTTTAATTGGTTATTTCTCATAGCCTTAAGGGGCCTGCCCTTAGCAGTACAGGATGAAAATGTCATACCCTGTCTTTGCAATTTTGCTCAACTTTGAGAGAAAAAGAACAAGAAGGAGCACTTGCTGCATGTCTGTGGAAAGGAAGAGTAAGGTTGTTTGCATTTTTTTGTTTGATTTGTTTTTAAGAAGTTATATCAATTTAGAGTCAAAGCATATAAAGAGTGTTAAATCTCCAAGTCCGAGGTCAGCCTTGATCAGCACCTTGGGCTAAGCTCAGGGCAGAAGGAATATCTTGTCCTGCAGAATGAGGCTGTCACCATGCCCACCATGAAATACTGAGCAGCTGACATTAAACAGATTGTAAAATGGAAAGCTTTATTTCCAAACTCCTAAAGTTATATATGAGCCCATTTCAAGAGGAGAATGGAGCATGCATTGCAGAAGAAAGATAAGGCTGGGCTTCCTTCTCCCCACTACAACACAATGTTTTATACCATCATTTTCTCCTTATTATATTTTATTTGCACTCCATTTCAGCACAATGAACTAAATCTTGGGGGACATAAAAGTTCTAGAAGTGCCTAATAACAAACTTCTCCTGTTTGAAATGCCACTTAAGTTAGGTAAACTGAGCCAAAGTAGTTAATATTTTTTTTCTTTGTAAGTGTAACTACCAGCCCGACTTTGCAGTTGTGCACTTTGCTTTTGTCCAAAGAACAAACAAGTAACAGCAGACAGAAATTAGTAACTTGAACACAGAGTAAACTCATGACCTCAGTGACTTTTGCTTGTATTCTTTAATTGCTTTTTAGCACAAAATTGATGGTATTGAAGATGAAACTTCTAAAGCAGGAGAATCAAGTTCTCAGTGATGAATTTTCCAACTTCCCCCATCACACTGGATTAAATACAGCTAATCTCATGTGTGTGCCCTTCCCCTTTTTTATGTAGCTTTGGAGAAGTACTGAGTCTTTGAAGGTACATAATTTAAAGGCAATCCACAAAGAAAATAAGATTAATTACTTTGTTCCTTATGTTGCTTTTATTCTCCTTGACTACTCCCAAGCCAGATTTAAAGCTGAGCCCTTCAGAGCTGAGCTTTGGGAAGCTGAGATGAACAATCCAGCAATCTCTGTGGCTCTTTACAGTCATTCTTGTTCTCTTCATATTCAAAGCATCACTCAGGGCTTGTTAATATGCATTACTGTACCTCTTTAAATTAAGGTGTAATTTACATCAGTTTCATTAAGCTGGTCCAATCGGCTGTGCAGCCACTCTTATTGCAGCATAAACTAACTTTATTTCATGTTAGTGTAAATCAGCCAGGAACATTGTCAGCTTAAAATGTAATAATCCATTAAATTAGACTAAAATTGAAACATCCTCACAGGAGTTTGGGCTGGCGTGTACCCACTTAAATTAGCTGGAGCAAGCTGATGTGTACACAGGGAATTAGAAATGGAACCAAGCACCTCCTGTGGTGAATTCCATCAGCTGGGGCCTGCCCATGTCAGAGGGATTGGGATGCAGGGAGGGGGAATTGTCTGAGCAGTGCCAGTGGTCAGGGCGTGTCTGGGGACCAAATCTGCCCCCTGAGTTTGTTCCTCCAGCTCCTCAGAGGTTCCATTGCTTTGGGTGCTGTCACCAACCCAGAGATGCTCTGGATGTTTCCAGCTCCCCGCTTGACAGAAGTTTCCTCTGGATTTCCCTCCTGACAATTAGATGTGGATGGAGAAAGAGTCTAACGCCAGAAGCGGTGTTTGTGCATGAGAAATGAGCTGTGGTTTCTTGCTTTGCCCCAGGATTTTTAGGAGGGAAATATGCAGGTACAAAGTGATAAAAATCACCTTTTTTTTCTATCTGGGAAGTTCATACCTTCAGCTGTGCTTTGGCACAGCTCTCATCAGCAGATAACAGGGAGCACCCCTACTACTGCTGATTTCTTCTTGTGAGTTGCCACTTTAACAAAGTTGTGTGTTCAGTAATATTTACTGATTTAATCACTAGAATTTTCTTTTGTTACTTGAAATGAATGTATGAAAGACGCATTTTAGGGGCTGTGTTTTTCCTCCAGCTAACATAGTCCAAATTTTTCTTCAACTGAACTCCTGCAAAGCCGAGGAGAAGGGGGCAGAGGAAGGGATGGAGAAGGTCCCTGGCCATATCAGAGCTGAAACCATCCCTGAAAGCATCACTGGGCTCTCCAAGGCAGCACTCAGGCTGCCCACAGGAGTGTCATTGTCATGCTCACAGCACCTGAAAAGCTCCCACCCTCAGCCTCACCTGGGGGCAGCTGCTTGGTGTCATAGAGGTATTAAACAAGCAGGAACTAAAGAAAATACTCCATGTTTTGTTTGTTGTGGATTGGCTTTTTTTTTTTTTAATTTTCGATTTCTCATGGTTCCATATCAGCAGCAGTGAGAACATCCAGACAGCTTTTTCCTGGATTTTTTTTTTGTGTGCTGTGAAAAAGCACAAGAGGCATTTAGGCTTCAGTCACTCCCACTGCTTATGTGCTGGGTGTGATTTGCATCAGAATAGGTATTTTTCCTTTTTATCTGTAAATTCATTTACATAATATTCATCAGTATGCAAGTTGTGCTGGTGAAAGGATTGCTGACACGTGGAGAGATACCTCAGGTTTTGAGCTTATTGTTCAGGCAAGCAAGTTTATGAAGGTGCAGGTTGCTAATTATAGTGTACACCTTGTCAGTTCCACAGGCTTTATCCTATAGAAAAAGGGCTTTATTAAATTTCTACTGTATTATTTTGTCATCAGCAAGCCTGAAGTATTAGGATATGAGACTTTTTTTTAGTACAAGAAAAGCCAGCATCAATTTCAAGATGAAATTGAACCCAGGCTCTTGATGGGCAAATCTGTGAACTTTGGGAATACCTGACTGCAAGCCCCACATACATTTTATATCCCTCAACCAGCTTAGAAAATGAACCATTGAAACCAAAGGAAGTTAAAACATTTGCTGTGCTGTTCATGGGAGGTTCTTGAGATGGGAATCCTTGGTTCCATCAGATTCTGAATTCAGGTGGGGTTTGTCCCAGGTGAGTCAAAGAAGAGTCTGAGGATCCCTTGCCTTGGTCAGAAAGAAAATCTGGTGGGGGTGGATCCCCAGTGGTGGATCCTCAGTTTGACCTGAGGTGTTCACTGGCAGCAGGATGTTTGCTGAGAGTGCTCTGCTGGGTTTAATAGTGCTAAATCAGGAGGTACAAAGAAAGTCAAGTTGCTTTTGTGCTCAAGTTGCCTGAAGAAAAATGATGTGTTAAGGGGTAACAGAACTTTTGTGAACTTTGATTATTTTGTAGCTGGAAAGCCAAATAGCTTTTAATTTCTATTTTTTTTTTAAAGAAATGGGAGTTTGCTGCAGGTTGGTTGCCTTTTGTTTCATTGATGACTTTTGCTTTGAATTTAGGGATGAATGAAGCTCTCAAATGTTTACAGCTCCTCAAGGAGAATATACATTGATGTTCTGTATCTTCAGAGACCTCTGCTATTTAAGGAGGCCTTCTTGAGCTAAACTGTTTTACTGTCAGTCATGTGCAGATTTTAATTTTTTTTTGTGGTATCTTCAATGTACTTTAAGCTGCTGTACAGAAAAGATATCTTTGTGTGCTCTCCCACATCGGTGCTGATTCTTCAGTGACCCCAAATCTAAGGATGAGGAAAAATCCTGGTCCCAAGTGAAAATATTTGGTTGGTGCCAAGATCCCCCTGTATTGCTCACTGCTCTACTGTGTAGTCAAGGAATTAGCTGTGTTATGGGATGGAGGGGTTAAACTCAGAGAAGTTTAAATGTGCTGGGGAGCACAGCTCGTTTCTGGGAGCACTGCAGGTTCAGTCTCACTCTGGGATCCCAGAGGAGCCTCCAGCTCCATGGCTTCCTCACCCCATGAGTTCCTGCACTCCAAGGCTGGAATTTTTGCTTTCTGCAGCACACCGTAGGAAAATGAAATAAAGTAGAAAGAACAAAATGTTCTGGATAATCTGTCCTGGCACATATTCAACAGGGAGAGGGACAGAATCCCCAACGAGGCAGCAGTAAAGCAAACCATCCCCTCTTTTGTTGTGTTTTGGAGTGAGAGCCACAATCCTGGTTGCCCTTGTCTGGGGCATTCTTGGGATGGCATCAGAGGAGCAGTCACTGCTCAGGGCTTATAAATTCTGAGCTGGCCTTTCCCCTCAGAAACAAAAACGTACTTACAAAAGCAGTAATGCATCAATTAAAGTCTCAAATAATGAGGTTGGACTCGATGATCTTGGAGGTCTTTTCCAACCTTAATCAGAGAACCACAGAATCACAGGCAGGTTTTTCAGTTATAATTAATGACTTCATTCATAACTGAGGTCGTTTTTGTTTGCTTTGTTTTTGCTTTTTTTTTTTTGCAGAGCTGAACAGCACTATTCAGATCTTTCTTGTCCTCTGTGTATATTTTTTAAATCAGATATGCATTTTAAGGCTTCTGTTTGTCAAATTTTGTCTTTGTTACTATTCTAGCCAAGCTGTTTATTTTTGCCAAATAGCTGATACCTGGTTGATTTATTAGATGTGCTGTCAGCTCAACTCCTTATTCTGTTAACTACTCATGTCTTGAATTTATTTGACAGTGCTGATGAAAGTGGGAAAATTGATGTAATTCCATCTGTTCAAGCCAATTCCTGCAGAGAGAGCTGAATTGTGGCTTAGAGGAGAGCTCCTGTCCCCTTCATATGAAAATGTCATCCTTTGGTGCAGCTGAGCTTTAAGAATGTAAAGATCTCAGAGTGGATGTGGCACTTGAGGGTGTGGTTTAATGGTTGATGGCTGGACTGGATGACCTTAAAGGTCTTTTCCAGCCTTAAGAATTCCATGATTGTGTGATTCAGTGCTGGGCTGTGTGTGTCTATATCTATTTGTCTTCTTCTTCTTCTTCTTCTTCAAAATAATAATAATAATAATAATAATAATAATAATAATAATAATAGTAATAACAATAAAATAATAATTTTTTGGGCAGGTATTGAGCAAAAGAAGGGCTGGGAGTTCTTTGGTTAAAGAGAGGACTCCAGTCTAGAAGGATTAATGTGCCAAGATCCTTGTGCTGAAATGAAAATTCTCCAGCAGTTTCCTGGGCTCTTAGAGCACGTCCTTAAACCTCTCCTGGTGGAGAAGCAGCAGCTGAAGGTGCACTGGAAAATGTTAATGGGGCTCTGCACCATCGTGGTTTGAGTTAGGGAGAGGTTGATGCCTCAGCCCAAGGGAATTCCCATGACTGGGCTCCAATCAGGACAACATTATTGGGAACTCTGCTGGATCAATGGAGCAGGCAGTTCAATCAGCAGGTGATGAGGCTCAGTTCCCAGCGTGTGTGGAAAAGCTGCTCCTGCTCTCCTGTGTGCAATGTGAGCATGAACGTATAGAAATGTTTATTGAGCCAGCAAAGGCTGGGCTTGAAAATGGAATGGCTTCTGTCTTAAATGGGATCCCATAACATGAGGATCAATAGAACACTTGTGCTGAGTGAATCCTAAAGGCGATTGTGATCTCTGAGCTGTTTTGTGCCTGCTTTCTGCTCTCAGGTTGGTGCAGCTACAAAAAACCCCACCAAAACCTCTAATTTAAGTAAATTTCTTTTCATCTCGGCATGATAAATGCAACTTATTTGAAGGCATCCTGTATTTGAATGCATTTAAAGGGTGACAAGGTCTTATCTATTTTGGAAGAGTGTGAGGTTGGAGATGATAAGATTTGATTTAATTTATATTTAATTTGCAATGCATATTCATTTTGTATATATAGTTTGAGTTACATACTCATATAGTATACATCCATAATCTGTCCTGCATATTTATTTTGGAAGTTGCATAAACTTTGGATCTAATTTTTTTCAAGAAGCAAGGCAGCTCAATGTCACATTTTTTCAGCTTTGTACCTGTGTTAGCAGGTGGCAGGCAGAACTCTCTGGGCAGTTGGGAGTTGTGGCTCCTCTCAGTTCTGTGAAACCACTTGGTGAGTTCCTGCTCTCTGCTTCCTTCTTCCACTTCTATTTCCATGATCTTTCAGACTTTCTGGCCTTGATGCAAGACTTTTTTGCATGTGTGTGAAACACCCAGGAGGAATTGGAATATGAATAATTTTTTATCAATTAAATATGAGTCATAAATAATTGTTCAGTAACAGAGTGTTCATTGTACTCTCCAAAGCTTCCTTCTTCCTTGGCAGTATTTGGAATGGTTTCTCCATGACATTTTATGGAAAGCTGACTGATCAGAAGGATTTTGAAATTAAGCTTTCCTCGACTATTTGTGCATTATTAATCCACGCTACAAAACTGGTGAAGTACTCAGTTTATTTTCACAGCAGTGGAATACAAATAATTTTCACTTGTGAATGGGGTTTCCTCTCACTCTACAGGGTGCTTTTTACACGGCAAAAGTTTTTCTAGACTTCTTATACACTTATAATTGTGTTGGAAAAAAAGACAGACTCAGTCATCTGGAAAGATTGATGTCAAAAGAAATTAAATAATAACCTCAGTTCTTGATATTTTGTCTTGTTTCTGTACAAGAGCTGAAAACTGAAACTTTTAAATATGCATCTAAAGATGCCCAGTGCTAATTTTATCGTGTGTAGGATGGACTGAGAAAATCAACAAGGATTTGGGCTGTGCAGTCTCTTTCTCATTAATACATTTTGGCTTCTGGAATAATGTACTGGGAAGATGGATCAAGAGAAGTGTTGCAGTGTATTTCCCTTGACAAGAAAATACTGTCAGGAAAATTGCTTTATGTATATATTTATACACACTTTAAAAAATACATATGCATGAAAATAGTAAAATGTGTCTCCTAGGTTGAATCAGTGCCATAAGTAAGGCTTGTACAGGTGTGTTGACAAGGGGAGTGTGTTTTTACACCACTTCTGAAAAGCTTTACAATGCCTCTCCTTCCATCTCACCCTCAGCTCAATTCCCAGTGTGCCTTTCCCATCTCAGTGCCTTGGACTCTAATCCCAGAATGATCTGTGTGGGAACCTGAGAGCTCATCCATGGGCAGGGACACCTTCCACTGTCCCAGGCTGCCCCAAGCCTTGTCCAGCCTGGCCTGGGACACTTCCAGGGATGGGGAGCCTGGAAATCTCTCAGGAGGTGCTCAAGACCAGGCTGGATGGGATGGTCTTGTAGCTCGATCTTCTGTACTTCCCTCCTTTCCACTCATTTCCTGGGGACTTCTAAATCCTCTCCAACCCTTAAAGTTCAGATTAGATTACTGAGAACTTCCTCTGCTTCTGTTGTTTTGTATCCTCAAAGAGGGCTCTGCCCCACTCTGCTCCTCGGCTTTCCCCACTTTGCTTTCCTTTCTCTGCTCTCTCCTTCCTCTTCTCCATTTTATCCTCCTGCTTTTGAGCTGAGCAGCAAATATCCTCATGATATTTACAGGAGAAGCAGTATTTGGACAGTTCTTTGTTTGGTATTTCCATTGGAAATACCACAAGCAGTCATGTTTCCATGATATTTCCATTGACATTAACTTCGGGACGACTTCCTTTAATCGGGTTTAGTGGGGAGGAAGCTTCATATTCCTTGTCAGCTTTGTGTGTTTGCTTTGTCCCTTTGAAAATCATGTGGCAAATGAACTAGGAGGAAAAGATCACAATCAGCAGGCTTGTCTTTATTCAGAGTGAAAACTAAAACAAATGTAACTTCAGCAGCAGCTCATGCACAGGGAGAACATATTGAGGTGATTTAAATATTTATAGATGTAAATATCTTAAGCTGCTGAAAGAGTGAAAGAGAAGGCATCTCCTAATGCTTGAAAACTAACAAATAATGTAGCATGAGATTTTGATTGTTGTCCAGGTGTAAAATGCCTTATTTCAAGGCTCAACTCATAATTAACTCAGTCAACATAATCACCATTTATAGGCTAAAAATTCAACCTAAGCTATGGTGTTCTGCATAAAAAATTTTATCAACAACAACCCAAAACACCTGAAATGCTGACTTTAACAAGAAAAAGTGGGCTTGTACAAGGACAAAACATTAGTTTTAATCCTGAAGAAGAAGTAAATAGATTATATTGAACAAGAAATGAGAGTAATTAACTTCTGCGTTTCCACTGTGCAGCTGCAGCATGTGGTGCACAGAAGAATGTTTTTATGGAATTAGGCAGGAGACCCGGATTCTGTTCCTGGCATTTTCACAAATGTACTGAATTTCTCTAAGTCAGTCATCCAATCTCTGTAGTGAAGTAAAATAACTTCTCTACTTCATGGGAATATGAAATGAATATTAAATTAATGATTGGGGGAGCCAGGAGCAATGTTGACTGTGCCCATGTTTAGCTAAAGCAATGCTTTAGGATGCACATTTGCATAAAACCATACTGGAAAATTAGTCAGAGCCAGCCATGCAGTCTGGGTTTGGCCTGGGTCATATTTTACCTTAATTTGCACCTGACAGGAGTTATAGGGCCAAATGGATTGGAAGTTGGCTGAAATATTACCCAGTTTAAAAGGAAAATGAATCTCATCGTAGCAGGTGCTCGGTAAAATACCAATGAATCAAAATATTGAACCATTCAGGCCATTGGAAGATGCTCAGATTGTTCCCAGGGACGTCTGACAGGATTTGGGATTATTTGGGAGCATTGGTGTCCTGTGATGACTGGAATCCATCTGACAACAGAACCCTCTTTTTACCCACAGTTTCCTGAAAGGTGAACTCAACACGGCACAGAAGAAGAGTAGAATGCAATATTAAAGTATCCTGCAGTATTGAAACTTGCAACATGTTTTCCAGAACGGGAGTTCCAATTTTATTTATGTTTTTAAAGGAGCTTTGGAATTTTCCTTTGACTTTATCCCGTAGTTTTGAAGCTTCTTCAAATCCTCAGAAGTCCAGGGGTTCCTGTGGAATTCCAACCAGTGCAAGGAAGGTTTGAAGGAGGAGGGGAGGTTTAGATGGGATTTTGGGAAGGAATTGTTCCCTGGGAGGGTGGGGAGGGGCTGGGATGGAATTCCCGGAGCAGCTGTGGCTGTCCCTGGATCCCTGGCAGTGCCCAAGGCCAGGCTGGACATTGGGGTTGGAGCAGCCTGGGACAGTGGGAGGTGTCCCTGCCATGGCAGGGGTGGCACTGGATGGGATTTAAGGTCCCTTCCCACCCAAACAATTCTGGGATTCTCTAAGGAGCAGGAGCACTATTTTTCCTGAGTATAGTTAGGAAAAATGTCATTAGACAGGGAGAAGATACGGATCCGGAATCCTGGAAAAGCTTTGGCTAAAGATCCTTCTGACTCTGGGATGCTTCAGCCTCTTCAGCAAACTTGCTCTGCATCTTTTAATGCAGAACGTGGTGCCTTTACATTAACATTCTGCAGTGTTCTTATATGCCTTTTAATCAATTTTTTAATGAGAAGATAATTATGTTCTATACTTTTAATCTGACAGATCTGACTGAAATTGTCTAGCAGTTCCAAAACTTCCTGAGGAGCCTGCATACAAGCCACAGACCTGGAGAAGAGTCAGCCATATTTAACTCAGATTATTTTATGTTTTATTTCTGCTTCTCCTTAATTCAGCCACCCTTAACGGTGAAATAAACCCCAATATTTAGAATTTGAGTTGTGTGACTCACCTGCTTCTTCTCTGCTGGCTTTCCTGCTTGTATTTTTGATGTTGCCACTGCCCAGCACGTTGAATGGGGAGAAACTAAAAATTCTTTGGATCAATGTTCAGGTGATGGACCCTGAGCTCTGTGTTGTGATTCAGAGTCAGAACGAGCCTGGAGAAGTCAGAGGTGGCAGGGATCGTGTTTTTTCCTTAGAAACACAAATGTCAGCAGCAGGAGGATTATTTTAAACACTCCACCTCTCTTGACAAAGTTGTGACAGCTGTGCCAGGTGGGTGAGACCTGTGAAGTCGCAGGACAGCTTAATTAGAGATGAAGATTTGTGTTTGAGCTGAGCAACAGCGGTGACAGATCCAGCTGTAAACGAGAGGTGTGGATTAGCAGAGTGCAAGGCTTTGACAAGATCTCTGAATTCACTCCTTTATCTTCCCCTTAACCCTCAGCTGATCCTCACCTGGAGCATCCCTGCACACACACAGGATTCCAGGAGTGACTCTCCTGCCTGAATTCTGCAGGAACATCAGCAGCCAGTGCTGGAGCAGAATCCTCCCCTGGGATTACCTCCAGTGGAGCTGAAGAGATCAAGGTCATCTAAAGAGCTTATGCTCTCTCTTTCCCTCCCTTGGAAGGTACTTTGTAAACCACTATCATAAATTTTAAACTTCTGACTGGAAGGATGCCCAGCCAAAGTCTTTGAGTGATCAGATTAGTTTACATAAGAGTTTTTCCTCACTTAAAAGAAAGTGCTGGGAGCTATCGTTGAGGCATTTGCTTAATCAAAAGTGTTTCAAATGAAACAATTTTGTCGTCTGAAAATGAAGAAATGACAAGAAAAATAAAAAGAAAAATCATGTAAGATGTAATTCAAGGAGGGGAGGAAAAAAATAATAATCTAGCAGTGCACTGTAACAGGATTTCCTTATCAACCCCTTCCCAGATGCAGTCACTGTCATTTAGGCCATGCCAGTGACTGGGCCCATGCCAACCTAATACAAGTTGGTTCCACTTGTCACCCTTTCAATTTCCCAGCTGGACTCCCTTTTAAAGGGCATATTAGCATTATCAAAGTAATCGTTAAGATGTCTCTTGGTTTTATTTTAATTTTTTTGTTGTTGTTGTTTCTAAATCATATGAGTGGAAAAAAACAATCAAGTGCTGGGGAGAAAAAAAAGAAATGTTGCTATCTTTGGGTGGCATCAGATGTTATACTCTCAAATGAAATATTTTCTTTTCCTTTCAAATGAATGTGAGGCATCTCCAACACAGGAATCACTTGCACAGGGTGCTGGAGAATCCTTTTTGCAGTCCTAAATTCAAGTAATTTAGGTAATTCAAGTAATTCAAGTTATTCAAGTAATTCAAGTCTATCCCTGGTTATTCAATCAATTATCTGGAAAAAATGCCATTGCTTATAACTTTTAGAAGAACCGAGCTCTTGTATTCAAAATTTAATATTCAAAATTATTTCAACACTCTGCATAGTGGAAAATGATGAGAATAATTGAAAAGCAGTGGCTGCGTGCTGTCAAAATACTTTTAAGAGAAGAGACTAAGATTATAAAACACCAAAGCAACAGAAGATCTTACCTGCTTTTTCACCTATGTTATAAATTCTAAAAGTAATTTTTTAGGCTTTTTTTGTCAGATCTTTTTGAATTTGCAGTGTTGGAGAGGTCTTGTTGGTGATGTTCTGTTCAAATATTATATTTGCTGAGATAATTAATGAAAACCTTTTGGTTACCCAGAGACATCATTAATGGTGTTTTTCACAAAAATCAGGGTTTGTTGAGTTAAAGAGAAAGTGAAAATGGGGTTGGAGAAAGGAAGTGGCCTTTGGGAAGAAAGGATGGACAGAGGTGGCTCCACTCAGGAACCACCCAGAAAATTGCTCCTCCTGGAGCAGTTCAGTGTCAGGATGTTCTGGGAGCACAAAGCTGTCCTCCACTTGTTTTGGATGAGGTGGATGAGGCTGCTGAGGAGCAGGAAAAACTGGATTTAATGTCTAGAATTATTTGTGTCTCTGCATTTTAGTGTGTTCTGTATTGGGGTCAATGCAATAAATGCATTTCTTAAATCTTCCCTCCCTCTTTTGTCATTTCCCTTTTGTTTTCCTCTGTTTTCCCTCTGTATCCAAATGACCTCTTTCCATCCTTAATGAGATAACCTCTTTTGTTAATGATTTCAGAGCTGAGTGGGCTCCTGCTGATTGTGCATCTACAGAAATATTTCCACCCGAGAAAGGGCTGCAAAGGGAAGAGGTTTCTGACCCTTCAGCTGCTGCTGAATTTCCAGCCACAAGCTCAGCCTCTCCTCGCTCTCCTTCAGCCACTCCCTTCTCCCCCTTCTCGGGGCATCAATTTCTGACAGCAAAACTTTCCTCGGCAAGAAAAGAAATCATTGCTTGCTCTATTTTGACCTTTCCTGTCACTTCCCAGATCATTTAATGGTGGGAAATTTTATTTCATCTGTCCGTCCATGTATAAAATTATCTCACTAAAGGCTGCTATTTTTTTCTTCTCTGTTTTTCCATTAAGTACCTTGAAGTCAGTAGAATTTTGCCAGTAAAAGACCAGGACTAGTGAATACTGCCGATATTTATTCTTACTTTCACTTGACTAAATCTAGAGGAATTCCTGGAGAATTGATAGGAAATCTGCTGCTTATCCCCACAGTATTTTATTTGTATTTTATAAAAAACATTCAACTTCGATTCCTATTACTTTAAAGCCATTTTTTTAACACATTCAAGTTTTCCTCTCCAAAAAGTATGAGAAATGTGAAGTTAAGGTGCCACAAGTCAACTAAAGATTAACATAATTGTAGAGATGTTTGATAAAAAAAAATAACACAGTTTTTCAGTATTAAATTTACAGGTACAAAATCTGTTCCCATCAAAGATGATGCCTAAGCTCAATTAATTTTAATTTATGGGATGGCACTGCTTCAGTGGGCATATTTTTGCTCTTAATGCCCAGTTGGATGGTTTTGCATTATCACACATAAATTTTTCACCCAATGCTGGGACAAATAAGTATCAAAGCACGAGTCAGATTAATTTTGTGTTTTTAGAGCAACTGCCTTAATCTGCCTCAGAGAGAAAAATCAGTGTACTTGTTATCATATTTGAGCAATCCATTATGAGATGTGCCAGGAGTTTCCACAGACTCAATTTCCCATTGCCTTGATTGCATTTGAATACTGCTTGTTCTCCTGAGAGCCCGCCTGGATTAGTTTTATGATAATTCTCAACTCTTCTACCTGCAAAAGGTGAAATTCAGCATTGCTGGGGAGGTGGATCCATCCAGTATTTGCCATTAAAGAGCTCCTGTCTATTAACTTGCACACAAACCACTGTGCTGGGGGCCAGCCTTTCCCCCCTCAGCTCAGCCCTGCTGGTCAGAAATTCCAGGAATATCTTGATAGAGTGATGGATTTTAGCTGTTATATTTCCAAACATTTGTAACCCTGCAGGTCTTTAGTGTGTAACTCTAAACTCCATCCCGTGTCAGCTGCTGCTCTCCCATTTTGGGCACACACAACAATTCCTCTCCAGGCTGGCAATCAAGGACCCCTCCCTGCCTCAGGCCCCAGAGATGGAAACAAAAGGGATTGGGGGCAGCAAACTTGGGGTAAATGACTTCATTACCTGGAGCTGGAATTGGGACATGAACCCCCAATGTGCAAATGGAGCAAACTGATAAAAGTGAGAAAACCTGTGACCCGTGGTCCATTTTGGGCTTTGTCTGCCCTAAATGTACCTGAATAATTCAATAAATAGAACTGCTTTTTATTCCCCTAACTCTGGCTGTCCTCTGTTTTCAGGTAGCCCCAAAAGGCATCAAGAGGAGCCATCAGTGCCTGTGTATGGCAGCAGAAAGGAATTGTGCCTGCAGATCTCCTGTCACCCATCCTGCCCCATGGCCAAGCTCTCCTCTGTGTCCCACAGGATCCCTCCTGGCTTCTCCTGTGGCTTCAGAAGGATTGAGGATGGGATGAGACTGGGCTGGGAGATGTCACAGGTTACAGAGCAGGTGAGGGGAGGGCAGAGGAGCCACTTCTGGGCTGGTTTGGGCACCTCAGACACAGGTGGAGCATTGGCTCCATGGAAGTGGCTCCTTGAGGAATGAGGCACAACTTGGGAGCCTGGGGCAGTGATTCTGTGCTGAGGTCAGAGAGGAAGGGCTGGATCTCCCTCCGGCCATGAATGTTCATGGGCACACAGTGGATTTCTCTTTGTGCCTTCTCAGGGCAGAGACAGCACCAGGTGAGAAGTCCTGGAGTGGGTGGAAGCCAAAACTGCCAGGAGCTGGCTGGGCAGGGTGAAGGTCGATTTTCTACCCCACTGTTGAGGGTTGTTTCAATCCAAGGATGCTGTGCTTGGCTCAGAATGGGCCGTGCTCCACACACAGCAGATAAAAGGAGCAGATTTTGTGTTCCACATCTCTTCAGGGTGCCAGACCCTCTCTGTCTTCAGCCTCCTTGGAGTCTGGCCTCAGGCCATGCACTCTGTGCTGCTCCAGCTGCACTGTCCGGGTAATGCTGGGAGATGAAAGGAAAGGATGCTCAGAAAACTTAAATACTTTGTAAAAACCTCCTGACTTGTGCTGCCTACCTGGGGGCAATGAATGGCCTTGGCTGGAGCAGCAAAGCAGAGCTCCCTCAGTTCAGAGCAGCAGGATGTAAAGGGTTAAAGCTGTCAAGTGTCCTGTCCCAACACACAAAATCAATTTGCACAGAAAGTTCAAATCAGTCATCAGAGACTGATTTTGGAGATGGGAGGAGCAGGAAAAAACAGGGAAAAGCATTGGGACCTCATCTTTGAGGAACCTGAGGAATAATTGCAGCAATGGGAGCCCAGCCCAGGGCAGCATGTGCTGAGCATGAGCTGCCTGAACATTTGCAGGATTTGCAGTTGAGGGGTGTGCAGCTCTCTCAGATCCTCACATTAATGCAGACAGATAAACAGGGAATTTTAGGCTTTTCTTTATCGATCCAACATTTTTCTTGAGTGAAAGGATTGACTGAAGCAGCTCTACTTTGATCTTAGTACATTTTTACTTTCCTTTAACTGTTTTTTGGGCTTTTTTTTTTCATTTTGACTGTATAGGGGAAAATACTGTATTAATGGATTAGAAATAATGTTGAAATAATGAACAATTTATCGTTATAATTTGCCTTGCTGCACATGAAGAAGTGGCATTATCCAAGGATGAGAATTATCTCAGCACAATCTCTGTTGAATTCAGGAGTGTTGGTTTTTGGTTGGCTGGAAGTTTTGGTAGGAGTAAGATACTCCAGGTCTACTCATCCTCCCACCAGACAGCTGACAGCAGATGCTGAAGAGGCTTTTCCAAATATCTTCATCTGGAAAAAGAGTGACTTCTCTCTTTTCTTCTTTCTTAAGGCCCTAAGGGAATTTTGGAACTCCTTGGGGGAAAAAAAAAATACCTGGAATATTCCACAGTCTACAGTGTGATTGGATCAAACAGAAAAGCATCTGGTGGCTGGAGAAGAGAAATGAAAAGAGACACTGGCACTGTGTTCTCTGGGCCCAAGCTCACATTAGAATTCCCTTCTGTGGCCCCATCTTGGAGAAGTGTTAAATGTGATTTCAGACTGGATTTCCCCCTCTTTTGGTCTCTTGTTTTGTCAGGTGTTCAGCTCACCAGCTCCAAAATCCCCAAATCCAGCTGTGAGTGAGACCCAAAGCTGAGTTCCCCAGCTCAGGCTCTGTGACTGTGGCAGCTCAAAAATGTTTTTTCTCTCAAGTTACCAGGATTTAAAGTGGTGGGTTTGCTCGTGGCCAGGAACAAACTGCTCTGGGTGTTGAATAGCAGCTTCTTATCTCCAGATTCCCAGATGGGCTGTGGATGTCCCACTTCTGATGGTTAGCATTGAATAGGAAGTTTTGCAAATGATTCTTGGCAGGAGAACTCATCACATTTCTATTGAGATTCATCTCCACAGCTGAGTTTTCCTTTGCTTTTTTTCTCTGTACCATGCAATTAAATGGATGACCATCCTATGCAGAAGGAAATGCTTCTATCAGAGATGAAAAGAACTCAGAGTGAAGCCAGCCACACACAGCACTGGGTTTTAAGCCAGCTTTACATCAGTTTTCAGAAGAAATGAAAAAAGAAATGCATATGTTAGGTATTCCTGGGCTCTGAGATACCACACATATTTTCCTAGGACACGTGCTCATAGATGTGCTGCATTCTTAACTCAGCCTTTTGGACTGGAAAAACACTCTAAAAGGAAAAAAAAAACCAAAAGCAAAAAGAGTTCTGTTTCTGTCATTAGGTAATGAGAACCTGTCCACTGCCTTGCTGGCAGCAGTAAATATTTCCTGTCGTGTTCTTTATTGCCATTTGAACAGCAGGACTCCCCAGACTGGCTGGGCTCTGCATTTTGTATTGCAAGAGATTGTTCAGAGAAACACTCTATTGATTGGAGAACCTTGTTATGTGGTGGTAAGTTTGGCAAATATATCTGTAAGCTTGCATTTGCTTCAAATGTTTTGAGAATAGAAATACTTGGAAATGAATTAACAAACCTGAGTATCATTTAAGCTATGTTTCTACCCATAGATGATGCACTCCTGTTTTTCTTTTTTTTTGTTTTTTTGTTTTTAAATTTTTTTTATTTTTGCGTGTGCGTTTTTTGTTTTTTGTTTTTTGTTTTTTTGCCAAAAGAATTTAAAAATGAGGAATTTGACTCAGGAGAATGTTTTCAGAACTCTGGAGGATTCACTGTGGACCCTTCTGGTTTTTGTGGAGGAAGAGGAAATTTGCAGGCTGCTCTGGAGCTCCGAATTTGGGATTTTTTGACTTGAAGTGTGCTCACCAGAAATGGGAACTCTGCTGTTATTTGCCAATAGGTGGCACGAGTGCATTGCTGAGGTTTGCAGGTACAAACTGCAAATAAATGCTGTGTTTAGCTCGGGGAGGATGCAGCAGGAGGAAGGCACCGTGTCCATGTGAGCATCGCTGGTTCCCACGTAGGAACCACTGGCTGCAATCTGACTCCTGCTGCCAGGGATGGATGAGGCATTTTTGTTACAGAACTGAGGAAAAAACCAGCAAAAATTAATGCATAATTGTTATATCAGACAGCAATGGGCTTAATGTAAAGCTGTGTGAAAAAGGAGTGACCTGAAATCAACCACAGCAGCGTCACACACACACACAAAAAGGCATTTTCTTATCAATTAATAAACTTTAATTTATGGCTAGTCTGAAAGAAAAAAACCCAAGCAGTAAAACCAACCAAAGGGTCAAGCTTTAATAGAGGCCAGGTCCAAACCCTGCTCAAGGCTACCGAAAAAAAAATAATCAAGTTAATTTGAAATTATGCAACAGTTGGGACAGAAATCTCTGCTGTGCATAGGTGTGGGGATTTATTCAGAGGAGCTGCATGATGGCAGAGAGGTGGTTTAGGGGGGAAAGCAGAAGTGGTGTGGTGGTTCCTATGGAATTGCAGCCACTGGAATTGTCCCTGCAGGCTTTAATCCAGCCTGATGCCTGTCCCACCCTGCCCCACCATGGACATCCAGCAGCTGAAGCATTTCAGTGTCCCCCTGTGCCCTGATCACCAGTGCAGCACCAGCCTGCAGCCACTTCTTCCCTTTGGCACACAGATCGCAGCTTTGGATGTGGAGTTAAGGGAAAACTCATTTATGGCCAACAGCAGCAAATGAAATATTTGCCTGTTTTATGAGTGGGGTTTTTTCAGGACTTTCTCAAGTGTTTTGCTGGCTGTGATCTCTCCAGGGATCTCTCTGATCCCTTTCTAAAGATGATTTACAGGTTGAAGAGCAGTTACCAGACTGCAAAAATCCTCATTTGAGATTCTTCACCCCGTGTTGCAGCATGAGTGGTCAATTAGAGGATGAGAACTCTCTGCCTGCCTTTGAAGCCTGGGAATTGATTTGTGGAGTAGGAATGGGAGCAAAGCGTTTGGGAAGTGCCCATATAGTGATTTTGATCCCTGCCTGGATGTTCCTTTTCTTCACAGCCCAGGTCATCACCCTGCATTTGTTGATTCACAGTGAGTGAGTGGGATAGGGAAATTCTGGGAGTCAGAGCAGGGGTGGGGATTTCTTAGCCCACTTTTGTCATATTTGTGACCTGAAAAACCTTCAGAATGGCAGCATTTACTCTTCTAAGTGCATTTATTCTCTTTTTCCTCGTTGGAATATAAATATCAGGATAGAGCTGGAATTAGCTGGAATACACCTTTGAGGACAGGGAATGTTCAGGATTTCGTTTTTATTTTCATCACACTTTTTTCAGGCAGCAGGGTCTAGACTTCTGCTGCTTTGCATGGAGATCTCCCTGCCCATTCTCCTCACCCAGAATTACTAATTGAGTGAACACTAATTACTCAGCCTGTTGGCTGCTTGCAGGGTGTGGCAGGGTGGGAGGACTTGGTGTGGATGGGGCTGTTCAAGGCTGAGCTGTGGGTTTGTTGTCAGCTACAAAACACACAAAAGCTGGATCTTTCCAAGTTTTTAACTGCATTCTACAGTGGCATTAGGGAGGGACATGCTGGAGCAGAGAAAAATGGTGATTAGGTGTTTCTGTTCCCTCTCCTGGTCTCCTTCAAGTCATGCAGATCCCACACTGGTAATTCAGACTTCAGACTGGGGGACACCAATGATTTGGTGATTTTAAGTGTGTGCTATCAAGTTTTGACATTTTCCATTGCTTCTCCAGAAAACAATTTCCCAAAAATACAGGAAATATTGTAAAATAATATATTATTAAATAGTGGAAGGCGTCCCTGAGCTCAGCCCCAGCTGTTGCTGACAGGGGCAGTGTTGGTGACTTCAGCACCTGAGTCAGGACCCAGCTCCAGGTTTGTACCCCTGGATCCCATCCCATGGACCCAGCCATGGAAAAAACCCTGGGATGAGCCCCGTGCTGTCTGCACACACAGAGCCACTCCCAGGAAAATCAGTGCCTGGGGACAGAAGGTGACATCCCTGATCCTTCTGTGCCAGCCACGTCCCTCAGAGGGGACAGTGTGAAAGGACAAGCACTTGCCAAGGGCACAGGAGGATCCACAGCCCAGGGAAAGGGAAGGGATGGGAAGGGATGCCCTGACAGGCAGCAGTGGCAGATCATGACCCGGTGCTTGGGAAAACAAACCGAAGCAGGGATTTTGGTTTTTTTTTTTTTTTTTTTTTGGTCGAGGCTGAACCTCCTGCTGCAAATTTACGTGCTTTTTAACTTGCTGTGCTACCTGTCAGTCTCGCAACAGATGCACAGCCTTCAGGCTCTCCGAGCTTGCCAGCTCCTGGCATCCTGCTGGGAGCTGTGGGAGGACTTTCAGTGGGAACCAGGGCAGCCTAATAATAGCAGCAGAATGGCTGGAAAGCCGTGTTTGCACAGAGGCAGGAGAGGGAACCTGGAGCTCTGCTTGTTTGCAGCCAGCAGAAGGATGGAGAGGGGAGAAACCACGGGGCACCGACTGGAGCACTTGCTTGGCAGCAGGATGCTGAGTGCCTCGGCCAGGATAAGCAGATGTTTGAATTTCCCCAAAGCCGAAAGAAGCTGTGGATCTGTAAAAATAAACTTTTCGAAGCTGGCGTGTTTCTGCTCAAAATGGACTGGGTCTAATTTGCTGTTTGAGTAAAATCAGAGGGGTAGAAATGTACATTTCTATTTTTTTCTTGGTGTCTGGACTGGAAGTTTTATAGTTCTTTATCTTAAAAGTTCCTAAGGGCTCAGTTCAGTTGTCTGGTCATGAACCAGGTGTTATTTGAATGAGGGCATTGAGGGGATGACAGATACAATACAAATCTGTTACAGACCTTTCCCTTGTGCTCCTTTAACAGGAATACAACCTGTGTGACACCATGGGACAGCTGAGTGACAATCCAGGTGAGAGTCCTGATATTCCATAAGGAAATGCTGGGTGGAGAGTGGGATGGATGCTGTGACACTGGGCTGAGAAAATCCTTCCCATCTGATCCCCTTGGCAGGTGTACTGACCAAATGGTTTGGGTTTTGTTGGGTTTGGTTTTGGTTATTTTTAGGACACGGCTGCTTTAAACTTCAATTTTTTGCCAATGATGATTTCCTTTTAGGAAAAAAAAAAAAATTAAGATTAGCATTTACAAGACATGAGGAAAGAGAAATCAATATTAATATAAGCATCAGAACATTTTAATTTTGGCATTTGAAGGAATATGGGAATTGTTGATCAGAAACACCATCTGCCAAGGCAGTCCCCCTCAGCTGGCTATGGCAAATTGAGCAATGGTAAATTATTCCTTATATTTATATCTGGTTCTGGAAAGAATCCCACAAATTATTCCTTTGTAAAGATTATTCATAAATTTTTTTAAGCCATTCCTGCATTTTGTTACCTCCCAGAATTCTGTGCATTAGGAATGGGCTGGAGCAGATTTATTTTCCAGAACTGGGTGGGGAATCCTGAGTCCTGTGAGGGGAAGTGGGAATGGAAATAGAGATTGGGGCAGAGCAGAGTTGGGTTAAAGCCCAAAAAACTCTGCCTGTGCTGACTGATTCCCAGGGATGGCACTTTCCAGAGGAGACTCCTTAGGAAAACGTCAGCAGCAATGCTCAAATTTGGACTGCAGTGTTCTCCTTTTGGGAATTTTGGTCAGGAATTGATGAAAATTTATGGGGAAACGATCCTAAAAGTGAAGGGTGAGGAACTATGTGCTGCCCATGTTGTTGTCAGGTGTGTTCCCATCTTTTCTGGGAGGAGTTGGGTCTTTCTAGAGCTTCAAACTGCAGTTTTGGATTCTTAAAAAGATTATAGTTATTCTTTTCTTAAAAAAAAGAAAAAAAAATTACTGATGCTATTTTGTGCAGATTTTTTTCAGACCAGAGAACTCGATTTAGTTAAAAATGTCCCCCCATGTGCCTGGGGTGGGGGTGATGAAATACAGACTCTCCAGTATTTTCAAGGCCAATTAATTTTTTAATTAACTGAAGTATACTTGAAAATATAAAACATTCATTTGTGAAGTTGGTCTGTTTCCAGTTATTGCTGGATTCATTTGGCAAGTCATGTTCTTTAAAGTAGAAAATGAAATTTCTCGTGCAGAATGATGAATTGTTTCCCCTCCATGGAAGTCTTTAAACTACTTCTTTTTTTACTTTAGACTTTGTTTTAATTCGTTGTGTTTAGATTGGCACCATCTCCACCGTTTCGATTAAAAAGTGTAATTAATTTGAAATAAGATTTCATTATGGTTTTCAGTGCTCGGTTCCAAATAACTTCTAATTTCCATCAGTTTCTTAATCATTTTTTCCTAAATGGCCATTGGTTTGACTCCTGCAAGATAACCAGGCCCCATCCCCACCAGGAATGTGCCTGCAGTTGAAATAATATCCAAGTATTTAGTGATGTTCCAGTTCCCTTGTAAATTGAAATAATAATGAAAATGTTTTGCAATTTGCAAATGTTCCTGTATTTTTTTCTTTTTCCTAGAATTTGCTGTATGTATATATATATATGGTCACTGGTGTGGGAAAAAAATGGTTTAACTTCTGCTACCAAAATTAATGTCAAAACTAATTGACCTTCAAAGGCAGATTATTTTATGCTTCTTCGAACATGGTGTGTTGGATCACCCCATGAATATTGCACTCATTTCACTTTTCAGAAATTACTTCCTCCCCCCCATAAAAACTCCTACAGTGACTTCACAGAATAAAGAGGAGAATAATGGAAATCTTAACGTTTCCATCGTTTTGTTGCTGTTGTTTTGGGGTGGCCATTGAGCTGTGTGAAACTCGAGGTGCAATGAAAAATGGGGAGGATTCCACTTGGAAAAAGGTGGTGTAAAAAGGGAAGTTGTATTTAATGTGGAGAGTGGTTTATTTCTTTTTTAGAGATTGTGATGTGTGGGATAGCTGATGTGGTTTTCCCAGATTGGATTTTTTGCTTTATATGTTTACAAAGAGGGGAAAAGAAAATGTAGTCTCCATTTATGTTAAAAGAAGGAAAGAAGGCAAGCCAAAAACAATCTCCTAAAATCTGGAGAGATTTCATGTTTAGGAAGGTCCCTCCAACCCAAACCATTCTGTGTTGATGCAGTAGTTGAAAAAAAAAAAAAAAAAGCAACAAAAAATGCAAACCTGTTGCTTTTAATGGCAGATCTTTAAATTATAGCAGCTTCATGCCTCTATTGCATTTTTAATGTTGTATTTATCACATCATCTTTATGGGGCTGTCATTAGGGATTCAGTGCAGTTTCCTCTGTACACCAGGGCGTTCAGGAGTTCATAACTCAGCCCTCCTAATTTGTGACACGCTGAAAACCTGCAAATAAATTGTCCCTCTGTATGCAAATTGTCCTGGGTGTTTTAGGAGCTGCAGTTGATTGAGCCTCTGGAAGTTCTGCTGGTGAAAATCCCCACAAAGGGTCAGACCTAAAAATCCCTAAAAATCCCCAAGACTTCAAGCAGTGGAATTCAAACTCATGGCCCAAGCTCCCAGCTGGGGCACTGCTTATCTCCAGAAATTCCTCCTTTTTTTTTTGCCTCATAGTTCTCTGCTCCAAAAATAAGATTGTGTGTCTGCAGGTCTCCGGAGGACTGGATCTGAGAGAAGATCAGTGTCTGCATGGACAGACCAGAGGAGGAAAGCCTTGTGAGTAATAATAATAATAATAATAATAATAATAATAATAATAATAATAATAATAATAATAATAACAACAACAATAATAATAATAATAATAATAATAATAATAATGTTATATAGAAATATAAGAAATTACAATAAAATTTTCCTGTTCTAGTAAAGGGAAGATTGATTTGTATCTCCCTTCCCAGTGAGGGGAAATATGCAATTTTATCATTTTAGAGGGATATTTAGTTTCTAAAGAGTATTTAAGTGCTACCCATGGTGCTGGTACAGAGGTGGGGAGGTTCCCCAAATATCTGGTGTGGGATCTGGTGCCATGAGTGGGAATTGGTGGATCAGAGGGGATGGGCAAGCACAGAGAACCTGCTTTGACAGTCACTGTCCTGGCCACAGAACAGCAAGTCAAAGGTTTCACCATTGCCTGTGATTCCCTGTTGAGATATTTTTAGCCATTAATTCGTATAGTTCATCAAGATTTCCATTTTTAATGGGTTTGTACCTGTGCAGGCAGGAGCCTTGATAAACTTCCTTCAACCTCTTGTCATGCAAAAGGTTCTGAGCACGAGGAGGAACATTGCATATCTCTGCCTGCCAAAAGGATCCTTGGCAAGCTGTGCCTGAGCAATTCTGATTTGTTTCCATTTAATTAATGAACACTTTCCTGCTTTGTGATTATTGTCCTTGCCTGAAGTTGTTCCCATTATAGAGATGAATAAATAGTTCTTGACATTACTTTCTACCTGCTTTGTAATTTGTTACACCATCAGGGACCTGCAGCTTGTCCTTGCTTTGAGTTCCTATTAATTCTGTTTATTTTTGTCTTTTATATGATTTCTGTTTTGTCCTTCACAGTTAAAAAAAAAAAAAAAAATTCATCTTAGCGCTGTTGTTCTTTTATTGCTAATACAAATATTTTTCATCTTTTTTTTCTTTGTCATGGAATAGATTTCTTTGATTGAGGTAGGAGGCTCTCTTCTAATTTTTGTACCTCTTCCAGGAGCTGTTTGTGCCACATAAACATGTGAGAGGAAGATAAAAAGGAAGATAAATTAACGCAGGCATTTACTGAGTACAGCAAAGGAATCCTCCCGTTTTGCTGTGGGTTTGGTATCTCTGTTCTGCTCCTTTGAAGGTTTTGATTGAAGTTGGGTTGTAAGAATTGGACAAGGGGAGATGTTGGGTGTGAAGAGGCTCCAAGCCCAGGGTGGGATTCAGAGTCATGGAATGGTTTGGATGTGGAGAGACCTCAAAGCTTCTCTCATTGCAGCCCTGCCATGGACAGGGACACAGGCCAGGTGACTCTGGAGCAGGAGGAATGTCACAGGGACGAGGCAGCAGCTCACTGCTGGGGCTGCAGCTCATTGCTGGGGCTGGAGCTCATTGCTGGGGCTGGAGCTCATTGCTGGGGATGGAGCTCATTGCTGGGGCTGGAGCTCATTGCTGGGGATGGAGCTCACTGCTGGGGCTGCAGCTCATTGCTGGGGATGGAGCTCATTGCTGGGGATGGAGCTCACTGCTGGGGCTGCAGCTCACTGCTGGGGATGGAGCTCACTGCTGGGGATGGAGCTCACTGCTGGGGCTGCAGCTCACTGCTGGGGATGGAGCTCACTGCTGGGGATGGAGCTCATTGCTGGGGATGGAGCTCACTGCTGGGGCTGCAGCTCACTGCTGGGGATGGAGCTCACTGCTGGGGATGGAGCTCACTGCTGGGGATGGAGCTCACTGCTGGGGATGGAGCTCATGGCTGGGGATGGAGCTCATTGCTGAGGATGGAGCTCATGGCTGGGGATGGAGCTCACTGCTGGGGATGGAGCTCACTGCTGGGGATGGAGCTCACTGCTGGGGATGGAGCTCACTGCTGGGGATGGAGCTCATTGCTGGGGATGGAGCTCATTGCTGAGGATGGAGCTCATTGCTGAGGATGGAGCTCACTGCTGGGGATGGAGCTCATTGCTGGGGATGGAGCTCATTGCTGAGGATGGAGCTCACTGCTGGGGATGGAGCTCACTGCTGGGGCTGGAGCTCATTGCTGGGGATGGAGCTCATTGCTGAGGATGGAGCTCACTGCTGGGGATGGAGCTCATTGCTGGGGATGGAGCTCACTGCTGGGGCTGGAGCTCATTGCTGAGGATGGAGCTCATTGCTGGGGATGGAGCTCACTGCTGGGGCTGGAGCTCATTGCTGAGGATGGAGCTCATTGCTGGGGATGGAGCTCATTGCTGGGGATGGAGCTCATTGCTGGGGATGGAGCTCGCTGCTGGGGATGGAGCTCATTGCTGGGGATGGAGCTCATTGCTGGGGATGGAGCTCACTGCTGGGGATGGAGCTCATTGCTGGGGATGGAGCTCATTGCTGAGGATGGAGCTCATTGCTGAGGATGGAGCTCATTGCTGGGGATGGAGCTCATTGCTGGGGCTGGAGCTCATTGCTGGGGATGGAGCTCGCTGCTGGGGATGGAGCTCATTGCTGAGGATGGAGCTGGAGCTCATTGCTGGGGATGGAGCTCATTGCTGAGGATGGAGCTCATTGCTGAGGATGGAGCTCACTGCTGGGGATGGAGCTCATTGCTGGGGATGGAGCTCATTGCTGGGGATGGAGCTCACTGCTGGGGATGGAGCTCATTGCTGGGGATGGAGCTCACTGCTGGGGATGGAGCTCACTGCTGGGGATGGAGCTCATTGCTGAGGATGGAGCTGGAGCTCATTGCTGGGGATGGAGCTCATTGCTGAGGATGGAGCTCATTGCTGAGGATGGAGCTCACTGCTGGGGATGGAGCTCATTGCTGGGGATGGAGCTCACTGCTGGGGATGGAGCTCATTGCTGGGGATGGAGCTCACTGCTGGGGATGGAGCTCACTGCTGGGGATGGAGCTCATTGCTGAGGATGGAGCTCATTGCTGAGGATGGAGCTCACTGCTGGGGATGGAGCTCATTGCTGGGGATGGAGCTCATTGCTGAGGATGGAGCTCATTGCTGGGGATGGAGCTCACTGCTGGGGATGGAGCTCATTGCTGGGGATGGAGCTCACTGCTGGGGATGGAGCTCATTGCTGAGGATGGAGCTCACTGCTGGGGATGGAGCTCATTGCTGGGGATGGAGCTCATTGCTGGGGATGGAGCTCGCTGCTGGGGATGGAGCTCATTGCTGAGGATGGAGCTGGAGCTCATTGCTGGGGATGGAGCTCATTGCTGGGGATGGAGCTCATTGCTGGGGACAGCTCAGGCAGAGCTCCACGGTGCTCTCCGTTTGTAAATTATCAATAAATGACTCCTACAGTCAATAGATAAATTATTCACAAAGAAAACAGCAGGTTCTAATCACCTCCAAATTAATGCCTTTCTGGCAGTGCCTGTGCTAACACAAATAATTGCCTTGGCATGTGCCAAGCTGTCCCACGGGTCTCAGCAGCACCAGGGAACACAAATTCCTCACTTTTTTGGGGCTTTAAACCCTGTGCCCCATAAGTTTCATGCAGAACAGAGAACTCTGGTTATCCTAAACAGGATTGGCTCTCCATTGTCCCCAGCAAATCACCAGCTGTTCTCAGTGTCCCCATCAGTGATGGGTGAGCACAACATCCCTGCACTGAGAGCAATCCAAGCTCAGGACTTGTTTCCATGTCCCTTTGGAAACTGGGGGAATGCTACTGAAGTGGGGCAGTTGGCTCAAATGAGAAAAAAAAAAAAAAAATAAATTCCCAGCAGGAGCTTTCTTTCACACTTGATTTGAATGCTCGACTAGGGAAACGTTGGAGTTTGATCTTGTTTATTCTCTGCACATAATTCACTTTGCTTTACTCTGAATATATTATTTGAGACTAGCAGGGACAGCAGAAGGAAAACTTGTTTGCATGAGTGTAGCTGGATTTGCTGGCTAATAGGACAAATTCAGTGCCAGGGAGCAGACTCAGGGACATTTAAAGCCTCAGAGAGACAAAAAGAGGTCACCTTAAATAAATGTGTGTGAGTGTTTCCTCCACAGGGCTGGTGACAGTTCCATAATACAGAAATCCTGTGAAAAACCAATGAGAATTTAGAATTTTCCAAAATTGGAACAACTTTTTGCATGAATATCTTCAAATCTCACTGAACTGAGGTTTGATTTAAAACCCCATGGAAGAGTTAAATTAAAAATAGCCACTGAGGTGTGAGTTTTCCATTCTGAGCCGTTCTCCTTTTGGGAACAGGTTTGTTGGTCCTCGCATGTGCTGACAGATTGCAGAGCTGCAGTGGCAGTTTGAAGTGGAGTTTATCTTTTTGAATAAAAATGTCTTCAGGAGAGAGAAAAACTGGTTGTTCCTCTCTCTGGATCCAGCAGTTTTGGCAGTGCAAACAGTTTCTGCTCACTCAAATATTAAGGAAAGAGTGATTAGGCAAAGTAAAAACACCAGTTGTTTTGATGTAATTTAAAAAAATTTAAATACTTTCAAAAAAGACTTGGCCATGAGAGGATAATAGAATACGATTGTTAATTCAGCACTTTCTTTGAGAAAAATGGGGATTTTTTGGAGCCTTCATGAGAGCTTGACCTTGTTTTTGCTGAGATTTTTTCCCGTAGGTGTTTGTCAGTGAAGAACCCATGGATGGATTCCCCCTTCCTTCAGGAGAGTCTGAAATGCTGTCAAAAATCAGATGTGAACATCCTGTGATCTCCATCATCCTGCACTCCTCCCTTGATTTATGGAATCTGTTTTACCTTGAAATGTGACATTTTTTCTGTCTCGAATCACATTTCTGGTGTTGGTGGTCAGAGGTTCCCAGACAGAGGAATGCAATGTTCTGTGGAAGGCTGAAATATATTTAGGCCTTTGTTAGGGAAGCTTTGGTACAGCTTCAAAGTGTGAGGATAGGAGCTGTTCAAACCTTTAAACATGGAGAAGGTTCTGTGCCTCTTAATGAATCCTAGTGATGAGAGAACAAAGAATGGAAAATCTAAGCCTTAATCCATGGCCATACCTGAATTATGGAATTTCAAAGCATAAAATCGGTTCAGTATCATTTTTTAATATCTATTTATAAAATTGGGTCATAGATTTTGGGTAGAGTGCTCTTACTAAAAGTAATTTCTTTTATTTAATAACTGATAAAAAAATCCCAATTTTTCCCCCCTCATTTTAACTCCTCAGTTAGTTAATCCTCACCTTAGTAATTTTCCTTGTAGGCTTTAAACCCACATTCCTCAATGTTGCTGTGATCTTTTTGCCAATACATGGCATTAAATCATGTCTGTAGACATCTCAGGTGAGGTCAGAAAATACTGGCATTTCACAGGAGGTTGTGACAAGAGAACAAAACTTTAAGGGAACTGGGCTGTCACCTTGATGTTATTCCTTGGCATTTTTGCTGTAGAGCCATAGTTAAAACTCCAAGCCTGTACATGCTCTGCTAGGAAAGTCTCCTTTCATCTGAACTTTGTGGCTTTTAAATAATTATTTCCATTTTATTTCAATTTATATTTTATGAAATAAGATAAAATTTTGGGGGCTCAGAATTTCTGGATTTTTTAAAATCAGAAATCTTAATCTTCATGGACAGTGAATTTATGCTGTAAAATAAGGTGTGATTGTTTCTCTTAGTAGATGTTTATGGTATAATATGAACTAAAGTATTTGCAGCTTCTACAAAATGAGACACAATTGTATTCTGGAGGTGTGCTGCTTTTCTTCTGGGGTTTATTTTATTATGCATTGGGAAATTCTGACTGAAGTATTGATCAGTATTACTTGTGGCATGGCACGGATTCGATCAGCTGCTTCATCCCATGGGGAGTTTCACCAATAATTCAGGGAGGAAAAGTCACCTCTGTGGGATAGCTCACATCTGCAATTTCTTTCTGGAAACTGCCTCTTGATCAAAACTTAAATTTAATGTAATTGATGTCCTTTAGAAATAACAAATAATCTTTCCACATTTGTGGAACTGATTGTTAAAAGAAGCCAGTTCAATCCTCTGACTGAATTTCCTGATGCCTGGAACCAACCAGAACATTACAGCCTCTCATGTCAGTGAATAATTCATGTCCAACAGAACTAAACCAAGATGTGTAAATATCTGTGTTTAAGAGTTTAACAGCTCATCTTTTGGGTAAGACTATTATAAAGTCATTTGGAGGGAGAAGCTCATACATAAAAATGAATGTTGCCATGCAACAAGTACTAAAGAAAGAACCACAAGATTTAAGCCTTAATTAATTTCCCATAGCAGCTGGGAATGTTCAGGAATAAGGAAATTTGGAGGCAGCAGTGTTAATTAAGGCTCATTTGCCAGAAATCTCTGGCCTGTAATTGATAACTTTGATGTGTGATGTGATGAGAAGTCCAAGTGATGCTTACCATGATTGTAGCAATATCTGTGTTGTTTATATTTATGCAAGAGAATTCTCTGCTTCTCTGATTTGCTAAAACTGCTTTGCCAGGCTGTGGGGCCTTAGACAGAGACTGGCTTTGTAGAAAAATCAAAGAGATTTTGGGATACAGTGAACCTCCAACTTTTTCTTGTTGTGATTGAGCTCCTTGTAGGTAAAATTCGATTCATCCATTGAGTGAGAGGCAAGAGGACAGAGCCTTTGGTGAAGCTCTCAAATATTGAGGTGAATTGATTACCATGAAAACATGGAAGGAAGCATAAACAGGAATACTTTTCATTTTAATCTCTACATTCTCAGCTTAAACTCCCCAGTGAGGAGCTGAAGCATGCACAGCCATGGAAGTGATTTAATGCATATAAACAGAGATTCTGGATGTTGGTGGCATTCAGGAGGAAATATTCCTGCAATCAGATCACACCTTCCAGGGGCATGTTGTTTTTCTCCCTGAAGGAATTAATCTTTGCCTCACAGAAGACAAATGATGAAGGAGGTGAGTTCTCTTCAAGCCACTGAAATGATGGCTAATTTTTGAGTGCTTTCCAAATGATCCATGGAAAAGATGAACATAAAGGTTAAATTCTGCTGCATGGCTGTGATGCAAAGGGCAGGTTTCTCGTCTAGCAGGTGCTGGAGCAAGCAGAGACTTCCCATTCCAGGAGCTGACACAATTATGGATTAGGTAGGATTGGGGAACGTTTGCTTCATTTCTCCCTTTGTCTCTCATGTCCCACCCCAAGTGCTTTACCTGCTGCTCCAAAAACTCTCTGGTTTCAGGGGAAGGCTCCTCTGAATTCCAGTGGCAGGGGCTGCCTGGGGCCTTGCTGCTTTTGACCTTCACTGACACTTCAAGCCCTGGAAGGAGCCCCTATCTCGAAAGAATTTTTATCTTTGCTGTCACCAAACACGACTGGAGTTTGCTGAAAAGGGACTGGAGCTGTGCTGCCTTATCTCACCCAGCAGAAAACAATATTAGCCCTGATCAGCCTCCCCTCTCCAGCCCTATCTGGCTCAGAATCAAGCCCTGCCCATCATGTTTACAGTGCCAGATGTGTTCCGTGGTGGCTGGGAGGTGAGAACAGCAATGGCCAGGGGTGCCAGTCCCTTTTGAACCAGAGATGATTCAAAACATACAGCTCAGAGATTGATAGATAGCATAAAGTGAAATTACAGATCAATGTGGCAAGGGATCATTCTAATGTGTTTGTAATCACTCCCCCAGCCCCTGGCTGGGCTATCTCCCTTATATATTGCCAGGGTTGCTTATCTGGAGGTAGCACAACAACTCCCTGAGCGTTTTATCACCTCCTTTAAAAGTGGAGTCAATTACAACTCCAGATTAAAATAGTGATGTACTTCAGGGAGTAAAAATGATATCCTGTGACGTGTTTTCTGAAACTGCTGGTAGGGCCTGGCTGAGTCATAACTCAGAACTTGATGAAATTAATGGAATGGCTTTGGAGTCAATCTCATGGTGGGGGAGGATGCAGCTCCTCCTGGACTGATGGCATGGGCAGCACCTGAGGCTGAGAACCACGAGAAGGGCAAAGAGGTTTCACCTGCTCAACATCAGAGAGATTCAGCCTTGAACCAAAAATTGTGGGGAAAAATATGAGAAGGGGTCGGCATCTTACTCTGTGAGCCAATAACTCATTATAACAGAACTTGTTATTGCATATTGCACAAATGTAACTGTGCTGCAGAGGGGAAATGAGTCAGTGGCCCTCAAATATGTCAAAGGTTGTGGCAGGATCTTCTGGGTTTCCTTTCAGGGCAGACTGGGCGAGAGGCACTGCACTCTAACTGCACCAGAGACATTTTAGACGGTGGGGAAATTTTCTGAGTGGTCAGAGGATGTACCAGGGCAATGGTTTCGCTGAGAATGGGGTGCTTTTGTTCCTTTTTAACCAGCTGGATGTCCTGTTGTGTAGCTCTCTGATCTATTAAGTGGCCATGCTCAAAACAGATCCTGCAGCTGTTTCACAAACCCCTCTGTATTTACAGGTGGGTCTGCTGAGACCCCGCTGGGAGCAGATTAAGAAAGAAAATCCTCAATATCAGGTAATGTGTGAATTCGTGTTTCTTAGAACTTCACTGTGAAGTTCTTGATCAATTCTAATCATTTCTGTACCTACACAAGAAAGAGAGACATCTGTGCCTGTTCAAATATAAAAAGGTTTGTAAGCTTTTTTTTTTCCATCCAAATCTTGGCTCTTATTCCTTAAGTTGTTTTTTTTTTCTTCAGGAGTGAATCCAGTTCAATCCACATTAAAGTTACATGGCAGCAAGAGAGATTACTGCCCGTGTCTTAACATAAAGATAAAAAAGGGTTTTCTGGCAAAGGAGGTCAGAGATGATAAAAGGCAAAATTGAACTGTGAATGTTATTGACTTGAGTAGAGGGAGCAGAGTGTGGGATGAAGTTGGGAGCAAAGGATCAATGCAAAATTCGGCTACAGAGCCCTTAAAATGCACTCTGAGGTCAGAGGTTGGTGTGGAGCTGGGATCTGAAAGTCTGTCCCAGTGACATGTTACATAATGTGAGATATTCTGAGGCTTTTCAATGAGGTGCCAGTTCATTTTTAGATGTTGCCGGTTTATTCAGATTTCACTTGGTGTGACAGTCCTCCAACTCAGATTGCCTTCATTTGATCTGCATTACTCAGAAAGGAGACAAGGAACAATTGGGTTCTACATTTGGAGAGCCAAGCAAAATTCTGATGGAATTAGGTGGGGGAATAGTGCCTGGAGACCTCAGTCTGGAATAATGAGGGTGAAGCATCTTTGCAGGGGCTGGAAGATGATAGATTTAAGTAGTTATCAATGTACATTCTGGGTCACATTAAAAAAAATGTAAGATTATATAAATGTATATGTAATGTAGGCATCTGGGCTTCACTTAAGTCAAAATGCAAAGGAAAGAAAAAAAAAAAGTAATTGAAGAATTTCCTCGTTGATAAACAGGAAATATCTATGCCATGGATGTATGGTTTCTTTAAATTTAAGTCTGAAAGTGTTGCCCTGAATTGTTTGTTTCTGGTGTTTCCTTTTTAAATAAATTGATCATGAAGGAATGATCTCCAGGATAAAATCTGGGGGAATATAAACAAGGACTGTTTGTGCTGTTCTCAGGATGAGGCTAAGAACAGAATTAATCAATACGGTCACAGCAAAACAAATTTAGTAAAGATAAACCCCATTTTTTTTGGCAGTTCTATCAACATTTTGGTAAAGGGAGATGTGAGTAGATCAAGGCATGAGATGGGAATTGGAGGTGGATATGAGGGACAGATCTGAACCAGATCTGGAATACAGAGATGAGATAAAGAATTGGGAAGAGGAAGGAGGAAAGGACTGGTTTAGCCACATCCAGACCCAGATTATTGGGACATGACAGGGACATTCCCATTTTGAGAGAATTCACTGCAGTGCCCAGGAACTGAGGGAGTTCTGCAAGAGTGGATATTTTGGGCAAGATGCACTGGTTGAGTATTTAAGTCCTAAGGCTCTTTCCTGCTTTTTAGACATGGCAGGTTTTTTTCCTCCCCAGGAAAAAATGCAAATCCCTTTTTGGCATTTGGCTTTCACCAGTGCTTCAGTGTTGAGAATATTCCAGTGGAGCCTGGAAAACCAAGAGGATCACACATGGTGCAGGGAAATGGGCTGGCAGACTCTTGGGCTATTTAGGCACCAGTGCAGGGACCAAATTTTTCCTTCTAAACTGCTGCCTGGTGTGGATCTGAGAGAGGGGATTTATTTTTGGGATTTATCAAAGAAGCTTTGGCAAACTAATCCTCAGGCAGAACCTGGCTGCTGCTCACTCCCAGCAGGTGCAGGACAGGTGATAAAGGGGCCACAGAGCTTTGGATTTTTTCTAGGGTTGGTTTTGCTCCCCCAAAATTCAGCCAGAGCCTTGGAATTGATGTGGAAGGAGGTGACGAAGCTTTTATTCAGTGGAGCCCTCACCAGTGGGCTCAGTGCAGGACATGGAGTGAAATTCTGTTGTTGCTCTTGGTGTGGTGACTGCTCTGTGCACTTTTGCCCTGGCTTTGGAGGAGGATCAGGAATTAAACTTTGTGGGAGGTGAGGAGCTGCAATGCTCTCGTTCAGACCAAATTTTAGAAGGCTGCCTTCTTCCTGTCACCTACCTCCCAGCACTCAGTTACTGCTTTTCCTGGTTTCTTCTGTGACCCATTTTGCTTTCAATTACAGTGACAGGAACTTTTCTCAGCTCAGGAATTCCTGGCACTTGCCTTGACTCCAGCTCCAGCCCAGTTTCTGTCTTGCACTGTGCTGACTGCTACACTTCCAGACGTTTGATTGCCAATGGCTTGCAGGATCTCACATCCTGTTGCCTTTTTAAGCTGAGCTCTGACTTTCAAAGTGCACAGATAAAATAGCAGGAGCCTGAGGAGCAGCAGTGAGTCTGGGAACACTCAGCAATTCCAAGTGCACTGCCTCCTTGGCAAGCCCTGACACCTGGGTTTGAAATGTGGCACTGGGATGAACTTTTAGTACATTGCAAGGCTCTTATCCACCGGGTTTGTTGGGAGCTAAAATAAAATCTTGCTGCCTTTTCTCGTAGTTTGAAATCTTCACAGTCAGGCTGTGTTTTCAGAGCTTTCCTGCCCTACCACACCTCTGACTGAGACAAAAATTTGATCTGTGCTGTGTCATTCTATGGAAATTTATACCCAAACCGCACCTGAGCTTTGATTGGCATCTTTATACACCAACAAAGCACCTTGCAGCAGTTTTTCCCTTTGTTACTTACAATAATTGGTATTTCTCAATCAATAAATTGCTGTTTGCGTTCGTCGAAGTCCATGAAAATAAATTCAGGCCAATTGAGTTTCTGAGGATTTTAAAATTAGTTCAGGGAAATCCCTTGGCCTGTGCTCCACTGGAGGCTTGGTGATCCCAGCTGGTGCTTTTATCCTGTAGCCTGTGCAGGGATGATGCCTCTGAGAGAACAAATGACAAAAATGGGGATGAACAACTCCAATGTACAAGACCTTGGTCTTTTCCCCCAAAATAATTCAACTCATTCCATTTGGTGAATTTCTGAATGATGTCACAGAGACCACAAAGTCCTTTCCACGTGACCCAGCTGCTGCTCTTTATTCTAAATTTTCCATAAAGTGAATAAACTATACCCACGAGTTTCATTTAACATTCTCATTTCCTCTCTGAAAAGCTTTTGATAAGTAGCTTAATACAAAAGCTGTGTAGTTATAGGGTTTTTGTCTTTAAATTTTTTTGAACAGAAGCCTCTATCCCAAAGGAAGGGGAATTTATAAACTTTGATAATCTCACTTTAGTCCAACATTTAATTAATTTTTATTTCAGTTTCTCAGTTTCAGGGAATCTGTTTTGCAGGAAGAAATAGAAAATTGGAGCATTGTGAATTCTCTTTAAATAGGAAAAAAAGACATGAAAACAAGTCCATAGGAGAGCAGTGCCTCCATTCAGAACAAAATCTTTTTATTCAAGTTTCTTTTAATGAAAGCCATTCAGCTTGCTGGTGGTTTTGTTATTCTGAGGGATGGAGAGTTTGAATGTTTTGCAGGACTGCTGGCCCTCAAAGCAAGCTGAGCACAGTTCCACTGAGCTGGAACCTGAATTTTGTCATTAGTGAATGGATTATTCACTGCCTTTGCCTGAGCCTCGGGAGCAGAGGGCAAAATCAGACCAGCAAAAAAAACCCAATTTACACCTGAATGCTGAAGCTGGCCCCAGACATTTCTCCTGTGGATCACTGTTCCAAAGCAGTAAGAAATGGATGCAGGAAATATTTATGTGTGCCACAAATCATCAGATTGGTGTTGGAGGTATCCTAAAGGTAAATTTTAGGGATTTGTCCCCGTTCCTTCAGCTTTCTTTGGGACTGAGCACCTGAAATCAGGGACTTCAGTGCAGGGGGTGAAAAGCAAATGTTCTTTTGCTGATACCTGATTTGAATCTTTGGGGAAAGAAGGAAAATTTAGCACATGTAGTAAAGATAATGAATTTGTCTGTGTTGAAGACATCAGAATAGAAAATAGTTGGTTATAATTTGGTTTTAAACAATGGCAATGAGAGAACCATTCCTTTATCCTTTTATCTTTTAAAAGTTCAGGTTCTGGTGGGTTGACCAACTTTTCAGTGAGGAACAGGTTTTATTCTTTTATTTATTTATTTTTATTTATTGTGATTCTTCTGTGCAAGGTGAGTACATGATGTTGGCATCTGGTGGAATCACAGTGCTGTAGGAGGATGAAATCCTTTCCCAGTTTTTTCCCAGTGGAGCATCCAGGGCCATCAGTTTGGGTTTGGTGGTGTTTGGGAGCTATTGAGCTGTTTTTCTTCATCTAAAATAAGACACCTCTACACAAAAAGTTCATATTTGCTTTTAATAGAGGAGATATTAAAACTTTTTTTCCCTATTAATTGAAGTTTTCTGAAGTGGCACAGTGAGATTTACAGATGCTAAAAGCAAAACAGCTTGTAGATATTTTTAAGAAAAAATTTAAATTATGCTCTATAAGCTGATGGACTCTGAACTGATGAAATGGCAGGTTCTTTTTGGGGCTTAGTTTTGTGTTTTTAGCTGTGCTGGAGCCTTGCTCTGTGGAACTGTTGACTTTTGCAGTGTCACCAGACCACGGCAGAGCCGTGCTGCCCTGTGTGTTAAATAACTTCATTCTCAGGGGTATTTATGTCAGTGCTAACGGTTTTAGTAAGGTGCAATTAAAAGTCAACCAGCAGTATCCCATGTCTGTAGTGCTGACTGCCAGAAATGTAAGTAAATATAAATATCTGCTGTATTTTCCTTTGTTAATACATTTTTTCTTTGAGCATCCTCTGTTGGAACAGCGACTTTGACTCGTCGACTGCAGAATCAATAAATATATTTTACATTTATTTCAGGATTGTGAGAAACAGCAGAAACCTTGCTGTTAAACATCTTATTTGCAGAGCTACCATGCTTCAAGTGCTTGATGGTTATTGAGATTTTTCTCCCTGATATTCTGTTGCTGGAAAATCCTGTTTTTATCGGGATGGGTGTCTGGGGGAAGGCAGAGATGATTTGTGTGTGGTTTGAATCACTCTGAACAGCAGTTAGGAGAGGCATGTTAAGCAAGGATGAAAATAATGAAAGATAATCATGGGTAATACATCAATTACTTCTCTTACCTTGGCCACTTTTCTTCCATGAGAAAAACAGTTCCTGAGAGAAGGGAATTTAACAGGTATTTCCCATGAAAATTGGTGATATGTGCTGCTGTGTCAAAGCTGATTTACTGATGACAGCCACTTTATTCTGATTTGTTTCTCCAGTCAACCATCTTGAAAAAATATTTTGTGCAGTTGACAGATGAGATTGTTTTTAGTTAAAAAAAATTGAAGTTCCCGTCTTGAAAACTTCAGAAGAAATTGCAACATATCGAGCCTGTAAAATTGAAGTTTGACTTCAATTCCATCATTTTTGGGCCTTGATTCCATCAATTCAATTTCTGGATGTTTCCAAACTCTGTGGGTTTTTCCCCTCTCAGATTTACAGCAGATTTTGTGTATTCGATTTTTATTTTCATATTTGTGACATTCCAGTGTTTGTGGACTGGTAGTTGCACATCCCTTTTCAAGGTGCTGTTGTGCTGCTCAGCTTCTAAGACATTTGGAATTTTAGAGTTAATAATGCAAAATTCATGCCTAGGAATGGGTCTGGCTGTTTGTTTGGATGAAGCTGTAGGTTTTCTCCAGGAATTCTCCAGGAATTCAGAATTTCCAAGATCCAGATTGAGTGATTGGTGTCGTAGATCTGTGAGAGCTTAAATTGATTCCTCAGGAATTTTGGGGCACAGAAGGATCATTGCTAAATTTTTGTATAATTGGAACTTAGTCTAAGAAAAGGAGGTGGAATAGATGGAGGTCATTAAAATGAGAGGGAATTTCTAAACTGAGAGGACACACTGAGATTTAGGAAAGTTTTTTTTTTCTATGTTTTGACCTTGGAGTGATTCCCTGTGTGCATGGCAGTGATTGTGCTGGAAAACAACTCATTATTGGGGGGTTTACCCCTCGATAGATATACTTTTTGAAGTTAATTTAAATAAAACTGCAGCTGAGTTTAACAATCCTCAGCCGGACCTGGGTTCTGGTGGCCCCCTCTCCACCCTGCCAGGTGGAAAAATGAAATTTCACCTCCACTGAGCACAGCCCTCCCAAAACCAGCACACGGGAGCACTCGTGATGACACAGACAAGTCTCCCATGTATTATCCCTTTCATTTTCCTGCCATAAAAATACAAGGCAAGCCTTAAATCTGCCTGACCTGTGGTGTAAAATCTGAGCACTCCCCAGTTTTTATTTTGGCTGGTTTTCATGCAGGGGTTCCAAGGTGGGAAGCAAAGCAAAGGGACACCCTGTGGGAAAGGCACAGAATTCCAGGGAATTTGGAGCTGCTGCAGCTACTGAAGTCCAAATGCTCCTGAATCCCTTTCAGTTCCTTCCCTGCGATGCTGGTTTTGAACTTGCAGGTTGTGACCCTGCCAAGGGCAGCAGAATTTCAGGAGCTGGAGGGTGAGAGGAGAAAAACAATCACAGGATCCACATGGGAAGAAGTGCAGATCTTTTCCTGGCTGGTTTTGGGTTTTGGTTTTTGGTTTGTTTTTTTGCTGTTCCTCATTTTTTCCTTTGGGAGGAATGTTTCTTTTGATAAAGAAAGGAGGATGTCTGAGGATGTCTGATAAAATCACAGGATGATTTGGGTTGGAAGGGAACTTTAAGATCATCCATTCCCACTCCTGCCATGGCAGGGACACCTCCCACCATCCCAGGCTGCTCCCAGCCCTGTCCAGCCTGGCCTTGGGCACTGCCAGGGATGGAGATGATAACAAAAGGACTTCAATTTGTCAAGGAAAATAAGGGGTGGAAGGAAAAAGTGAGTTTTAAGAGTATTTTATTTTTAAGAAGTACAGTTTTTCTCAAGAAAACCCTGGTCCACGTTTGAATTGAGAAGCCTGAAATCGCTCTGTTGTGTTTTTATTCCATGGGAAGGTGTAACTGTTCTTTCACAGCCACCTGCTTGGTTTAAACTCCATTTTTTTGCCACAGCAGTTACCCTGGTTTCCATTGCTTTGCCTGGAAATTTGGTGGCTTAAGGCAGAAGCAGAACTGGGGAAGGGAAATCCCTAGAAAATAATGAGTGGTCAAAGATGGGAAATGTTGTCCTGAGAGCAGGGGGCACAGGAGGGCTCTGGTTCCTCTCTAATTCCTTCAGCAGAGGATGCTCAGGTCTCTTCCCTCTGAACAGAGAGATTTTACCCAGATTTTAGTAACCCAGGCAGAGTTTGCAGCTCATTCTTATCTCAAAAAGAAACAAAGAATTAATTGAAACCTTGAATGTTTTCTAGCAATTGCTGAGCTGCAGGTGAATTCAGACACACAGCAAAAACCTTTTACCTACATCTTACCAAAAGTTTATTTTTCACCACCTTATCTTTGAAAGTCCCGAGAAATCAGGACTTAGAATATTTCCTTTTTGTTGTTGTAATCTTTCTAGGAAGATAAAAGTATTCCTTTTTGACATGGAGGACAACATTAGGGATTTCAGATTTCCCTTTTAACTGTCTTTTATCAAAAATATTGACTGTCTTGCTCTATTTTTTTCCCATCATGTACAGCAGAGCTTGCAGAGGCCTAAATCTCTGGGGGGGACAGCAGTATTTGTATGTGAGGAGTAGAAAGGTGGATGAAAATTTGTCAAACATTTACTGATTTATCTTTATTTTTTATTTTTTATTTTGCTGCAAACACAGTCTGTCGTGTGGGTTGCTTTCATAAAAATGTCTTTCCCAGTGTTCCTAATGTATAATTAGTGTCCACATCACGTTCTCAAACTCTGTTAGGTTGTTGAAAACTTCTAAGAAAGGGTTTTTCCCAATGATTTTCCCATGTCCTGCTTCTGTCCAGCCTGAGATAATTCCTCCCTCCATCCCCAGCAGTTACAGACACTGGATATGAAACCACCTGAGTCTGGTTGTGCTGAAATTCTATTTTCAGTGAGATTCAGAAGTAGAGAATTACAATATATAGATAACATTTATAGTCTTGATTCCAAGCTCTTTTATTCTTCCTCCCTGGTTTGGATCCAGCTTCCTTGGGGTGTGTGAGGTGTGGAATTGTGTCTGTGTGACCAGGGGTGATGGAGAAGGGATTTCAGGGGATTCTTCATCACCTTCCCTGACACCCAGCTCTCACCAGGGTTGGTTTAATTCTGTTGCAATCCAGTGGCCTCTGTTGTTATTCTTCTGCTCCACCACAGGAATGTGGAAGGATTTGAGGGTTTTATAAAGCAGCTCAAACCCCCTGCTCTAAAGTGTTGGAATAAAACCTCCTGGTCAGCAGGATGAAGGTGCTGTGACTCAACTGGATGGTGGGAAAACTGTGAGGAAAGAAGTGCTGGAATGGGTCTTTAATAACTTTGAATTATTTTATTACAAAATATGAAGGAGAAGAAAAAAACCCTCCCAATCTGTTTTTTTCCTTTGTGCCCTCCATACCTCAGAGCTAAGTGTATAAAAAATTACCTAATAGGAAAAATATAGGCATTTGAATTAAGAGTCATGTTTTTCACCTGGTTTCATGTTACAATAAAATGCCATGCTTGTCACTGAGGTGTTCTGGGTCACTTACTTGGCTCAGAAAAGTGTGGTATCTAATTAAAAATGTCACTTTGTGTGCTGTAATTGTCACTTCTTGCCATGGAGGGGCTGAGGAACGGGACAGAATGCAGCAGAGTTGTCACAGAATCACAGCAAGGGTCAGCCTGGAAGGGACCAAGGGGTTCCTCTGGTCCCTCCCTCCCTGCTCAAGCACAGGGCACAGGATTGCATCCAGACACTTCTGGAATATCTTGTCACCCCCTGGGCTAATCTGAACAGCTCAAACTTGAGAGATAAGGGATGTCTGTGGGTGGCCCACGCTGTTTCTCCTGGTTATCTCCAGGTAAGTTACATGGCAGTCAAATTGATAAGGAAAAAACGTAATTTTTAGATAGTGCCTTTTAGTAAATCATGAAGAAATAGTATAACACTGGTACTGATTGTGCTGCTTTAAAAATGCCAGTTGAAATTCAGATGCATTCTGGTTTCTGTTAGAGCTATGAAATGCACTGTTTAAGTATTACTGAAAGTGTTTTGGAGGCAAATTAATCCTTCTTCAATATCGGTTTGCAGAGTTCTTTTAGGCTGACAGGTAGCTCGTTAAAATGTTTGTTGTATTTTTTCTCCCTCGTTACCTGACAACAGTGCAATGAAAAATCAGAACTACCCCCAGATTCCAAAGCAGCTGAAACAAAATATTGTGAAAGGAGAAAATGTGATCAACAGACAAAACAAAACCTATTTAGTAAAAGATGTTTTACATCTGTCATCAGCACAAGGACCCCTCCTCTTGCTGCTGAGTAAATGTAGGTCGTGGTTTCAGCTGTGGTTTTGTGAGGCACTGATGCACTGCAGTTGGGTTGTTTTGTGAGAAGAGATGAAGTGACAATTCCACTTGAGTGGCAAGAAACAACAGATATGTGTGGGATCTCTCTTTTCATGCAGAATAACATGATTTGGGGCAGTGCAGATGGAAGGAGAGGAGGGGCAGCCTCCTAAGTAAGCATGGCATGAACTCAGGAATGCTGTCAGCCCCACGAGCTGCAGTGATTTTGTTGTTCATTTTTATTAAATGCACTTTATTGGCTCCTTCATGCTTCAGAGATATGTAAAGCACAACATATTTGTAGTTTCAGTCTCCTAATTGACTCTGATATTTTTTCCCTCCGAGTCTTCATTAAAGGGAAATGATTTTGCAGTCGATACCTTATGATTTGTTCTAATGCAAATAACATTTAGCACATCTTGTAGACTGTCTGGAGAATTCCCACCAGCTTCCCTGCAAATGTCATCTGACTCCTCAATCGAGTGAAGCACTGCCTTCCCTTCGCTTCCCTGCAATTTGTCATGCTTCATACTTGGCTAAACCTGCCAATTTTCATTGTCCTCACTGACAACAGCTGTCACCGTGCCACTTATGGCTTCGAAACTCTTGGTGGCAGCATCCTCCAAGCTACAGGGCTGAGCTGGACCCCGGCAGGCTCAGAGATGTGGAGCTGGAGCTCTGCAGCTGCCTCCTGCTCAGGAGTGGCACCACAGGATGCTCAGGCTGCTCTGGGAAGGGAAACTCCATCAGGATGTCCCAAAGTGGCCAACAGATCAATAAAGTCATTGTTTGCTCCTGCCCTGCTTTGAGGAGCTTGTGTTGACTATGATGGGGTTAAAGTCCATGGAGAAGCCTCCATGTGTGAGTCTGATCATTGGGAAATGAAATTCCTCCTTTTGTTGTGCACCATTCCCACTTGTGAGAGCAGAGCTGGGGTGAGGTTTTAGTCCACCCAAGCTGGGCCCAAGTCTCGAGTTCTCACACTTGGATCAGTTTGGGTCCATTCCCACCTTGGGGTTCATTGTCCAGTCCCAGCTCCAGGTTCTGCAGTCCCACCCTCCCACATTCTCTCCTCCAGTCGCTGCTCTTTGCACTTTTTGGGGCTGGAGCTGCAGCGTGTCCTTGGCTGTGGGGCTGGAAAAGGATTGTTTGGTGTGCCTGAGCTGGGAGGAGAGCTGGGAACACTTTGTGTGGAGTTCAGAGTCACACACCAATGCAGAATCTGGAAAATAGAAAAGCTAAAATTTAAGGCATCATGTGTAGGACTGTGCTGGCGTGGCTGTGGAGGGGTCAGGTGAGGTGTGAGGGCTCTGTGGCTCCTGGGAAGGGCTGGAATATCCAGTGGCTTTGAGCTGTGCTGGTGGATTCTGGTTGCCACTGGGCAGGGAAGGTAATTTTGCTCAGATGGGTCAGTGCAGGAGTTTCTATAGCAGACTGCCTGTAGCTTTGTGGAGTTGGCAATGTGGAATTTTTCTGGCTTTGGGCAAGTTTCTAATTTGGCAGTGCTGTTATAGAGCAGTTTAACACCAGGTCTTGGCTTAGGTCGTAGCAAGAGAACAGATCTGCAGCCTGGCCCAGTGGGAGGTGTCCCTGCCCATGGCAGGGGGATTGCAAAGAGTGGATTTTTACATCCCTTCCAACCCAAACCACTCTCTGATTCTCCAATTCAACAATCACTATCTCCCCACTTACATTCTTGCAATGCAGTGATATCTGTATGGCACCCCTTGCATGCCCACAGAGACTCAGCTATTTTTTCTGAGTTAACTTTTAACTCATTTCCCACATTTAGCTTTGCTCAGGAATTCTGTAGGAGCTGCTGCCTCATTGCTTATTTGCTTTGCTTTCAGGCAGGTTTGCTGTTGAAACCTTTACAAGTGCCTGAGACAGCAAATCCAGCAGTGCCCAGGTGCTTCCTACCACGCTGAATTCTCCAGCCTGTACAAGTCATATCCTGCAGTGATCAGAGAGATGCACCTGGAAATCAATTGAACTGTCCCCTGCCTGGTGGCTGGCTAAGATCAGAACCCCAGCACCCCTGGAAATGGTCTTTAATTTTTGATTTGCTCTCCTGTTTACCAGTGCAGCCTCTCAGTGGTTTATCTGCAAACAATGTGTGCTATCTGCAGAGAATGTGGGCTTCTCTCACTCAGAAAAACATCATTAGCTCATGCTTCAGTAGAGTGTGCTTTTGTTTAGTTTATCAGCCAAAACTGGGGATTTGCATGCATAATCCAATGGATCATGTGGAGGCCAAGCACAAAGTTATCCCAAAACACCAGTATCCTTTGTAGCTGTTAAAAAGAGAGGTAATTCTTCCCTCTCTCAGGGCCTGAGGTAAGAAGTGCCTGTCACCTTGGGATCTGTGTCCTGCTGCACATCCCAGAGTATTCTAATCTCTGTATTTAGCTCTTCTTTCATATGTGTGTATGAAAGAGCTTTGCACAGATGGGTAACAGTTTTTATCCCCATTTCTCAGTGGTTTAGTGTAGTTACATCAGGAGGAGTAATTATTTCTATCAGCAAGATTGTGACAGCCACCACATATTATGGAAATTTCCTTCATTGAAACGTTAACATTTTTTTTCCCCTTTTGTTTGATTCTCACAGCAACACAAAGAATAGTTTAGAAATATAATTGCAATCTCCAGGAGAAATATAAGCAGCCTGGCTGTGAAGCTGAATCACATTAGAGCACTGGGAATAGAGCCACCTAAGAAGGAAAATGAGCAGGAAGAACACCACATCTTGAGCAGTTATTTGTCAGGAAAAGGGGAATCTGTGCTGAGCCACCACAGACCCTCCACCCAGGGGAAGAGCAGCTTGGCAGTGATGGCATGGAGCTGCCACTGCTGGGAAACTCGGGAGCTTCTGCCTCTCAAACAGCAGGAATTGCTTCATCAGTGCTGCTAAAAGTGCATTTGTCTGAGGGACTTTATCCAGGATGGGGTTTGGGGAAGGTAAGCACTTGTGCAGAGGGTTAATGCACTCAGCTCCCTGTAAAGGCAGAGAGCAATGGGCACAACCCTTCCCAAACCCAGGAGTTGCCCTTGGAAAGCAGCTCTGCTCTGCTGCCAGACCCCAAACCTGGCTGCTCCCAGCTGGAAAATGGGATATTCATACACTCATACAAGTTCCCAAGAAAATGTGTGTCAATTCGAGTTACTTTGTCTAATGAGTGCATTAATTCCAGCCACAGCCCTTTAATGCCTCACCCTCTCTCAGCATCGTGCTCACTGATCACTGTTAGGTAAATCCCACTGTCACATATTGGCAAAATGTCCTTTTTTGGCTTTGCAAGGATTCAATCTGCAGTATCATGTGGTAACTTCTTGCTGAAAGTGTTACTAATATTTCATATATCTATGTCCAATATAATATTTTACACTACTCTAGAATTTTTTGTCACTTAAGCTCATCTTGAGATAAATCCTAATTAGAGTTTGACAGGGTTGAGACACAAGTTCATTTGTGATTCCTGTTCTTCCCATGTGCTTTATAAACCTAAACCTTTCATACTGATTAACCCTCATTGATCAACAATTCAGGCCAGCATCTCTCTCTCCTCTGCATTGTGAAATCACAAAAGTCATAGAAACGTATTTTATAAAAACTAGGTAAATGTAAGCCTGCAGCAGCATGGGACAGAAAAATACACGTGTTCCTATTCCAACATTGCTACAGAGCAAAATTATTAGTCCAGGACACCCCAGCAATGAGTTTAGATCCTCTTAAATGCCATTGAGACCCTTACATTTAAAAACAAAATATATTTAAGGTTGGAAAAGAGAAATGTAACCTTTTGACACTTGAAACTGCGATAATTATCTTTTATTAGTGCATAATTGTAGTGCATGAGCACAGAGATACTTCCTAGAATTAATTGCTGGGTACAGAGGTATGATTTGTAAAATGCTTTTATATCTGCAAATTTAAAATAATTGGCTTATCTATGAAAATATACATTTGCCTGTGGAGTAGAGTGAAACAGAAATGTTTACTTCTTAATTTTAGTAGGTACTAGTTTAAACATTATTTAAATATTATTGGATGTTTTCTTGCCAAGTCTTGAGTGCATGATCAAATCATCAGCGTGGAAAAAGGTGACACAGAAAGAGTTTGTGTTCAGGTGAGGAATAACAAGGCTTTAAATTTGGTAAAACAAATTACTGGTTTTTGATCCTGCCGGGATCATTTCAGCAGCAAGGTACAGATGGTGAGGAGATTTACTGCAGTTCACATTTCCACAGCTCTCTTTGGGAACTCTCAAATGCCAAGGAGGATGGAGGGAATTTTTCCCACCTGAGTGGGTTTTCCAACCCTGGTGATCGATGGAAACTCCACAGAAACTCCATAGCTGGTGTGGTGCTGACCCCACCATGCATTTCTGATGGACCTGGTTCGTCCCTGATGTTTTTGTGTTTGCTGTAGGGATGTTTGGGAGTGGGAAAGCTGAGAGGATTCAGTGTGGGAGGTGGGGAAGTTTGGGACCCTCGCAGCAGCTGGTAGAGTCGTGATGTGGGTGTTTAGGGAACAGCTGGCATCAAAGGATGTTTAACATACATGTTATGCATGATAATCATGCATGGAGGATGAAATACACATCATTTACCCCAAAAAGCAAGACCAGAGATCCAGGGCAGTAATTTTTAAATTAGAATGGCTTCATGATTGACAAAATGATGAGCTTTTGAGCTTCCTGCTCTTTGATCTGGTCCCAAGGGGTGATTTGTTCTTTTCCATCCACGTGAGTTTTCCTGAACAAAGAAGTGTGTTCAGATGTGGTATCAGGGCTTTCACTAGCAGCACTTTTTTATTTCAGCCACTCACTGCAGTCCAATGGACTGGGAGCACTGGGAAATTTAAGCAGAAAGGGCTGGCAAGTCAATAACAGGCAGCATTTATTGTTCAGCTGATTTGAGGCAAACACCTCAATGATGGAGCAGATCCCGGGCACAGCTTGGGTGTGCTGCATGCCACAGTTTGTATTTCCAGGAGCTGGCAGGACTGTGAGGCTGCTGCTCAGAAAGTAGAAAAGTTGCACAGTGCAGAAGTGGAAAATACCTTCTATTGTGCTGATGGAGCTGTCAGGGGGCTCCTGCTGCAAAAAATAGCTCTGGGCTGGGTTCACTTGGAATTGGTGAAGTTGTGCTGACACAAGCTGGAGGAAAACAGTGCTGAATGCAGTGCCAGGAATTTCACAGGAAACCTTGGGGGATGTGGGAGAGGTGTGTTTTCAGGTAAGCATTTAATATTTCATGCACTGGCTTTTAGTATCAGTGTCACCACTAACAAAAATATCATGGAAGTTATGCTGGAGAACTGTGCTCTCTGATTTTAACCTATTGAGCATTTAATCATTTCTTGTAAAATTGCTTGGCTTTGACAGCTGCTCTTACACCACAACAAGCTTCAGCTGCGTGGGACTGAGAGGTTAAAACCTGTCAGAAAGCAATGATATAGACTTGAATCTCTTTTGGGTTAGAAATTGGATATAGATATTCCTGTGCCTCTGACTAACCCAACTACTGAGCAGCCAAATAAATGGAAGTGATATTTTCTCCTCCAGCTTTTCTTTTTTTATTTTTTTGCTAGTCGAGGAGAAAAAAAATCCTAATTTATGAGGGTGTTATGAGGTCTTTGCACAAGGGGCCTCTGCTGTGTGGTGAGTTAAGGACAGTGATGCATAGAGCCAGGGAATTGTGGTGTTGGGTTCTGGTTGGGTTTGAGTTTTTTCTTTTTTTTTAAAGAAGTCCTGTGGCCTGTGTCCTTTCATGAATTTATCCAAGTGACACCAAAATATCAGTATATTTATAATCCAGCCTTTTGAAATATGAGTATCATTAAAAGTCAATTTTAAAATTAAGGCAACCTCTTTTGAAAAATTTACCCTGGGACAAGTGTCAGGAAAAATTAAGCTTTGCAGGCAAAGCGTGCTGAGATGCACAGTCATTTTGGGAAACACTTTTCTTTGGTAGCACAGAAAATGCAGACACAGAGAGAGCAGTTGATTGCTTTTCACTGGGGAATAAAGTTGAGTTTTTCAAATTCCTTGGACTTGCTGGCTTCACGAAAGATTTTTAGTGAGCAAATGCAGCTCACTCACTTTGATTCTCATTTAAGTGGAAGTTACTAAAACAGTTGTCCTGCAGATTTTGTAAAGAACAAAAGACGTAAATAATTGAGGTTTTATATACGTTGGGAGCAGTAGGAGTAGGAAAATATTCTGTCTTAATAATAGGCTTAACAAGGGAAGGCAATAAATCATTTCTAATTACCAGCCTTGTCGATTACATGTTTCCTCATTCTAATCTCTCAAATTGCCTCCTGAGCTGAGGCTCCTTTGTGAATGAGATTTGCTTTTCTTCTTCTTCCGTTCTGGGGGATGTGTCACTCTGCAGGAGCACATGTGTGTGTCTGCTTGGATCACAGCAACATTTTGCTGCAGAGATGGAGGCCTTTCCACAGCCATCTGGAATATTGCTGTCACATGGCTGGCTCCAGTGCTTCCAGGGGAAAAACATGGGCAAAATGGATTCTCCTCTGCCTGGTCAGTCTGCCCAGTTAAATGTTGATTACTTTTGTGTATTTGGTTGGTTTGAAGGCTGTCGTTGTTTCCACAGTTAAAAATTAATGAAGAGTTAAACCTTTGAGGATGGTGTAGGAAAACCTAAGGTAGGTTTGCTGGAAGATGCATCTGCTCCCATCATTTTAGGAAAGTGGTACACAAAGCTCAATAAAGAAATAATCATAATTTTATCTTCCTGAAAATGAAATTGGTCTTTTATTTTTATCTAGCCCCTGAGACTTGTGAATAATAATAAAATAATACTAAGAGTGGGGGAGAGCTTGAGCTGTCTGTCCTGCTCTTCCCTGTGTGCATCCCACAGTGCTCACCTTGTGCCCTGATAAAGAAAGGATAAAAATTCTCAGTGGCTGAGCACAGCAGGATGCTGTAGAGCTGAGAATTCAAAACCAGAGGGGCACAGACTGGTTTGGGTTGGAGAGGACCTTAAATCCCACCCAGTGCCACCCCTGCCATGGCAGGGACACCTCCCACTGTCCCAGGCTGCTCCAAACCCCATCCAGCCTGACCTTGGGCACTGCCAGGGATCCAGGGGCAGCCACAGCTGCTCTGGGCACCCTGTGCCAGCCCTGCCCACCCTCCCAGCCAGGAATTCTTCCCAATATCCCATCCATCCCTGCCCTCTGGCAGTGGGAGCCATTCCCTGTGTCCTGTAGCTCCAGCCCTTGTCAATTGTCTCTCTCCATCTTTCCTGCAGCTCCTTCAGTCCCTGCAAGGCCAGAATTTGGTTATCCCAAAGCTTCTCCTCTCCAGGCTGAACAATCCCAGCTGTGCCAGCCTTTCCTCCCAGCAGAGCTGCTCCATCCTCTGCTCATCCTGGAGCCTCCTTGGATCTCTCCAGCAGCTCCAGCTCCTCCCTGTGCTGGGACAGGGCTGGGGCAGCTCTGCAGGTGGACTCTCACCTGAGCACAAGGGCAGAATCTCCTTCCTAAATCAGGTGATCTTAGGATTTTGCTTCTTGTCTACCTGCTGTGTCATCATTTAAATAGAGAATGTTGATTTAAAAGAAAAAAAAAAAAAAAAGGGGAGAAAACCCCAAAACACTTAAGGCAAAGGAACAACATTTCTGAGTCACTCTGCTTTCTTAGGGCTTCTCTGAGGCTGCAGATTCTGTCCTTATGCCCAGGAGTTTACATGAAAGCAGGTTTGGGTTTAAGTGTCTGCAGTGTGACACCTTTACATTTCTCTACATTATTTACTGTTAAATTGGCAGAAAGTTTGGCCCAGGAGTGTGGAGAATTACAACAACAAGCAAAGCCCTGTTTTTTCAACCCTGTCCCCTGTGGGCTATCACTTGCTGACATAAGTAGTCACTGCAACAAGAATAATATTTTAAAAAATTCCTTGAAGTGGTTTTAATTCTAGCAAGAGCAGCAAAGTGAGAGCAGTGAGGTGACAGTCCTGTCCCTGCAGTGACAAAGGGCTGGAGCTGTCCTGGTCCTGAGGGGCTCTCCTGGACCATGAGCTGGTTTCCCTGAGTTGTTGTACAGCCATCAGAGGTGATGACTTGTAATGATGTGGGGCTCCCCCCACCTGCTGTCCTCTGACTGCTCTGGTTTTCCAGAGGCATTGGAGATTTGTTCCCCAAAAACTGGAACTGACCCTGAGTGTGACTGCAGGACTCTGAGGGCAGTTTTGGTGCCTAGAGGGTGGTTTGGTGTTGGGACACCTGCACTGAGGTGACACCTGGCATCATTCTGCACTGAGCTGAGGAAAAAGAGCCTGGAAAACCCATACCAGCTGCCATAACAACTTCCATAACTCATAACAGCTGCCATAACCCATAACCCATAATCCATAACCCATAACCCATAACCCATAACCCACAATCCATAGCCCATAACCCATAACCCATAACCCATAGTCCATAGCCCATAATCCATAACCCATAATCCATAGCCCATAACCCACAACCCATAACCCATAACCCATAGCCCATAACCCATAATCCATAGCCCATAATCCATAGCCCATAACCCATAGCCCATAGCCCATAACCCATAACCCATAGCCCATAACCCATAATCCATAGCCCATAACCCATAACCCATAACCCATAGCCCATAGCCCATAACCCATAACCCATAACCCATAACCCATAGCCCATAACCCATAGCCCATAACCCATAGCCCATAACCCATAGCCCATAACCCATAACCCATAACCCATAGCCCATAGCCCATAGCCCATAGCCCATAACCCATAACCCATAACCCATAGCCCATAACCCATAGCCCATAGCCCATAACCCATAACCCATAGCCCATAACCCATAGCCCATAGCCCATAGCCCATAACCCATAACCCATAACCCATAACCCATAACCCATAGCCCATAACCCATAGCCCATAGCCCATAACCCATAACCCATAGCCCATAACCCATAACCCATAACCCATAACCCATAACCCATAACCCATAGCCCATAACCCATAGCCCATAGCCCATAACCCATAACCCATAGCCCATAACCCATAACCCATAACCCATAACCCATAGCCCATAACCCATAACCCATAACCCATAACCCATAACCCATAAACCATAACCCGTAACCCATAACCCATAGCCCATAACCCATAACCCATAACCCATAACCCATAGCCCATAGCCCATAGCCCATAACCCATAACCCATAACCCATAACCCATAGCCCATAACCCATAACCCATAACCCATAGCCCATAGCCCATAGCCCATAGCCCATAACCCATAACCCCTATCCTGTGTGAGATCTCAGTGTGTGTCTGCTGCAGTCTGACAGGGCTGGACTGGATAAGCTTTAAAGGCTCATTCCAACCCAAACCATTCCATGATTCTGTGCCATCTCTTTTTTTAAGATGATCTTTTTGGGGTTAATGCAAGCTCTGGGGTGCTGCTGAAGGGGATCAGATCCCTGTTCCCTGGGGAGGAACACCCAGACTGGCACTGGTGGCTCTGCAGGATCTGTCTCCAACCCTCCCCAGCTGTGGAGACTCTTCTTGTGCCCAGCCTTAGGGGAGGCAAAAGTAAAGAGTGGAAAATTAGAATGTCATGCAGGATAATTGGTCCTGAGCTAGATTTAATTTAATTTTTTTTTCTTAATTAAAAGTTTAAGGTAGAACAAGAAGAAGGTAAGCAAATAACAATGCCTTGTGTCTTGTACGTGGTTTAGGGAATATACTTTACAAACTGTGAAATTAAGGTAGAATGCAGATTGATCTATTTATTTTTGTGCAATAAATTGAGTCTATGGTGTAGTGGCTTAATATATATTAAAGCCAGAGATTTGGGACTTTTATTGATCACAATTTATGTTTTTAAATCAGAAATGGGACCAAGTTTCTGGATGAAAAAATGGTGTTGAGAAGGGTTTTATAAGGAGATTTAGAGAATCTTGAGGTATGAGGGAAAAGCTGAGAACTACCCCATATGTTGTGTTAGGGTAATCAGAAATACTTCAGCGAAAGTTTTGCAAAACTTTTTAAAAATCTCTTTGCTTTTCATATTTAAGAGAACTTTTGTGCACATCTTAGCTCTGACTGTGTTCACACAACTGCCTTAATGCAGCTCCTAATGGTGTTGAAAGAAATTGCAGCAACATTTCTGAAGTGTTTTGTCATTGTTGTGGTAAAAGCCCCCAGCCACGCCATTAAACCCCATTATCATCTGTTGAAATATTTGCCATTTTCCTTCCAAACTAACGGCATTAAATATCTTTCAACAGGCTGTATAGCAGATAAACCCTGCAGTGTGGGTGGCTATGGAGAGTGTGAGGAGGTGGGAAACAGGTGGTGAAAATCAGTGGTCCTGACAAAATTAGTGGCAAAAACTTGGAGGTAATGGAATTTTGTTGGACCTTCTGTGCCATGGCCAGTGCAAAACATTTTCCCACCTCAAGAAATCTTGTGGCAAACAATGCTGAAAGGAAATTCTTGAGGTTGCTCTTGTCTGGAGTCAGACACTCTTTCCCCTTGGACTGAACACACATAAAACTCCCTGGGGATGTATTATCCCTGTCTGTATTATCCTGAATATGTATTTGGGATGTGCATCAGTGGACAGGAATGCATTTCCACAAACTTTCCTGTCCGAGCAGCTGGAGTTTGCCCAGGTTATCCTGTGCCCTGAGCACAGTCTCAGGAAGGAGGAACAATTTGTATGCTCCTGTCTGTACCTGTGGAGCTCCAGGCAAAACTCCTCGGGGGCTCCCCTGGGGCAGAGCTGCTCCATGTGCTGCCCAAATGGCCCATAAATTATTTGTTCACCTGCTTGGAATATTTACAGCTTCAGCAAAAGAAACCCTGCATGAAACTGATGACATCGAATTATTTCATGTATCCCAATTGCATCATTCTTTTGATTTTCCCAGCATTTTGAATTCAAATTGTCTTAGCTGTAAGTTAAAAGTTGTCTTAGTGTGGGAATATGAGGAAAAACATTCTGGCAGAAATTTGTCAGTAGAATTCTCACTAAAAGGGTAATCAGAGCACAATTCGAGAAATTAAAACTGGGTTTGAGGGGAGGATTTTCTTCCTTCTTTAATCAGGGCAAGTTATGTTCGAGGACTTGCAAATATAAAACCAAATTAAGCAAATCACAGGAGTAAAAAAGTGCAATGCAAAATCGCTGTCAGCACAAAACACAAGTTACTCACATAAATCTTTAGGACTCCTTAAAAATTGTAATGAGAAAATAATAATCAACTAATGTATCAGCTTGATATTGCACCAAATATATGGGGATTTTTTGTTTCAAATGGCATTTAGTACTGATCAGAAAAACAGATAAAACTTGATGTAATAACTAGATCCATTCTGTTTAGTGCCTTGGAATCTTGCATTTAGCAGAATAGTTTCACCACAAATGGTATTTTAACTCTGGCTGTTTCACATTTTAATTGAAGTCTAAATTTTCTAATGAAGTTTTCATTATAGGAAGTTCACTCAAGTGCATTTCCAGTATGGGAATTGCAGCATCCTGGGGGTGCCAGCTCAATGGAGAATGATAAAATTAATGCCAACATCCTTGGTTTATTACTATCAGGATGGAGGAGGTTTCAGAAATAAGAGGTTTCATAACCTGGCCTAAATAATACAGTAATTTTATGGGGAAATGAGGGAGTGGGAGGTTCCTCCAGAGTGATTTGTTGGCCTTTTGGGTAGAACTGGGTACTGGAGATCTGGTACCAGAGTGGTGCACGGTGACAAGAAGACTGGCCTTTGGAACAGAGGGTACAAAGGATGTAAGATCTCTGAGCTGCCAACTACAACGTGGAATTTTTGGAAGGGGCCGAGTTATTTATCCAACTCCATCCCAAAGACTTCGTCTTGTATGAGTGAGTGTTGTGCTGAGATCAGGGTGTTTTTCTGCTGTGTCCAAGTGAGTTTCACTTATATCTGAATTTGTTAGTTAATAGAAAACTTTGCCCTCACAGGTGCCTCTTCAATCGTCCAGATACCTGATTGGAGAATTCAGGTAAAAGACGATTTAAAAGTGTCCTGAGTCTGGAGGGAGACAAGCTGTTCTTTGCTTTTAATGCCTTGGCTTTGTGGCTGCCCTTCTCTGTATTGTCTGCTGCCTGTTATGCTTTTAATGGGTATAAAGTTGTCTCTCTCAGACACAAATTTCCTCAGCTAGATGGTGTTGCCTGCTCAGCACCACACCATTTCTACTGATCTCTCCTTCAGGAGAGCAAAGGAAACACCATTTGATATTGTATTTGAACTCAGACTTTAAAATAGAGCTCAGGAGAAGCAAGGACTCTTGTCTGAGTAAAGAGCTGATTTAATCAGAGAGCGAAAAAGATTCACCCTTGTTACCTTTCCCTCTTTTCTTTCATCTCTGTTTAAGCTGGTATTATTACTGTGGAAGACAAGGTTCTGTAATCTCCATTTTTCTCCTGGGGAGAGCACAGGGGGAGCTTTGAAGAATTTGGAATGTGTTGTTGCAAGGGAATTTAGCATCCAGTGCCAAATGTGAGGTGCAGCCATGGAGCTGAAGTAGGTTCTTATACAAACACTTTTGCCTGATGCTTTAAATGTGTGACCAAGGAAAGGGTGATGGTTTTGTCACCACCACAGGTGACATGTCAGGTGTGCCGTGCTGGTGCATGGCCTTCTGTACTCACTTACTGGTGGAAATCAATTCTAAAATCACCAAGAGCTGATAATTCCCCCTGAAATAATTGAAGTTATTCTGATAATCTCTTAGGCTGCGTGTTGGAGATGTTCAGAACTTCCCAGAGTGAGACTGGCAGTGTCACCTGGGTGACAACTCTGGGGGAGAAAGCCACAGAAAACATGGAAATGCAAACAGTGGCTTAAACCAATTGTGTTTTATGTAAATGTTGATCATTCTGGTTAAATATTCTGAGTTTTGCATGTAAACTTCATCCACATCCACCTGTGTAGCAGGTACAGATCCCTGAGGAGTGTCCTGTGTTCCCCCTGTGCCCAGATTCACCTTTGGGATAAATTTGTTCTTTTGTAGCTCGGTGTAACCACAGAGTCAGACACAGTGATTCCATTATCACCATTAGCCCAATGAAGCACAGCTTCAAATCACACTTTTTATGAGGGAGAACTTCCACTCCCAGTAGCACTGACCTCTCCTTCCTCACCAAATTACCCTGGGTTAAACTTCAGCTCTACATCCACACAATTAATTCCAGCAGGCTGCTGCAAAAGTCATTGTCTTATGCCAGAGCAACCTATATAAAATGCAGCTCCACTGTATAAATGAAATCTTGCTCTTTTCTCCATCAGTACCAGCTCTATCAGCCCCTTTCCTTTGGGTTTCTCTGCCTAAAGCTTCCCAAAATTGCAAAGCACAGAGAGAGGAAGCGCTCTCTAATTGGGTGTATGGTAAAAAGAGAAAAATCTCATTAAAATTGAGGAGTTATTTGTGGATGTTGGCAAAGAAAACAAACCTTTGTAGCTGGAGTTCACTGCCTTATTTTAATGGAGTTCATCATTATTTTAATTTATGTGTGACTTGGACCTAAATACAAAGGACAGTCTGGGTCATGTCTGTGGAAATTTAGTGGCAGCTGTTGCTGTTTAATCAAGGCAGAAGATGCACTAACAACTGAGGTACATATATACAGATATTTTACTGTGGCAGAGAGCTGGTTACAAGATCCTGAATTCCATAAGGGAATGCACAGATTTCTTTTTTTTTTTTAATTTATTTATTTATTTTAAGATTTTAGGAAAAATTGGTTGCTCAGAGAAGCTGTGGCTGCTCCTGGATCCCTGAAGTGTCCAAGGCCAGGTTGGATGGCTCTTGGAGCACTCTGAGGCAGTGGAAGGTGTTGGAACTGGATGATCTTGAATATCCCTTCCAACTCAAACCATTCTGTGATCCCATGATATAGGTAATTTTGAGCTAATTTTTTATTATTATTTATTCGTTTATGTTATTATTTTATTTATTGAAGTATCACAGGCATCCAGACTGAGTTTAAGACAACTTCTTGACACCTGTGTGTGCTGGAGCACAAAGAGGGTGACTTGGGAGTAATTCCAGAATTTTTTTCAGTTATTCTGTGACCTCAGGGTTTGAGTGTAAATACTTTCATATACAAAGGATGAAAGTCAATTATGAATAAAGGTTGAAAAGGACTTCAGAGAGGTTGAAGAAAACCCCAACCCCCCCTAGGAAACCACAAGAGGTAAATCAGAGGATGGGAGAGGAGATTATGGGAGAATAAATCTGAATCAATTGTAAACTTTTCTATTATAATGGATTTAGAGTTCTTTACCTTTCTCTGCAGGTCTTTTTTGTTGTTGTAGGTTTTTGTTTGTTTGGTTTGGTTTTTGTTTGATTGTTTTTGGGCTTTTTTGTTTCTTTGTTGTGGTTTTCCTCATTGTTTTCTTATTTCCCCAATGGAATGCCATTTAACTTGGTAGGAAATGTTACACTAATATCTGGATATATTCCATTGGAGAAGAAATACCAAAATAAAGAATTAACATTTTATTACTGAAACTGGTTCAATAATATTCTAAATAGTTCTTTTACCAGTCAAATAGAGACCTCAAACAGCAAAAATATGCCAGTTAAACATATATTAAAGGAAGAAAACTTCACTAGACTTTAATTTTGCTTACATTTTTTTTTCCATAACCAATAATGATATATATTGACTATAGATTTGGTTCTGTTATCGTTGCATTAAGAAATTCCTTGGATCAGGACCTTATTAGAAACAGTCATTAGAACATCCATCAATCAATGGTACAATTGCTGCTGTTTGTGGTGGTGGTTCTACATCATTCCTCATTGTTTTTATTGCCATGTATTAATTTTTCACAAGAGAAATAAGAAATACTTCTCAGGGAAGTTACTCCTGTAATGTTGAGATCTGTTCTTTCTCTTTTCACCACCTGCCTTGGGTCTAAAAGATGGAAATATATTCATCCAGTGTATCTGTGCACAGCTCCAGAGATTTTAAGAGTATCTCGTCTAACAAAAATTTATGAGAGAGAAAACTCCTTTTGTTTGCATTGTTTAAGGCCAGAAGAGAGTCTGCAGCCTGACCTTCTGTAAATGTCAAACCTTAAGAGCTCCTGAATTGTTCTTTGCTTCTAACAGAAAACAGGCAGCCCTCCCTGTGACTGCCAGAATTGTTATTGCTTCTGAAGGCTTGTCCATCCAAGAGTTCATTAACTTGTTTGTCTTCACTTCCAGGCTAATTTGCCATCTTCAGCCTTGAATTTTTCTGTTGAATGACAGAATTACGTTGTTGATATTTTGTTCTCAAAATTCACGCAGGGTTCTATGCAGGTGCTGTTGCAGAGACAGTGGAAGTCTGGGAGTCATAAAATCACAGAATGGTTTGGCTTGGAGGGATCTTCAAGATCATCCAGTGCCATCCCTGCCATGGCAGGGACACCTTCCACCATCCCAGGGTGCTCCAACCCCAATGTCCAGCCTGGCCTTGGGCACTTCCAGGCATCCAGGGGCAGCCACAGCTGCTCTGGGCACCCTGTGCCAGCCCTCCCCACTCTCCCAGGGAGGAATTTCTCCCCAAAATCCCATCTAAACCTCCTCTCTCAGTTTGAAGCCATTCTCCCTTGTCCTGTCACTCTGTGCCCTTGTGTGGAAAAGTCCCAGTCCATCCTCCCTCCAGCTCTGGAAGGCCATGGAGCTGTGGATTATCACACCCTACAACCCTCCCAGCACCTTGAACACAACACTCACAACTCACTCCATTCACCAATCCCGTTATTTTGGCAAATGCAGTTTGTGATCACACAGGCTGGAGCACAGAGCAAGTCGAGAGCTGGGCATAATTAATCCCTCAAATAACTTTTGACAGGTAGATTGAAAAATCTGCAGCCTGATTCTGCACGATGTGCTCTCACTGACTCCCGGCCGCAGAGGCGGCGGCGCCCGCTGAGGACACGGAGGATGCTGTGCCACCTGTGCCACCTGTGCCACCTGTGCCACCTGTGCCACCTGTGCCACCTGTGCCACCTGTGCCACCCCTGCCTTCCCAAACCTGCCACGGGCTGCAGGCCTGGCTCCAGCAGCACTGACAGCAGGGCTTGGACAGCTGGGAGGTGGAGCAGCAGAGAGAGCAGAATTGAAAACGTGCTGGATTAATTGTTCTTTCCCAGGGCAGTGGTGAGATCCTCAGGAATACTCAGCCAGCCGCAGACTGGGCCAGCACAAGGCACCATTCAGTAACAGCAGCTGACAAGCAGGACGTTTCTAGAAGCTCAGTGCACATCTCAGATCACTTTTGAGATAATTGGGCTCTCAGACCTGTCTCTGCTCTTACTCTGGGCCCATAGATTCAGAATCGATTTGACTTTCAGCAGTTCCATACCTCTGCCAGGTGCAATTATATTTTCATTCTCTACAAACAAAAGAAAACCCCAAAGTATTTTAGGACTTTTCTTTTCTTTTCTTTTCTTTTCTTTTCTTTTCTTTTCTTTTCTTTTCTTTTCTTTTCTTTTCTTTTCTTTTCTTTTCTTTTCTTTTCTTTTCTTTTCTTTTCTTTTCTTTTCTTTTCTTTTCTTTTCTTTTCTTTTCTTTTCTTTTCTTTTTTCTCTTCTCTTCTCTTCTCTTCTCTTCTCTTCTCTTCTCTTCTCTTCTCTTCTCTTCTCTTTTCTTCTCTTCTTTTCTCTTCTCTTCTCTTCTCTTCTCTTCTCTTCTCTTCTCTTCTTCTCTTCTCTTCTCTTTCCTCTTTTTTTTTTTGAAATTGGCATCAAACTTGTTTATGTGACGACCAAAGAAAGTCTTGAAAGCCACTGCATGAATCTGTGACACCCAAGGGGAAGAACAGGAAAGGAAGTTAAATATGACTGGTGTTCTATGTTTTCCAGAGCTTCAACATAAAAGATGAGTTTCCTAGGAGGAATATTGCTGATCTACAATCCAACTCATGCATTTATTATTTTTTATATATGTAGAGCATTCATTGAGAGCATCATCTAAAGGTTTATAGCAAGTGTGAATTATAAGCTTGACTACTGCATTACAGGAGATATTGAGAGCTGGAATTTAGGGAAGGTAAAAAAAGGGAAAAGAGCCAGCACTGTTACAGCTCAGGCAAGGGTAAATCCTTTCCTGGTAGGGGCAGGGTGGGGGCTGTGCTGGCAATATTCCACTTGTGATGGAAGATCTGGGAGAAAAACAAGAATTTGGAGTCATGGAGATCCTCTGGTCTGAGCCACCTAAGTCACAAGTAGGGTGAGAGTGGAGGCACATGTGGGTCTGGAAGCAAAGAGGAATAACTCCAGGGAATGTTTCAAAGCTCTCTGGAGCACAAGCTTGGCTTAGCAGAAATGAGGGGAAAGTTGATGGTGATGGGGAATTCTCTTTGCAAACACTAAAAAATTAGGATTGGGTGAGCGTGGGTTTTTGGAAAGACACTTGATCAACAAAAAAAAAAAAAAAAAAAAAAAGAAAAGAAAAATCTACAGCTTTTTAAAACACTTCAAAGTTTCTTGCAAGTTAATTCTGATTTATGGAAAAGGCAGGCAGTTTTGAGAATGTTTCCTTACATTGGCCTCTTCACCAGATAAAGAAAGCATTACTGCCCCTATTGAAATAAGACCACTCTGACTGAAAACTGTTAGAATATTGTCTGCCTGAAATCTTGCAAAAAGATCAAGAATTATTTTAACTTCTTAAATGACTGCAGTTTGTATGCAAGACCAAATATGCCGCTGGTTTAGTTAGGATTGTATTTTTTTTTTTTTTTTTTTTTTTTTTGTTGAAGGTAACCAATTTCCAGTCTCTAGAGACAAAAACCTAATCCCACTGAAACTCCAAAAATGTGGATTCTTAATAACAAGTTCTAGATGAACTTGTTACTTAAAAGGGTGCTGGGTATGGTGTTATCACTGTTCCAGATCTGTGGCTTTTTCAGTACCAGGAAGAGAAAATGCCTTATATTTTTGTCTGCCTTTTTTTCTTATAAAATTATTTTGCTGTGAAGACCTAGAATTAATGCAGCTAATAGAAAAACCAGTCAGCCTGTAATGCTTTGCTTTTCTGGTCAAATGGATTTTCATTGAGCACAACCTTTGAAATCAAATACTGTATTTTCTTAGGAAAAGCTGAATAGCTAACAAGCATAAGAGAGCATTTAGATGATTATTTGGAGTTGTATTTATCAGAAAGAAAGATGTTTCCCTTTTAATATTATGACAGGGAGAGGAGGCAGACCAAAGGTCTGAACACAGACTCCACAAACAGAGGCCCCATCAATGCCTGAGACACAAATGCTGGAAGGAACAATCTGTTTTAGTTATGCTTTTGAGCTCACTTTAAATGTAATTTTAGTGCACAATAAAAATGAATGCTCTGTTTTCCAAATGCATCTGCTGAGCTCGAGTTTCCATACCAGATGGCTTTATATTATGTTAAAACCCCACATACAGCATGCTAGTGCTCACTAGAGCTGCTGAAAGTGACCTTGCAATTTTTTTTTTTTTCTGCATGAGCAAAAGATATGACGTTTATTAATTTTGACATGCAAAAATGTTGCTCTTTCCAGCTTGTTGTCATATTCTGCTTTACCTGGGTTTAGGGGTTGGTTGTTTTTTCCTGGTCAGAAGCGTGTGGTGTTTCTAATTTAAAGATGTATTCAGATACAAGCAATGCCCAAATTGCACATAAATCTTGTTCAACACACCGGTGTTTATGTTACTAAATACCAGGCATAAATCACGTCTGGGCTATTGAATTGGGACTCTTTTTTTGAGTTTGCAGCTGGCAGATGTCCAGCCTTTATCTTTCCTTCATCCCCGAGCCTGCTCTGCCCTCTCCCTGTGCCTGTGCCCCCATGGATGCTCTGAGCCAAGGCGATGCCTTTGGGTGGGAGTCAGCTGCTGTCCCTGCAGCTCCGGGCTCCACCTCGGGGGTTTTTATCTGCCAGGGCTCTGTGGAGAGAGCAGTGCCTGAAATGAGGCTGTGGGTAACGCCTGGGCTGCACCCCAGCAGTGAAACCTGGGTGAGAAACGAAATGTCACCGTGTCACTGACATTTGTGCCTCTCCCTCCGTGTCCTGCAGAGCTGGAGCTGTGCAAAGTCTGTGAAATCGCTCCCTTCTGCATTGCTCTTGCTGCTGTCTGCTTCAGAAGGGCAAGAGGCTATTCCAGCTGTGAATGGCTGATTATATATTGAATTTTCATCTCCCTGTCCTCAGCCTGGCCCTTTTTTAAGAGCAGGGTGAAGTTTTAGCCATGAAAACGTGCTGGGGGTAAGGGATGCCTGACCAATGGGAAAGTGGAGCTGGGTGTCTCTGCATCCCTGTGTGGCTGCCAGGTGCTGATAATAATTCATTTTACACAACCTTTAGGCAGCAAATATGCCACGCAGGAAAGAAGTGCTCTTCTGGCTGATTTCTCTTTGATTCTTTTATTACTGAGACCATATTTCTCACTTACAGGTCATGCAGATCATCCATTTCTTGGTGATTGTGTTAATTTGCACTTCATTTGCCTGGCTGATTATTAATCTGAAATTTGGTGTGGTTTCCATCCTCTTTTATCTCTCCTTAATTTATTTCACCAATTTTTTTCATGCGTGATCCAGACAAAAAAATTAAAAGATTAGACTTATTATTTTTGACTTCTTTGTATGTTCTGATGTTATTGAACTACTATGTTTTACCACAATTTGCCAGTAATTTATGAAATATTTAGTATGATTGAACACAATTTCCATGCATGACTGTGAAACATTGAAAAGTCATCTTATTATCAGTGTGTTCCTATTAATATTGATGTGATAACACATTGTTGCATCAATTGTAATAAATGGCTCAGATAAGGAGAGCAAACAGAAAACGTTCCCAGCAAAGTTATTCAGACCTGACACACAGAGCAGCAGTGGCAAAGTCAAGCAAGGAGACTTTGCAATGGCATTTTACTGAATAACTAAAATTTTATTGACTTATGTTCCACATGATGGAGCATTAAGCAGTCCCCCACACCCTAATTCCTTTCTTGATGGCAGCAGGAATGACCTGCAATTCCCATCAAATTATGTTGCCTTGTGGTTTTTAGACTTTATGTTGTTTTATTGTTTTTACTACTTTTTTTCCCCTCCTCAAGCTTATCTCCAGAGTTAAGGATTTTATTTAGAAAAGTTTTAAGAAGTTCCTTTAATGTGTTTTGAGAGACACAACTTTTCACAAGATTTCCCTGTATTTCACTCTTTGGGAATGCATATTTTTCAATATAACACTTCATGTTGATAATAAAAGGAATCCTTCTTATCTGTGGGCTTCTTTCACCACAGAGCAGACATTGGAAAGTCTTGATTCATTTCCCCAAACCACAAATGAGCTGAGAGATGACAATGCTGGGTCATTCGACTTGGAAAAGCAAACTGCTGACGTGAGGGCTCAGAACTTGTCTTTTAATGGAGTGGTTTTGAGGTTCTTTTATGATTCTTCTGCCACAGAAGCACAATGCAAACCCAGACTGGTACTCAAGTACACACAGGGCAGGGCAGACGGATTCCTATGGTTTTAAGTTCAGGTTGTTCTCAAGAATGTCCTGGAAATTGCAGGAAAAGCAAAACGTTAAAATAAAATGTTGGTGCACTGAGCAAATGGTGGTTTTCCTGCTACTGCCTTAATTTAAAAGGAAATATTTGATTTCTCAACCAGAGAAGAGAAGCGGGAGGGCTCCCCCCAGAAGGCAGAACTGGTGATGCTGCTGCTGGGTGGGAGGAGATGCAGAACTGCCCGAGCCACCACTCATGAGCACTGGGGAACTGTGTCCAACTGGATTTACTCCTCCTCAGCACTGCCTAAAGCACTCATCTTCACCTTTTTGGGGATGAAACTCGCTGAGTTTGGCCTAGCAAGGTAAAAACTCTCGGCTGTGATGTTGGTAGAGGTTTGCTAAAATAAGGAGAATATATTTTTGCTTCTACCTGAAGCTGATTCTTCTCTCATCTATCAGAATTCCTGCAGAATGTCTCAAACCCTGGGATTATAAGAATCAGTGGCACAGCCGTGTTTCACCTCCCAGGTTCCCCAAGAAATGAGCTACAAGACAAAAAATTATGAACTTCTACACTCTGATGGCAGCCTGGGGCCCTGTCAATTATCAGCCTTCTGAGCCTTTGTGGAGCTTGGCCTCTTTTTTGGGCTTCTGGATTTGTATCCATGCTTTCATGCTCTGCTATCTTTGGGAATTCAATGTTTTATCTGCATTTCTGCATCCATTTCTGTTGTGAAAACGACATCTCTCACTAGAACACAGACCCTGAGGAAACCAGATGTGCTTATGGGGCTCAGGTGCTCAACCAAAGGAGTCACAATCCTCTTCAAATTGTCAGTTCTCCCAGTTTTTTTGAGTAGCCATTCCCTTCATTTGGACTGTGGTGTTTTGAAGGGCATTTTCAAGAGGCAGCATGTGTTCCTGGAGACCAAATTCACTTCAGCTGCTCTTGTATCACAACATTCAGCTGCAAATGGCCAAAATTCTGTTCCAGCTGGTCCCCTGCAAACACCTTGGCCTCCACACATCCTCCCTGGTGCCTGAGTCCTTGCCAAAGGCATTTTCCATGCACAGAAAGTACACAGAAATATTTGTAACCTGCATGTGTGCTGTGAAAACGAGATGCAGTTCCAGTGAAAGATGCAACTTTTGATCCTTCACTGGATGAATTCCATGTTTTGAAGTGTTTGAAGCAGGGAAGACCACAGCAGGTCTTTCATCTTTCCTGTTGGTTGATCTCTGGAATGCCATGGTAAGGTGTATGACAAGAGAAAATGCAGCCCTAAAAAGGTTTTGCTATTCCTCTTCCTTGTTTTTAATTTGTTAATTTGTATTAATTTCCTTTCAGGATAATCTGTTAGCTGTTAATGGTATTTTTTTCCCTTGTAATCTTGCTAGTTTGATTTAAAGGAGTGGTTTAGAAAACAAGGGCAAGAGAGTGTGATGAATAATTGTGAAAATATCTGATGTGCTGAAAAAGTCTGAACTCCTTAGGCAATATTTTCAGCTGACCTCTAAAAAACACTTTGCAGGTGTATGTATCTGAATATGAAAAGACCCACATTTGCATATGCAAATCCCACCCCTGCATTTGCACAGTGTACTTGGAGGAACAATTGAGTCCTCTCTGTGCAATAATTGTCATTTCTGTGTGGAAGTGACCTGGTGGTGGCTGTTTCACCCTTTTTTTTATTACTGTTGGTTTTATGTTGGTTGTGCCTGACTGTGGTTACTTTCTGTTTTCAAGGTAAAAAAGACAAATTTTCAGAGCTGAGCATTTTCAGAGCTAGGTGGGCATTGGAAACTCTGAAATCTCCAACAGCACCATATTGTGTTTTTATTTAAATCCACAGATCATAACGTAGCTCTTCAACTTTAGACTTCTCATTAAACATTAAATTACAAAATCTATATTTTTATCACTCTTACGCAATAATGCTATTGGAAAATAGAGACCTAAGATTGTAGAGTGTTAGAACAAATCATTCAAGGGTTCAGCATTTAATGTAAAGTGCAAAATCTAACAGAACAATGTGAAAAGGCACATTTTAAAGGTGAATAAGTTATGTTTTGTCTGATGATCCCTGCCTACTCGTGTTGCCTCTTTTCCATTTCTGCCTGGGGCCAGAAATTACTCAGTTCTGTGGTCAAAATTTGTAGATGATAATATAGACTTTTTTTTTTTTTTTTTTTGGTCTTTTTTAGAAGTTTAGCTTGGCTTTTTATGGTTGCACCCCGAAGACAACATAGATACATAAATCCCAGACAGCTTTGCTCAGCTCCTGGCAAGATTAACTCCAGAGAGATGTGGGTCACTCTGGGAGGGAGAGATCTCAGGTGAGAGAGAGACCCAGGGAGCTCTTCAGCTCATTTGATTTTTGTGCCCACCAAAAATGCAGGGAAAAAAAAAAAAAAAAAAAAAGGAAAAAAAGCATAATTTATTATCCTAATCTCGGAGCAATCACCAGGGATGGATTAGTTCTGGAGCTTTCACCACTGACTGTGGCAGTCACTACGTGAAGTCATGAAATAGTCATGGGAGCTTTTGTCACCCTCTCCTGGGTGCAGGCATTATCCAGCAGGAGAGGAAATCCTTTTTCTGCCTGTGGAAATGAGAGCGATCAGGCAAATGCCCCACAAAAGAAGCAATTATCAGCTGGCTGAACAGCATGGCTCAGGTGGAGCAGCAGGAAAGGAGCTGGTGGGTTTTTTGGGGGTCTCCGTGCCACCCCCAGACTGCCCCAGCTTCCAAACCTTGCCTGGATAGAATTTGGCTGCAGCTCTCCCTCAAACCAGCAGGGTGAAGAGATCAGGGGCGATTCCAGAGTTTTTTCTCTGAAGGGATCCAGTCTAGCATGTTCGACGGTTGGGGTTTCTCAGGGGTTTTTATATCTTTTGGGGGGGTCTTACATTTTGCACCAATTACCAAGGGAATTCTAAACTCCAACCAATCCACGAAGGATTTTAGATTCCAAGCTAGCCTACAGATACAAAAGGAAAATGAACCACTAATATTACAGAAAGATAACAGAGGGGTTTACCAAAGAGGGCTCAGAATTCCTTTCGGAATTTAACAAGCAGTTTCTTATCTCGAAGATATCGTCTTCCATGGGGCCTGTCCTAGGGAGCCAGAGAGGTTTTCTGCTTTGGGAATTCTTTCTGCTCCCTCCACAGGAAAGCAGCTGGGTTTGCTGGTGCAGGAGGTGCTCAGGATGGGACAGGGATGCTGGCTAGTGGCTGATGGAGCTCGGAGGGGTGGTGGCAGCTTGTACCTGTCAGTGTTTGTGGAATTATAATCACTGATGTTGGAAAATCTCTCCAAGACATCGATTCCAACCCGTGCCTGACCCCCACCTCGTCACCCACCCGGAGCACTGAGTGCCACGTGCAGACACCTCCAGGGATGGGGACCCCAAACCTCCCTGGGCATCTCCTTCCAGTGCTTTCCTCACCTTTTCAGTGAGGGAACTTTTCCTAATGGCCAACCTGCACCTCCCCTTGTCCTGTGGCTCTTTCCCTTTGTCCCCTTGCTTGTTAGCTGGGAGAAAAAGAAATAATGAAATGCTCAGTTCAGGGGGAGCCAGGTAAACCTGGATTTTACATCCCTTGTGGATCAAACCAGACAGATTTATGTGATGCAAATAGAAATGTCCCAGGTTCAGTTTTCTGAACATTTCGTCGGTCTGGCAGGAAAAGTGAATTCTAACTCCAGCAGACTGGGCCTACAGATACTTGGAAAACCAAGTCCTGAGGAGTGGGAATTATGTGATGCTAAAGGAATAAATCTCAATGCCCAAGTGTAAAGGGGAAAGGAAGTCCCTTTTGATTGGTTCTCTTCTCATATACATCTCTTCTGGATTACATTTATATTTTTTTTCCAGGAAAAATAAGGCTTGTTCCCTTCACCTGTCAACAGTGACATGTTTCAACTGGGTCGATGAGAAATGCTAGCTCAGATTATTTAAATTTGGTGTTTATTTTGTATTCTCTACCTTCTCATAATTAAAAAAAAAAATGTAATTGTGATTAATTTTAACCTTAATAACTTTTGCAAGCTGCAAAACTGCTGTGACACCTCAAGAGGTGTGATGAATTACAAATAGCCGGGGAAGATGTTGTCTCTTGCTTTTCCTGTGAGCACAGGTTTTGTTCCACAGGGCTTTCCTTTCTGTCTCTCCAGCTTCTGACACGTGTTTGCTTCCACCAGGTCCCCAGACTGCACATCTGGGGGTGCTGCACGCCCTGGTGAGTAAATGTACTCCCAGTGTAGGCTGTTAGCAGGCTGTGTCATTTGTTAGTAATCTGAATTAAAACACCAGCCACTGTTCCATTTGCAGCATCACCCATTTACACCAGCAGCACATTTTTTATCACTGCTCTTCTTTATCCAAGAGGAAGATTGTGGACACACACATTTAGAGAGCTGGGGAATTCCAGCTTGGGAATTCTTTCCAGGCCTGGATTTCTCCTGACTCTCAGCTCCATTCCCAGGCTGACAAGCTGACTGCAGCTTCAGTTAGGGAGGAGTCTCCCAGGGTGACAACACGGTGACAAACAGAGTGGAATTCATCATCAACATTAACCCCTGGTGTCTCTCCCGTGGGACACATCCTGAGGTGCTGTCCCAAGGATGTTTTTCCCAATTGTCCAATGAGCTCCTGTCCTGTCTTGGCTGCACGTAACACACTTTAAATACAAACTGGACAATAAAATTGCCTTTTCTCCCCCAAAGAGCTCCGTGTATGTTGCTGTCTTTTCTCTCTCTTTGCAGCGCAGAAACCACAGAAAATGTTGATCAGAGCTCTCCTGGTGCTTTTTAACACTTTTTTTTCCCCTGACACAAAGGCAATATCTGATCTCCTTCTGCTCCTGGGCTGGACCTGCTGATTTCAGTGGAATCTCCACACCAGGGGCTGGATCTCCTCAGCTGTGAACCTCTCCCAGGTGTAGTGCACATTTACCTCTCAGAGAAGCTAATCAATTAAACAAACAAGGCACGTGCACTGGGAAAATGGAGTATTTTGTTAATTCAGTGGACAGAGGTGATGAGAACTTCATCCCAAACATCAATTCACAGGTGGAGTTTCATGGGAAGAAGGTGCACAGCTCATGGCATTCCTTGTTCCTCAGAAAGATTTCACATCTTCATTTTATTTTGTCCTTCAGAGAATTTTTCTTTCACATCAAAGGCAAAACATCATTTGGATTGCAGAAAGGCATCATTTTAATATTTCCATCATTTTTATAAGGAGGAAATGTCTTACCTCTCCTTGAATGTCTATGCCAAATGACAATGTTGTTTTAGCAGGGTTTAAATTCCCCTTAAAATACTGTTTATAATGTGTCCACAGTGCATTCTCACTTTTACATAAATCTGAATTTCCTTCCTGCAGAGGGACTTGGACAACAGGAAAGGGGAAACTTTTTTTGGAGAGGGAACATGAAGGGAAACTTTTTTAATAACGTTGATGGTGACAGTAGAAGAGACAAGGATGAAAGAACAAGAGCAAATCTTTTACCTTGAAACAACAAACCCTAAATGTGTGATTGAAGTGACCATGAATTGCCATCATTAGTATATTGCTGACACAATCCTGATCCTAAAATTCCTTTAAAAATCTTTCAGCATTTGAGTGATTGTGGTGCTAATAATAGGATGATGCTGCAATTTTATTGTCAGGGTTGTTCTTGGGCTTGACATTGTCTTTATCAATCTGTTAATGAAAATAATGCTTATGTAAGGTGTTATTATGAATTCCTGGTTTGGAGCCAGAGATGGGGGCAATGATATTCTGTAGTCTGGCATGTTACAGAATAGTTTTGTTTAATTTCTTTTCTCAGTGAGCACTGGAGAGAGAAAAATTTGGGTAGTGGAATGTTATTTAAAAACCTCACAACTGTTCTGAAGCAAGCACTGAATCCGCCCAAATTGTCTTTCAGATTTGAAAGATATCAGCACAATTAAAAAAAAAAAAAAAAAAAAAGCAAGCAGGGAATGTTCAATAGAATGTCATTGAATTTTTTTCAAACTTGAGATCCATTTCTGACATATTTAAAATATAAACATGTCTGGGGCTTTGCAGCAATGGCAGTACTTGCAAAATCTGAGAAGGAAAGCAAATAGATTGCCATTCAATGTTTCTCAATACAAGTCACAGCTCCATGTCACATGCCTATATTAGAATTATTTTCTCATTTTTATCAATTTACCCCATCCCTGGAGGTGTCCAAGGCCAGGCTGGACAGGGCTTGGAGCACCCTGGGACAGTGAAAAGTGCCCTTGCCCATGGCAGGGGGTGGCCCTGGATGAGCTTTAAGGTCCTTTCCAACCCAAACCATTCTGTTACTCCATGATTTATTTATTATTTTTGTCGTTGTTGTTGTGAATCCTAAATTTAGGGACATTACAGCAATATTCTTTTCCCTGGTTCTGTAGGAAATGGGAGCTCTAGAAGAGGCAAGTACTTGTGGTGCTGTACATTTTGTCCCTGCCAGCTGATTCCCAAAGTCTTCTTCTGGGAGAGAGCAGAGTTTCAACTGCTTTGCAGGCAGATTGTAAACTGGCAATCTAGGTCATTGTAAATACAAAATAAACCAGCTGCCAATAAAACTGAAATATAATTCTCTATTCCCAGTACATGCAAGCAAAGAAACAAATCCAAGATATTGGCAGTGACAGCTGACATTCCCCCCTCTGTCTGTGGTGCCGTGTTCTTCCACTCACTGAGCAGCCTCAGGTGTTGCAAGGACAAAGAGATGATGGGGATGCAGCCTGAGAAAAAGTTTCATTCTGTGGCACCACGTTGTAAAGGACCTCACTTTGCAGCTAAGCACTTGGCTTTGAGGTGATGTCTTTGTGGGATCAGACCCTGCCAAAGGTGGCTGAGGGCAGCAGGATCAGACCCTGGGTTTATTTTGAAAGAGGCCCCAGGTTTGTGGTGTCATTTGGCAGCTCAGAGTACCAAACCCATCCTGAACATCCATTAGCAGGATGTAAAAGATCAGGTAAGTATTGAATTGCTTCAAAAAATTCCTCCTATGTCCACATGCTGAGAGCTGCCTTCCCTCCTGGTCATGTTATCCCCAGGGAAAAACAGAAACACAAGGGAGTTCTGAGAAGGTAATTAAAGGGTTGGCCCCGGTGTGTTGCTCCCACAGACATCCTTTAATTTGTCAGTGTCACGAATTGCATTTTTTGTCGGTGTTGGTGGACTGGAGGGAGCTTTCTACAGCCCCAGTGAATGAGTTCTTGGGCACTTTTCCTAATAATCAGCTGCTAATTGTGCCAAGTCAGGGACTTTGGTTCATCATGCTGTCAAAGGAGGTGACACCAGTTTTATTTATGGTTATAATTTATGGATTTTCTGAGTTGTATGACATACAAATTCATTGCCCTGAACCTTAGCCTGGTTCTCATTAAAAATCCTGCATATGAGGATTCTATCTTTACAGTTTTAAGAATAAGAATCAGACTCCCTAAAAAAAGCCAAATCTATATCTTATTTTCAATATAATACTGAGCTAAGGAGAACTAAAGATCTGTTGTGACAGATTTCTGACAACAAAAGAAATCTGCTGAGATGCCATGGACTCCACTAGAGTCAGTTGCTTTATGCTGAGAGAAGACCCAAAAATATTTCCAGCAGAGTTCATTGTCTCTTCGACAGCTTTTAGTCATTTTATTTGCCAAGTTTCTCTCACAGCTGGATTAAGATTTAACAATTTTTTCCTCCTCTCCCTCGGATCAGTCACGAGCCTGTGGGAGATGAACACGACTCTGGAGCAGAGCCCAAAGCTGCTCAAAGCCAGGCCTGGCTCATGGTGAGGCTGGTTTTGGTGGGAATTGTGCTCAGACACGGTGTCCCAGGAATTTGTGGAACAGTGGGAAGGTGAACAGGCACAGCCTTGGGGGTTTTACAGCACAGAAATCCCAGAGCTGGGAAAGGGGCATCACTGAACCACCTTTGGCCAAATAAATTGGTGGAATCCCAGCCTAAAGAATCTAAAGAACTTCTGAAGAAGTCTGGCATTACTTGCAGAAAATAGAAATTATGAGGAGGGAGGAAAAAGAACTAACTAAACTTTTTTTTCTATAGAAAAAAATATTTTCATTGCAATTTATTGAGGTAAACCCCCATTCCCCCTTTACCTTTCTTTATTCAGAGGCATCACTCGATGTTCCAGAGGCAAACTGAAAAAGGAAAGAATTATTAATGAATGAGATCTCATGAAGACCCAGCAGCAAGGAGAGGTTGTTGGGCCTTTTCCACTGCCCCTCCTTCAGTGGGTCCAGGCTGCACTGGGGAGAATGGAAGGATTTGGGCTGGCAGCAGTTCACTCTTGGGTGAGACAATTTATAAGCTGCAAAAGTTCAAATCCAATATTGTGTGTACAATTTATTCACAATAGAAATTTCATCCCTGAGTTCAGAGGGACCAGAACATTACCATAAAGAATTCTATATATTTCTGGTAACACTGATGTTATTTCCACACGGTTTATTGCAATCAACAAACCCCATTGTTGCCAGAGAAGCTCGGGAGATGCAGCTTATCTTAAATCCAGAGTTATCTGTGTGTCACATGAGGCCCTTTTGTAAGTTTGCTATGGTGATCTATCTATGCTTAAATTAAAAAAAAAAAAAAAAAAAAAGAGAGAGAGAAAAAGCAATATAAAAGGGGGAGCAGAGCACTGGGTTAGGGAATTAGATGTCTGGTTTCTCTTCCCAACTCTGCTGGTGTGACCTTGCACAGCCCCTTCTCCGTGTTTCAGCAACCACCACCATAAAATGTGAGTAATGAGGTTATAAATGTATCATTTTTATTGAGTAATGGCGTTGCACAGTTCGGTTTTGTCCTTTATTTCTGTTTGCTGTGTAGTTTAATATTTGCCAGTAAAAGCGTGTGAGTGGCTAATTGCATTTCAGAGCCCTCAGTGCTCAGTTCAGTGCAGCCTACGTGTTTATTTGTTTCTGTGCAAAGGTGTTATCAATCATTGGCAAACTGCTGCAGCCAAGTTAACTAAACACAGAAAACCAAATGTGCAGGGGTTTTGTGGCTGCAGGTGCAAGGGAATCAGGTGGGAAGCATTGGAAAGTTTTCTAGCACTCACTCATCCCCTAAAACCCAATGCCAACCCTTCCTGCCTCGAGCCTACACAGTAAAATTAAACTTTTTTCCCCTTTAAGCAGTTGGCAAAGCATTAAAAACATCTCCTATGTCTTAATCTTGTTACATTCAAATTATAATTCCTGTTCATTTAATTAATTTATTCTTAATCTGTTCATTTTTCCCAATATAAGAAGTCACCACTGGAAGGTTTTCGGTGCACAAACTCTACAGGTCGTTTTCTTTCTGTCTTTGAAGTGACACTTCTGAAGCTGCAAACAAGTGATGATAAAAGACCCCAATGTCTGTGAAATTATATTTGCCAATTTACAATAAATTTCCTGATAATAGTACAGTAGTAAAGCTGTATGGGTTCTGCCCCTGTGGTGTAAATTTTCTTTGAAATTGTAGCAGAAAGGAAAATGGTAAAAAAATCTATGGACTTGGAGATCTGCAGAAATATTGACAATAGTTTTGTTTGATGCTGAGTGTGTTATTTATTATGAAAACAGGATCTGCTGTGCCCATTGAAATAATTTGTCACCTGAGCACTCCCCCTGGAATTTAAAAGTGTCAAAACGTGCTTTAGAATGGCTTTGTGGTGCAGTAATTAAAAAAAAAGGGTTTGCCTTTTCTTCCCATTAAAAACCTTCTTAGCACACTTGTTCTCAAAGCATTTGTGACAGTAAACTTAGCTACACTTTGTACTTCAGATCACAAAATTATTTTGAGCTACATCAGAAAGATTGAATAGAACTTTCACATGAAATTGCTTTAATGATATTTTTTGCGACTCTCAGTGTTTCTCTGAAAATACACTTCATCTTCTCTCGTTCTCTGGTTTCTCTATTTATTATTAGATACCTGTGGAGTTTAATAAAATACACTTTATGTCAACCTTGTTGCTAACAGTGAAAATTCTTTTTTTTTTTTTTTAATCTCAGCACACCCTGTGAAAAAGAACTCGTATTTTTTTTCCAAGATGCTAATAAATGTGTTTATAAACCAAAGGGGCTCATGGTTGCTGGAGCAGCCTTTTGGAAGTGATGGTGGCTGTTTAAAGGTCTCCTCGCTGCTGGGCAATAGGAGGCCAGTGGTGGGTGGTCTCAAACAAAATCATCATTAAAAGCTGTGAACCTGCCAGAGCTCAGGGTGGATTTCCATGGGAAGCACTGGAGCAGCCCCGCTGAGCTTGTCTCAGCATATTTTATACCAATGGTATTTCTAATTCTGTAAATTCTCAGCTTTAAACTGCTCCCTCTCATCTATTTGAATCATCCTTTAAGTAAAAGTCTTTGATTTTCATCATTTAATCCCAGTTTGCCCCAGGCAAGCCGTGTGTCTTCCCCTCAATGACCATTTGTCTCTGCATTTCTGAAGAGCATGGTAATAAGGAAGGTGGGGACTTGTAAAGATGTTAAAAGTTGTCTCTGTAAGGGCTCCGTGAGTGTGAAATTCCTTCATTTGTTTAAGCTGGAATGTTCCGTTTTTGAGGCTTTTTCATTTCCATTTCCATTGATGTCCGTGATCCATTAGTGGGTGGTAGGAGCTGCCAGCGCCATCAGCACTGCAGCCATGGGCAAAGGTGCAAATAAAGACATATTTTACCTCTTGGGGTAAAATACAACTTTTCCGAGGTCAGTTGACTCATATCAGTGTGGCTGAAGTCTTTTTTTCCCCCCAGGTTCATCAATTTATCTGAGATTATTTATTTCTATGCCCCTTTTTTTTGTGTGTATTCATCTCAAGGACATTGGTTTATCTACACATTCTTACATGGATATTTGCTTTTATGATTATTTTTGCAGATTTTCAGGCTGGAAATTAAAGAGGAATGGAGAAATCAGAAAAGGTAAAACTGATAAGCAGAAATCACAGCTACTATAAAAAATCCTGACAAACAAAGCCAAACCAGCCCTCTATTATTTTTATTACAGCAGGGCTCAAAAATCCAACAGAGATTGAAGATTTATAGTGCTAAAAACTTCACAGATAGTTACAGATAATTGTTGCTTCAAAAGAATTAAACACAGCAGGCAAAAAAAAAAAAGTAATTTTCTCCAAGTGGCACAGTCCAGGCTGGTGGGAGGATGAGGAGTTGCCATGAAGTTTCCTGGCTATCAGCTGAGCAGTCAATACACTCAATCAATAATTCACAACACTGAATATATTTGCTGCTGGGAAAAAAACCAACCAACCAAACAAGCAAACTGCACTGTGGTTTAATATTTTAATTTTGCCTGCCTGTTTCTTGTTCTCAGCTTTTGTAATGGCAAAGGGCTCTCACTTTTTAATGGGTCGTGGCTTTAGTTAAACTAAATTATCACAGAACTCCTTCAGGTATTTTAAGTAGAAATTCTATCTGTGGTCAAGCAGGTGTGTATTTTGCAGGGAAAAGAACAAGAAAGAATTTTCTGGGTGCGTTTTTTTTGTAGAAAGTATTAAGAATTAGTGTGATAGGTGGAAGGAAAGATCAGAGGTACTGCCCACTCGTGGCATGTCCAGCAGCTGGGCACAGTTTGTGTGTCAGAGCCATCAGGGAGTGACCAGTGAGTGCCACCACGGGCTGGGACTGGTGTGAGAGCTGGCCAAGGGTGGAGGAGAAAATCCACAATGGCCAACCTTGAAAAAATTGAACATCTTGTCAAGAAGGGCTGAAAAAGTTCCACTTTCACCAGTTCCAGAGGTTCCTGAACAAAAAGAGGGAGGAGAAGATGAAGGGAGCTAAAATTGCCTCTGGTCTGAATTTCTGGCCGTATTGAGAAATCATTTCCAGTTGCTTCCAGCACGTTCTGGATTCCACTCATGATCCTATTGCTGAAGGACACCCCATCCCATTAGCAAACTCCTGAGCCATGCAGCTCTCCTGAGAGCCTGTTCCAGGGAGGTGGCTGGTGTTTCTGCGTGATGCATACAAAATATATTTTACAATTAAAGTATTTTCTTCCATTCGTTGTCTAAATCAAATTACAAGGCACTTAAACGTTGAATAATTTATATTCCTCAAAAAGATGTTAGGCTATTAAATAGCAGGAATAATGTTAGGTTTATTAGATTGTTGTGGAGGACTCTATCTTTGGTAATGACTCAAACTCATCATTCTTATCAAATAATTGTTTCCATCTCTGGCTTGATTGTAGAGTTATTTCAAGAGGGTTTTTTTTTCCTGTTTGTTTCTTTTACATTTTAGTGTTTACTGGGCAAATCTTTTCAGTTCAGGCATTCCCCAGCTGGTTCACCCAGTCCCTGAATTCTGTAAAAGAAGCTTCTTTTGCCCGTGTAGTCTCTGCATTTGGAGACAAATGCCCCAATCTTTTCCAAGATCTCTATTTCCCTCCTGGCAAAGGGCTGCATGACTCCTCAGTGCCTGGCTAGATGATGCATTAGCATATTTATAGATATCAATGCATGTCTTCTGCTGAGAAGCTTTCAGAGAGATGCAGAGGCACGTGGAGGACACTTGGTTGCATGTGGATTGTTGGAATGCTGATTAAATGAGAATAACCACAAAAGGTTATGGTTGGTTTTGCCTCTGGATTTCAGCAGGATGATTTCAGGACTCCCCAGACTGAGGCAGGATGCATGGAAATGGGATTTGCCCTTGAGAGAGTTGTATTTATGGACAGAATTGTGCAGACGCAGTTGTTGCAATCCCAAAAGAAAAGGGGGAAAGAAAATTTCACTGTGGTCGGGCAAGTTAATGCTGTGTTTGAGGGAAGCATTAAATCCACAGTGCAGGGGACATTTATAACCCTTACCTGCTGCAGAACCACTGAGATGAAGAAAAGGCAGCACTCAGAGGGTGATAACAAGGATATTATGATGGGCAACATGACTTTTAAGTGCCAATGGAATGGGCAATTCTAGAAGCCCTCAGGAAAACAAGTGGTGCTGAAACATGACAATTTATTGAACGGATTTCCTGCACTCTTGTTACCATTTTTTTTTTTCCCCTGCAGTACCACGGTGAATTGTGTTCTGGATTTTGGTACAAAAAATAAAAGGAAGAGGAAAGAATGTGAAGCAGGAGAAGGGTGCCAAAGCCTGAAATGTCTCTCTTCCAGATGGGGAAGGTGAAGAATTTGCTTGGTTGTCACTGCAGAAGATGGAGAATTTCACAAAAGGTGGAAGGTCCAGATTGACCAAGGAATTTACAGTAAGGACTATCCTATCTCACTTAAAACATTTGGAATAGTAGTTGGTGGTTTATGTATGGAGAGGAAATACAATTTGCTACCTGTGGAAAGTAGATGGAGTAGGAGAGTTTTTACATGGAGGGAAATGGAAGAGGAGGAATAATCAAGGTAAAGAAACAGAATTGTTTGAGTTGGAATGGTGACTTCTGAATATTGATTACTAGAAATACAAATAAATACAAGCAAATTGAAAAATAGTTTAATTTTGACCCCAACACCTGTTTTCTTTTATAGCGAAATTATATCAGTGGTTGCTGGATATGCAGGCTGACATCTCTTGACTTTCTTGGACAGCTTTGGGAACCACTTTTGAGGAAATAGCTTTTTTTGGTGTTTTTGTCCCAAAATGTTACAGAAAATACCTCAGTTCCATCAAATTTCAGCCAAACCAGCTGTAGTAGAATATAACAGCCTTCCCTGGGTGATACTACAATGATTAATTTTAGTATTAATCGCTCCAGGTTATGGCTTTAGCCACTGCTGATGAATACTCCAGTGATACGGCTGAAATACTTTGTGCCCAGTGTCTGTGCACAGATCCAATTTCCTTCTCAGCAACTGGATGCAGTTACAGTCACTTTTAGTGCTGGATCCAGTCTTTTACGTGCTTTTAAATTACTGGGGAGCTGCTGTCTGGAGAGGAAGGGCTCAGTGAAATAAGGGAGATGACCACAAAGAGGGACCTCGGGACACGACAGCAGAGAAATATTTGTCTGACCATGAAACAGTGAGCCAAGGCTGGATCCCAGCACCTTCCCTCTTCCCAGCGAGTCACTTAACCTCTCCACGTTGCAGGGCTTTTAAAATAAAGTCCAGTTAATTGCCTGCCTTCAGGAGGAGTTGGGAGACTAATTAATGAATGTTTGTAAAGTACTCCAGCACTGTGAAGTGCAGTGCTGAGCGCTGAGTGCTGTTGCCACCTTTTGGAGGCAGAGGCAGCAGGAGCAGCAGCTGCTGCTGTGAATTGGTGTGGAGGGCTCCTCGCCGGCTCAGCCCCTCTGATTTCACTGATTGCCTCAGTGACCGCCAGAAAAAAACGAAACATGAAAGCTGAGCCCTTGGCTGCCCGTGCCTGTTGTGCCCGTTCCCAATCCCGTGTGACCCAAACTCTTTACCAAATCACCAGTCCTGCCCTGGAGCTGCCTGCACAGGAGTGTTTCCATTTGCATTTAGCAAAATTCCGTGGATTGCACAGAAAGTTTGCGTGGAAGCACCATCCTGGTGTGCAAAGACAGCAAAGAGTGCATTAGTTTCTGGGAGCTTGGACAAAGCCTCTCCTCCTCCCTTTATCGAGCCCAGAACCCCCTTTTTGGTGTTTGTTGTCCTGATGGAGCAGGGCCCACACCCAGGGCCAGGTGGATTTTCCACCCCACATCCTCATGTCCTGTCCATGACCACCACCCTTCGTTCATTTCTCTCATCTGGTATTCTGTGCCAGCAGGTTTCTTCTTCAAAAATCACAGACAAAATAAGACAAATGTGTCAAAATATATTAAGAGTCCAGTTTCCATAGCAATTGTAAGAGATATTCATCCCTGGGTATGGAGATTTGTTGTATCAGCTTTTGAATGGAAATGACCAGGTGTGGATTTCTGGAATTTCCACTGCTTTTTATGTGATTTCATTCCATTTACATAACACAGCTCCAAAATGGATATCTCAAGAGGAAAGGCAAAGGAAAGGAGTTATGATCTTTAATTAATATTGTTCATATAATTGTATATTGTAATATTCACACATATAGTAGATGTAGATAATGTATTATATAATAGAGGTACACATAGGCAGAATATAATGCACAAATATATATAATAGAATTATTTTATTTCACTTATATGTTATATAATATGTATTATTCTTCTTATTATTATTACTTTTATCTTTGGAATACATGATAAATTACCTAGAAAAATGCTAGCTCACAACTGAGGGCTGCAGAGATTCATTTGGAAAAAGAAAACAACATACAAATTTTCCTGACATATTTTTATGTTTATTTGCATTATAAACTCTCTGTGACATTGATTCTGAAATTGTCTCACAGAATTATCCTTGCATGCATCCATCTTCTACCGTGTGGCTGCTACATAAATAAAAATATTAATAGGTAAAGGTAGCAGCCTCTTTGCTGTAGCCAAGTCTGGGAGTAGATGAATTGTTAATTCAAGTTAAATTGCTTTTATGAACTTCTTGTTCATTTATATTAATTGCTTGTACTGACCTGACCTAACCTACTTAGGTGGAACTGCAGAAATTAAAGATCCTCCCATTTTGCATGCACAGAGTGCACAGAGTGTTTCTTGCCTAAATGCACTCACATAGACTTCCTATATAAAAATGAATAAAACTCTTTGGTATTGTGGCCTGGTCAGAGTTGATATGCCTTGGACAACCATCCATAGAATCACAGAAATACCAAGTTACAGCACCTGATCCAGCATTTTTTGGCCAAAACACAGTCTAGACAAGATGGACCAGCACCCTGAAGAGATGGATCTTAAAAGTGTCCAAGGTTGAGGACATGATTCCAGTGGCTGATTGTTCCCATTGTGAGAAAAATTCTTTTTGTGTCTAATTGGAATCTCTCTGGGAAGAGAGATTTTACCCATTACCCATCCTCTTTTCCATGAGACTCCTTGTAAAAAGGGAGTCTCCATCTTTGTAACCACCATAAATCCTGGAATAAAAAGCTCTTTTTGAGGTTTCTCGCTGTCAGGATTTAGGTTGTGCTTCACAGTGGGACAGGCTGAAATGTTTCTCTTGGGGTTTGAGTGTCCTGTAGATTCAGAAGTGTTCCCGTTGTCCCAGGTGTGCTGGGGGACAGAACTCTGGAGTTCTGGAGTTGTGCCTTACCCAGGCTGCCAATTTCTGACTCTCTCAGCAGGGAACTGTGCAGCAATAACTCCTGAAGGGAGGCTTGGCATCCTTCCCCATCTCCTGCATTTATTCCAACAGTTCCATCATTGCTCTTGAGTTCACTCTGTGCTGGTCAGGAGGAGGTTTGGGTCTGGGGAATGGATGGAGACAGGGCAGATGTGAGCTGATGTCTTCACCAACAATTCCATGGCTGAGGGGATGGGTGTTAAAGGCTTTGGATGGGTTTTGGTGTCTGCACTGGCTTTGGGCAGCAGGTTCCTGACAGAGCCCAGACACTTTGGCTCCTGACACAGGCAAGGGGAGTTTCTGAACTTTGGGGGTAATTTCAAGCAGCAGGATCCTGACAGAGCCCAGACACCGACTCCTGACACACACAAGGGTCTGCAGGTCTGAACTTTGGGGTGAAATGCCACGTTCAGGGGGGATATGGCTCGGGAAGCTGCAGCTCCCTGGTAGCTCAGAGTGGGGAAAGGAGGAAGGACACGTGGCTGGAGTTTGGGATAAAAGGAGGCTGCACCCTCCAAAACCCGAGAGACAAAACCCAGTGGGCTCTCTCTCCCTTTATTGAATAAAGCTGCCAGATTCTCTGTCTCCTCTATGGACACTGGCTTTTCCCAGCAGCATTTTCCCTACAATGGGATGAGGAGGAATTAGCCAAAGGCACAAGGAAACCCCCAATGTATTATGGAAACAACTAATCTGAGCTCAGCTCCTTGGAAGGTTTTATCTCTTCCCCATCATGCCTCATCTCAGGACTTCTCTTCTGGTAAGTATAAATGTAAACACTGGGAATCTGGTCATGGAGATTTCATTTCAAGTAATAATACCTCTCAGCAGGACCAGAAACTTTTGGAAAATGTTGCCAAAGTCATCTCAAACATAAAGAACTGGTGGAAGCTATATATATTATAATTTTGTTCAGTTCCATAAACTACAAAATGAAGGAAAATGCTCTAAGGTTCTCAAAGTAGGCAGGAGAGGGAGCACATGTTGCAGCAAAGCCCAACATTTTCCTTTACAGGAATTCTGTATTTTTGTGTTTGGAGCTGGAATGGTTCCTGCTCTGTACCATCCCTAAGTGTCCGTGTATCACTACATTAATTGTGATTCTGATCAATTCCATAATAACTTTAAGAGTGCAAGATTGAGTGGCTTCTGTAAATAGAGTAGAACTAAATAATGGATATTTTGTATTTCACTTTTGTGTTCTCTCTCCTTTGGATCCATATCCAAAAAAAAAAAAAAAAAAAAAAGGAGATTGGAAAAAAAATACTTGGCATTTCATCAGATATCTCTAAAATACTTTTGAAATCTCAGAATACCTTTCTATATGCAGCATTTGAGGAACAGAACTATTACTGCTACCTTCTTATTTAACCATATCCTGTGTGCTATTGGCTGCTTTCTCACAGTATCAGCCTGCAGAGCCCCATGAATACAGGCATGAAACAGTTTTATTTTATACTGAAGCACATTTTTAGTCATTTTGGCTTCAGAGTGACTGTGGCAGCCTTCATCCCTTGTGGGATCAAAAGCCAGAAAGCAAATACAATAAGAGTGATAATAATATTTATGATTCTCAGGTTTAGAGCTGCTCTCTCCCATTTTGTAAAGCAGGGGAATTCTCACTGGGGACTTGCTTGTTTAGCCCCTTGGGTATGGTTAAGACTTCTAAAAGGTTTATAAAGCTCCCAAATAAATATTTGTAAAAGAACTACTAGCACTTGGAGAGAGGGCTGCTGAAAAGCTGGTGATATGGCAACTTAACTCAATACACAGTAATTATAGATCTTATTTCCAAGACTTTTATTCCACAGATGGCTCCTTTGCAAGGGAAGGAATAAAAAAAGACAACACTTTCTTTTTCTTACCTTTTTTTTTTTTTCCTTTTTTTAGGTACACCAGAGCTTTTTCGTTTCAGGAGAGAGATTTCACCATGGAAAGGCTTCTTAGTCTGTTGGTAAAACAAAATGAGCTGCAAATGAGGAGGTGATGAGGTGCAAAGAGGGTTGGGACAGAACTGGTGGGGGCTTTAGTAACTGAAGCTCACAGATGTTACGGAGTCACAGAATGGTTTGGGTTGGAAGGGACCTTAAAGCCCATCCAATTCCATGGGCAGGAACGTTTCCATCCTCCCCAGGATCACCCTGTGAGTTTCTGGGCTTACAGGAGCTCTCTGTAGATTTCCCTGGTGGCCACGGTGAGGTTTGGCTCTGAGATTTGACTCGTGTAACAAGAGGAGCAATAACCCCGTGTCTGCATTTGGATAACAACTCTGAGCCACCCTGGAAATTCGGGGACCGAGCTGTTCCCTGGAGGGACCCCCAGGGTGACTGGGGAGCGGTGCAGAGCTGAGATGTCACTCCCATACCTCTCAAAACTGCAAATCCCTGGCCAGGAGCTGGACCCTAAACCATGACCAGGCAGCAGAGGGTGTCTCTCACTTGAGAGCCTGGAATGAATTCCAGGGTTTGGCATTTGGGAGGAGCAGAGGGGGAGCAGGGCTGTGTTGTGTAATTGATGCATTGGATGTGTCGGGTGCATGTTAATAATTCGATGGATTCCTGCTCCTTTCCCGTGGATTCTGGCCACTGATGATTAGCCACAGCTCAGACTTTAAATAAAGACTGCAGTAATCCAAGGGTGGGAGCTTTTCTTTCCCTCAGCCAGCAATATAGGGAAATAACAAGTAGATGGCATTCTACCTCTATTTTTAAATTAAGACACAGCTGCTTAGGATGTAGAGTCTGTTCCTTTCACTTGTTATGCTCCATTGTCAGTCTGAACAAAGAAACTTGCATTTATTTAATTTAGCACTTGCAGCCTCTGCCTTTAAAAATAGAACAATAAATATAAACATCGTGTTCAGATTAATTAAATTAGTTTATGTTAATTAAACCAGATTCAATGAGAATTTTGAACTTTGCTCAGCTCCTGCCTGCTGGATGAACAGGTGCTTCAGGAATGATGGTAAATGTTTCCCTTAGCTGGATTTGTTTTTCTTTTCCCTGTCCTGAGCCTGATGCCTGATCCAGCTATCCTCAGCTCCAGCTGGATTCCCTGCGCTCATCACAAGGAAGGGCACAGAAAATAAAGATACTGATTCAAGTTAACCAGTTATTCCCAGCAGGATCTAGGATCAACACCAATTTTCTCTTTAGGCTTTAAACGTGGCCTAAAGTCCCTGACTTTCCTCCAGGGCTCTGCACTGATTAACTCATCCATGACAGATTGAAATCTATGGACTTCTGGAGTAATTTTTTTTTTTTCTGTGAGATCGTGCCTTTCCTAGCATTGCTTACTGTAACGACAACATTTAACTGCTAAAAAAAGAACCTTACCTGAAAAAGAAAAAAAAAAAAAAAAGGAAGAAAGGAGTGAAATGTTGCTTTTTTCACGTCAAGATTTCCTTGATGTCCTCCCCTTTTTGGGCAGGGTTGTTTGCCAGGAAGAAGCTGCAGTTTGAGGGACTCGCAGTTCTTGCCTGAGGGCTCTGGAGAAACCACCTCACCTTAAAGTGTGGCTTTGAATAGAGGTTAAAAATGCAGTTTAAGCTTAATGAATAGTGATGGAGTGTCAAAAGGCAAGGTGTCTAAATGAGAAACAAAAACTTATTTCGACTCCAGTCCCACAGCCTCATTAAATTCATATTCCAGTTCTCTCTGCAGGGAATGCCCAAACTGCACCAGGGTTTGCAGCGCTGATGGACACGATTGGTAATTTGGTAAAGTGCAGCTGTATTAATTTCATTAATCCAGTTTTTGATGTTATTAAGTGCCAGACTCTTTTGTGAGCTTCATCACCTCTGAGGATGCAGGTTTCTGCAGGATGAGAGGTTTGTCTGGGCTGGAATTGCAGCTGGAGCACAGCACTGCTGGAATCCACTGGCCAGAGCTCCACCAGGGGTAAAATGGGGCAACTCTCCCCTAAGGGAGGAAATTTGTGTCAGTCTGGAAGATCTAGAGCTTTCATCACAGGGAAATAAAGAAATCATCAAAACCTACTTAATTAAATAAGTCAATAATGTGAAGAGATTATAAAATGCTATATAATTAGTAAACAAAGTGAGATATTTAAGGTTAATTCTGCTGCCTATAAGCAAATTATATAAAAAATATATCTACCCAATATATATACATTTTAAAAATACCTATAACATATTTTTCTGGGATAAATATGGTAAAGTATTCTGTAGCTATCACAAACATGATAAATTTTGGATTAGGAAATGCATCTTGTTGGTGAGTGTCAGCATTCTGGAACAGTTGCAAACTGGCCAATTTGTTTTAAACTTGTAAATCCTCAGTAGATCGTTCAGTATTCTCAGTTAGAAACTCCAGGCAGAGAAATGGTGACAGCAATTTTATTAAAATAACACTCTTGTAGATTGCTTCAGTAAATCTAGGAGATCATCAAGATAAATGAGGAAATTAATTAAAAAAGCACAAAGGCTTCATCCCCAGTGATTTGACCTATTGTACAAAGAAGTGGTGGTACTTAAGTAAAAAAGTCCACAAGTTAAAGGATTCAGTAGAGTTTATTGTGAAATATTCCCCTTTATTCAAGTTCTTATTGCAGGGGTTATGTTTCATGTCATTCAAATACTTTTTTACTCAAGAATCAGCAATTATTATAAAATGAACCTTTACCAACAGTTGCAGTCATTGATATTTGAGACTGAAAAACACAACATATTTATTGAAAGGAAGATTGAAGCAGCTCAGAATAAAGATAAAAAAACCCCTCAATCTTAGCAATAATGGCTGCACCCATTTAACAGAGGTTAGTATTTCCTTTATTTGGGTATTTTTCCCATTTTATAATGGATAAGATCAATAGGTGCAGTCTGTGAGCTCCAATAACAAAATAAATTAATATAACAGTCCTTTTCTGAGCACCAACCAGACTGTGTCACCTTGATCCTTTTCCTGTATCTGTCTGGCAGGATTTAACCAAAAATACGTGGATTTCTTCAAACATGGGACTATAATATTTATCTTTCAATCAATCAATTTATCTTAACTATTGTGCTCGATGAAGGAAAAAATAAAATAAGTAAGCCTAGAGTCTACAGAAAAAATGTAACTCAAAAATTATTCAGCAACAACAGCAACGAAAGTTTCTTTTTAATGCCCTGGAAGGAATGAGAATTATCACAATTATAAACACACGACAGCATACACCTGGTTTATTTTCTGAGGATGTTGTTGACTCTGTTTTTCTCCATAAATGCCCCTGGGATGATAACCTGGAACCAGTGGAAGGGATGCTGCAGGCATTTGATCTCCAGTTCTGAATCTGTAATGTAAACTTTGGAACTATTGTCATATTGCTGCAGGTTCCTGCCATGAATATAAATGACTGCTCCTGTAGGAAAGGCTTCCATTTAAGAGAAGTGGCTTTTTCTAAAGGAAGGTTTTGTAATTTACTCCAGATCTGAGGGTAATCTTTCCTAAATTTGGTAATTCGTATGTGGAACACTGGGATGTTCTTGGAGGAGCTTTGATTGGAGAACATGGTTATGGACAAATGTGTTAAAAACATGTCCATTAACTCAGGAATTTGAGTTGGGTTTGGTGATTTTGTGGGGCAGTGCTGATGTCAGTACCACTCTGGGACTCTTAGGCAGCCATTTATTCACAACATGTGCCAAAAATTTGGGAAGCTCAGAGGGTCAGAGCAAAGACATAATTTAATGGATGTTTTCATACCTCACCAGATTATTTCCTGTTGTGTTTTGATTTTTTTTTCCTGATTGGATAAGATGGGTTTAGATTACACATGTCCCATTTATTTCTCTTTTATTTATCTTTTAATAATATGTATTTCAAGCCATTATATTTTCCCCTTGTAAGAAATGTCCTATTTTCTGGCTGTTTAATATTTATAGTTTTTAACCTATATCCAGCAACGTGGGTACAAAGTTGGTTTTCCTTGGCCTGTATTGGTGATATAGAATGGCTTTTGCTAAAAGTTTAATTACGAACCAGTAGTAAAATAATACTATAAATTATGAGATCAAGCTAAGTTCAAAGCTTTATTGGGCTGTCAAACACTTAATGCATTTGCCCTATAGGTTTTGTACAAATTGAAAATACAACTTGGTCCTTGATCTCCCTAATGTAATTTCCTCTGTGAGGGTTTTATACATATATATATATATTTTTTTTTTTTTTTTTTTTGGCCAAGGCTGTTCTCCTGCCTGTATTTTAAGCATGTATACTGTCCCTGTTGCTGCTCCAGCTATTGTCACTTTGTAAAATCCTCCCTAATAGCACTTGTTCTCTTTCTGCTTGACAGGTGGCCTTCCCTTCCCTGTGCCCTCTGCATGCCTGGAATGCTGATGGGAGGGATGGGATTCACCTGGAGCTCGCAGGTAGAGAAAAACCCAACTTATTGTTGCCATTTTTATTGATAATAAAGGCTACAAAGGTCCCCAGCCCTTAAAGAGGAGGCTGCACAAATCTGTAGTGAGGTAATGCCCCGAGACCTGACCCTTTATTTAGAATCTCTCAGCAGAGCTCTGGGCTCGTGCTGTTATTCAGGGCAGACATTTTATGGCGTTTTGTATTTCAGGAATGGAAAGGCAGAACTTTCTGCATTGAAGTTGCCCAGGGTTTTATCTGCAGCTCCTTCTGGATTTGTTATTCTGAAGCATCTCACTGCCTTAGATATCTAAGTCCCAATGAAAGTCAGTGGAACTTAGATAAATGGATTTTAGGGACAGGGTTATAAGCATTTGCTATGAATTTCAGCACGCTGCTCTCCATGGAATCTTAATTACTAACTGGGGTTGCCACATGCCTCTAACTTTATCCTGAGCTATAATAATTATCTTTGCAAGGTATCAGTGAGCTGGGTGCCTGGGCTGCAGACGTGAAACTCTCACTATTTTTTTGGACCCTGTCCTCTGGAATCCTCCTTCAGTCCCTTTGGCTGGCATTCCCCTAATTTAATGGACTGTGCTTGTCAAGAGTGTAAATCAAACACTGCAGACAACCAAGTAAGTCCTTGTCATCTGTCAAATAATGGGGTTTTAGGTGCACTGAGGAAAACTTGGTAAAGTAGGGTATGTTGCATTCTGAAGTTTAAACCAAAGCTCTGTTTGCTGATAATACAAAAGGAGCATTAAGAGATTGATAGTTTGTTTGAAATTCCTTTGAAAATATATCCCAGGCTGGATCTTTTTTACTGCTTGTCTCTCGTGAGCCTCTCTTTCAGAAAAAGCCATTCTTTTAGATCCACAGTGCCATAAAACCAGAGAGCTGTCAGAGCCCTGCTGATCCAATTACAACTTTAAAACTTTTAAGCTTTTGATTTACAGTAAGCTCATTCCAGTTAAATACAGAGGAATCATTTTCTTAATCTCTGCATTGTTTACAATGTGTTTTGCAGTGCATTTCATCTCGTTTTCCCTCGCTTATGGAAAATACAAATAATCAGAGACTGACAGAATGGGTTGGGTTGGGAGGGACCTTAAAGATCATCCAATTCCATCCCCTGCTGTGGCAGGGACACCTTCCAATGTCCAGCCTGGCTTTGGACACTTCCAGGGATCCAGAGTCAGCCACAGCTGCTCTGGGAATTCCATTCCAGGGCATCCCCACCCTCCCAGGAACAATTCCTGCCCAGTATCCCATCCATCCCTGCCCACTGGCAGTGGGAAGCCATTCCCTGTGTCCTGGCACTCCATATCCTTGTAAAAATTCCCCCTCCAGCTCTCCTGGAGCCCCTTTAGACAGGAAGATGCTGGTTACCCGGTTTTGTTTCTCTTTTGTTCTGTAAAACCATCAGTGAATGGTTGTGGAGTGCAGCAAACCGACTTTGCAGCAGGTGACGTGAAGGTTTCCTCAGGTTTTATTCACTTACAATGCAACTTTTAGTCAGAAGAATTAAGGCAGTTTGGACTTGTGCTGCTCTAACTGAGCTGTGTCATTAATCTCTCTTTTCAGGCTGCCTGGGGCTCTCTTGAACAAGAGAATTCCTTGTCTCCCCAGCTGTGCATCCAGAATTCCTTGCTAAGGTGTGCATGAGGAGACGCTGGGAAATTTGGTTATTCCTGTTTTTTGGGTTTTTTTAATATTTCCCCAGCACTCCTCAGCCCACCGGGAACTACAGAGCTGTGGAGAGTGGAGACTTTGTGAAATTATTTCTGGTGAAGTCTGCTGGAGGTAGTTTGTGTGTAGGGTTAGCTCAGCTGCAGGGAGGCTGTCTTTCTAAAGCAGGGAAATTTTGTTCCAAAAAGTAGATACTTCGATTATTTCAGCCTCCAAATAACAAAATAACTCTTTTGGCAGTTTGCTGATAGAAGTAATAAGTATTTAATTTGATAATGCTCCCTGAATTTGCAAATCTATTTGCTTGTCATCTAGTAATAATTAAGTTTTCAGATGGAACATAGAGAAAATATTTTCAGAGGTTTTCTCTGCTGAAGATCTCAGTCCATAATGCACCCAGAGCTGTGTATTCCTAAAGAATGATAAGTTCATCAACTACACCATTATAGCAGATTTATGTTCTCCATTTACATTTAATTTCTGAAGGAATGCCACGTTTTGATGCTGAAATACTTTTCAGCTTAACAATGATGAAGGTTATTTCCAATGTTTTAAAAGATGGACTCTGTGTGAATAAATTGCCTTGAAATCGATTCAGTACAAAGCAAATGAAATCAATAACTCTACTTGTATGAAGTTCTTTACTCCTGTTTGTAACTTTTTACCAGATCAAGGCTGCACTTCACTTGATAGAACATCAATTCCCTTTTTCACTAAGCCCAGACTGTGGAAGTTGCTTGATCTGTGGAGATTCCTACTGAGGAAAGACAGTGCATGGTAAGGAATCCACAGCTTTTGATTCTGAAATTTAGAAGAGTGAATATAATAGAAATAACAATAATAATAACTGGTTTAAATAAGAAGGTAAATTTCCTTCCATTCTTTACTGAGATTCAGGTTGGATCTCAGTAATTGCTGCTCATGACCCCTCAAATATACTTTTTTAAAATTCTGTATGCAGAGTTCATTTTAGGAACTCATCCTGCTCTTTCTCTGTGAGCTAAAGGCTCCACCTGAGCAAATCCATCCCATTCTTTCTGTAACTCAGTTTTTAGTGTCCCTATTGTTTATTTCTTAAAATATATTTTGAGTTTACAAAGAGTGGCTGTGCAGTGGAGATTCTCACAGATTCTATGCCTGCTATATAGATATAGATGTAGATGTAGATGTAGATGTAGATATAGATATAGATATAGATATAGATATAGATATAGATATAGATATAGATATAGATATAGATATAGATATAGATAGAAATGACAGCATGGATTTTTGTTTAATGTTCTTTAAAAGCACCAATTCTCTTAAATATAGATATTATTCTGAAAAGAAACAATCAGAAAACTGCTAGATAAATTTAGAGGGTTAATCCCATGGAATGATGATGGTCACCTGGGATGTAAAGAGTGTCAGAAATCCACCTGGGTGACAATGCTCAGTCAGAGGTGTCTGCAGTGACAACTCCCCTGAGCACTCAGGAGACCTTTGGTGACAGATCTGCTTGAGCTCATGAGCACTGGGATTGAGAAGGAACTTGCTGAATAATCATCCCTGGCTCTCCAGAGCAATCCTCAAGCACAGTAAAGATGTTCCCAGGGCTGATTGTTTGTGTGGCTCCTCCTCAGGGGCTGTTTTCATAACTAGGGACACTCCCAAAGCCTCTGTTTGTTGGGAGCAGCCACCTGGCACCATTCCCACAGAGCCCAGAGGATCACGTGCAATGGCACACCTGGAACAGAACCCAGAGGTGACAACGTTTCTTCCTGTTATAAGAAATGTTGCTGGTTTGGTGTCCCTGGTGCTCCCAGTGTTTGGAGGACCAGGAATGCTCATCACCCGGTGGTGGGGAAGGTGCAGATCACTCTGGCAACTCTTCCATCTCCTCAGTCCTTGAGAAATGTGACTTGAGAAACCCAGCAAGTCCATTTCTCGAGAGAGAATCTTCAGTTCTGTTATCAGATCTCTTCCACCTTTGGTTCAAACAGTAAAACGAAGGGATCGTTCTCTTTCTCCCAATCCTCTTTCTCTTGTCTTTCTCTCACATTTTTTTCAATTATGTCACCTCTGCACTACTCACCTTTATTTTTTCACTGTAATTCTTTCTTCTTAAATCCTTTTGTACCTGTGATCTGCCCCAGTCAATCTTGTAATGGCCATTATTGTAATTTCTATCCTATTTTGTCATCCTTTATTGATTTGTCTCCTCTCTCGACAACTTTGACAACAATTTCTTCACTTTGCTGTCCCACAGAAGTGCCTTTGGTGCAAACCCCTGTTCCTCCAGAGCTCCTGCCATCTGGAACAGCCTCTGAATCTCTCTGCCTCAGTGACTTTCTGTATCTTTTAAAATCTCATTGGAAAGCAGCTTTTCTCACTTGTCTGAGCCTCTTAATATTATATTCCATTGCTTCCATTATAAGCTAGTTAATTGGGTGATTACAGTATTCTAATCTTTAAGGCACTTTAGAATACTATTTGGAAGAAAAATGTCTTGTTTTATAATGCTATATTATATTCTACACTTGCTTTACTGGAATAAAAATCACATTCGAATTTATTGATCACAAATTTAATTTTTTTTAATATGTTCTTTTTGAGTATGTTTTATCTACTAGTAAAAATACAAGTAAAAATGATGTTTTTAGCATATTTTGAAGGTGTGTAGGACAGGAAACTTGGGTGTCTGAGCCAAGGACACCTTCCACGAGGCCAGGTTGCTCCATGTCCCATCCAACCTCATCAACACTTCCAGGGATGGGTTGATCCTGATTAGTTTTTAATCAAGGGGAACATTTTGGTCCATTTGGAAATAGCCAGGTGTGGTAGGAGGAAGGTTGGTCAGCACACGTGGCAGGAGCACAGCAATATTCCTGGAGGATATTCCATGTCCAAAGGCACAGCTCAAGAGAAACAAGTGACTGAGGGTCAGAGAGGGGGTGTCACATGTGTCACTGTCTCTTCCAGGAGCTGTCCCACAGAAAACTGAAGGGCAGCACAAAATTATCCTTCCCTGGAGACCCATCCATTGTTGCTGTTAATGACTGTGGGTTGTGTTCAGTTTGATTGCTATCACCAGCGCTGATTGATCACAGCAGTGCTGCACATGGACACAGTTAGCAAAACCTCCCCGGGGGTTAACTCTCCCTAGCAACATCCCAGCAGCACATTCCGATGGCTGATGCTGTTTTTGGATGCTGCACGTGTCGCTGTGGTACCTCAGGCAGGTTCTTGGCTGACATGTGTGAGGGGAATGTGGGGCTGTTGGGAAGGAAAAGCGATTTTCACTCCAGCACTGGAGGCTTTGCTGCCTCTGTCCAGAGCTGCCTTTGCTCACCAGCCTCAGCTCCCCGTGGGATGCCTTGTCCAAGGTGGAAACTGGGCACCCTCAAAGCTTCCAGAAGACCTGCTGCCACAGGGACTCCCAGCTCAGGAGAACCTGTGCCTGTGAATGAAGAAAGACACGCTCAAGTGTGGGTCTAAATTCCACAGTTTGCCTGGAGCATCTGTCTGGGCTGGGAAGTTTGGCTGAAGGAGTCTGCTGCTCCTCTGGCATGGCAGAGTGGAGCTAAGGAGGCTCCATCCCATTTACAGAGCTGGGAATTCATGTCTGTGGAGTCACTCCTCAGATTTCTTCCTTGGGATTCTCTCCTCACCCCAGAACTCCTGGTTAAATCTTGGAACCCCTGCCTTGTCACGCTCAACTTAGATAATATAATTCCCTATTGATGTAAAATCTCAGTTTATCCCAAGTCCAGGGGGAGAAAAAGACATCGATTCTGGTTTGGCATGTTTCACAGTGAGACACTTGAGGCAGAAATCTTGGATTTAGGTTGATTTCCATATCCAGACTTCCTTGAAGCTTCAGGTGTGGGATTGGGACCCATTACTGTAATGCATTATGTTAATGCTAGAGATGAAATTCCAGTTCAGTCTTCTTCATGAGAAAGCCTTTGACATGATCTATTAACCATCAGATTAGAAGTAGACTGACTAATTATCATTTAATGCAATTGAAAGCCAGGGTTTGTCATTTGCTGAGCCTGGCTGGGTGGGGAATATAAATCTGTTAGTACAGATATCGTTAGGAACTTCAGACGAAGGGAGATTAAAATTCCCTGGGTGCAATATCATTCCCAGTCATTACTCACACAGTGACGTGCCACAATGCCATAAAAAGGCTGGCACCTACCTTTCTTCATTCATAGGTGATTTTAGGAGGAAGATGAATGTGATCCTGATCACAGTTTATGTGCTCTTATTCTCTGGGAGTTCTCCATGGTTAAACACCTCTGCACATCCCTGTATTTACCTGGAAGAATCCTGTGGGTGGGCAGTGGTTCCCTAGGTAAGGCATCAAAATGAATAAATCCAGGCTGCCATGGGGAAATTCAGCCTGAACTCATCAGTTCACTCCTCTGTCTCTTTCACATGGGCTCAGGCCACCCTCATTTTTTGTGCTGATCCTCATCTAAACTGCTTTAACGAGTAATTTCCAGCCTGGCCATTAATCAGGTGTTTTACTGAAGTCCAGATAGATTAGATTGATCTCATTTTCCCTTCTAAGGAACTAGTTCTTTTAGAGGGGAAAAAAAGAAAGAAAAAAGGAAAAACCAGTAGGTGAGTAGCACTGATCTTTCCTTAGATACCCAGTCTGTATCAGAACATTTGTAATATTGTAAATTTCCATATATTGTTCTGCAATGTTTTTTTGTCAAAGCAAATTCAAATAATATCTACTGACAAATAATATGACCATAGGATTTTGTAGAAAACATTTTAAACAATCCCAACCAAAATTATTTTACATTAACTTCTCAAAATAATTTCAAACTACTGTTTTGTATCATTTTATATCTCCTGAGAATTTCTTGCATTATTTATGTACAGTGGTAACCACTGAGTTTTTTAATTGAATTTCTTCCTGTGCAGTTTTTTCATACTTTGCTTTAGTAATGATTTATTTATTTACTTTTACTGAAGGTTTTATTTTCTTCTCAGCTTCAGTCACACATTTCTTCTGACCCTGCCTTCCTTTCACATCATCTCATGGACTGCAGATCATATCAGCACAAGGTGAACAATGAAACGTGGCTTTTCCTACTCAAGTGTAGCCTCTGAAATGTGTCACTCTTAAACTGGACAAAGGGACATTATGTGGGTAGATCCTATCTTCATATCAAACATGTTCCTTTATTCAGTGATGTGAAGGGCCAAATAATGTGTCACAGGTTTTTCCTGCTTTCACTGCCTATTGTAACAAAAGTAGAGAACTTAATTAAAAAAAACAAAAAACAAACAAACAGAACCCCCCCCAAAACAAACAATAAAACACAAACAAAAAACCCCCAAGCAAAACAAAACAACAACAACCACCAAAAGAAAAGAAAAAAAACCCACCAAAAAAACCAACCAAAAAACAAAAAAACCCAAAACCCCAAAAACAAACAAAAAAAACCTCCCCATCAATACAGTCACAAAAAGGGGTTTTAATACCTGAGGATGCTTATCATGGAACATTGAATGGATCCCAGTTTTTTAGCAAGGGAAAATGAAACAATGGGTATAGATGGAGTCACCTAAAGCAGCTGATGACCCAACCAGGAACCTTTGGTCCTCACGAGCAGAATGAACAATCCACAGCCAGAATTAGACACAAATTAGAAACTCTTTCAGTTTTGGCTTTGTAGGAATTTTAGACACAAATACTTTATAAGTGAGTTGGTGTTTTTCTTAGATCAGTTTGTATGAACCTCTTTGGTGCTGATCTACGTAAAATTCACATTAGATTGTACAACATTTAGTACAGAGATGATATTTTTAGAATAATCATCCCTGGAAGTGTCCAAGGCCAGGTTGGAGCACCCTGGGGTAGGGGAAGGTGTCCCTGCCATGGCAGGGCAGCCCTGAGATGAATTTTAAAGTCCTTCCCTGCCCAAACCAGTCTGGATTCTGTGACAGGACTGTAATGTTATACAATATTTATTTTATGCCTCTCAAAGACTGTAAATCACATTCTGCTGTGGGCTATGCATGTATGGATCTGCACAACCACACTTCCCTTTTGGAAAGGACATCAGCATTTTAAAGCCAGCTCCAAGCATTGCAAGAAAACTCTCATTATTTGGGTAAATGTCTTGTGATTTTGAGGCAGTTCTAATGAATGGTAAAGAGGCTTTGACAAATTTGAAGAAGTTTAAGTTTAGACGTTGCTAAATTTTTAACCTGTGAAGTATTTGCTGCAGAGAGGAGGGAAGGTTTCAGACTCAGGTCTTCAGCTCTTAATGAGTTATGAGATGGGTTTTTCCCTGTTTTCTTCTGCCCCCTGATAGCTGCACCTCATTTTGAATGAACTCAGGGGTGTCAGCAGCTCTGACTCCTTGCTGGCCTGGCTGCTGTCTCCAAATCTGCTGTGCTGCAGGGCACGAACGAGGTCCAGACAAACAGTTTGGGCTGTTCTTCCAAATGATATCATCAAAAAAAGGGACTTAGCTAAATATGTTTGCCCCAGCTCAACAGAGACCCTTGCAGACCTGGATAACCTTCTCTGTCACCTGAGGAGTTACTGGAGCACAGCAGCAAGAATGTGAAATGTGGTGATGTGGGGATATGCAAGGATGTACTTTCTGCCTGGCTAAGAGGGAAAAGTCTCTAAAAAAGGACTTTCAGGGCATAAGAGCTGAGGCTGTGAATTACAAGATGTCTCTAGTGTGATTCTCTAATCCATTCCTTCAGCAAACAAAATTACTGGGGGAAGTAAAACTTTATTCCCACAGAAACAAAAGGCATATGACACGATATAATCGATTTTATTGTTATTTCTTTTGTTCCACTTGTTGGAAACTGGTGTTATCTATTCAGCATCTATCCACTTTCTCTGGCATAAGAAATTCCCACTGTCATGGGCAACTGGGCTGCCTTTGGATTGGGTGTAATTACATGGTTGCTTTTATATTCTATAGTGGCAGTGACATCCTACATGGGCTGGTTCATGTATTAAAGTTATTACCACATAATTTTTAATGCAGCTGTCCTTGCTGCCTTCAGTGTTGTCAAACTAATATTTCTTTTGGGCACACGAGGGGGGAAAAGCAAGTTAAAGGCTTTACAGAGCATAATTTACCAGTGTGCTCAAAGCTATCTTAAAATACCTATGAATTTGTGATTAAACCAATTTGTGTGTAAATACAAGAACTAAAATATCTCTTCCAAAAATGTTCTATGAAACAAAGTCTTTGAGTAATGAACACGCCACAGGCACTTGCAAGAGGACATAGGGGAAAAAAAAAAAACCAACTAATTTTTATTTATGACAAAATCTTGCAAGTACTTTTCAATGAGGTCTATTTTTAGCAAGTATCTGTATTTCTGTCTCTAATCTCATGTGCTGTAATACCACCCAGTGGATTAGATCCTGTCAGGAGGGAAAAGAAAGGCAAAAATATCATTGCTCTCTGGCCACACAGCCACTTCTATTTTTCCGAGCCTTCCTTGAACAATTTAATTTCTGGTAATTAGAGTGGCTGCAATCTTTCAGGTTAGAAGGGTTTATTAAGAGGTTGCCTTCTGTGTTGCAAGCTGGTTGTCAGCATGGGTCCAGCCACAGCCAGGAGATGTTTTCTGCCTCTTGCCTTTCCTAACCTGGAGCAAGACATTAGATATGTAAGAGCTCCTCATCTCATTCATGCTCTGCTGGCCACACATTTCCCCTACAACTCGAATCAGGAGGTAGAGGGACATATTTTATGGAGACACAGAGCAGATCACCCCAAATCAGCATTCTGCCTGCCTAAGGGAGCTGGGTGTGAGCTCTGGGAAATGTGCCAGGTGTGTGAAGGGATTGCACAGAGCGGGCTGGGGGAGGACAGGGATTCAGCACAAGACAAAAGGAGATGGCAGCTCCTGGGATGTAATCTCTTCTCATATCGTTCTTGACAGAGTGGAAAAATCGGGTGTGTGAGCTCAAGGTGCCCTGAGGCATCTTGACTTGCCAGTGGTTCTTACTCAGCCTTGGATCCCGTTCAGGATCCAGTTAGCTCTCAGATGAGCTGTTCCCCAGGAATTTATCCAAATCCCAGGAACTGCTCACCAGGAATTTATCCAGATCCCAGGAGCTGCTCCCCAGGAATTTATCCAAATCCCAGGAGCTGCTCCCCAGGAATTTATGCAGATCCCAGGAGCTCTCAGATGAGCTGTTCCCCAGGAATTTATCCAAATCCCAGGAACTGCTCCCCAGGAATTTATCCAGATCCCAGGAGCTGCTCCCCAGGATTTATCCAGATCCCAGGGCACAGAGGTGCCTCCTCCCTCTGACTGCCTTCCAAACCTGAGCAGAGCCAGCAGTGCTCCACAGAACATTTGGTTCTCAACAGGCTGGCATTTGACTTCGGAAACCCAGCAGGAAGGGAAATCCACCTCGGGTCTGAAACGTGCTGCCTGATGTTATGTGAGTTAAGCTGGGCTTGGGTGAGCAGAGAATTGAGGGTTTAGGGCTGGCTCCTGGTCCCTGGGATGTTTGTATTGATGTCTTCTCACACAGTTTGGTTGGGTGTTCAAAGTCACTACATTTCTGAGAAGGACATCTCTGTTTTTTGTCGAAAAAAATCCCAAAACTCTTCTACTTTTTGACAGAATATTGAAGTTATCGCTGGAAAAAATTGCACATTACTTGGTGAGAGGCTGGAAAAAGTAATGTGGTCTCTGCTATATATGAAGTGTTTTAGAAATGACAGCAGTACCATCATAGAATCTTACTGCTGTTCAACTTAAGAGCTGTAAATTTGATTTATTTTACAATATCTGAATCTGTGATTGTACAACCCCGTGGGATTCTAAGGTATGCTCAAAAATTTCTTTTTAAAAGTAGGATTGGTATTTTTTAAAGCCGGTTTTCTTTTTATACCTAAAGTGTTGTGAAACCTTGGCAGGTTACCTGATCATACTGCTGACAACTTCATCGCTGTGGAATTGTTACAAGATGTCTCTTTCTATGAGATTTAAAAAATACACGAGGGGAGTATTTTCTATCTCATGTTGTTAAAAGCAGAGCTTTGTCATTTCAGGTTTCAGAGGATCCAAAACAAGTCAACATCCTAAAAATAGCTCTAAATTGTTCTTGCTGATTTATTTTCCAAGGTTTTTTTCTGATGGCAAATAATATTCTTCATTTTCTTGCTACTAAAGTGTTATTAATTCCTGATGGCTGGTTATGATCTGAAAATACTCGACATGTAATATCTGGGACGCTCATCTAAAAATATTACTTACTAAAATACACCAAAGTAGAATATTTGTGGCAAAATATTTCTTGGCGTTGGTGTAAAACTGTGTGTAAACACTAAATACTCCTTGCTGCAATTCAGATCTTCTCAGCTGAGTAAAAATATGTCCTGAATGCAAAGAAAACCAGGGAGAGAAGAATGAGATGCCCGTGGGTCACCCCTTGAGGAGTCCTTTGATCCTAAAGGGTGCCATGGATCTGTTGTGTCCTTCAGAGTGCCAGGAGCTCTGTGAGTGCCGTGGTTGTAAAATGCTCAGTGCCACCAAGATTCTTGTTCTCCCAGCCTGTTTTCCCAGGATTCAGGCAGGATCCTCCCCCAGGTTGCTGCTTCCCCCAGCTCTGCCAGCAGTTTTGTATCCCCATTTCCCATTCTCTGTTTTCTCCAGTCACAGACTCAGCCCAGTACTGGCTAATGTTAAGCACCTCATTAGCATTCCAGAAACTGCCACAGGCTCACCTAGGGATTCAATTCCAGGCCAGGAGTCAGTGACAAGACATTTTCTACAGTCTCCTTTCTTGCTGCTCCCTTTGTTTCCATTGGCAGCTTCGAACTTCTCACGTTCCTGTTCTTTGAATATTATTCCCAGCATCTCAGGCTCTTGCCATGCATAATGCCATTCTCCACATCTCTGGTTTTTAGTATAAAGAGTGTTGCTCGTGTCACAGTGGGCTTTTTAGCTCAGCAGTGAGTAAACTGCTTTTTTGGGGGGAAAATAGAATGTCAAGTTGAACCAGCTGAAATCAAAGACAGGGACGAGACATTTCAAGGTAGGGTAGGGGAAATACATGTAGCCTTTGCAATGAGGGGATGAAAGAGCTCACAGAGGGCTGAGATGCTTTTGCTGGAGCATCCACGCTACTGGAGAAGAGATTTCAAGGGATTGGTGTTTTGACTTGGCTGAATTTGCTGCAGTGTTTGGATTTTTCCAATAGATCTTGGTCAGATAAATATCCTGCCTCTCCCTAGGCCAGCATCCTCAGCTAGGGCTTAGGCTTCTGAAAAGTGAATTTCTCCTTCTCAGACACTGACTGTGGATTTTTGTTTGAGCATCTGCCATTGTTTTCTGCAATTGCCTCTGTTTTTCTTCTCCTTAGCCATCCACTTAGGTGTCAGTCCTGGGAGTGGCAGGTGCAGGGATGCCAGGAATGCCAGGAATGTCAAGAATGCCAGGAATGCCAGGAATGCCAGGAATGCCAGGAATGCCAGGGATGCCAGGGATGCCAGGAATGCCAGGAATGTCAAGAATGCCAGGAATGCCAGGAATGCCAGGGATGCCAGGAATGCCAGGAACGCCAGGGATGCCAGGAATGTCAGGAATGTCAGGAATGCCAGGAATGCCAGGAATGCCAGGGATGCCAGGAATGCCAGGAACGCCAGGGATGCCAAGGATGCCAGGGATGCCAGGAACGCCAGGAATGTCAAGAATGCCAGGAATGCCAGGAATGCCAGGGATGCCAGGAATGCCAGGAACGCCAGGGATGCCAGGGATGCCAGGAATGCCAGGAATGCCAGGAACGCCAGGGATGCCAGGAACGCCAGGGATGCCAGGGATGCCAGGAATGCCAGGAATGCCAGGAATGTCAGGAGTGCCAGGAATGCCAGTGCTGCTGGATCCTGTCTGGAGGCACAGCCTGACACCAGGAGAGCCTGAGGTAAACCTGGGACTCTGCCAGATCCCTCCCAGCTACAGAACTGCATCCTAAAACCCAGTGTGGATACAGGTGAGTGTTCTCCAGCTTTTAATTACCAAACTGAGTGGGCAACTGAGCTGCCCTTACACAGCCACTTGGCTTTAATGATTCTTTATGTTTTATTTCAGTTCAGCTATAACAAAGCCTTTCTTCCCCCCAGTTTTCCTCTGTGGAATTAATTTAATTGTGGGATTTTTCTTGCTGGGCTGTAGTTTTTCTGCATGATAGGTGCCCAGGTGAATATGCTATTAAGTGAAATAATCTATACTCAATAATAAGGAAATAATTTTTGTTGAGATAATTGTCAGTAGGCGGATTTCTGCATGGCATTAATTAAAAAATTTCCAATTCTCTTCTGAATTGTGTCTGTGTGTACAGGTACTGTGCCTGCATGTACCTGACTCCCCTTGAGAGCTACGTTTGCAAATGAATTAAGATTATAATTATAATTATAATTCCTGCTCATTGGAATGATGTGATTCAATGCACAAAGTCTGATTGTGATGGAACCTGATCTCCCCCACTGTGTTATGGAAGCCTTTTGTTTCCTAATCCTCTGTAGTGTTTAATTCCTCTTGTTTTTTTTGACTGCACTGTGAGGTACCTGAAATACATCCATTGCTGGTGGGGCCTTTTCAGAATAAATTCATAAAATTCTTCTCTACCACTAAATTCCTGAAAAGCATTGAAAATTTGAAGTATGGAAGTTGAGGACTTTAGATTTTATGTTTGCACAACTTGCAAGCTCTGAGTAAGGCTTGATGGTGTGAACAGAAATATTATCAGATTTTCTTCTGTGCATCTGGCCATTGAGTGTTTAAACAGCTGGCAGAAGTATTTATTCTTTTATTTTAAGGAGTACATTCCAGCCTTAACCTTTACTGTTCATTTTCCTTCAAAAGTATAAAAAGATTTATTGCTATAATATCTCTTGCTAAGATGTTCAAGAGACTCGGTGCACTATAAAAAAACCCCAGAAATTATTCCAAGGGACTTTATCACTGGAAGCATTCTGTCTTTCCTATAAGCCTGAGGTTTTCAAAACTTAGTAACTACCCCCCAGGAGTTCCTCACCTTCCCCATGGAAAATTCCTTGCCTGGCTTGGTGGCCCTCCCACCATGTCTTATCCAAGAATTTCCATGATTACCGATGCAGCATCCCTAAGGTTCAATAACAAAAGACATTATTTTTTGGTACTTTTTGGCACCTGGACTAGATCAGGAAGTGCAGACACATTCCTCTATTCTGGATATCTCTGTGTAGGGGTTGGTGCATCAGACCACTGCTGAAATGAGCAATGATTGAGTCACAGAAATTGTTGTGGAAAGTGAAATGATTGAGGCTGCTTGGGACAGTGAAAGGGCAGGGGAGGACCTGAAGCAGCCAAGAGCCCACCTGAGTCCTGGAACTGCTGGGAATAATGGGGAGTAGCTGCAGAAAATCTTGTCCTGGCAATTCTGCCAGCTTCCTTCCCTCTGTAGCACCACTAGAGAAAACTGCCCCCTTTGTCCTCATTTTTCACCCACACCAGCTCTGGGATTTCCTCCAAGATTCTCTCCGACCAAGGCTCTCATTTTTCACTCCTCTACCTTTATTTTTAGTACCTTCATGGTCTTCATTTCTCCTTATCTGGTCAGGACCACCTCCTGCCCTCCATGGCTACAGAAACCACAATTGGAACCTCTGTCTGACCCAAATTTTGTACCCAAACCAGGTAATCCTGTTTTATTCTTCCCGGAGCTCTTGAGATTTTTGCCGTTGGCCATTTCTGACCACTTTGGCCCTTTCTCATCTTTTCATTTTGGTTGTAAGACTGAGTTTCACACTCTTGGGAACGAAAGCCAAGATCCTGGCTTGTCCTTTGACAGTGGAGATGGATAATGGGCACTTCAGTGCATTTTTTTCAATGCAAAACCAGCTGAGCTAACTGTTCCCATAAAAGTCCAATTGATTGCTGTAGGCATTATATTCACTCTGACAATGATAAAATGATTGCTTTAGTATCTGGCTGCGTAACCCACTTACAGCATGTGCACCAGGATTAGGAGAATGTTTCAATTGTGAAAATCATTGAGATGTAAATGTCATGATTATAATTTATCTTCATTAAAAATTCCATCGGCGGAGGGGAAATTAATCCGTGTGCTGTATGGAGTACCAGCCACTAAAAAGGAATATGTTACAGTGAAAACAGGGATTTGGGAATGGAACTACAGCAGAAAATAACTCAGGAGCACATGCTGGTGATGTGACAGGTGGTTATCTCAAGGGCACTGCCAGGAATATTTTATTGGCTGCCCGTTCCCATGTGGATGGTGGAACATTTCATCCTCCCCTAATGGCAATGTTAGCAGCTCCTCCCCTCCCCAGCACAGACAGAAGGCACTGTCATCACTGTGCTTTAATGCCCAAAAATGATTGTATCACCTAAAGCTGCCATCAGCTCCCAGCACAAAAACCAGCTCTGAATTTTATTAATGGCACTGGAAAGACTTCCATTAAATTCACTGATCGTCAGCTCGCATTATTTCTGTTGTAGTTGTTCATGGTTCTTTTATGTTTCATGTTTTCGTTATTTTATTTACTTGTTGATTTATATGATGACAGTGAAATTTCTCTTTTAAGTCCTACATGCATTAGCTCAATCTGGTATTACATTTCCACCACAGATCCAGAATTGTCTGACTAAATATTTATTGGAAATTGGTTTTTATTCCCTCCTACCACAGATTAATTTAATCTATTACCTTCTCATGGATAAAGTTTTGGGGTGTTATTTTTGCTTTATTCATTAGTTGTATGGTGTTCATTTTTAGATTTGTTTTTTAATCTAGTCTAAACAAAAAAATTGTGATTTCTGCTCCTTTTCATCTGTTTCGTCTTTTTTAATAAAATTGTGTTTGGTTGATTTGAAATCAAATATTTTAATTGGAAAGCAGTGGGTAACCACTGAATATTTCTGGTTTGATGTTGATTAAGTACAATATGATTTATTGCTCTGAGATTTTTTTAAAATTTTGTCTTTTGAGAGCATGTGAGCTCCTTGCCTATGGTTCTCTTATAGAGGGAATAATCCCAGGGAATTTCTTCTTAAAAGGAATTGAAATATTCAATATGTTTATGTTACCTGTTCTATAATGGCCAAATCTCTCTTTAAATGCAGAATAACCACCAAATTTATGGCATTATTTTATTTTCTTTCATGTTTTAAAGAGTTTTAATGATTGTCTCAAGATGATATTTTTTGATTGTCCCTCTATTTGTAGCCTCACTGGCAGGGCCCAATCTGCTCATGTGGCCAGAGCTGAACCAAAGCTTTGTGATGTGATAGAAGATGTTTTATGATCTGAGAAATTAATATTAATATAGATACTGAGGAATTTAAAGGCATCCTTTTCCCTGAGTGTTTAATTCCATTAGATATGCCAGGTTTTTGGTTCTCAGATCTGTTTGAAGGCACAGTGGTGAAAAATCTGTTGGAACAGGAGAGGGAGCCCTGAGCCTGGCGATGAGGGAGGGAAGGGCAGCGTTTCCCTGGGCTGGGAGAGAAGGGGAAAAGCAGAGCAAAGAGGGGCTAATTTCCCCTGCCATCCCATGCTTCAGCCATAATTAGCATCGTTTAGCCACAATTATCATCGTCTGGCCAGTTATCAGAAAAGATGGAGAGTGACTGACTTTGGAAATTAAATAAAAACAGAGAAGGAGAGCAAAGAGTGAAACAGGCTTAGAGGGAAAGAAATTATTTCCAAAAGCGAATGCTGGGGACAGAACTTACTTGGAGTGAATGTTAGAGAGCACCTTTCAAGTTTTAATTAGCAGGAGTTAATTAACAGGACTTTTTCCCTGTTCTGCTGTTGAGGATGCAGATTTCACATTTGCTGGTTGTAGCTGTCGCCTCCTCTTCCCTACACATCCATATGCTCATGGGTATAGGTACAGGAGCCCTTCTCACAGGCACAAAACAAAACCTGGTGGCTGCTGGAAAAAAAAAAAAAAAAAAGGCAGGACTTTTTTTCCACTAAATCTCCCCAGGAAAGTGTCAGCTGCTTCATCAGGGCCTCTGAGCAAACACTTTGTTAGGGGCACTTTGTCTTCAGATCTCATTGACTTTCGTTCAGAGAGTGTGGAAATGCTTGTCTGAGTTGTTTGGCTTCCACTGATTGGGACTGAGTTATTCAGCAATTAAATTATTTGACTTTTACTAAAGACTCTGGAGGTTTTGAAGGCTCCCATATAAATAGGAAAATACACTGCATAAGCACAATAAAGTGTTTCCACCATATTTCAAATAGAACTATTTGTTCAGAATCAGATTTTTATTATTTTTCGTATGCTAAGAGTGGAATTTTAGCCTGAAGGAGAGTTGACTTAGAACCAAGAGTAGTACTTTATAACCTCATGGGATCTGTCATCTTCAGTGCAAACAAAAAAACTCCAAAACCCCCAAATATAAAGTACTGCTGCCTTCTCAGAATCTTCCTTTGTGTTTCCCTAGTGAAAAGCCACAATACTGAAGGGATATGGGGTAGGTTGGTGCACGTTCACTTGCCACCAGTTGGGCTGAAATTCCCTGTGGAATTGGGCACAAATCCCTGTGAATTGTGAATAATTAGGGTGTTCCACACAGCCGTGGTTCAACTTGAACAACTCTTAGATGACTATCCCAGATTTCAACTACCTGGGATGTTGAAATGGTGAAGCTTTGGCTTTTATGCCACAAAAAACCAAATAAACAAACCAAAACCAGCTGAATAGAATGACAATGAGAATATGGGTTTGATAATATGATAATAAGGACAAGGGTTTCGATTTAGATTTTTGTTTATTTGTTTCATTTGCACCTGTGTAGAGAAGAGGGAAGCCCACCAAAGCCAGCTGAGCTGGAAACCTCAGGTAAATATTCCTTCACTTTATTGAAAACCTTTCCAAAATGGGAACTTTTGGGCAGAATGTTGAAAAACACTAAAGCATTCTGGAGCAAAGCTTGTTAATGGAACATTCACTGGAGATCTTGTCCGAGGGGCAGGTGAGGTAATGGTCATGTCTCAATTTTTATGGTGGCAAAGGTTTCAGAGATATTAACAAGAACAAGCTTTGGATTTGTTCTCTGTTTCCATGTTAGCCTGTGGCTGGCATTTATATCTGAAAATTGTGTGAGAGGAGGCTGTCAGATAAACCAAACAGAAGCATAAATGAAAGCTGCTGCTTCAGAAAACAAGAATGTCAATATAAAACAGTTTAGAGGGACTCCTAATGATCTGCTTGATCTTTACAGGAAAGTCCTCAAGGATCCACTTGTGCAGTGTCAAAAATCCAGCATCACTTTTCAGAGTGTTGCTCCATTTGTTGGTGTGTTTTACCAAGGAATGAACAGTTCTTTTGCTGACATTCAGAGCGCTGAAGTACCATTTTTAACTTAGTATAAATGCATATTATTAAAGCTTTAACAGCATATGGCAGCAAGTAATAACATCTGTGCCTCTCAGCCTCGTGCTTTCACAACATACTTGAGGCACATTTTCTTTTCAAAACTGTGTCAGAAGCAAATAAAAGTCTGTTTCAAAGGAAAACCAGTCAGGAATGTGAAGTGTCATCAGTAGTGACACCAAATCTGGGCACTGCCTGTCCTTGAATTGTGCCTCAAACAAAGGTTTTCAATGAAGTGGAGCAATATTTACCTGAGCTTTCCAGCTCAGCAGGTTTTGGTGGATTTCCTTCTCTGCATGGGTGCAAATGTAACAAACAAACAAAAATCTAAATTGAAATCCCAATAGACTTGAAACTTTTATTATCACATCAAGTTCTCATTGTCATTCGATTAATCTACTTCTTTTTTCTGTGGCATAAAAGCCAAACCCTCACCCATTTCAACATGCCAGGCAGTTGAAACTGATTTAAGTTTTGAGAGCCAAACCAAACTCCTGGATGAAACCAGATTAAATTCCCAAGTTTAGACCCTTTTTGGGCATCCCTGACCCATGGGGTGTTCCAATTTTTGGGAAAATTGCTTTTCATCTCCTTGCATGCTTGGTTGGATTCACCATTCGGACTCTGAGTTTTGACGGTTTTAAAGATCTGGTTTTGATATCACCTGATGTGTTGAACATGTGCCAGTCATGAAGGAATTATTTAGGAGTGGGTGAGCATTTAGATATTCTTCTCAAATAAATATTTTTATCAGTTTTGAGGCCTTAACCTCACTTTCAGGTAATTAGTGGATTAAGAAGGATACTAAAAATTGATTGAGTAGTATTTTGTACTGTGGCTCATGGTGAATATATAATAACTTAGTTTATGCAAGTATCCTGAAAGAAGTTGAATATTTCCCTGGTGCCCTAATGCATTTTAAAACACTAAATAAATAGAAAGCAGCTTTAATGGGCAAAGGACCCAAGGGCCTTTACCTGTATACCTTGCAGGACATATTTTTAATGCATATAGAAATTATTCTTACTATCTAAAAGAACTAATTTACATGTGGATTTATTTGAACAAATATATTTTAAGTTATCATACTGCTGCCCACTGTAATAATTATTATAATATTGATTTTTAGAGGTTGCTCTGATTGAGAACTACTTGAAATTTTGTATTAATATTAAGAATGGGATCATTAAGAACGTGATTGTGTTGGAAGCCATGGCCTGGATTAATACTGAGGAGTGTTTGCACAGTAAATATCAGAAGTGTGTGTGACTGAGAGGCAGATGGAGAACTGGGAGAAAGCAAAACTGATGTCTTCCTCAGAAAGGCAAAATCCAGGAGCTCTGGTTTGCAGAGTAGTTGGCTTATTTCACTTCTCAGAGGTGTCTCTAACACACCAACGTGACGAGAGCCAGCAGATATTTTTTAAAAAATAATGATTCATCTCAGACCAGTCTGATTTCTTTATGTAACAGAAGGCTTTGTGGGGGAGTACAAAGCTTTGTTATGTGTCGTGTGGTGCAGTTCGTTTTAGATATTAAAAAATACTGAAGAAACATTGATTAGGAAATTACACTGGATGAGTGGATGAGAATAAAGACTGATCCTACCCAAACACAAAAAATCCCCAGCACTGAGCAAGGCAGGGGTGGCTGGGAAGAACAAATGCAGTGTGGAAAACAGCTCAGCTCTGTCAGAGCCTCTGCAGGATAGAAATTACCTGGTGTGGGCCACAAAAAAGCCAGAGAGCTGTGTTAAAACACATGTTTTAACACAAAGAATGTGCAAGAAGGGGCCAGCACGGTGTCCTCAGAGTGTCGTGACCTCATTTGGAAGAAGCTGTGGATGAGCACAGCCAGCCTGGTGCTCAAACTCCTCGTTCTGCTCCACACGAGGGGCTCGGCTTGGAGCACCTCGTTTGCAGACAGGTGACTCGGTCAGGAAAGGACAGCGTGGAGAATGAAGAGTATCAGACTGGAAATCCTTTTCTATTTTACATTTTGTTTCTTTGTTTCCAGGCAAGGGAGGCATAGCAAGACTTCTCAAGCATTGCAAAACGGTCAGGGAGGAAAGAGGAGCGTGAAAATCTGTTGGGATGGACGGGATGAGCAGGGTTTGGGTTGCAACCAGGATGATTTGGATTAAACCTGGAGGCAAAGGGCAGACAGACAATGCACCAGCCTGCTCAGGGTGCTTGTAAAGCCACCAGCAGAAGGTCAGGCCGTGGTGGAGGGGCAGCAAGTGCCTGTCAGCACGGATGAAGTTCAACCAGTCCTTCCTTTGGGCACGGGAAGGGAGGGGGTGACCTCTGAGTGCCTCCCCTCCACGAGCTCCATGGAAAACGTGTCTGAGACCTTCCAGCAGAAGGCCCTGGATGCTGATTAACGTGCCAGGGGTTGTTAGCATTAACTGGATTTAATCAGGCCTGCAGTCCCTTCCTGCAGAGGGAAGGGACAGGAGAGCGCCGGCAGCGCTGGGTGAGAGGGGTGAGCCTGGAAGCACAAACAGCCTGATGCCAGCAGAAAATGGAGTTTTTAATGAAGGCCAGGCAGCAAACTGACGTTTAATTTTCAATTAAAAATCCTGCTAAAGCAAAGGCTAATGGGATTCTGGGTGATCAACAGGAATGGTGAGGTTTGAACGTTGGGTTTGATGGCTTGGATGGTGGAATGGGGCTGGAGCTGAGGGGGTACTTGGATTGTGTGGTGTGTCTCAATCACAAAATCCCAGTGATTTGGGCTGGAAGGGACCTTAAATCTCATCCCATTCCACCCCCTGCCATGGTGGCACCTCCCACTGTCCCAGGCTGCTCCAAGCCCCAATGTCCAGCCAGGCTTTGGACACTGCCAGGGATCCAGGGGCAGCCACAGCTGCTCTGGGAATTCCATCCCAGCCCCTCCCTCCCTCCTCACCCTTCCCAATATCCCACCCATCCCAGCCCCATGGCAGCAGGACACAGCAGCTCCTGCTTGAAACTGGCACCAGGGCACCACCAGGTTCGACCCCACACCTTAATATTGATCCATTTATTTATTTGTGTGATCTCTTTGAATTTACCTCCAGTTTTAACACACATTTCTGTAATTATGAGAAAACACCACATCTGCTTTGCCTCGGACTGTGCCTTTAAGGCCACGCAAAGCAAATGGGTTAAAGCAGATTTGAGAGTCTGTCTCTTGTCTAGATGATAATCTTTATTTTTCATAGATTTTTTTTAAAAAAGGAAGGATTTTCCAAGCACCATCCATGCCAGGCAGAAAAGGATAACTCTCTGTGCTGAGCCCATTGTCTGGGTTTCATTCTAATTGTTGCAGGTTTGACATAATATATGAGAATTAAGAAATTTTAAAATACCAGAGCACTCCTGGCCTTTATTCAAACAGCAAATCCACTTAAAGTAAAACATCTGTCTATAGAGTCATGACAGAACTCTTTCAACTTCTCCAAACAATACCTTTTTTAAAAAAAATCTTTTAATTTGCTATTGTGAATGTTCACAAAAGAAATTTCCTAAGAAAGTGTTTGCTTTCCCTTTTCTTAGACAATATTAGGCAATTTTTTGTGTCATGATTTCATTTATTATTACAAAAATGATCTTTTATGGAATTCATCAAGTGACATTCTAAAAGTATGAAATTGAACCTCAAGGAAACATTGGGGTTTAATAAAAAATAAACTTTGTTAAATATTTGAATCAGCCCTTCAAATTCCATGACAGAAATCCAGTCCTCATTTATTTCAGAAGTTCAAAATTAATGCTTATTATGATAATACAATATTATATAATAACAAAATGGGCCCTTTATCTCACACTGGGAAATATTTTTCTGATTCCCATTAGAATTTCTGAAAAATATGGAATGTAAACATGGAAGATGGAATTTTGCTTTTCAGTTTGCTCACGGTGCTCCACAAATACAGGCAAATTGTGTTTAGATAGGGGATGGACTCAGCCTTCTCTCTCCCCTAGATTTCCCTTTCCCACAAACTCCCAAATATTCTAAATGCAACATGAAACTCAGGCTCACGTTTCCTCTCTGTCTCTCATTTTGTCAGCTTGACAATGATATTTGTGTTCTCTGTAAAGCACTTTGAGCCTGATATGGAAAAATACTCAGTGTTTTCTCCTTTGGCTTTTACAGTTAGATTATCACTGAAATAGTTTATTCCTATGGAAGCATCATATTTATATTATAAAGATTTTTTCCTGTGTAAGTGTAATCTGTTTCTGTCATATACACCAAATATGAACATGCTTGGTTGGAATTTTCCATATTTTAGAAATTTCTTAATTTCTTACCTTAAAAACCAAGAGTGAGGAACTCTAAGCTGCTCAAATTTTATTTCTCTGAGACACATAGTGTTACTTTTGCTCCTTTTGTAGTTGCAGCTGCTGAGGAGAACTGTGACACAGCACATTCCTGCTTTGGGAAAAATGAAACCATGTAATGCATCCACTCTGCTGAAGGAACAATATTCTCCAGGAGCAAATTTATAAATTCTCCTTTTATACTTAGAGAGCAAGGTGGGATGTCTTCTCTCTTAAAAAAACTAATTTGCCTGAAAAGAGGCAGCCCACGAGTCACACAATACCAGAATTTCATGGCAAAATGGTAAAAAATATGTCCTTGAATCCACTTAGTGTGAGACATCAAGCCTTGCTTTAAATTCCCTTTACTCTGGTATAAAAGGACTTTAACAGCTGAGAGCAGGGCTTTGATCTCTCTAGCTCATACTTCCCTAATAAGAAGTTGTTCCTTGCATAATCCCAAAGAATTAAGAGTTCAGCAGAGAAGAGGAGCCCACCTGTATTTGATGAGAGACAGAAGGAGCCAAGATTTCACTGGAGTGAAAGGGCCTCGTGTGCTACAAAAATGTTTCAATGAGGCAGAACAGGAGAAACCTCCCTGAGCCTGCATGATCCAAAAAGGTCTCTAGGGAAGGATGAGATGGGAAGGAATTTTGGAAATGATGGAAGGAGAGCAATGAATGTTGGTGTTTCTACAACTGCATCTGAATTCAATGTCATCTATTGCACTTATTAATGAGATGATGTAATATTAATAGACTAATAAATGAGGCTTTGTGCACATAAGTGTGAAGTCTCCTAACGTGTGATGTGTGAAATCACACATGAAGTGTCATTTCTCTTCAGCTTTTCATCAATTCAAAATAACTGAAGTACAAACTTTAGAGGGTGGAATTGACAATTTTGGACAAATCTTGATCTAATTTTAGTAGAATCTAATTTTAGTAGGAAAAAAAATCAGTTGCCAGTTGATTACAAACCGAAAATCAGATAAATCCTATCTGCACAGGGAAATCCATATATTCCACAGAGTCAGACAAAAATATTTTGCTGACTACAGCAGAGGGAAAATTGGGTAATTAGGCCAAATCCTATAGTGCTTATTAAGGATTTAAGCTTATGAGAATAGTCTTTGAGTGATTATTATTATTATAATGATGTGACAAAACCTATTATTTTCCTAAGTATTTTGTTAATGTATAGGAAGAACCAGCCCATGAACGATTCTCTGCTCTAAACCTGAAACATGGGGGAGGAAGATGCCACGACTTGACAAAAACCACACATCCCATTACTGGCAGGAACAAGACAAAGAACTTTCCTTCCTTCCACAAGGACACAGACACCAAAGTCAGAAGAGTTTTGTGCCTGGCACTGATGCCAGTGAGTCCTGAGAGGGAATTTGGGGATCCAGGTGCATTTCCATTAATCAGCTCTGAAGTAAATCCCTTGTCTCTCCCACTGTGATGGGGCACAAAATCACCCACGTGGCAAGGGCAGCAACATTTGTTCAGTTTTAATTTCATTTTATTCACTTGCTGCCACCTCGGCAGCAATAATAACTCTCTCATCAGGATAACTTGTCTGGATTCTTTTGTTGTTCTTTTGGGGACTTGGTAATTTTTACAGTGCAAACACCATCAGGGTTGTTTTATTTCTGATTATGAGATTTTGCAGTTTCACTCTGTTCTCTGATGAACTCCATGGCAAAGTGGGGAGTAATTACCTGTCATGTCACTAATCCTTCCCTACCATGCAACACAGTCCTTTCTTGGATTTTTTTTGTTTTGTTTTGTTTTTTATTTAGTTTTTGTTCTTTTTTGTTGTTGTTGTTGGTTTGGTTTGGTTTGGTTTGGCTTTTGGGGTTTTTTTTGGTTGTATTTTTTTGTGTGTGTGTTTTTGTTTTGTTTTGTTTTGTTTTATCTCTCTTTATTTCTTACTTCTTGGGCTTTTAAATTGTGAGTCAATACAAGAATCCCTCTTAAAAGACTCTCCTTAACATTCTGCCTCTTTTGTGACCACCCATAAAACATTAGAATGACATATTGATATATTGACAATTGATATATTAAAAATATCATCTTGCAGAACAATTTCAGGATCTGCAGGAATACTTTCAGCAATGGAAGTTTAGCACCAAAATATCCATCCTGTTTATTCCAGGCATGTAAATTTTTAGAGATATTTGATTTTGGAGAGTTTTGCTGGGACAAGGCACAAAATGTTTGGAAATCCCATTGCTCTGGAGTCATGGGCTGAATATGGCAGGGTAGAGAGCCCATCCTTGAGTTTATTATCAAGGATCCAGGATTATTTATTCCTGATTCTCTAAAAGAACTGGGAGCTGGACTTGTGCACAGAGCTTGGCTTTATTGCAATTGTTTCTCCAACTCTACAATGTAAAAATAAATACCCACCATATGGGGACGCAGGGGAGGTTAATTCATTAATATTTATGGAGCACTTTTAGACATTTTTATGGAAGTGACTATAAAAATGCTTATACAGATGAGGCTATAAAAATGGGAAATTGTATCCCTGCTACTTGTAAATTTGTTGGCAGTAATGGCACGCACCTTATTTTCAATATTGGCTCTATTATTTATGCAAAGCCTTCATTTAGAAGGGAACCATTTTAATCTAGTTTTAGCCACCTAAAATTTAGCTGTGTATTCTAAGGCAGTAATTAGTATTCCTGCCAGAGCTACAGGAGAGAATTCTCCAAATAAGAGGCCAAAATGATGATCATTTTAGGTTCTGGATATTTCTTGTGATGCATTTCCCCTCTGTAGGGGAAATGTCCAGTACCCATCACACCCTCATGGCTCTGAAACCTTTCTGGAGTTTAGCAGGTTGTTGGTGTTTGTGGACTGGAACTGCTCTGTCCAACAGTCTGGCATCATATCCCTTCAGATATTCTCTTTATTTACTTGTAAGCCAATGCTATTTCCCAAAAACACAGCTAAAATGCCTGTACTGTGTAGATAATGGCAATATGTATTATTTCTCATAATTCATGTATGGAATGCATGAATGTGGGCCTGTTTATGCTTTATATTTTTAAAAACAGCTGTGCTTTTTGCCACCTAAGGATTCCAGGCTGGAACTTGCCTGTGTAGGAATGGTAGGACACATTTTCTTCCATGAAACCTGAGGAAATTTCACTACAAGTCTGAGTGTGCTAAAAATAATAAACCTCTTAACTGTCACACTCATCACTGAAATACTTTACAGTGCAGCCTTTTGCATGAGCATTAACTAAAAGCCTGGTTCTAAACTCTGAATCAGGGGAGACAGACAGAGGAATTCTATCCGTGGCTTAGATGACAAGCATTTTCAGTAGTTTGCACTTGGCAATACAGAAGAATTTGATAAATTGCATTTTCAGATGGTTCCAAAGGAATTTTGCTGCTGTTCATTCACAAAATAACTCATCTCTATCTAAAGATTAGCACTGAGTAGAATATAAGAGATGAATATGAGTTATCATCACATCCCTCCAAAAAAGCAAACTCTTTTATTTTTTAATCTGGCATTTAAAAGTTGACTGGAATCTCTCTCATAAATGAGGTGCACACTCACATTTTCCCAGAGCAGGATGAATCTCTTCAAGTGTGAGGTCTGGTTTAAACCTGAGAGCTGTAAGAAATTCTAATAAACAATGATTTTCTTCTTGGAGAATCCTGTTTTCCAGCAGGATAATGATCTAATTGTAATGAGCCTTGTCTGCTTGTTGTGAAAAAGAACAGCCCCAGATTTTGCTCAGCCCTCCTGTGTATCCTGTCTGACAGCTAAACTTGTTTTTCCCCAGATGTCTGGATTTGCTTGTAGGGAAATGGCAGAGCTTATCTCCAGCCTCAGTGCTGTAATGTGATAAACATGTTTTCCTTTATGCACAGCAGACAGAAATGCAGCCCTGCTTTTAGTTTATTCCAAAAGAAATCAGAGCTTTGGGGTAATCCTTTAAAAACCAATAAACCTTTTCCATCTGTACCTGTGCTGGCTGAGCACAACCTGCATGGTGGGTAAGTCACATTTCCAGTTTGCTCATGAGTGATCATGATAGAGGCTTCCACAGTCTTTTCTTTTTTTTTTTTTTTTTTTTTTTTGAGAAATATTGCGTGTAGAATGGATGCTATTCATTTGTAATGGCTATAAACACAGAGAAAAGGAGAAAAGAACCGAAAAGAGAGGCGCATTTCTTTTGATATCCCTGAGACTGGCACAGAATCTGATATTAGCACTGAGTTCAGGTAACTCTTTTATGAATGCACTGTAATTGTAGCAATAAACTGGTATTTTTAAGCTCTATTTCTCACCTTTTCCAAGCAGTTTTTCTACATAATGAGTTTATGAGTATGTCTGTATTTTAGTAGCTCAAATTGATGGAAGCAGCAATTTAATATTGATTTCCAAACATAGAAGCTCAGTCACTCAAACAACTAATTCACCACTTTCCAGTATTAACAGAAAAAGCTCTTGTCAGTAGCAGCCAGCTCATAGAAATAACTCTGGAATAAAAGCAAATATCTTGGCCTGAGGTGAAGAGAGAATAGAACTGAGCAGAAGAAAAGCATTGATGTCATACTTGTGTTGATGATATTTGTAAATAAGGGGGGGCAGGAAGGTAAATAAAAGAGAAAAGAGTTGGTATGCGAGGATTTTCTAGGAAAAAGGAAGAATGGGGGGGTCTGGCAAATTCATGGCAGGATTAAGATGATGCCTTTTAGCTCAGGATTTGGGATTGAGGCAATCCTGGAAGGTGTAGGCTGTGTGAGGAATCATTTGCATCCTCTAAAGGGAGCACACCCAGGGGCATCTCCCCGAGTCCCACTCGGGTTTTGCACCCAAAAATCTCCCCGAGGGCAGCCAGGCTGTACCTGGTGAATGGTCAGAATCCCAGATTTCTGGGAAGTCACTCCCTAGAAATGGCCTGAGGGGTGACAAGGTGGATCCTGACCAATGAGATTTTCTCAGGCACAATGATGTCCCATTGATAAAATGATGGGCGTGTCTCATGCCAAATTAAGCAAAAAAGGATTGACACAAACACCTGAGCTGGCAGGGGTGCTCTGGAGATTTCTGACTGGGGTTGTAAACATAATCAATGAAAACTGGAGATATTTCCATTTTGAAGAACACTGGGCAGCTGAGGGGCAGAGAGCAGTTTCTGAAGAGGAAGCAGAAAGAAAAGCAGAAAAATTCTATATATCATCCAAATGAGCCCTTCAGTTTCCTTTCTTATTTTAATATAAGGTAAATTTTTCATCCAGAAACTTTAACTTTTTAGGAAAGGAAAACGTGTTTTCCTTCTGCCACAAAGTTTTGAACTTTAATTAACTTTCTCTAAATGGCTGAGCCCTCAGATACCAGAAAGAAAACCTGTGTATAATGGCCAATGGCACACCTGCCATCTGATGAAATCTTTCCATCCATACCCAAAAAAGATTTATGTTCTTATGAATAAATATTATTTGGTTACTAGATGAAAAATGGGAGTAAAGTTGAAAACTATAACTCACTGTTGTTCACCTAAGGAAATTCCTGCAGAAAATATATTTCTGGATTATTCTAAAAGTTCATTTAGTTGTCAAAAAAATGATGCTATTTTCTATTAGAAAACACAATATCCTGCCGAATGTTTTAGACCTCTATATAGAGGGGTTAATTTAGTTTTATTCTCATGCAGAAGTTATAGACCTCCAGTATGAAAATAATAAATAAATAGGAGTGGGTCCAGCACTACAAATCATATTGGAGTCAAGAGAAAATATAAATTAACTAATTCTAAAAGGAGGATCAGTGTCATGGCTGAATCATCAAAAACTGGTGGGAAAATATACAGAGAAAATTACTTTCCCTAAACTGAATTCAAGGTAGCAGAGCAATTTAAGAGACTGAAAACCACATAGACATGGAGCCAAGACATGCTTTAAGTGTTGACCTTCTCTAAAATTCTGAAGATATTTTCTTCAGCCTTTTGGGAAGGTGAAATTTCTAGAGCATGAAATGTGAATCAAGATTTGATCTGAATCCAGACTTTCTCCAAATTAAAAGATATATTTTCTATTAGGTAAGAATCAGGACAAATAGCAAAGAGCCACTAAGCAACGTGGGATAAGATTATCAGGAATTTCTCATTGCTGTATTTTTCCTCTCTTTATTGGAGTAGCACAATACACATTAGGCCAGGCCTGTTTGTGTCCTTCTAAGTTTGGGGTAATTTTGTCATTAATTTGATTGACTTAATGACTTCTGGTGATCTTGTTCATAAATATGGGGTCAGCTGGCAAAGGGATGGGCCAAAAGAACAGCTTTGGAGTGCTGTCACTGTGCATTTCCAGAGCATATTTCAGAGATCTAACAGAGGCTTCATTCAGGATATTTGGTTCAAAGTGTTGAGAATAACCCATCTTGTGTGTGGTTTGTGTGTGATAGCATTGATTTAACATTTTGCAGAACATTGAATACCACAGTGTTATTAAATATTTTTAATGGATTGATCCATGCAGCTGATGGGCCAAAAATTATTTAGTGTTCAATGAAAAAAATATTGAAAGTGAACATTTTACATCATCAAGCCTGATCATCTAATTGCAATTTTATCATCGATCATGATTGATCAGTTCATGAGCTGCAAACACAGGGATATTTTACTCAAATATATTATCCCTGTAGAATTTTTTTTCCCTGTATGCCACAAATAATGCTCCTTCATTTTCTCCAAAATTAAAACATGTATTGCTGAGAAATAATGAGCACATTAGTTCTGTGCTGACAAAAGCCCAGTCCTCTGTGGTGGCAGAAGTGGAGTCTCTCTCTCATTACTGATTGCAACTATTCACACATCTTAATGCAGGCACCAACAAAAGTTGCCAAGAGCACTTGAATTAGCCTTTTATATTGAGAAATACAGCAAAAGAGACTCTTGCATATGAAAACGTTCACCAGGTGGCACAGCAGCTTTGCTTATATTAACAGAAAACTTTGGGATTAGTTCGTGGCCGATTGAACTTCTGTGGGCCTGGGGAAGCAAGGACCAAGGAAGGCTTGGGTCCACTTTGAAATTTGATTTCAGAGCTTGTGTGAGCTTCTAGCATTCCATAGACTTTTGGGGTTTTTTTTATTTATTTCCCTTGCTTCCTTCTCTGTTGGATTTTGCTGAACAGTGATGCATTTTTTGACATTTTCTAACCTGCAAGTTAAGGACTGTCTGCACTCTGGGATAAGCAATGAGCTGGAAATTTAGATGTTCTTGGAATATTGAGTCATCTTCTCCTTTGTTTCTTTGTATTCTCTTCCTTTCACATCTCTATCTCTATATATCGATGTATAAACCCACCCTTCTATACATGAACATATAGAAAAACCAATAGAACTGCATTTAAAACACCTAAACTAAATTTGTGATTCATTTTTTTGGGGGAAAAAGCCATCATTGTAGTGACATTGTGGCACCATTGCCAGAGATATTTAGCAGCTTTTAGCAGCTCTTGAAACCACCTGTCCCATTTTGGTGGCAGACTTTTAGATGAAAAGAATATTAATTATTGTGGCAATTCAAAGGGAAGCTGACAGGCTGCAAGTGGGACTTGGCTTTGCTCCTCAGAGAAAATCCAAAGGAAGACCCTGCAACTCTTGTGACATAATGAATTTCTTATTGCAGCCCTCCTATGTGCAGGTGTTTACATTATGCAAAATACACACAAGCCCAAGCACTTTCTTGCAGAGAATTCAGCATTGAAATTAAAGGGGAAGTTAAAGATTTCTCAGTGTGAGGTGTTGCTTTGGAATCCAATATGTGTGGAAAAGCTGGGGATAAAGATTTGAAAAGTTTTGGAGTCGTTGTAAATCTGTAAAGAATTCCATCACACCATAGAAAATGTTAGATTTACCTGATGAGCCAGGTAAGGGGTCATTTATAACTGACCTCTTTTCTCTGGAGCATTTTGTGATAACATTTCTCCCATCCTGCCATGTAAATACTACACAGCACCATGCTTATGTAATATATGTTCACACATATGTGTGAGTTTTTAGATGTCTAGACCCATTTTTTAAAAATAAGTAACTGGAACTCACACAGTGGCATTGATTTACTCCAGATTTTACTGAGTTTAGTCAACACTGCACTAGTAAATATCAAAAAGTGCATGCCCAGAACAACTGAAATGTTTTGATCCAACACACTTTTGAAGGATGATTGGAATTTCAGAGCAATTTCTTTGTGTCCTGAGCCCACAGGTGAAATGTTGATTAATGTTGTACTGCTCCATTTTCTCAAGGACAGCCTTGTAAAAGTGACTGTAAGGGCTGATTATAAATACCCAGATTACAGATGTCTGGAATCAGCCTGTTCCCATCTGACTGGAATCATTTCGTTTGGTTTCATATTCATCAGTGCTTCATATGTAAAGTTCAGTGTTCTAATCTCTGGAAATGCAGTGTCTGGAAAGTTTAATTACAAGTTTTTACCTGCAAATGAACATCTGGAGCTTTTTGGAGTGGTATCAACTTCTCTGTTAGAGTTACTCTCCTATTTGTTGCTCCTGTGACTTCAGCATTAATTTTACTTCGGAGAAAGCCTCATATCTTATGATTATCTGGTTTTGATTAACTTTATTGAATTGCTGAGCCAGGGCCTCCTTTTCCATCTGTGGTAGAGAATCTGTAACAGGTAATGCTGCAGCATGACCTACTTCAATTTTCAGCCACAGAAGCAGAAGAAAAGGATTTAAAATGTCAGCAGCAAGGGTAACACTCATTTTGGTGGGTTTCAAAATGAAGTTTTTCCTACCACAGGAACTCTGCTCCATTAAGAGCTCTCAGGATGTGCAAATTCACAAACTTCCTTCTGAATTATGTTGATTTTTTTCTCTTGGAGGTCTCTGTGTTTCATTCCTACTGTTTAATAAGTATTTAAGGACTAACCTATACTTGTGTGTAAATAACAATAACAGAAATGAAAATATGTTGAGAAAATTAAACTGAAAACAGGAGTCCTACATTTTTAGCCAAAAATATATTTTTTCTCCATCCATTATGAGCAAACCACCCTTTCATCAACCACTTACACTGTTAAAATAGTTTTTCTCCAATAGTCTTTCTTGGAATTAAACATGTGTGAATTAGGACATGTGTCAAAGTTTGTCCTAAAGAGTGCAAAAAGAAATAAAGGATATAATAGGTTTGAATAGAATGAGACAATAGGAATGCAATGGAATAGAAATAGAATAGGAATGAAATATGGAATGGAATGGAATGAAATATGGAATGGAATGGAATGGAATGGAATGGAATGGAATGGAATGGAATGGAATGGAATGGAATGGAATGGAATAGAATGGAATAGAATAGAATAGAATAGAATAGAATAGAATAGAATAGAATAGAATAGAATAGAATAGAATAGAATAGAATAGAATAGAATAGAATAGAATAGAATAGAAATTCTCTTTGCCTCTCTCCTGGAAATAACAGCAATGAGAGTTGAAGTCCTCTCTTCCCCCCCAATTATATTCTCAAATATATTGTGGGAGGGTGGAAATAGTTCAGATGGCTCAAGTGTGCTGAGCTGGCTTTTTGAAGTGATGAATTGCTCCCAGCTACAGCCAGGGAGCACAGGCACAGAGCCAGCAGCTGTTTGCAATGGCAGCTCTGGAGAGCTCACAGAGGAGGAGGGAAAGGAGGAAACCTTTCCAAGGGAAAATTGTTCAACACCTGTGTGCTGCAGTGTGTTTTGTACCTCTGCCCGGAATGGCAAGGACTGGCCATTCCAATAAAACAGGATGCTGAGCAAATGAACCATTCATCTCATCACTTTGCTAGCTCCTGCATTTCTGTGCTCCTCTTCAGGCAGGAAAAAAAAAAAAAAAGGCTGGTTGGGATAATTGTGTAATTAAGTAAAATTGTTTTCTGTGGATCTAAAAGGAAAACACGGTTGGCTTCCCACCTGTTCCTTCTGAGGAACTGTGCCTGTCTTACTAAACCCTTTCTCATTTACATGGAAATATGATGGAGCACAAGATGCTGAGTGGTTGTGCTCTTGAACAATGAGTATCCTTTATTCTGACCTGTAAATTGGGCTCAAGAACACAGGAACTTCAGGGCTGCAATCAGGATTCCAAAGGCATCCAAGTGCACAAATAGTCTCTGTTACTCAGCACTATTCCCTATTAGTGTTTTATTTTCTTTATTTGGTCTTGGCTTTGTTTTGGTTTATCCATGGTGGATGTTTTTAATTTCTCCAAAAGAAAAAGCCCCAAACTCCCAGTTAATTTATTATCTTATTGGAAATTATAATCTGAACACTCAATAACTCTAAGGTAAGACTGACACAGATTTTTCCATCAGGCACCACACCCAGATTGAATCAGTGGCTTCAGAGCAATGGTAAAAGTCAATTAAGTGACTGGTTGCTAATTACCTCAGATGACTGGTAATAACTCTCAACATTTATGATTTTGTACTATGAACCTGATCTATAAATACAGCTTGCAGTATATTATTATCATGGCTCAGGATCCATTCCCATGTTTAGATTTCAGATTCCAATCATCCTATTTGTGCTTTCTCTAATGCCTTAATATTAATACCAGAGCTTTGGTATTTAAGTTAATCCTTCCTTTTCTTTGAAAAGAAAACAAAGGGATGAAGCAAAAAGAATAGAGTGGCACAAGTAAATTTTTTAAATATAAAACTGATACCTCTTACTCTCAAAATCATCCCATCTGTTGTGATAATGAATGTAATGGGAAAGAGTTTTAATTATGACTGGCATAACCATCAGCCACAGACTTGCTGTCAGAGCTGACTAAAATGAGTATATAAAAAATCTGCTACCCCACATAAACAGGCATGTTTAGGTATTACAGCTTGTTAATTACCTCTTTATTAAATCTCATCCTTCTTTATCATTGTAAAAATATTTCAAAGAACGATATTGTCATTGCACAAGTGCCAGCTCTGATGGTACTCTAAGAGGAGTTAAAGTGTCTGGAAGAATTACTTCATATTTACATGTATTTTATACTTGCCCATGTGAAGAAAATCTATTATCTTCATATAAATTGCATTTATCAGCTTATCTTTGTGTTATATTATAAAGTTAAATACATATATCTTTATCACACACAGATTTTCTCACACATCCATTATGTCTTGTGCTCTAATCAGACAAATCAATTGATCTCCAGCCAAATATGACACAAAATACTGTTAAAATGCATTGAATATATATACAAAAAAGCTCACAGATAAGAAGAAAATTCTTGTAACTAACTTCATTCTGAGATATTTTTCATTGAACCATTTTAATTACAATGTGCTGTTCCTGTGTGTCATTGCAGTTTTTATGTCCATATAATATATGCATAATGATCCCATGGAAAGGACTATATCACATGTTAATTGGACAAAGGGCCATATTTGTAAAACTTGATTTCCCAGCATGTCTGGATTTTCTTTAGTGAAAATCTCTACTCCATTTAACAAAGCAGCAAATCTCTATTCCTCTGAATGATCCTAAACAAATCTGTACTACATTAGAGTGTGTAGACAGGGAGGGTTTTTCATTTCTTTTTCTTTCAAAGCAGACCTGGCAGAAGCCTCAAATCCTGGACATTTCACTGGGAGCAGGAAAAAGAACACTTAAAAAATAATTTCATTTACTTTAAGAGGAAGTGATCCTTTAAAAGATGAGCAATAAGCCACAAGGGAAGTCACAGTGCAATGGCTTTACCTTTCTTTTTGATCTCTATTTCCTTCTTTCTCTTCAGTTACACCCAGGATCAACAAAAACAAAAAAACAAACAAACAAACAAACTTCTGTTCAGAGCCTCATCCAGTTCACAGTGAGTGAGAATATCTCTCTCTTGTTAAGGCTGCACCAGTGAAATCAGAAATGCAAATATTCCAGGTGCTTAAAATGTATGAAGAGATCACAGGGAATTTGTAATGAGCCTATTGTGAGTTTGTCCTGTGAACCTTAAACTGCAGCAGGAATTTATAATTATGATGTCCACCTCTTCAAATGAAGGGCTGAGTGTTCTGCATTTTTAACTTGCTTCAGCCCAAAATGGACAAGAAGAAAATGCTTTTGAAACTGCTTTTTTCTAGGAGAAATTCATTTGACCAAGTTACACTTAAAAGGGGAGGAGTACTCTGATATATACGGTACATTTTAGAGATACCATCCTGAAAAGAAAACAAAGATAATTAAATGATCACAAACTGTAGTGCAATTAGAAGACTTTGATGAAAGATGTGATTTAAGTAATACAAGTTTTAATGGCAAAAAGAGCAGTTCTCCACTCAAATGCATATTAATCATCACAGTATGTGTGCTTTGTTGGCTGCTGATAAACTGATTATTTCTTTCTTTCTTCAGTTCACTCTGAATAAACATCTATTCCCAAATGCCAGCCATGGCACTGAGTGGAAAGAATGAGTCCTTCCAGAGCCCGGCTGTGCTCAGCAAAGGGTGCAGAATCAGCACTCCACCAGCAGTACCTTTGTCTCAAAGACAGTGCCAAAGAGTTGAATTCATGTTTGGGACCAGCAGACAAAGCTGAGAAATTTCGTATCTGAGCACAGACTTTAAAACTTCCCCCCTTTCCCCCAGCATCCATTCATTTATTTATGAATTCACCCATGAAATGTGCTAAATGAGGAATTAGTGATTTCTGGTAGCAGCAGCAGAGCAGGCTGGCTCTGTGGGAAGGAGCATCCTCCCTTGGCAAGGGGCTCCGGAGCTGGGCTGGCCTTGGGAGCTCTCAAGGGCCCTTTGCAGAAGAGTTCATCTGAAACTGATGCTCTTCGGGTTCTGCCTTTTTGTCTTTTGTATTCTCTGTATTCTTCACACATGTATTTGTAACTCTGTCACCTCTTGTATTAGTGGCTCGTTTTCCCAGTGCTTTCCCAAGGCACAAAGACAAAACAAATTGCAGAGCTCACAAGGGTTCAAACCCCAGTGCTGTCTTGGTTCTTCCTGGGAGCCAAGGCTGGGAACAATTCTTTGAGATACATTTCATGGAAAAAGTGCAGCCAGTGCCAAGGGGGGCTCCAGAGAATGGGCCTGACCTGGGGGGGAATTGCATCCTCACTTGTCTTCCTAATTAATGCTTTTTATCAATTATGCTAATTTCCTAAAGCCTATAAAAATGTACTCACCCCTGTGGGGCTGGGCTTTTGTGGACATCTTTCCATAACTGCTCCTGAAGGCTTTCAATAAAGATCCCCTTTTATATGACCTCCTTACTGAAATCATCTCGAGTTCCATTTCCAGGTTGGGAAAAAGGCAAGCAAACCACCGAGGTGGGCCAGGAACAGCACAGCCCTGATCTGCAGCTCTGCTCTCCCAAATCCCCAGGGTTTGGCTGCTGTGTTTTCCATTAGGCACAGCACTGAGGTTCTGTTCTGTCCAACATCACTACGTGTCTGGGAGGTGAATTTCAAGGTAATCTGCAGACAATTCTCTAAAAATGACATTTTTTCCCCCTCTGCACAGTTTTACACATTTTCTGAAATTGGATTTCCCTTCTCATTTTCTTACTAGCTGTTCAAAGGCCTGTTTTGAATTAACACCTCAGTCACTAGGATGTGTTTGAAAGTAAATGTTCCATAAAAATGTAGGAAGGAAAAATTATTAACCTCCCATAACAAGTGAATTGTCCTGGATCTGGGGGTTATATTGTAGCCATTACATTATATGAGAGAACAGTCTTAGCTGTGGGGAAAAGGCACAGACATCTGCAGCCTCATACAAGTAACAGAATTAAACACAATGGGAACATAGAGAAACTGGTAAAAGTTATGCTCTTGGATGGCTCAGTGAAACCAAATGTTGCATAACACGTTTTTTGTTTTTGCAGTGCTTCAGCATTCAAATTAATTAAAGAATCTTCCAGAATGAGGTGCAATGTTGCTTTGGAAATACATTGCTTTAGCAAGCTGAAATGGGCAACTCAGCATCCTTCTGTAAAATCGGTTTGTAGCTTGTACCAATTAGAGTTGCTGTGCTGTAAATGAATTTTTTACAAGATCCTTCTTTCAAAAAGCCTTTTTAAAATCATAGACTCATTAATGCTTTTGCAGGCAGTTCTAGTAGCACACCACTGAAGCACATTTCAGCTGGTTATCAGAGGTTAATAAGAAAGAGGTGATGAAATTTCACACTGATTTTCTTTTTCAATTCACAGTGGAGAGGAGCTCTCTTGTTTTAGTCCAACCATCAGAAGAAAAGGGATTAAAGCCACCACACAGCATCAGATCTGTTGCTGTTACAAACACCAATTTCATGGGAGATAGAGCTAAAGGTTGGACTCTGAGTTAAAGGTGGACTTATTTCTAAGAATCAAAAATTATATATATTTAGATAATGTAGATTTGTAATTAAGAAATAGCAAGAGAACAGGTCGGGTTACAGCAGCCATTTGGAACCTCTTTAGGACAGACAATAGAGCCAAAAGAAGAGGAACACCTGCCTTGAATTTAACCTGACCTGTGATCAGCACGGTGCCATCTCCAATGAGAAAATCACCTGTAGCCTTCACAGTTTTCTGTGCTGATTTACATCCTTCAATTTGCTGAAGTGAGAACGATTCACACCAACTGCACATCAGCTGTTGGGGTCCTGTGTTGTCCTGGCCCCATTTGAGGTGGAGCCTGTGTAGGGGACGATGTGATGGACACGTGCTGCAGTCTGAGGTCTGAATCCACACATGGCTGCTTGCCTCAGGTAATTGCAGTATCTCAGTAAAGAGGGGATGAGCCCATTTAAAAACCAAGAGGAAAAGGGATTTTCATAAGCATTCCAGCATGATTCATTCAAGATCTGTTAAGTGACTGCCCACAAGTGTTGTGCAAGGAAGCAGAAAAGGAAGGGCCACTTGTTCTGAAATGTGCCCAGAGGAATTTGTGCACATGGAAGATGTGCACTGCCCTGGAACTAAGGGTATTTATGACTTCTAAAATGCTGCTTCTTATTTTTTGTTTTTTATGGTGTGGATAAAGTATTTTACAGCACATTCTTGATCATAACTCTAGGCTTTCCTTTTGCATTTAAGACATTAAGGACAGATTAGAAACTCTCAAAGGTGATGTGGTGGCCACCACTGACCCTGGAGATTCTCATGGTCTTCAAACTACCATGGCACTACCAAAGCTGAGCTGACTGACCAAACAATGAATTTTAGAGAAAACTGTTGGGTTTTCCTTCACAGAAAGGAGTTTTCACTTGGCATTTGGAGGTTTTTAATGAATTTTTCCCTAGGAATAATGTGTGGATGTGCAGGATGCCTTTCAAGGAGCTCTCAGGGGCTCTGCTCAGCCAGGCAGGCTGAGCTCCACGTTCAGACTGTTGGAAAGGTGACATGAACTCACTGCCCAGGTTCTTCTTACACAGGTTTTTGTAAAGGTTAAGCTGAGAATTGTCACACTTGAGTGGCAGAGGCCTTAAGGAAAAATTTATCTCACTTGACATTTAAAAGTTGCATATTTACATATAAACTGGTCGTCATGAGCTCCCTTCATTGGCTGACAGAGAGGCTCATCAAAGTGAAATTTATGTTTGTTTTCCTCTACTGACTATGTAGGCATCTAAGCAGAATCAGACCTTGAGCCTCTTTGAATCTCAGCAATGTTTTGTAAAACTTTGATTTTTTTTATCTGAATTTTTATATTGTTTTTATTTATTGTTTAAATAATTCTTTGCTAAAACACAATCCTCATACATTTCTGATCATTTCAGTAGAATTATGGTTCTATACAATCCTCTATTTCTTTTTTACTGCTCTTGACCTGCTTACCTGAAAGGCATTAACTAATTCTTCATCTGCTGGAAGCTCATTAGCATGACAAAATACAAGAACAAGAAACCTTGCTGTGGTGTCACAGAGGAATTCAGCTTTTGATTGTTTCTGAGTAGTTTCAAGCACTTCTATATTTCCAGGATGAGGGAAATAAGAACTGGCTCCTCAGCTTCTCACAGACCTTTTGTGTGGAATCCTTCCCTATCTCCACTTGATGATTTGAGGATGAGATCTGATATAAAAATTTGGAATACTTTACATTAATGTTAGTGCTTGCATTAGTGCATCAAGTAAACCTTAGCTCTAGCAAAGGTCTTCATGTCACTATTCTGAGAAAATGACATCACAAAAAACAGACCTCTCAGTTTTCCTGATTGAAGGAATTGCTTTAATCTTTTTTTCCTCTCAATACCTCTCACTATCAGTGTGCCATGCAGGAGTGATATTAAAATGGGAGAGCAGCACATTTCTGGCCCCTTCTCAGCCCAGCAGCTGCTGTCCTCTCTCTTGCTTCATCTCCTTGGAGTGAACATTTATTTCAGTGCATTCTTAAGGAATTTGGTTGTGGCTGTTCTGGGGGTGCTGGTGCTCTGTCACATCTCGTGTTCATGCAGAGACACGAGCTCCTCTTTCTGTGTCACTGCTCTCCTGGGTGCCCCAAACATGGAAATGTGAAGAGTTTAGGACTTGGAAAACTTTGTGCTCTGCTCAGGACCCAGAGCCAGCCCAGGGCTCACTTTTCTGAACTGCAGTTTCATTTGATCACCAGCTATGGAGTTTCCTGAAAACCATCCCAGACTCCCCAACACTGGTGTGCAGTGCTCCACAAGGCTGTGGAATAATCTTTCTCAAGGCTGAATGAGGCCTGAATTTGTGTATCAAAGGAAGCAGGACTTTGTGAATCATTCACTTGCAATCTCTGCCGTGCACAAACCAGCCCAGCCACCAGCCTTAACAGGATTCCATTTCCATCAAAACTGTTCAGCTTTCCTGCATTGTTGGGCAACATGTCAGAGACCATCCCTAGCAGAGAATGAGTTACATAAACTTCAGGGAATATTTGCTGTTTGCATTCCACAGCCATCACTCTCAGAGCTGCAGCTGTTAGTTTTAACAGGTACAGTTTCTAAAATTTTTCCTTGAAAGCCCTGACTAAACCCCCCTCATGCAACACTTTTGAAAAGAAAACTCAACCCATGGAATCCATAAGGGCACCATGGAGTTATTTTTCTAATGAACCAGAATTACAAGTCTTCAGGGGCAGAAAATGAGCACAAAATGTCTTGAAAGAATTTCACCGGGTGGGTGAAATTGAAAGTAATTTATTTATGTGTGAATATGCACCGTGTTGGGCTGGGGTTGTTGTAATCCCAGAGTAACAGCACAAATCTATGAGGAAAAGCTAAAGTGTATAGCCATGCTGTACTGTATGCTACATGTAAAAAAGCATAAAAATCCAATTTTTAAGAACATCTTACCTGTGTTCTGTCCATTTGCTCTCTAATCAGTGTCCAGTGTCATTTATCTTCATTTACTGAAATTGGCTGAACAACAGGATATTGCTCATCCCTATCTTTTTGGCAATCTCTGACAATGTTCATTATTGTCTGCCTTTCATCGTGTCACCACTTGGCGCTGACATTGTTTATCTCTGCTCACCTGCCTTTATCTGGTGATTGTTGGGTAAAATCATCAGTCTTGGGTCACTCCTGCCCTCTTGGCCATCACAATCTGACAGAGGTCACTTCTGCTGGGTCAGCTGGCATCACTCAGCGCTTATAGGAGTAAGAAAAATCATTCTTGCGTGTTCTAGAAATTTAAATGGGAATGTCAGACTCACCAAAGTACTCATTGTTCTGTCCCAAAGAGAAAACCTGAGCTAAGGTTTGAGGTTTCAAAGAACTCATTAATTTGTTAATTGAGGACTGTGGAAAAACCAAATCAAACCAAAACCCCCCTGTACCTTTTATGAAACAAACACAGAGATGTGTTTTCTTCTCTCTGGACTTTCAATGTTTTGTATGATTTTTGTTATGTGCTTGCATCTATTAGTGTGATCTTATTTTAAACTAATTTTTAAAAGTCGTTTGTTCCTACAGAATCTACAGTCTAGAATGTCCAGAATGGGATTTTGTTTGCTTTTAAACCTTAGCATTGCTTTTTGTCTTAAGTTCTTTTGTCAACTGCTTTGGTTTCCCCACCTTAAAGATTGAATGTTGTCAATACCTTGGAAAAGCCTTAATTTAGGAGTGTTCAGGCAGGGTTTTATGTCTTCAAAGTACTTTGGAATTACTTTGTATCAGTTGTAGTGATGGCTGTTGTCAGATGAGAAAGACCTGGAGGTTGACACATTTGAGGAACATCCTTTTTTTTGTGTTATATAAGTAAAAAATTATATATAGCGGATCATATGGAGCTTAAACAAATTGCATATGCAAGTGGAAAACACCTGCTGCCAGTCTTCTTTGGAAAAGATTCCGAGTCCAAACCCGAGCCAGAGCCCTGGCATTTTTAACTACAACCAAAAAAATGCTGGCTGTGGGTAAACCCTCTGTTAGAGGGCAGAGCCGTGTCTTGGCAAGGTGACGACGACACCAGTCGTTAAAAACCCGCGCGGCTCCGCTGCGATTTAAATCCGGAAAATTGAAAATTCCTGGTTGGCATCCAGCTCCCCCTCTCAGAATTGTCAGAGAAGTGCTAAATGAAGAGGCTCCAAAAATCCTGGAGCTGCAAATTGTGCCTCGCCTGTGTGGAACAAAGCCTGGCTGACCTCCATTTCTTTGGGGTTGCTCCGAAGATGAAGTTGATGACAAGTCACAAAGCCTGGGCTCTGTTAACAGCTTGGTGTGCCTCGAAACCATGACAAACAGTGTCAGCAACTTCATCCCAGCTACTCTGGGATGTAAAATAACTTCTCTTGCTCTTGATGTGGCATAAAACAGAGCACAAAGTCAGCCACTCTTGAGGAGCTTATGAGTGTTACCCTTTTAAGAGGTGCTGTTTGACAATTTGATTATTATAATTTGCTTGAGCATTATTTAACACAAAATAATACAGGTATCACGACTTGAGCTGTCTGTACAGTTTTTTGTTGTGATTTTGTTTTTAATGGAGCATCTCAGAAATATAGGTCAAAATTTCATCTCCAGAAATAAAGGAGTTTTTTTGGGGAGATTTATGTATACTTTATACTTTCCACAGACTTTGTATTCTTTACATGCCATTCTAAATATAGCTAAGCAGACTTGGAAGAAGGGGAAGTAATGACTAGGCTTGATTGTGTTTCAAATGTCAGATGCCTTTCCTTATCTACAGTTAGATACTGTTCATACTGTTGATTTGTTCTGTAACCAGCTCTGAACAGTTGGCAGACAATTTAGAGTGTTTGAGATACCAAAACCATTTATTTTCTAAAGAGAAAAAAAAAAAAGTAGAAAGATCTGCATCTACAAATGTGTATACAAATATATAACCAGCCTCTAGTTTCATTCAAGAGAACAAGTTTTTTATTGAAGGTAAGAATACAAATTCCATAATATAAATTCTTTGATTTACCTCTTGGTTGTGTTTAAACAGGGATTTTAGAGACTGATTCCAAATTCATACAAGTGGTGGAAAATGACTCAATTTTCTTCATATTTGCACATTTTAAGGTGGGCATCATATCTCTTGAGCCATTCTGTCATTTTTTAGCAGAACTGAAGCCCCTGACTCTTTTGCTGAATGATGCAGACACTACTCCTGCCTATGCTGGTACAACATTTGCTAAATCTGTATTTTAATTCCTGAAATAACTGGAGATATCACTTTAATTGCTGTATTTGTGCATAGTAATAAATATATTGTCATGCTCTGCAAGCAGCAAGTGTATAGAATGTAAAAGAAAAAAATATTTAACTGTTAGGAAATTATCTTGAAGTTGAACAGAATTTTGTGGAATCTCTTTGGAGATCATTAATCAGTAAACTTATCTTTGTGACAGATGCAGTCATATGAGATTAAAAAAAAAAAAAAAGAAAAAAGGTTGCCTTGGTTGATATTTTATGTCCTTTACACTATAAAGTGCACTAAAGGCTCCTGAGTAGCAAATACCTCAATATCCAAAGTACAGTGTCAGGAACTCTGGGCTTGTCCCTGAGGAAACTTAATTCTTTTATAATCCCATTCAGTCCCCACCTCATTAAAAATACTTCTCTCTAGCACAGATAAGGCTGTACAAGGCTGGACATTTTCTGAAGTGCAGCACGAGGTTGTCTGGGTGTCCTGATCCTAAAGATCTTTACAGGGAGAATGTTTGGAGGAGAGGCCCCATTGGGAATTGGGATATCTGTGTTAGAGCTGTGTGTGTGGCCAAGGCCATCTTTTCTTTAAAAGCTCATATTTTGTTCACCACTTTCTCTGAAAAGTCTGGGTTACCTGACCCCTGCCACTGTGTCCTGTCAAGGACACTCTCTGCTGCTGAGTGCAACTCTGAAACTTCACATTAGGTGCTAGTGAGCTCTCTTCACTGACTGAAGGGTTGGGCTCTGTAGGGCTCTTGCACTCCCAAAGTGTATCCTTTCTATACATATAAATAAATACCTATTTTTTTGGCATTTCTATTTTAAATACCTACCTAAAATAAATACCTGTTTTATCCCCTTTGCACTGTTTAATCTCTGTTCCAGGTCTGCCTTTCCAGGCATCACTACTTGGTGGTCACCACGGGATCATGTGCAGCTCCTGAGTGTGTTTTCCCTCAGCCTCAATTCTTGTGGTCAACGTCTTCCACTGCACCCCTGCAATATTTTTGTTATTTTCTCCTCGTTTTAGCCAGTGACCTCCTCAGAGAGCTCTGCTGTGTCACTACAGCTGATCACTTTTGTCCCTGGGTTGCCTCAGCTCAGATCTCTTGTGGAAGGGAAGGGCACAAGTGGTTGACACCAAGCTGTGGTTGTGGTTGTGGTTGACACCAACTTGTGGTTGTGGTTGACACCAAGCCATGGTTGTGGTTGTGGCTGTGGTTGGCACCACAAGCTGTGGTTGTGGTTGACACCAGGTTGTGGTTGTGGTCATGGTTGTGGTTGGCACCACCACAAGTCGGGGTTGTGGTTGACACCAAGCCATGGTTGTGGTTGTGGTTGACGCCAAGCTATGGTTATGGTTGTGATTGTGGTTGTGATTGACACCAAGCTATGGTTATGGTTGTGTTTGTGGTCATGTTTGTGGTTGTGATTGACACCAAGCTGTGGTTGTGGTTGTGTTTGTGGTTGTGGCTGTGGTTGTGGTTGACACCAAGCCATGATTGTGGTTGTGGTTGTGATTGACACCAAGCCATGGTTGTGGTCGTGGTTATGGTTGTGGTTGTGGTTGACACCAAGCTATGGTTATGGTTGTGTTTGTGGTCGTGTTTGTGGTTGTGATTGGCACCAAGCTGTGGTTGTGGTTGTGTTTGTGGCTGTGGCTGTGGTCGTGGTTGTGTCGTGGTTGTGGTTGACACCAAGCCATGGTCGTGGTTGTGGTTATGGTTATGGTTGTGGTTGTGGTCGTGTTTGTGGTTGTGATTTGGCACCAAGCTGTGGTTGTGGTTGTGGCTGTGGCTGTGGCTGTGGCTGTGGCTGTGGCTGTGGTTGTGGCTGTGGCTGTGGCTGTGGCTGTGGCTGTGGTTGTGGCTGTGGCTGTGGCTGTGGCTGTGGTTGTGGCTGTGGTTGTGGCTGTGGCTGTGGCTGTGGCTGTGGCTGTGGCTGTGGCTGTGGTTGTGGCTGTGGTTGTGGCTGTGGCTGTGGCTGTGGCTGTGGTTGTGGCTGTGGTTGTGGCTGTGGCTGTGGCTGTGGTTGTGGGTGTGGTTGTGGCTGTGGTTGTGGCTGTGGCTGTGGTTGTGGCTGTGGTTGTGGCTGTGGCTGTGGCTGTGGCTGTGGCTGTGGTTGTGGCTGTGGTTGTGGTCGTGGTCGTGGTTGTGGCTGTGGCTGTGGCTGTGGCTGTGGCTGTGGCTGTGGCTGTGGCTGTGGCTGTGGGTGTGGCTGTGGCTGTGGGTGTGGCTGTGGGTGTGGCTGTGGCTGTGGCTGTGGCTGTGTTTGTGGCTGTGGCTGTGGCTGTGGCTGTGGCTGTGGCTGTGGTTGTGGCTGTGGTTGTGGCTGTGGCTGTGGCTGTGGCTGTGGCTGTGGTCGTGGTTGTGGTTGACACCAAGCCATGGTGCTCACAGTGTCTCAAGGCAGGAGGAAGCAGAACTTCCCTCAGCAGAGCAGCCAGGGCAGGTCAGCATGCTGGTTTTGCTTGTGTGTCACATCAGCTCTGACCCTCGCTTGGTACACTTCACCTTTCTTGAATGAACATCTTCAAGTGTCAGCTGCAGCAACTGTTGGGAAAAATTCTCCACTTAGATGAAATTCACTTCCATTTTCTCAGTGTGGAAGTTTCTGGCATTCACATAAGACCTTTTCTTTTTTAATTTGTTGATTTGGGGCATGCTGTGTGCCCTGAATTTTCTTTTCCAGGAGTGGCTTCTGCTGACAATCCCATGGTCCTGTCTGTGAAGGGCAGTGTAAAACTTATAACCAAAGGGATAATACAAATTGTTATTTCTATAGCTTGGGGCCTCTGAAACTATGATTTATTTCTTTCACCAGCCCATTCACACTTGGGCTGGTGGGAGGAGCCCATGGGAGGGGTTGGAACGAGATGATTTTTAAAGTCCCTTCCAAGCCAAACCATTCCATGATTTTTGCAGTGCTAAGAGTGGTATCCTTTAATACAGATTATAATTTTTGCTCCACATACTTGTGCTGACACTGATAGGTCACTGAAGTGAGAAGACTCTACTTGATAGTGAAATAAGTTTGATTCTTCCCCTGCTGTCTGTAAATTAATATTTGATCCCAAACCTCTTGGAGTCAGTGATGGCTTTTGTCTTCCTTTGCTGTGTCTGGAATTACACCCACCTAAAGAAGCCTTTAATTTATGTAAAAAGTTTAAAATGCTAATTTTTAAAAATCACAGGTGGTAGTAGAGAAAAAATTGTAGCAGTATGTAAAGAAATTGGAGCAGTTTTCTCATTATTTCTTCCAACTTGGTTTTGTTGTAATAATTCTTTACCATCTGGTTCTTGCTACTCGCATTTTTTTTTTCCTTTTTTTCCCCCCTTTTCCTTACTACTCCAGCATCTGCATGACTATGGAATATTGTTGCCATAGTGAATGTTGTCTGACATCAAGGGGTTGACAGTCAGGAGGAGTTATGGCACTAAATGATGTTCTGTTCATATCATTCATCACAACAATTATTGGTGTGGAAACATGATGGGATGTGCAGGAGTTCTGCTCGTGAAGTGAAAATAACTCCATCCCTTTGTTTTAAGCTAAAAAATCATTTTGTGGTAAACTATATATATGTATTCAATGAAGAAAAGCAGATTTTTTTTAAAACATTTTTTTTGCTGCACTCTCAGAATCCTTTCCTTCATTCTGTCACACTGCTCCAGTTAAAGTGTGCAAGGGAGGGTCTAATTAGCAGACAGCACCAGGCCACTTGTGGCAATTGATATTTATTAGCTGAGGGATGGCAGGAGGCACAGAGAAGGCTTTCATCCCTCTGGGGACTCAGCTCTTATCTAGGAAAACTATAGAAAAAGTGGTGCTTAATTTTATATCCCTTACCTGGACTGGTCCAGCTACCTGTGGGTTTAATATTGAAGCCCAGGAGGAATTTTTTTTTTTCTCCTACAGAACAAGACTGATGTTGGAGGACTGGAAAAAAGATAACTATTCCTTAAAAACTCATCACATGAAGGGATAGGGAGGCATTCTAGGATCTCAGGATCTTTTCTGGTAAGGAGAAATCTCATCATTTTCATTCAACATTGCAGCTTACTGTACTTCCCCTTTATTCCTGTATTTAGGAAAGTTTTAAGCAGCTATTTCTGCAAAGAAACCTGATTCTAGTTTGACTTCTCATCTTCTGTCATTATTCAGTGCATAAAAGAAATCAGCAGGTATGGTTTGCATCAGTATTAGTCATTTAGGCAGAAGGAACACAAAGAATGCAGGAAGAAAACAGAAAAAAGAGTTATTTTCTTTCTGCCTTCCCTCAAAATAATAGACCTGCTACCTTCACAGCCTTTGAAGTCCATATTTTATGATGTTCCTGCAGCTAATTCACTGGAACTCTATGCAGATCCCATGATGACAAATGTTCGTAGGGCTCCACTCTCTCCCTAAGTTACTGATTAGTTGTTAATTTTTGGGTAAAGTGGAAGTACTAACCTGTGATGTTGACAGATCTTAGTCCTCAGTTTGCCTGTGAATACAGTAAAATCTCCTTTGGTTGTGTTTGATCAGTTCACATTAGTGCCTCGAAACAATCAATATCACACTGTGTTTAAAATTATCTTTTAAGGGACACAGAGTATTCAGGTGGAAAAAAAAAATATCTCGAGAGACCAGCATGAAACTAATAAGATTTACTAATAGCTTTTGCTTTCATAATTTGCAGGGAAAGCAAAGAGTAAATTCTGAATAGCTGGATTCTTAATTGGATATTGATCTAAACAAATATTCTCTTTCTAAGTACCTGTTAAAATCAGTTACTGCTGTTTGGGAGGACCCATTATATTTATCCTGATTTCTGGAGCAGTGCTGCCGCTGTTCTGAGTTGTATAAAGATGCATTAGCAGAGCACTTTTAATAGACCTATTAAATTCACTTTGCTTTGATTTACTCAGTGTTGGAGTGGAGGCTGAGTATTGTATACAGCTGCAGGAAGAGGAGTACTGAAAATAATGTAATTATCACCATTTCTGCTACTATTTATTTGGTTCATTTGCATGGAGCTGCACTTTATGGAGCATTTATGCTGTATCTACTTTTAAACATGCCTTATATGTGGCTTAATTGTATTTACAGCCCACTTTTGCTGAAAGATGCTACTTTCAGTGCTGTTTTCTGGGTTGGATTTTGTTTGCTTGCTTTCTTGGTTTTCCCTGCTATAGTGAGACAACACAGCATTATTCCAGGAGTTGTAGATTATTCTTTTTCTAGACAGACTCTCTTCAAGTTAAAATGGTGTAACCATACAGGCAGAGCTGTGAAAAGCAGACAGAATATACCAGTGGCCTTTTTTTCTCACTTTGCCAAGTTTCCTCACATTTAAAGCAACAAAACCTTTCAAAACCCCAAACCAAACCCACAAAACAATTGAATTAAAGAAACTCTTTACTGAAGAGATTAAAGAAATATTATGATAAATGCAAATATTTGTGGATTTGGCTTTGGCCCTCTACAGTATAAATCAAGGTGGCAAATTTCAAATCAAACCCATTTAATAATTTAAGGATTGTGATAAATTCTTATTCTTATCTTATTCACCAGATTTTATTGTTCTCTGAAAAGGGTTACAATAGAAATATGATGTATTGGGAGATAAAAGAGCATAAGAGGGCAGTGGCTGGAGTTATATCTCTTTTAAGCAGTTACACCATTATAAAACTCTTTTAAAAGTGTAGCACAGCCCCCAAACAATACTTCTATTATTTTTTTCTATTTTTTTTCTATTTTTATTATTTTTTCATTAAAATGGTATAGCTGGGTTTTAGTTAGTTAGAAAATTACCCAAAATAACAGTGATTGTATCAGTCAGGGAAGCTGAGAGCTGGCTGCCCCCTCAGCCTCGAGCTCTGGAGCTGTTGACCTCAGATTAATTTGGCAAAAACAGATTTGGCTGCTATGGTTGAAAAATTGCCCAAAGAAAGCAAAAGTTCTGGCTGAACTTGGAAATATTCAACGTCCTCTGGCTGTTCTTCTCACACATCTATTTTTATTAAACTTGATGCAACATAATTATGTTTAAATCTCTTTTTTTTTCTATGGAATTTTTGAAGTCTGCTGGTGAGTTTGAAAGTGTCCGGGGGTTGGGAAGAGTCACAAATTCCAGATTGGATAAACCAGCTCCCACAAGGGAGGCCAATGAAAGGAATATTGTGATTTTGTCCTGTGCAATCCCCAGCATGGTGAGAACAGACAGGGCCTGGCGTGGGGTGGCTCCTGCCAAATGCAGAAGAAAGAAAAGGATAAAACAATCTCTGCTCAGAGGAAAAGTCCTGCTTGGAACGTGAGCTCACCACAGCAGGGGACTCCAGAGAGAATTTCTGGAGAACCCTTGAGTGGATAAAGATCCTGGTGTGGAACAGGTGGCTTGGATGGGAGGTGCTCAAAGCAATCCTGTTTGAGCTGTTGGTGTCCAGGCTGCAGAAATCCCAGCAGAAATCACACCCTGCAGAAATCACACCCATCAGAAGTCCCATCCTGCAGAAATCACATCAATCACACCCTGCAGTAATCCAGTCCTGTAGAAATCACGTTAGAAATCCTATCTTGCAAAAATCACATCAGAAATCCCATCCTGCAGAAACCACTGCAGAAATCACATCAATCACACTCTGCAGTAATCCAATCCTGCAGAAATAACATTAGAAATCCTATCCTGCAAAAATCACATCAATCCCATCCTGCAGAAATCCCATCCTGCACAAATCCCATCCTACAGAAATCACACCCTGCAGAAATCACATCAGAAATCCCATCCTGCAGAAATCACCCCCTGTATCCTGCCAGCAGCACCCAGGACAGGTTCTGCCCCATTCCATCCACATCTCCAGATAAAAACTGGGAATGTGCTCCCATCTCCCACTCTGAGGCAGGCATTGGTTGCTTCTGGTGCCATCCCAGTTTGTCAGGAGGCAAAATCAAATGGATCTGCACAAAGGCAACATCAAACCGGTGCTGTTGGTTTAAACAATCTCAGTGATTTTCTGTGGTACTCTGATTTTAGAACAAATACATGGGAGGAGGATAGAGCTGCATTTTGAGGTGGTTGTGGGTTGGTTTTGGCTTTTTTTCTGCAATATATTATTCTGTTTGTGACTAAGATGAAGAAATACCTTTGTCTCTGTTCCAGCAATGCTATTCTGTGGGGATATTTTGTTCCAATCACAGATTTTTTTTACATGATATTTATATTTAGCCTAAAATATTGAGGCTTGAACAGACTGTACAGATTTCAGAACTATGTCTATATCTGTTTTATTTATTTGTCCTTTGAACAAATGTTTTCATAAAAAAAACAGGAACTTGAAAATACCAGCAGTGACAGTGACTAGAATGAGACTGACAATTTGGGAAAGACCTGAAGAGATCATTTGATCTGTCTCCCCATTTTCTGCATAATTATCCTTTTCTGTGTGTTTTTTTTTTCCTTTGTCCTAACTATTTCTTGAGGAAACCTTCCATATTTTTTCCCTATTTTTTTTTTTTTAACTATTCAAAAATACTTTTAGCTTTTTACTTAAATGCTATTTTTTTTTTAACTCTTGTGTTTGTCCTGGTTCACAGCTGCTCCCAAACCTGTTATCTGCCCTTTGCTGACCCATCTTGCTCCTGGGGCAGCCTGGGGACACTGGTGCTGGGGGAATCCCATCTGTGTTCCTTTCCCCAGGTACCCCTGGGCAGCAGGGAGGGGCTGACAGTGGAGAACAGATGCTCCAGTTTGGACACTGGTGCTGGGGGAATTCCATCTGGGATTTGCCCAGGTACTCCAGAAGGGCTGATGGTGCAGAACTGAGGCTCTGGTTTGGTGTTTCCAGGGGACCCCTCCCCTTCTGCAGCCCCAGAACCCCCTGGACAAAGCCCAGAGCTCCTGGGGATTTCCAGCACGGAGCAGACACAGTGAGGTGCACCATGTGTGAACCTGGAATGAATATCAGGGATGAATAATGAGTGAACAAGTCAGTGGATTCTTTCTCAGGTTAAACAGGGGGGAGAAGGAAGTCTGGCATCCAGCTCCTCCCAAAAAGAATGGAATAACAGGCCGTGTCCTGACTGTTCTTTGTGGACCAGCATGTTTGTGGAGTCTTCATGGCAAACAGGCTTTGAACTCACCTGTTGTGAGACTAAACAGAAGGAAAATATGATGAAACCGAAATATAAATACAGGAGAGCACGTTACATCCATTTCCCAATTTAAACTCTTGTAAGAAAACCAATTTTTTTTCTTTCATAAAGGAGACTTCCCTTTGACTTGTAAGGAGAGAATTTGTGATACTAAAGAATGGACCAAAGTAAAAATATTTTGGAGTTCTGCATCCATATGAGTAAAATAATTTTATATTTTATATAGTGAGCTATGTGGCATTGAAGAACTGTAAACAACTCTATTACCCAGACAAACCCAGTATGGCTAAACCCAGTGAAATTCCAGGAGGTCACAGGAGCAGCAATTTCGGTTGACAATATTTCAATAATTTTCTTTTCTCCAGAACCAACTCTGATATAAAATTATTTTCTTACCAAACTTTCCTCAGGAAAATTTCCAGTTTTTGGAAGCCATGATCCATGAGGAGGAAATGGAGGAACATTTGCATGCAGTGGGAAGGGCAGGTTGGCAAGGAAAGGCAAAAAAGCAGCATGAAGAATGTTTCCAATAATGGTTTTGGCTATTTGCCTGGCTCCAGGAGTGACTCACTTTCTAAGGAAAATTGATCTGTCTTCCTCCTGATTTCAGCTGAGATAGAGTTAATTTATTCTATTATTATTGCTATAATTATTATTACTATTTTAATTATTAGATTTTACTTTATTTCAGTTATCAAACTGTTATCTCAACCCCCATATTTTACCTGATTCTCCTCCACATCCCCTGGAGGGGAGGGTGGCAGTGAGGAAATCCCAATGTGTTTCTTGGTTGTTGAATGGGTTTTAACCACGAGAGCCTTTCCATATGAGGTAGAAAAAGGGATTTGTGCTCCTCTGGGAGCCACCTTTCAAGTCAAGATTTTTATTTTTGAAGACCACGTAAAGTTGGATGACTAAATGAAAAAAATTGTAAAGAAGCAATTATCTCTGCTCAGCAACTCTCTCAGAAGAGCAGGAGCGAGGCAGAGGAGGGAGGGAGTGCCCAGGAGACACAAATATCCTGCGGTGCAGGAATCAGCTGGATGTGAAGAGACAGAGAACAGGCAGCACCGAGCTCTGGCTGGCTGGGCCAGTCTGTGGTCCATCAGATATTTTGGAGAAAGGTTCATGCACCCACAAAGCTCCTGGGTCTGCGCTGGTGGGAGCCACCTGCAGAGCTGCCTCCAGCTCTGGGCTCCTGCTTTTGGAAGGATGTGGAGAGGCTGAGAGAGGCCAGGGGAGGCCATGGGGATGCTCCAAGGGCTGGAGCCCCTCTGCTCTGGAGCCAGGCTGGGAGAGCTGGGGGTGCTCACCTGGAGAGGAGAAGGATCCAGGGAGAGCTCAGAGCCCCTGCCAGAGCCTAAAGGGGCTCCAGGAGAGCTGGAGAGGGACTGGGGACAAGGGATGGAGGGACAGGACACAGGGAATGGCTTCCACTGCCAGAGGGCAGGGATGGATGGGATCTTGGGCAGGAATTGTTCCCTGGGAGGGTGAGGATGCCCTGGAATAGAATTCCCAGAGCAGCTGTGGCTGCCCCTGGATCCCTGGCAGTGCCCAAGGCCAGGCTGGACATTGGGATTGGAGCAGCCTGGGACAGTGGGAGCTGTCCCTGCACATGGAGGGACCCAACCCAAACCTTTCCATGATTCTCTGTGCTCAGGTACAGAAAATATCGACCCTACCTGGTATATCTTCAAAAATTCAGATAACATGAAAGTTTAAAAGAATGATTTGCTCATTTATGCCTTCAGTTCTGTCCAAGTCTAACTCGTAGCTGTTCTAAGTCACTATTTGATTGAATGTCTCTGTCACATATAAATAATTTTGCTCAAACACCATAGCACAGCACTCAAAGGTCTTGCTGCCATTATTTAAATGACCCTGGCCAAGGCACCACCACTGATTGTTGTGACTAATTTTTGATTTCATCATCGAAACTGTCATAATAACTCAGCAAGACCTTGAAGCACAGCTCATTTCCAGTTAAAAGACAAATAAAAATTAGAAAGGTCTTGTAACTTTGGGGAGGAATTAATTTTTAAAAGTCAGCTCGGAGTACCAGAGACAAGAAAGCTGAGCTGGAGGACTCGTGTCTCTGCAGAGCTGGATCAGGGGACTCAAGGGATTTCCACACTTTAATAATGAAAAAATGTTTCTCCAGGGGAGGGACTGTGCTTTCCAAACATCTGTACATGGTTTGATTATCTTCATGACTGGGTGGCCACAGTTACTGGATGTGGGAGCACGAGCAAACAGAAAACACAACAGGGCCCCCTGCTCCATCCATCTCCATCCTCACTGCTGCAACTGAAGGGCTCCAAACAAAGGAAGTCATCAAGAAAGACGAAATGTAGCTCAGGAGAAAACTCAGCCATGGAGCCCAACTTTAGGCTGTGCTCTTCTGAGGAAAGGAAATTCTCACAAGATTAAATGGATTTTTTGGTCTTCTTCAACAAGTTATGGAAGCATTCCTGGGAATAACCACATCCAAATGGTGTTAAACCAGGGCTTCTACAAGTTTCCTGCAGAAAATACCTTGATTACAGAGTGGAGGTGTTTTCTTGGGTTTGTTTAATCCTGGCCTTATATCTATGTTACCTTTGGGCAATTAAATTTCAGATACAGCTGCTGTGGTCTGTTCTCAAAAGCACCAAAGTTGGAGAAGCTGAAAACTTTTCTCTTCCTTTTTTTTTCTCTCTAGAACACTGTGCATTTTTATAAACCGTGCCTTGGAGTAAACATGGTAATCTCAACCTTCAAAATGGTGAGTAATGTGCCAAACAGCAGAGACACGAGATAAATCTGTTTATAAATCAGTAAAAATTTACTGGAGTGCATAAAAATCCCACCGAGATCTAGCAAATATTGTGTGTTATCAGGAAGGCAGGTTAGATTAAATTCTCAAGTGTACTCCCTGAGCAGTCTCATCAGTGCCAAAGGTTGGACAAAGAATTGTTGTGGCCTGAGTTAGAAACTTTAAAGCAGAATTCAGTTGTGAATTCTCAAGTTTATTACTTATGGTGTTAAGAATTGTAAATAATCAACAGTGACAAGCAATTAAACAACTTCATACTCTTAGCCATATTTAGATCTCAATGAATTATTAATTGCTTGATAATAATTTGGGCTAAAAATACCAGGGTTTTGTTTACAAATGACAGAATCACTGAAGTGGAAATAAAGATGAGAAACATGTCAGAATTTAGCATTTAGGAACATATTTGTCCTTTCAAGCAAAACTGGCTGGTAATTTAAACAAGAAATTCATCATTGTGGAAAAGGCTCTGAATGAACCATAAGCATCCCTTACTGGAACATTTTTTAAAAATATAGAAAATATGGACATTCCTTTAACTCCATGGCATGGATCTGTTGTAATCAACCAATAACTGCTTGAAGAGATAACTTGAATTTTCCAAGCTTCTCCATAAATGAAAAAAGTCAAGTGAGAGATATTTTGTCCTCTTATATTATGACATATTTAGTCTTGTTTACTCCAGAGTTGGGGAGACTTTGGATCTAATAATTTTCCAAATGTTCAAGATAATCCTGTGGGATAAGGAGGAAAGCATTGCAAACACCACATAACCCAACAATTTATTAAAGAGCTGCTCCTTGTTGTTTTTATTTTACAGATTACAGTTCCCTCCAGTTCTTTATTAAAGACCCCATCAGAAAAGAACAATATGCACAGATTCTTGGGGCAGTTTAGCCTGAAAATCCCTTTTTTTTTCCAAAAAGAGACTGACCCTGGCTGGCCTATGGTTAATGAAGGCATAATGATAATTATTATTCTTGCTATGCTTGTTAAATGAGGCTCGTCTCATTCTTAGGAAAGTGAAGAACGTGAATTTCCCTGTACAAAAAGGAGTAGCTGAGCATATCCAACACTTGCAGGAGAAATCAGCAGCAGTCAGAATTCTGCCTCCATTATCTGTTATTTCACATCATTTAGAGAAGTTCAGACTGGTGCATGACCCATCCTGTGTTCTGCAGTGACTCAGTGCAGACCTGATTAAAAGAAATTCTTGTGCCAGACAAAGTGAGCAGGCTCTGTGTATTGTCAGAAAAATGTCACTTCAGGCAAGTTTGGATATTTCTGGAAAATCCCTCTCTCTTTTTCCTGTCGTGTTTGGTGAGCCCTGTCACAAGTGATTGGTGACTCCAGTATAATTATGTAGATTCGATGGCACCACCATGTACAAACCCAAAGTCTACAGAAGCCCTGCAGAACCATCGTGTTCCTCGTGCTATTGCTCATCATTCTCATTTCTTCACATTTTTTCAGTGGTATTTGAAGTGCCACTCTGTGTTCAAAAAGACCTTTATGTTTTCACCTTCTTTTCCCAATTTTCTCAATAGATAATTCTAGATAAATGGAATTCTTGCCTCAGTCTTCTACACTGAGGTATTTTCTGATCACCACATCAAACGAGGCTGTTGGGATCTGTCTTTCAGGTTTCCCAAACCTGATGGAAGACTTAGGTCATGTCTCTATTGCAAGTGACATTTGGGCTGCCCCACCTGCAAAAAACCTGGTGACATCACGAGCTGCTGGAGGAAATATCTAGTCTTGAGGTAATTATATTTACTTTGATTTTCTCCTCTTTGTCCATGCTTATTTTGGGATTAGTTGAAAGAAATTAGTGACGTTGATTTTTCTTTTCTTTCCTTGGGATGCTCAGCTTCTCTGGAGCAAAACTGAATCAGATCAAACCTTCTTGAGAAACAATGAACACACCTTTTTATTGTGTTCCCCATCCTGATCAGCAGGAGGAAAAACTGGTATTTAGTATAATTAATGGAATATAATCCAAATTTTTAACTCCAAATTTTAATTCTAAACAAAATGCCTGAGGCTGAAGTTCAGAGCTCATTTACATCTCAGTATTTTAGGTATGGTGGTTCAGAGCATATTAATTTCCATGAACTTTAAAAATTATTTACACTGAAGTAGAATTGGAAGCTGTCTATGATGACAATTGTGTTTTGAAAGAGGAGTTAAAAAAATTAACTTCTAAAGCTTTTCTTTCTGTAAATACCCAACACAAACTCAGATTAAGAATTCAAGGGTGCTCTGAACAAAAGAATTGATTGATGCTGCCATGAAATCTTAGTGTGTTTATGATCAGTATTTTTCATACTTTTTATTTCATGTTTTCAATTTATTTGTTATTCTGATAAGTTGTGATTAGTAAAATTCTTCTAAAGCTATTTAAAGCTTAAATGCAACTCTGAATTTCATAGAAAGGCTTTGTGGCAAATCCTGAATTTGTTGCTTATTATACCAGTATTAGACTGGGGCAGACTCTTGGTTGTCTCATTTCACAAAACAATGCAAACTAAATATTCATATCATTGAGAGCTGTCTGTGGGAAATCTTGCCATATTAAATGTGCTTCTTGGTTGAATTCCTCTAATGTTGCATTAAAATTCATGAACATCTATGTAAACAGAAAGTTTCCTTTCATCATTCATTAAAAATAACAAAATGCACCCAAACAGCTGAAATTCTAACAGTACATGAAGATTTTTAATGCATATATCCACATAATTACAGATACATTCCACGAGTGGGTTTGGGTAGGATCTATTCAGAAATATGTTTGCTTTTATTAAATTCAGTTGAATACTGAAGTGCAGTGAAACAAAACGCCCAGTAAAGACAAATGAGAGGATAAATCATTTAATGAAGTGAGCTTGACAGCTTAATTAATGAACAGGTTTTCTTTACATGAGCTGAGTCTTCCATGCTCTGTCTTGAACTGCTTGAAGAAGTTTTCCTGGCAGGCTCTAATGCTGATTTCTTCTGCCCTTGATAAGAGACACATAATACAATTTATTCTGGTCCCAAACTTTTGCCAGGACATAAGTTTGCCAAACAAACAGAGTTCCTACAAATAACTCCTCCTGGCTGACATTTGCTTCAGGAGCACACAAAACAAAGGCAGGGGAATGAAAATACCACCAGCAGGAGCCTGAAGGGTGTTTTCTCTCCAAGGGTTTGTGGGAGGAGGAGATCTTGGCTGCTGTTGTTGGCACTGGATGCTTCTGTCTCCGAGGGTTTGTGGGGTTGGAGTTCCTTGCTGAACGCATGAGAATTTTACTGAGATGTCAAAGTCAATAAACCTTGTCTGGATGCTCCCACTCAGGGGAAAAGTAAGAGAGAACCCAGGTGAGAAATCTAATTTGACTTTTGAGGGATGCTTTGAATTTCATCTTTCAAGTGCTCTAACCTGTTCCTGCTTTGACAGGAAGGTGTGCAACTTCATGCAACAAGCAGGAGTTATTTGGGAAACTATGACCAGATGGAAAAAATCACAAGAGAAGGAGAAAGTTCTGTATTTCTCTTATGGCCAAGGCAGTATCAAATTATCTTTAATAATTGCCAACAGCAGTGAGTGTAGGAAGAGATGGTCTGATCAACTGGGTGGGGATTTTATCTGACTTTATGGGAACATGAGGGAGTGTTGAGTGCTTTTTGAAGATCCCATCCCTAAGGAGTCAAGGTTGGCCTTAGCAGAATGAGTAAATTGTTGTATTTATCTTCTCTCTCTGCTACTAAATTACGCTTTCCCCTAGAACTCCAGTTATAGTGCCAATTTCCTCTGAATCCAGGCCAGAATTTGAATTTATAAATAAAAATAATGAGATGTAACTGGTATTTAAGTCTCCTCAAAGGAAACATTTCAGAGCTCAGTATGTCAGAAACATGTTGTACAAATTCTTTGAATTTTCCAGAGCCCAGAACACACCACTAAACTGATTTCAAGATAATTCTTAATCTACCCATGCTTTTTGTCACATAAATTAACCTCTCTGTCCAGAACCCATGGCCGGTTTATGTTTATCCTTACAAATCTGGGAGCTCCTTCTTTTAAGGGGCTTTACCAGGCAGCTGGTGTGGCTGTGTTGGAGGGAAGCAAATCATTCCTAAATCCCTTCCTCTCCCAGCTCAGAGCCTTCCCCAGCACAGAGCAGGTCAGAGGCACAGCACTGCTAACAGGAGAGGGACACAGAGCCCACTGTGGGCAAGGATTGTTCTCATAAAATGCATCGCTGGGGGTTTTAAATCCTCAGTCCAGAAATTCAACTAATTCCCAGGGAATCCAGTTCTGCAGCACTTGGACTTTGCTGTTGCCTCGTGGAGCTGCAGCATCTCAGGTGCTGGGATGAGTTTTGTGTACAAACATGGCAGGAAAATCGTGGCTTAACAGGGGAGTTTGTAATTCCTAAAGCAGGAGTGGAGCTTTAAATAAAGCCAGAGTGTGAAATAAAGGTTCCATGCATTGCCCTCGAACACCTCGGCTCCCACCACATCCCGTTCCTCTTGGAAAATCTGGCAGAACTCCATCTTCCATCTTCCATCTTCCATCTTCCATCTTCCATCTTCCATCTTCCATCTTCCATCTTCCATCTTCCATCTTCCATCTTCCATCTTCCATCCTCCATCTTCCATCTTCCATCTTCCATCTTCCATCTTCTAACTTCCGTCTTCCATCATTTTCCTTCTTCTTTCTTCCATCTTTCATCTTCCATCTTCTATCATCTTCCATCTTCCATCTTTCATCTTCCTTCTTCCTTCTTCCATTTTCCATTTTCCTTCTTCTTTCTTCCTTCTTCATTCTTCCATCTTCCATCTTCATCTTCATCTTCATCTTCATCTTCATCTTCATCTTCATCTTCATCTTCATCTTCATCTTCCTTCTTCCTTCTTCCATCTTCCATTTTCCATCTTCCATCTTCCATTTTTTCCCTTCTTTTTCCATCATCTTCTTCCATCTTCCATCATCTTCCATCCTCCATTCATTCCAGGCTCTTTTCTTGAAATGTCACTCATCCAAATGCATGCTTTCCTCAGAAATATCTTGTTTTGCAACAATTAATTTCTTTTAAATCTCACATAACCAATCTCTGATTCTGTGGTTTCAATCCATTGCTTCTGTGCTTGCACAAAACACCCAAATCACTGGGAATTATTCACCTAAAGGATGTCCATGACTTATAAACCTTGTTGAATAAAGCAGTTCATGTCCACTGTATTTTAGACAATTTTATAAGAATCTGTAATCATTTTGTTAAGGATGAAAATGATAATTTTATTATGAAGCAAAATGCTTATTGCAGCTAAGGAATTTAATGGGTAGAACATTAATAAATACATTTATATTTACATGTGAAAAAATACATTTAATTCAGAGAAGAAGAAAAGGAGCAAAGACAAAGTAAGAAAGAAAGGAAAGCAAATTTGGTTTAACAGATGAGAAGTAAAATATTGTAAACATTTAGATACACAATGCTCTCTAAAGCAGCTTCCAAGCTTTACTATTGAATGTATAAAACCCCTCCAGCAACAGTTTTAGTTTCAACATGGGAAGATGGAAGGAGAAACAAAAAGCTCCCAAGTGCTTTATTAGCTGCCAGCTCTTCTTGGAGTGATAATAAATAAAAAATATTTCCCCTGAAATAAATTCAATATTTCACCAGGAAAAAATGATTCTAAATTCTTTTTCCTCAGGAGCGACCTTAATCACTCTCAAATTTTGAAGGCTCTTGTGATGCTTATGAGCTATGAAACTCTCATACTCATGAAAGAAATGCAGTAATTTAAATTTTGTATTCCTAAAACCTTGGGATGGAGTTAAATGAGGTGGAGATTGAATCAGATGTTGAAGAAATGTCTTCTAACAACAATTAAAATTTCTTCCTCTAGAAACCTGATTAAAAAGTCACACATGAGAAAACAAACAAACAAACAAAAATTATTTTATAAATTTTTAGCAAGGGCCAGCCACTGCCGTAGGTGCTCCTTACAGACATTATATCTTTGATATTTTCCTCTGTTAGGAATAAGGCCTCCTCAAATACACTTTCCATCCAAATCCTACTGCTGGCTTGGTGCTCTCCACTTCTAAAGTCTCAGTTTATAATTATAATTTCAAATATGTTCCTTTAAATACATGGTGTATTAGAGACAGGATTTAAAAAAAAAATATATAAATTAGTGGAGCATAATTTACTTAAACTCCAGCTGAAAGAGCTGATCCCAATTGTTTTAAGTTCTCAGCTAGAGCTCAGTTTAAATCACTTTTAGTATTATAAAAAGCAAGCAAGCAGCCAATGAAAAAGAAATGGAAAAAATTACAATGAAAATTAATTTAACTTTGACTTTAGTTTTGTTTTGGTTTTTTGGGTTTTTTTTTGGTTTAAAAAACTTTCCCAGTGTCTTTAGGGCAAATCAGGTTAAAATGAATCTTCTGCAGTTGAGTACGAATCATTTGGAATTTTTCTTGGAGTGATCAAAAATCATTTTCTCTGGATTATGAGATTAAAGAGATCAAAGAACTCATCACTGCTTTAAATAAATGCCAGCAAAGTTCCATTATTCCAAATGCCAGGAGAGCAGGCCTGCAGCTCTCTTCCCCCAGCCCAGGACTCACCCCAAAAATGCCCTGTGCTCTTTAATTAGGGAGGGATCAAAATCATTTTTCTCTTAGAGCAAAAAAAGGCCAAGGAGCCTTCTTTGTGCTCAGCTCTTCCCATGGGGATTTAGGGGAATTACTGGGGTTTTTCACCTCTGTCTGGGGGCAGGACTGGCACCAGGAGGAGCTTCTTGTCACTCCAGGGATGAACTTCTGCAGAACCCATAATCTACAGGAATGAGGATTTTCCCCTTACCCTTTTAGCTGGACAAAACCTCTCAGGATTGTGTTCTCCAAGGGAATGTTTTTTTTTCTTTTGGATCAGAAATGGTTATTCCAAGCTGTCACAGGAAAAAGAATTGGAATTCTTTTAATTTTAATTCTAAATAAATTAAATTTATTTTATTTTTTACAGGTCTTAGAGCTTATATTAAAACAAAATCAAGATGGAATTATTCTTAGTCTTGTTCCTTCACTCTATAAATCGTAAGGAGAATTTTTATGATTTACATTTAGAGAATGCAGATTCTCGAATTAATGCTTTTACTGGTGGTGCTTTTCTACAGAAGTTTATGTGGCAGTTCTTCACTTTTTTGTCTGAATCCTCCTGATAATGTTTATGGGAATCTTTGAGCCATTATTTTGACCACGTGCCGAGGAAATGGGGAGTTGATCAGATGTTTTTGCAGAAATCAGCCTGACAATTCCCAGTTGCCAGGACTTTATCACCCTGGCTGCCACAATCTGAGCTCTGCATCGCTGGAACAGTCAGATAAAATAAGCAGCAGAGAAAGGCAACCATCTCCAAAAGCTGAGCTGGAGATCAAATCTGACTTTTTATAGAGGTACATGACAGATCTGAAATGAATATTATTCCAATCCATTATAAAAGTGAGAAAGAGAAGTTGAATGGAAAATGGAGTGAAAACCATTTTTTTTCAATGCAGCTGGAGAGTTGTACTTGAAAAGCATCTGGATGATTTTAAAGGTTTTAAGAGCATTTCTGGCTTAATTTCTTATTAAAACACTTCATGTTAATGACACAATAATGACTTCTTAGTCCTGGGGAGAAGAAAAATATAGAAACCAGGGCATGAAATTGAGTGTGTTTCAATGGATCACACAGTGCTCCCTTTAATATTTATATCTGAACTTATAATATTTAATTTAGAATTTCCAGAAAAAGAAGTAAAAAAACCCCTAAAAACAGCTGTTTTGTTTCATTGAGGATTTTTATTGATCTAAATAGCGTCATAAAAGGATGCCTTTATTCATTTTTTTTTCAAAAGTAGGTTGTAAATGAACATCCAAGTTCTGTTATACAAACTGAAAAGTCAAATTATCAAATTCACAAGGTAAGAAAATATCCAACCAATGTTCCTGTCACTTCAAATGGACTTAAACCTAAAAAATTTTCTTCTAAGATAAAAACTTATATCTTCTTGTTACTATCACATTTATAATTTTCCCATAAAGATGCAGTGGAAAGAAGGAAAAACACTTTTAAACTCAGAATTTTTCTCCATTTGTTTCTGTTTAGTTTTGTTTTGTTTCCATTGAAAACTTAAAAAATTCAGAACTGCCTGAATACATTAGGAATAAAATAGAATTTAATTTTTTTTCCAGTCATTTGCCTTTGTCATCCAATCTGGATATATTGTTTAAGCCAATGCTATCAGTTCTTGCACCTGTATTTACTGACTCTGGGTAGAGAACAGAGTAGTGGAAAGATTGATTTTACTGAACCTTCCAATTTGGAAGATGTTCCTTGCAGAAGGATGAGGAATTCATTGACAATTTTAACATCTAAAGTTATTTTATTAAAATCAAATTCCTTCCCTAACCCCAATTTTAATTTTCGGTTTGAGTTTAATCTGCAGTCTTGTGATCTTGTCTTATTTGTTTGATTTCTTTCTCTCAACCTTGAGCTGGAAGCTTTTGTTAAATGAGGAATCTCAAAGATTCAGGCAAAGGGACCTTCCTGTGACTCAAAATATCAAATACCACAACAGTTCCTGTGTTAAAGAGAACGTTTTCTTACAAAAACCATCGTGTGCATTGTAAAAGAAGATTCACTGTCCTGGGCTAGGGAGATGCTCACAGAAATTTCCTGTCAGTTATGTCAATGCAGAATAACCCCAATGGAAAATAAACCCACTGAGAGCATAATTCATTGTAGATTCCGGGCTGCAGAACAATAGAAATTTAATTACTTGCATTTCACAGGCTGAGCAGAGGGAACCCAGAAAAATTTATGGCTCAGGGATGTGGTTTGTCTCTTAAAAAATCCCCTTTTCTATGTGCAGTGTCCACAGCAGTGCTGGAGAGTCCAAATCCCTTTTCCTTCTGCATTAGGCAGAGCTGCCCACCCAAAACTGGTTTTGTTTTAAGGAAGTTCCAGCTGTACCACAAACTTCCCTTTCACACTCCTTTTCGTCTCTTAAGGACTCATTACACATATGTGTTAATTAAGCTAATGGAAGTGGCTGGTGGAGGCATCTTGTCTCTCTCAGGCACCCAGCAGCTCTGCAAAATGAACAATGCCTTGTTTGAAGGAAAAAGGAGCTGAAGGGCACAGGGATTTTATGGCAAGGATTTTGAAATAGCTGTATTATAAATACAGTTAGCTCTTGCAGAATACATTTAATCCAACTTGCACACAACCCAGTGACCTCACAAAAATCACTTTTTACTCCATTGGGTTTGAAGTTTTTTCATAACGCTTTGGAAATATGAACAAATTTTGCTCTTCTCAAAATGAACTCCCTCTTGTAATTTTTAGAAATAAATAATTGATATGTCTCTTCAGTCACTTAGGAAAATTCTCCTATTTTTTCCCCCAAATAAGCACAGACTCTGAACTTACATTTATTTTTATTTTTACCCATAGCAATTCTTGGGATATGAAAAGTATTGCAAAGTTTGTGAATCTCTATTCATTCTGTTCTCAAGGTCACTGTTCAGATCTATGTCTGTACCTTTGGGTGTACAGATATTTATAATTAAGAGAGAGAGAAGCAAAGGAAATGTTCATGGCCAGAGGAGAGAGGATTTTCTTCAATTCTCCTCTATTTGGTTGGATATAATAAAAATTACCAAAGCTTAGGTGGCTGTGAGTTATTTCACATGAAGTGATTTCAGTTCCCCCGAAGTCAGGTCCAACATTTTTCACTCTCAAGCGTTTTGTCTAAACAGAAAGGATTTTCCAAAGCCCTCCTGCAATAGAATTTGGGTTTTTTTCTACAGTTTGGCTGAGGTAGATGACTCTGTGCCTTAATCAGCTTTTCTCTCCTGCAATGACAAGCTTGTCTGAAGATTTTGGTGCTCATCCTTCAAGGAACCCTGGGCTGTTCAGGGAGAATTCCATTTCCAAGGAATTCAAAGGGGAAGCAGGGAGGGAATGGTTGGCACTGCCAGGGATTAGGGGCAGTCTCTGTAGAACATTGTGTGTGAAAATCCACCTTTTGTTCACTGAGATGTTCCTGTCTGATCCCTCCCTCACAGCTGCACAGCATTCTCGGTGTTTTTAATAGAAATATTTGAAAATGCTGATCTTGTTCAGACCAAGAACTGAAAAGAAGAAAGAAAACCCAAATCCTTATTAAATGATACCAAATTCTCCTTGCCTACAATATGGGTAGGACCTGTAGAATCTCCTGTTTCAACTAAATTTACTTTTCTTGCCAATTCAAAACCTGCCTAAAGACATCCAAGGCACATTTTTAGCTCAGTGTCAGAAACCAGCACAGTTTCCAGTGAAACAAAGAGAATATTGTGTAAATATATCCTGACATTATGTACTTTCTGCAAGCTTGATTGCATATTTTAATTGTACCACGATCACTAAACACATCTGCTTAGAATAATTCTATTTTTTTTAATTAAATCCAAATTCTTGGTGTCAGACGAGAATTCTGATGTCACATTTACAATTCATTAGAGTCATAATTAAAATGTGCAACCAGACTGGAGAATTAGAGAATATTTAATTTGAGAAGACATTTTGCTGTATTGTTGCTGTAACAAGCTAGTCCAAATTTCTACAAATAAATTTTAGATTTAGCAACTACAAAAGGCTGTAGGAACAAGAGGATTTTATTCTTCTACTAACAAGTCCATGGATAGAAGAATGATGCATAAATAATTTTAAAAGTCCTTATGGTGTGAATGATTCCACCTCAGACTCACAAGTTTTTTAAACAACATCACAATGCAGAAAGAATAAATCAGCGAGGTTTAATCTAAACTGCAGAAATGTTGAAGAATTCTTATCAGGTTTTAATGTCCTGATTAATTCAGGCCATGAAACAGGACAGAACCCAGTAATAACTTGTCCATATTTGGTGACTTTTTATCCTAAACCAAAGATTCTAATATGAAAGGAAAAATAAATAAATAACAACAACCAGTTAGGAAATGGTTGGCATCAATGATGACTTGAGCAGGGGATTCACAAAATTAGCAACAATTAAATCCTTGCCCTCTTTTCTGCTGAGGGGGTAAGGATTTAAAGAGCAAAATTTGGCCTTTTTTTTTTTTTTTTTTTTAAGCCATGAAATTTAAATTATAAGAACAAAGATGAAACTGCATTTGAAGAAAATTCTTCTTGTTTCCTTCTGAATTCCAGGCAGTCACCCTGGAGAGTTGTTCACTGAGTCCACACAAATAATAATTTGTATGAACCAAACAATAATAGCTGGAGTAAATGTTTAAAACTTTCTTCTCACGTGGTGAACTCTCAAGCCAAACACTGATTTTTTGCTTTCTAGAATGTGAAGTTGCCCCTGGTCCTGTGTGCACCTGGCCCAGAGTTTTGTGCTGTTTTTTGGATGCATTGCTGCACTTTCCTCTTAATGTTGATCCCAAAATTCCATTTAAAGGAGTGTGAAAAGAGTGGTTAATGAAAAGAGATGAGGGAGGGCTACAAACAGCACAAAAATCCAATAATTCAAGAATTGTGAGTGCAGCAAAAACTTTCCAAAGGCAACAAAAGCAACAATAATTGTCTAATAATTTGTAATAATTGTCTAATAATTTGTCAGAGTGGAAGAAAAGCTGGAGAAAACCTGCTCTTTCACAACTGGAAGATGAAGGAGATGTTTTTATAGGTTTAAATACTACCAAGGCATGAAAAGCTATTTAGGAATTTCAACACGTGACTTCTTCATTGATGCCAATAAAATATTGTCTCTAATAACATCCATGCTATTGAAATGTTATGCTTTGTCTACATGCTCTGTGAGTGACTAATTAAGAAGTTAATATATATGATAATTATATTTTTTTCAGGTATCTTTCTGTACATTTAAATGAAAAGTTACCATAAAGGATGTATATTGAAAAGAGGTCATTTTTGTAATGAGATCATCCCACTGGAAACCAAGGTTTAAACAGAAATTCTTCCTTTTCAAACACAACTCATAATTCAGCAAGTTTGTAAGTTCTGTTTCATTCTTTTATTAATAGAATCTGGAAGTGATAAAGCCATAAAATGATTATATTTAAACCTTTTATTGGAGAGAAAGGAATGGAAATCCGCTCATTAAAACAAAGTTCCCGTGGGTGGTTTCTCTGGTGGAACATTTTATTTGACTCCACTGAGACAGAAACTCTCCAGCCCATTTTTTTCCTCAAACATTGTGTCTTTTAAATCTTTTATCTCTCAATTCCAGCTACAAGTTATCAATTCCTTCTAGGATCAGGTAAATTTCTTGAATATAATTTTTTTTTTTTCCCCTGAGACAGGTGATGCTTCAGAACTTTCTCTTTGTAGAAACTTAGTTGGGTTTTTTTGGTGTGGTTTTTTTTTTGGTTTGGTTTGGTTTGGTTTGGTTTTTTGTTTTGTGTTTTTTTTGTTTGTTTGGTTGGTTGTTTTTTTGGGTTTTTTTTTTTTTTTTTTTTTTTTTTTGTTGTTTGCTTGTTGGTTTTTGGTGTTTTTTTGTTTGTTTGTTTGGTTGTTTTGTTTTGTTTTCTTTAATTTTTTTTTTTATAATTTCAGCTTGGAGTTAAAACCATAAATTCAGATTTTTAAAAAATGAAACAGATGTGTGATAGCCCCTCTTTGAGGTTCATTCTGTTCCAGTCTATCTTTGGACCTCTTTGAGCCACTGTTTTTACCCTGTGCCACCAACATTTGCAGTCCCAGTGAATGTTTCACTGCTGTGCTGCAGAAATCCAGCAAATATCTGATACCCACTGCACTTATTAAATGAATTCAATTAAATTAATTAGCTCTCTCATTTGTCACTGGTAGCTCATAAGTATTTGGTTCTGTTTCTGTATCAGCTGATAATTTAAAATAAATCAGATAGAATCACAAGCTTTACCTGTATATCAATTTATGCAGGAGCACTTAGAGGAGAAAATACTCATTTATCTGATGTGATTGAAATAATCAGTTTGGAGTGAGACTTTAGGGTCATGTCTAACAGGAATAAAGCCAGAGTGGGGTGGAGATAGCTTAGGACAATAATTCAGATAACCTTAAAGGGGCTGCTCTGGTTTGGTTTTTCTGGGGTGACTCCAGGGCTCTCCTACCTGAGGACGTGTCAGTGAAACTTTGATTTTTCCACCTTGTTTGCAGAGCTATCCACTCTGAGTAGAGAAAATAACCCCAAACTCTAAAAGGAGACAAAATATCAAGGAAATGGTATTAAATATTGCTACATTTGTCACAGTAATAAACAGATAAAACCCATCCTTCGTGTGAAAGTGACACTGCACATGAAAGTCCTTTGATAAGTAGGGTGATAATTAAGTTTTCTCAGTTATCTGTCAGGATTTTTGCAAAGGTGGAGCAAAAATTCTGCAGGCTTTGTCTGGTTAATCCGTGTCTTTATCACCAGTGAAGCAGCAATATTTCCTTTATGGGTTTTTTTGAGTTATTTCCAGCTTTTTTCTTCAATGGCTGTGCAGAAACACGGAATAACTTCAGGAACTCCTCCTGGTTTACTCTGAAGTTGATTCAGATTTTTAAAAATAGGTAAACTTTATCTTCTTTTAAAATCTACACCTATTTAAAGTCTATTTCTAATCACAAAAGTGATTTTTTAAAGTAGATTACCCTTATTTGTACTAATATTCTCAGAAATTATTGTACCTATACCCATGTCTAATTGAATTAATTGTACCAGAATGGTATTTTAAAGCTTAAATGTATTTTCCTCTTCTTGAAGCTAGGATTAAATTGCAATGACCCAGATGGTTGAAATTTTCTTTTTAATGTGTATAAACACTGAATTATAATTAGTATTTCTTTTTATTCTTCTAGGACAGGAGCAAAAATTCTTACTAAGTCTAAACACGATTTAATAAATTGTCTTATATTTTCAGCTGGGATTTTTTTTTCAGTATAAATTAATTCTATTTCTCTGATGATATCCCTGGGCTGGCAGTGAGATTTTCATAAACATTCATCTGCATTCTTGCAACAAATTTTGGGGACCACAGAGCTCTGATTTCCCAAACCTTTCCCTGCAGTGACCCAAGAGAGTCACTGAGAGTGGATCAAAACTCTTTTGGATTTTTAACACACTGCTGGAGTGGTAGGTTTGGAAAGTACAATTTTGCTTCTTCTAGGAATTTTTTTAAATATGATTTTGAATTATAAACTGCAAATAAAAATGCAACTTATATTTATTATTGATAAAGCATTGGCTGTCCAAATGAGTGAAAGGAAAAATGAATAATTTTGGATTAAGATGGACATCCTGAGAAACGGTGAAACTTTCAGCAGGTCCTTCAGGAGAAAATCTGAATTTGTTTTATTTCGATGGGGTTGATCAGCCAGGCTTTTCAAGCCTTTGGTGTTTATACAAGACATGAAGTTCATTAGCACAAATAAAAAATAAAGTTATTTGAGTGGTTCCACTGGGTTCTCATCAGGCAGCACCTCCCATCCTGCCAGGTGTCCCCAGACGGGGACAGAATTGATCATTTATTGATCATTTATTGAGCATTTATTGATCATCCCCTCCTGCTGATGCTGGGGAACATTTCTCAGAGCAGGGAGATGCTGATTAATTCCCAGGAAGGTGGCAGAGGGATTCCCACAGGAATCTTCTGGAACATCCATTACATCAGCAGCAGCAAGGATATTGGGTGGAAAAGAAGAAGGAAAAAACCAAAGGTATTGAATTTGTATTTAGAGAAGGAATTTACAGTTTTAGTGTTCTAAACACAACCACTTTTTACACTGCATGGGGATTTATAGAAAGTTATAGATTTGGAATAAAGCCGTTTCAAATAACAATAAACAAAAACAAACAAACAAACAAATAAATAATACTATAAATAAATATATAAATAAACAAATCAGAATAAATCCTCGTACTTTGAAGACAGATCTATTGAATGATTAAAGTCTACTCAGGGCACCAACAGAATGTGACTTTCTGGGTTCTCTTGTCCCTGGCATGGTGCAAATCCAGCCCAGAGCCAGCTGATTTCAAGACAAGGTTGTGAAACAAAGAGAAAAAGTTCATTATGCAGAGCACAGAGCCCGGGATAAATTGCCTTCTGCTTGATTTGGAAAATGGGCTGGAATGTTGCATGAACACACAGATTTCAGTGTGAGTGTCTCAAACTCCAGCTTTAATTGAACTCTGGGGATGTGGGGACTCAAAGTTCTCATTTACTCAGGCATTAAGTAGAAGGGAACATAAAATCTCAGATATTTGCTATATTTGGGTGTTGTGAGATAAATTATCTATTCCTTCTCCAGGCAGGGGTTCAGATATCAACTCCCAAATACACACACTTTACATTATATTATATATATTTTAATGTATATATATACATTTTTAATATACTTTTATCTATATATATATATAGATATATATAGATAAAAGAAGGTCCAGCAGTTTATTAAGAGCAAATTGTGAAAGGCCTTGCATGGAAAAAGTGGATTTCCAAACTGTTCAGTCCTTTCTTTGGTGGAATGCAATGGTATTAATTTATATTATATTTATATTAATTTTACAATTCGATCTGAAACAATTATCAGTGTTCAGTTCTCCATCCTGTTGGTGGGTGTTTGGTTTTGGTTTTTGGAATTACTAATTTTACTAATGTTAAAATTATTTACTACTAAGATTATTTGGTATTAAAATTACTATTTTAAGTTGACAGAAGTGTGTAGGTTTCCATTAAATTTTTAATTATATAGAAAAATTGATTTAAAAACCCCATAATTTCAGGAATTTCTTCAGAGAACAGATGGACTTAATATTTCAATTTGCAACAAAAAATACTAATTCAGCTCTCCAACTACCAGCTATTAAGGTTATTCAGTTGACTTTATTTCTTTTTCTTAATTTAACCACATTGAAAATACATTAAGTGTGAAATCCAAGGGATAATGGCATATGTTCATAAGGTTTTACAAATTAAATCTGGTTTTGCATTCTTGAGATGCTGATCACTGAATTAACCTCTATTTTTTTCTTCACTGGACTCCCGTTTAAAAAGGCGTGAATTTCTAAACTTTTAATAAAGGGTGGATTTAAGACAAAATGGGGTTTAGTGGCCATGGTGGTTGAAGGTTGGACTTGATTTTGGAGTTTTTTTCTTGCCTTGGTGATTCTCTGATTTATTCTGGGTTGGTGAACAAAGAGGGGCAAATTGGAACTTGTTGATTTTGTGGCAGTTTTCCTCAGCCTGCAATATGAATAACCACTTCCACTGAAAGGTAAGAATCAGGAAACATTTATTGCTGTAATTCCTTAAATTGTGTGATTTACTGCTTTAATTCCTTAAAATCATCTGTAGGCAACAGACTGCACAAATAACCTATTAAAAAACACCCCAATTGATTAATTAATTAAACTTTGCACCTGCCTGTTCCTAAATGACACAGAAGGAAAGACACACTCAGTGACTCTGAGGAATTAAGCAGGAAAAGAACTACTTTATTTAGATTTTATGTTTATTTATAGAATTTTGACATGGATTGGACAATGAGGATAATAATTTTTGATCTCGTAGATTCTATTAATAGTTCATCAATTTTCTCTTCCTCTAAAGAGGAATGCAAAACATTCATTGTTTACAAGAACAGAGTGTGAGAAACTGCAGGAAATTATCTGTCAATAATCAGAAGGCTGAACACAAGGGCACCACCTGCCCTTTTAAAACCATTATTCACCTCCTAAATCACCTTTCAAAGCTCAGTTCAGATGGTTTAGTCTGGAGCTAAAGCCAATCTTTAGAGCTGAGTGCATTAAAATCAAGTGTTTAAAGGAATATTTAACACAAGCGCCTGTGCTTGGGGTCTTCAGTGCTCCTGGATTGGTTTAGAATTTGAATGATGTGAATTCGGATCAATTACAGAACCTTGGACAGCTCCTGAAATTCAGGGAGGAGAAAACTTCACTTTAACTTTTTCTTGGAATGGTTTATTGGTGTATGGAAAAAGCCAAAACAGTGCTTGGCTTACAAGGTAAGATTTATTTATTTAAAACACTTGGTTTTATCTTGCTTTCCCTTTGACTGATAAATGCATTTGAAATGAGTATAATCTGGATTACAGCACAGAAGGCTCCAAATGAGAAATAATAATGTTTGTATCCCCTCACCAACTGAATAATTTACAATAAAAAAATGCCTTTTGTGGCTCCTGGTAATGTTCCTACTGAATAATTATCTATTGAATTTCAATGGATAATGCAGCAAATTAAATAAATTCACTGAAAGGTGAAGTTTGAATTTCTCAGAATTCATCGATTTTACCACAAATTCTACCTTTTGTAAACACAACAAAACAAAGAAGCAAAATTAAAAAAAAAAAAATAAAACAAGAACAATTTTTTGAGATGCAGCTGGAAAAAGAGCACATCAATACACAATTATACATTACAGACAATTCCAATTATTTTAGAACTGTCACTAGGAGAGGAGTTTTCTTTTCAGGACTGTGCTAGCTTAAAATTAAAATGAAATAAAATTGTGGTTCACAAATACTTCAGTTCCAGAATAGCTGTTAAGTGTGAGCATGGTAGGATGTCCTTTATGACACCCTGAATTCTCTTTAATTACTTTTAGTCTGGATGAAGCAGGAAGAAAAGGCAATAAATAAAATAAAAATAAACATTTAAAATAAAATAAATCTTTTCCTGTAAGCCTGACACACAATGATTTGCAATCTCCATTCCCCACTGCACTCTGGAATGCTCAAGCTTTGTTTGTTTGAATTTAGTATTTATGATTATAAATTATCTACTCATAACTAAAGTCATTTGCATAAGAAAATTATCTTCCATCAAGTGGGATTTTACTGCTTGTGTTTTAATACTGTAACAGCCTGTTAGTATGGAGATAATTAAAGGGATCCTGTAAACTCTAATTTAATCTGAAAGTTACCCTAAAAAAAAAAAATGGAGAAAAAAGCTGGTATGGAATTTAGCACTCCCCTTAAATATTCTCATAAACTAAAGGGGGAAATGTATTAGTGAATTTAAAACTGAATAAACTAAAATAAAGAAAAATCACTAAACCAGGTACTGCATCACCAACAACAGGAAAACACAGGATCATGGAATTGTTATGGTTGGAAAAGAGCTGAGTCCATTTCCTCATGTTTTTGTTGATGGTGCCTCTCCACATGCCTCCCATGGGGAATGGGATTAACCAAATTCTGTGTCCTTTACACATTATTTATTGTAAAAGTGCCTCAAGGTATTGTTCTGAAACAAGTCCTAATCCCTACTTTTTTTTTTCCCCTGGATGCCCAGCTGAGAGTGGGAATTTCACTTTACAAAAACTGGAAAATGTTTCTTTTTTAACTCAGTATATATTTTTAAGCCTTCACCAAAACTCTTTTGAGGCAGTACAGCTCACTACTATGGGTTAAAAAAAAATTTAAAAATCACGGTATTGCTTTTTCTCCTCCTATTTATTTTTGTCTTGCAGAAAGGGAGAATATTTTAATCATATTGCTGTGGTATCTGTCTGGAAAGAAATTAATCTTGGAGCTTTGGTCCTCCAGACCTCTCTTGATAGTAATCTTTAATCCTTCCAGAAATCCCAGTGCTGTGGTGCCCACCAGAGTGACTTCAGGGTGGGCGAGTCACAGGAGACAAAGGCTGGGGATCCACTGTTGGGTACCCAAGGCCATTGCACAACTGTTTGTTGGAAATGAAAAAATTGTGGAATGGTTTGGGTTGGAAGGGACCTTAAATCCCACCCAGTGCCACCCCTGCCATGGCAGGGACACCTCCCACTGTCCCAGGGGCTCCAATCCCAATGCCCAGCCTGGCCTTGGGCACTGCCAGGGATCCAGGGACAGCCACAGCAAATCTGGGAATTCCGTCCCAGCCCTTCCCAACCTTTTGCTCAGCCAAAGGGATTAAAGATCCGTAATGAGTTCCTAAAAGTGCCTTCAGGGATGACTTCAGGATTATTTGTGAGTGCTGTGGGGTGGTGGAATTTAGTAAAGGAACTTAGACCACCCTTTGAAAACTTCCTAAAAGTTCAGATTTCCCTCTGCACAGCAAAATGCGTTTCCTGCAAGTTTTGGGTTTACTCGCTTGCATACCTGCGAGCAGAATTTAACCTGGAAAAGTTTTCACTGTGTTATTTGCAAGGACATCTCCTTGGCCCACCCCAACTTCAACCATCCTGGGACTCTGTGGCAGTAAATGTGGGATGCCAGGGGATATCAGTGGGATTTTATCATTCACCTGTCACCTCACTGCCATAAAAGTGCACCAGAACCCACCTAGGGGCTCACACTCCCCGGGACTGTAAAGGGTCTTCATTAAATGCAAAACTAATAAAAAAGCCAAACAGAAAAAGAAACCTCTCAAAGTCCCATGGAAATGCACGTTGTTGATTTTTTTTTTTTTCCTGTGAACAATCAATCCCACTTATCTACCAGAATCTGGCTCCATTGAGTAATGATTCTTTGCTGGTATTTTCTCTCCATCCCTGCATTCCAAAGGAGTTTTTTTGCACGCCTCAGGTTTTCTAGGATTTGCAAGTTTTAACTTTAATTTCCCCTTTCACTAACACTCTGTCTCTGCACTGAAGTGAGTTCTTTTAACGTGTCATTATCACCATAAAGCCCATTCCCTATTTCCCAACCTAAAGCCACTCTTTCCAATCACTCTTTTCCTCCTCACTCTCACATTCTTTTGCTCACACCAGAGGTCACTGCCTCGACCTTGCCATCATTTTATGATGGATGCATTTTCTGGGACTCTCTGTGTCATTTGATCATTGATCACTTCCCCCCTCTCTTTACAATAGATGTGCCAATGCCAATTAATCTTGAACCACTTGTTATTTTGTGACCTTTAAAAAGGCCACGTCTCATGATTTATTTGCTGCTGCTGGGTGCATTCAGAGATTGTTTGGCTGTGGGAGAATCAGGGGCTTTCTGTGATTTTTTAACTCATTTCCTCTGCTCCAAAGGAACCCCCATCAAGCCATATTGACTTTCTCACTCGGCTGGAGACTGGTAAATGTTATCTGGAGAACTGTTCTGTTTGATTTCCTAATTTTAATTGCTCGGGGCGATTCCTCCAGCACTTAAATTAATTATAAGAGAAGGAGCCTTGCAGGCACTGCAGAGGGAAGGTGGTCCTGCTGTGGGGAGCAGCAGGGTGCAGGATGGAGCTGGGGATGGGGTGGGAGGAGGCAGGTGTCAGATGCTGGGGATGGGGAAGAGAAGGAGCAGAAAAGGAGGAGCTTGTGGATGTCTTCATGTGGAGAGGCAGAGGTCTGATTTTAAAAGGTAAGAATTCGTTGAGGTTTTTTTTCCTAATATTTTTTGTCTATTTAGTTGCAAGTAAATAATGCATTGCTTTTTCCTGTTGCTTTCAAATTCACAGTTTAATAGTTTTATAACATTTCTTTTTTCTTTTTTTTTTTTTCCCTCCCAAATAGATGAAGTAATTGTAAGGTTTCAAAACTAAGTTACACTTTTTAGGTAATTTTTTTAAGAAAAAGACCATTATCCCGTCTCCTGGGTAAGTACAGCTATTCATGATTTTATGTTAATCTGTTCCTCCAGATTGTAATAATCATGTTCTTTTTCTATATAATTCAAATAGACTTCACTGGAGAGATCTTTGCCTGGAGGAGCTGGAGAGGGCAAATATTAATATAAATTTTACTATTGGCAACTATTGCTATTTGACCCTCTCATAAGTTCTTGTCTGCCCCTTCTGTGGGATCTGGAGTCCATATTTTTGACTGACTTGCAGCAAATTAAAGTTAAATGTCAGCCCACCAGAGTATGGCTTTGAAAGTGAGAGTTTTCATTTCTTTCAGACCTCATATACTCATCTCAGTATATGGCATCTTGCTTTGAGGAACACTTTTACAATTTATTTATGTAAAATGCTGGAATCAAATCTCCTATTACATAATTAGAAAAGTACCACGGGCCATAGTTTGAAATCCTGTCTCAAAAGAGAAATTATAAACAAAAATCATTTATCTGTGAACATAACATTGATCAAATCCACACCAGGTGTGGATCTGTTGTATTCAATGAATGTCAAACCTCACACTGAATTTTTCAATCCCAAACCACAAGATTTTGCTGTTCACACAGAAGAAAACTTCTGTAAAGGTTGTTTTACTTGCTGGGATTTAGCCCAGATCAAAGAATTCCAGGTTCAGGCAGTGACTGACAGCCAAGAGTCACCTGAGGAAAATGAAATGCACCCAGGCTGATGAAATCCTTGCTCCTGGTGATGCCCATGAAGAGCTCTGTCTGTGGTTATAGGCATCAAACCAGCCTGAGCTGAGCTAAGAATTCCAGTAATTTAACAGATCTTTGCAGTTTTCTCCCTAGAAAGGTGAAGATGAAAAATACTGGTTCCTGTTTTGTTCTCCTGGATGCAAAAGCTGAAAATCTTAAATGCAGTTTAAAAAGCGTGTACAAATCCCAGTTTATAAATAATCACCCTCTTCTCTCTTCTAATGGAAAATCTGCAGCTGCTTTTGCTCCCTGGCCAGCTGAGGATGGGCTTCCCCCTCTGTTTGTCCTGTTCATTTTCTTAAGGACCAGGTAAAATTTGCTGAGGGGGTCAAAGAGCCATTGTGAAAAACCTTGAGCTGAGTGGGGGAAGAGAAAACTCTGACTGTTCCTGGCGTTGTGCAAAATTTGGTGGCACCGTTGCCATCAGGTGGTGATGGGCATGAGGTGATCCTGGGGACTGTGAGCCAGGAGCAGCTTTAACCCCTCTGAGTTAAAGCTCAGCTCAGGCCCAGCACCAGCTGCTCTGCTCACCTGCACGTTCCTGCTCCAGACAAGGTGAAGTCGATGAGCCCAACCTGAAGGCTTGACTTTAAATGAAACCAAATTCCCTCACACTCCTTGAGAACTGAGAGCACACCCAGGGACCAAATGGATTAATTGGTCAGTGTAATTTAGTGAGGCAGATAACTGCTCTGTGGGATGGGCTCTTACAGCTTTTTGGGAGGAAGAGAAGAGGAAAATATGAAGAAAAGCAGGTGAGGAACGTTTGTCACATCTGATGGGCTGGAAGGACTTCGGCAGGAATGTCAGAAATTCACTCTCATTCTGAGAAAAAAAATAGTCTTGCCCTTGCTTTCAGATCCTCTCTGAGTCCAAGAGACAGTTTAGACCTTTACAACCAGATTTCCAGGAAAGGAAATTCTAATGGCACAATCCTAGAAAGTGTGGAGAAAGAAGCCCAGAGTGAGTGTGGACCAATTCCAGTTATGTTAAATGCTGCCTTTAGTATTCACATTTTGTGGCACTTGGAAGAACTGGGCAGAATTAAGAGCACACTGCTGAACATGCACAGGATAAATCTTTGTACCATAAAAAACAAACAAGAATTCCTTAAAGGGAGGTGGCAGATGATCCCAGATTTACAGACCTGCCATTATTCCCAGGACAAAGTGTCATTAGTGTCCATATCCACCTCTGAAAGAAATGTCACAGACCTTCCAAAAGCCATAACAGGTGTTTGGAACTCGCACCTGGCTATTTTTCTGAGGTAAAAATGATTTCTCCCAAATCTTACACAGTCTGCCAATCCAGGATGTCCTAACAGGGAAGACCCTAGACTCTAGGAACGAAGTTTGAAAAAGAAAATGTATTAGAATGAAAAAGAAATGGTGATAACAGGGGTGTTTGACCCTTTCCAGACATTTGCACAGCTCTGTCATGCCTGGTGCTCATGCATGGACCTGCACTGGAGCTGCAGGTGCTGCTGGGCTGAAGGGGAGATCTCAGAACAGAGCAGGAAAAACTCCTCTTTTCTCGCTGTCCATTAAAGCTGGGGCAGTTTTGTGCCACTGCAGTGCAAGGAAAGATTCCCCAAGGTACTCATGACCCCCAAGCCATGCTTGGATCCCACTCAGGCTGTCCCAGGCTTCTCCTAGAGTGGCTGTGGGCTCCAAAATCCTGGACAAAGGTGCTCCTCTCTCAGCTGACAGAGGTGTCCGGCAGAGCACAGCTGTGCCCTGGCTCAGCACAGGCGGCTCATCTGTGTCACCTCCTCTTTGTCATCTCAGCAAATAATGAACTTAAGGCCTCCACAAGGACAGGAGCCTGTTTCAGCTCCGGGTTTCTTTATTCCCAGTTAAAATTCCTCTCCCTGTCTCATCCACCTCTGACAAGTGCAATGTTCAGGAGTCAGACGTGCACCTCTGCAGGCAGGTGTGAATTCTGGATCAGTGGTGTCCTTCCCATGCACCAATCCAATCCAATCCGGTCCTGAGGTTCTCAGGAATCAGGAATGTGACCCCACAGCCCTTTGCTGCCCCTGGTAATTCATCCTGCATTTGCAGCTCATTTCTTCTTTTGGTGCTTCAGCCTTGCTCATATCATTCCATAGCAAACCCTTGTTCTTTTGGCAATGTGCCCAGGCTCTGGGGAAAAAAATAAAAATATTCTTAAATTTCCTAGCCCTTCAATACACAAGTTAAAAAACTGTATATTTTATAATTGCTGTCATTTTAAAGGCAGAAGAGTTTCCACCTTTCTGAAAACAGTGGTGCAAGAAAGACAGCTCTGTACTCCTATAGTGTTTGACATTTTCTGTGCAGCAGATACTGACTCCAACATTCCCTTGACAGAGCACAGAAATTCATTTTGTGAATTGTATTGACAGCCTAAGTAGGCTCTTTCTTCTCCCTTGAATAAGCTTCTCTAACTTATTAACTCAGCCTTAAGGGGTTGGAATATTTACATCCAAAACTGAGATCTGTTTACAGCCCAACATGTATTTTGATATTCAGGAGTCATGGGATGAAAGTTCCTGTGAAATCAAACTGCTGTAAAACTTCCCAGACCTCCCCGGTGAGGAGGATATGTCCTTGTACAGCAGGCCCTACATCATCATATGGATAATCAGCTTCAGGCACACTCTAAAGTGACATTTTCCTCATTTGTCATGAATTTCAATCCCCAGAACAAGCCTGCCTTGTGATGTTGAGGTTAAAAAAAATGGAAAATTTAAAAAATTTGCTTCAGGTAATTTTAACCTGATGAAAAAGGAATTTTGATTTAATTGAAATAAACTCCATGATTTTGTACCAGAAAACTCACCAATACTGCAAACACCCCCCACAGCCATGCCTCTAATTTTGATGACAAGCAGAGAAAACAAGTCTCCAGAATTATTATTTAATGAATCATAATTGGATTAAAATTTCTTCTTCATCCTACCTTTAGCAGCACACCTGGAATATATCAGCTCTCCCGAGATGACAAATTTTCCAAAGGTTTCATAAGTGATGAGCCAGATTTCAGAGGACTCTATCTCAGCTCATTTGGATCTGATACCCTAAACAGACCAAGATATGTTGGTTTTTTTTCAGGTTTTTTTTTATGCTTATGGAACCATCCATATGTGCCTGGATAAATGAAGATGAAAATTGGCTGCCTTTTCAAAGGCTAATTCAAGAAACTTCCAAAGTCTTCTGTTCTTTCTACTGATCCATCAGCATTTTCATAAACCAACTGTTTTCCTTTCAAGCTGTGGTAGGTTCAGTCAAATAGGATAAATCTGTTCAGATTCTTTTAATTGGGAGAAAGTGAGGGAACAGCCACTCTTCCTTAAAATCCCTTTGGGGAAGTGCAGCTGTGGCAGCCAGGGGAGCTCATTAAACCCCACCCAGACTTTTCCAGACCTAGGCCAAGTGTTTGTCTTCCAACCTGCTGCTCCCTGTGAAAATTCCTGCTTTTTCACTGAGTTCTGCTCTGCAATAGAAATGGAGATTTGGGTGTATCCCCATTCCCTGGTCAGGCCTTTGAGTTGATGCTGTGGGTTCCATGTTAGGGTGAGCTTGGAGCTCTTCTCTTCTCTTCTCTTCTCTTCTCTTCTCTTCTCTTCTCTTCTCTTCTCTTCTCTTCTCTTCTCTTCTCTTCTCTTCTCTTCTCTTCTCTTCTCTTCTCTTCTCTTCTCTTCTCTTCTCTTCTCTTCTCTTCTCTTCTCTTCTCTTCTCTTCTCTTCTCTTCTCTTCTCTTTCACCTCTCTGGTTTTCCCTTTGTCTCAGGTTTTGTGCAGCAGGAACTTTGAGCTGCCTGAAGTAGAAATTTTGTTCTCCAGTGCTGCAGAGAGCACTGAGCAGCAGGACCCTGCAGTAAGTGCTGGCTGACTTCCCCACTTCCTGACCTTTTCCTGAGGGCACAGCCCCTTCTGCTCCATTTGGGCTCATCTGTCAGAAGCAGCTTGGCTCTTCCAGAGCTGGAGAATGAGAAGCTGCTGAGCTGAAAGTTCCTGTGCTCCCTCCTCTCCCCGAAGGCAGGAACTGCAGGTAGCTCTGCAGTGCCCTCAGTTTCCTGGCTGGCATCAAAAATCGCTGCTGGAAATTCCAACTCTTCTCACTCACCTCGAGGGACTGGGGGTGCTGCTGCCATATTTTCAAGTAAAATCAGAGTTTAAAATGAAGTTCACACATTCCTAATGCCCAGAATAATAAATGGATAAAAAGAGTTAGGGCTGTGGAGTGGCTGCTGTGAAATAGTCTGATTCCCTTCAAGGAAAGAAAAGGCAAATCCCAAACCAGCAGCAACAGCGAGAAGATACCTTCCATCCTACAGAATTTACACTGTTAGATACATCTATGGATGGTGAAAATGAAAAAATACAGACTTTTTTATTTATAACCACCTCCAATGTAAATACCATCCCACAGACAGTCTCGTACAGACCCAGTGCATCCCGAATTGTGGGGGAGTGCAGTGTTTGCTACAAGTTCCCAGGAATCCAAACAAGCAGCTGAGCATCAGAGAGGCAGTGAGAGCCTCCTGTGCCAAAGGCAGACAGGGAGGAACCAGCTGCAGGGAGATCATGGGCAGAGATGTTGAATTATGTACAAGTGCAGGGCTGAGATCCTGCCACCAGCACCCAGGAAAATCCAAGAATGAGCCCAGTGGAACAGATGCTCCAGCCCAGAGTGCAGGATCAGCAGACTCTGAGAGTTTACAAACAAATCCTGGGTGCTGTGAGAGTTCCATCCCAAACATCCCATCCAATGACCTTCACAAAAATCTCCAAAATAACCCAGTCACAGCACAAGGTTGGGAAGATCGAGGTCGGAATTTTCTGCTTTTCCTGTGGAACACAGACAGGGAAACACTGGGAGAGCATTTCTGGGATCCCAGGAAGGTTTAATCTTCTATCTGAAGTTTCCCAGTACCGTGTTGCTATGAAACATTGGCAGTATAATTAAGGAGGAATTAAATATCTTAGAGACTTGCATAATATCTCAGTGCTACAGTTGCTTAAAAGCCATCACTAGTGTCCAGAACTAAAAATACAGCAGCATTCTCAATTAATTTTAAATTCTAGTGATTTTCATCTAGAATTTATTTTTTTCTTTGGAAAACCAGAGAACCCTTGCCTGGAAAAGCTCAAGTGAAGACTCTAAAATATCATTGAAAGATCAAAGACTTTGAGTTCAAAAGGTGATCTGGGTGGAAAGCAGTCACAACTCTTACTATAGCAACATTTATTATGTACTGGTAATGTTAACAGTAAATAGAAATAGCAAATACTAATTTTCATGTTGTGAATCAAACTGAAGGAGAAATAATGCACTAGAGGAAGCAAAATAAATATGTGTATGTTATATCCACTCAAATGAAAGAAAGTCAATCAGCTCTTGGATTTCTAGGATGGAATATATGCTCAAGACAAGACAAAGGTAGAGATTGATCAGCAGTATGAGAGCAGTGGATTAGAGGCTAATTGGATTTTAAATGTCACTAAACTAATTCTGGGCTACTGAACTGGACCTTCAGATACTCTGGATTGTGGTGAAAATATATCTAGTTCCTATCCATCCATCTACACCCATCTGAACCTGTCAAATGAATCCTCCCCAGCCGAAAAGATGAGAAATGCCATCACATTTAAATGACTTCACAGCACCAGAAATAACAACACAAAGATCAGCAAGCCTACTTTGGTTAAAAAGAGCAGAAACTCAAAGAAAAAAGTTTTCTGCCAGTCCTCCTCCTTCCTTTTCAACTTTATCTAGACAAAAACATTTGGTGACATCAATTTGCTCTCCTGGTTTCTGTTAGTTTTATTGTGTAAATAAATGAAAGAAAAATTCTTTTTATGAGGTATAAATCACATAATTTTCATCCTTTATCTCTAATCATTGAAAAGGAAAAATACAAATCTAGAAAGTCATGGTTTTAGTCACTTTTCTGTCTTTGATTGTTTTCCAGGTTTGAGTTTCTCTTCTCCACTATACAAAAATTTTCTTCTCTCATCTCTTTGTTCCAGTACTTGGAACAGCTTGAATTTGACAGATCATACTTGGTGAGTGTTAACAGGCTAAAGTCAGCAAAACATTTTTCCAAAGAGTTTCTTACAACTGTAGCACTGTTAGATGGGTTTGGATGATTTTGGCAGCCACTGGAGAAATTAATTTGCAGCAATTTGCAATATTTAAAAATTTCCTAATACAGGGCTTTGATGGAGTTTCCAATGCTGCAATTTATCTAAGATAATCAGACATTGTGGTTTTACTGTGCTGTGAGGATTCTTCCTCATTTCCTTCGTAAAGGTCATTTCATTTTTCTTCTCTCCACAGTGAAAAACCATAAAAGAGAAGAATCCTCATCTCCTCCTGCCTTCAGCTTCACCCTGGTGTGGACATTACATTTATTTGTGTGCTGTGTGGACTGGGGCACACCAGAGGCACGAGTTCTCCAGTATTTTATCCCTAATTATTTTATCCCAGTAATTGGTGCCAAGAAAATAAATAAAAACCCCAAAACAGGATAAGCACCCTTTATATTCTCCTAGTTCACATCCATCTCCTGCCCCCAGATTTACAGAGCCTTGTAGCCTTTCCACTTGTGCCACTTTATTTCCTGGGTATTTTGCAAAATTTACTTGACAATGCTTGGCCATGGTGAAAAATGTTATTTTTAAATAGAAACCTGGATTGGATGCTTTGTGCACTCCCACCTGGATGTCAGAAAGATCCACCTGATCACCAGCAGTTCTGGTTCCTTTTTACACTCCTCACCCTGGCAGAATGTAATTTTATTGAAACAATGAAAACACCATTTTACCATCCTAGCAAAACCAGAAATATTTCCAAATTTTAAGGGCAAGGTGAATTAATAAGAAAAAGAATTCACTTATCATAAGTAAAATAAATGTACCAGGTCATGTATAAATACATGTTTGATTAATAGAAGCTCTTTGCCTTCTACAAATCCCCAAAGTACAACTGGAGTGACCCATGTGGTTTGATAAACAAGAAAGTCTATTCCAGTGAATAATTTGAAATGCTGGAGAAGGCAAAGTATCAAAGTTTCCAAATCCTGAGTGCAAACAGGATGTTTGTGCTCTATTACTCCTAATTTTGTCTGAATCTGTTTCTTGTAGAATCCAAGAGAAGCCCAAGATGTCTTTGCCAATCTGCTGATTAAATAAGATCCTTAATATGTGTTAAATTTGGAGTCATCAGTACTGCGGGAAAAGTTAATCTGTTTTAAAATCTCAGGCAAGTCAGTTCACAAAATAATGCCTCCAGATAATCTGGATCTGGTCACTCATGGCTTCCTTTGGAAAGCAGATGTGCCATGCCAGGATTATTTGATATTTCAACCAGTTGAGAGCACGTCCTCCAAAACCTAAGGCATATTTTTTTTCCAGAGTAGACAAGTTCAATTTAATTTTTTTTTATTAAACTAACAGTTCAGATTCAGTTAGGAATTTGAAACAGAATTCCCTGGTGTTTCTATCACTGGAACAAACAGCAAGAGACTTCAGAGTGGGTAATGACTTTGGCAGATCAAGCAGCTCCTGACAAAATTCCCTGCCCATCCCACGGGGGACTTTAACCACACAAATGCAAATAGCAAACCATGCAAATGCTTCATTCTCAGCCCTGAGGGTGATTTAGACCAGGCCATTTCCTCTCCTTGCTCGGGGAGTTGATGGTGGGGACTGTGGGCTCCTTACTCACCTGTCCTTGCCAGGGAGGTTTCACCTGAGTCAAGCCAACAAGACACCATCAGATTTTCTGCATTGTGTGCCTGGAAACCTGTTAAAAATCAAACCCAGAGAATCCTCCAGGAGTCAAAACTTTGTGAGGCACAGAACAGTTTGGAAACTCCAGGTAGGGATTTAGGGTCCCTTAATTTGGCTGTAATCTCTGTATGAAATGCTAATTCCCACTGGGATGGAGCAGGGAGTTAAGACATTAAAAGATGTGTTTTACACTGCACAGATCCAGAAAATTGCACTATCCTAATTACCCCTGAGATTCAGTTAGTGTGATTTTCCTGTTCTTTTAATTTGCTTCAGAAAAGTACCTTGGGTGTCAATGTTTAACCTTTTCCAGCCAAAATGAAGGTTACTTCAGTCAAAGGAAACATTCAATAAGATGATTTTCTTTTATTTCCTTAAACTTTAGAAGATGGCTTAACATCTGAATAGCTTCTTCTTGGAGCCTTTTTTTTTCCTTAGTAAAGTACTTTTCAAGGACTCACAGTGAGTTGAAAAATACACAAAATATCTCTAAACTCAATTCATTTCACATCAAATCTATATGATGTTAGAAAACATAGATCTGTCCAAAAACCTTACTGTGTACAGAAAAAGAATGGGGGGAAAACCTTGCTTGATATTAAAGCTGCTTTGCAACAACCTCATTTATCAAGTTTTAAATAATTTCTGAAGCTTTTGATATTAAAAGCTCAAATCTCACTCCCACCCTCCTGAACTTCCTATTGAACACTGGAAATAGATGGCACATGCAGCATTCTGATAACACCTGACTCAGGCATTGTAAACAGAGCTGAACAATGAATTTTTGGAATAATCAGATGTTTTCTCTATTTTTTCCTTGCTGCCTCAAGCCGTGTTTTTCTATATTTTCCTTAATAGCCAAATTTCGAACCCAAAATTACTGATTTTCCAAATGCTGGTACAAAAACCGTTGGCCTTTTGTGAAAATACAAAATGCCAACCTGCAACAAATTCAGTAAAGCCACTGAAGAGATGCAAGCAAACAAGAAATTCTGGAGTGTTTTTATTTGGAGAGAAGAACCTTTATCCCAAATTATTTTGCTCTACTGATCAGTTAGGGACTCTGATCAGCATGAGAGATATTTTATATGATTCTGCCTGAAATCAAAAGGGATTTTCTTCCCCTTAAGTAAGACTTTCTTTCCCTTAAGTGTGAGTCTTCAGCTGTGCTACAGGAAAATAACCCAGAGCAGCAGAATGAGGCAAATGCTGTGAAACATCAGAAAATGTTGGAGCTGTTGAACAATAACTGGGAAGAATCACATTCTCAAAATCAAGGAATGCTTAAAAAAGTAACAGGATAAACAGAAAAAGAAGAAGCTATATGGATCTAGCACAGAATCTCTTGGGAAGCAAGTGCTAAAAATAGGATGCCACAGAGCAGGAGGAGGAGGTGACTGTAATTATTAAATAAATGTTGAGAAGAAATTCCCAGAAATTGCCCAAACCAGAAATTCTACAAATTTAGTTGGGGCTCGGGTAGATTTGGTGCTAAAGAAATAGTTTTTGTGATTTTGGAAAACAGTCTAAGGAATCTGCTGTATTTGTAGAACACCCCTGAGATAAAAGTCTGGTTCCTTTACCAGCTCTGCCTTACAATTTATTGTCATGACCAAGGCTGGAAAATCGAGGTCCCTTCCTTGAGCCCTCATGTTCCATAACATGGCACCAAAATCAGCCAAAATCCTGATGAGTCAAATCTCATCCATTTCAACTCAGGGAAAACAAATTGCTTTTTGATTGAAGGCCTAGAACTGATACAGCCTAATTTCTGCACACGAAGCTTCAAAGGACAGAGCCTCACAACAAAGGACACCTCGGGCTTGCCCACGATGTCACCTTTGAATTACTGTGCTTAAAACCTGGTGTATTCTGGTCACAAAAGGTCGAATGTGTGGGTGGCTGATGAAGGCAGCAGCTGAAATATTAGTGCAGGTCCCAAGTAACAGCACAAATCTGGCTGGGAGCATCTTCTGCACGACTCGTTCACTCCAGGAGAGGGATTGGAAACAGCCAGGAGTGGTTTTAATTTGGTGCCTCTGCTTTCCTGTGGGCTGAACCATGATTTAGGTTAGGCAAGAGCCATTTCTGACCGGGCTGAGCAGATTTTGGAAATATTCAGTGGTTTCTGTTTGTCTGCTTGTTTGTTTTTATATCTCTTTATTGTGTTTCAGCCACCATGGTTTCCTCTCATTGTGCACCAGCTCTTTTACAAACCCCTCAGTCTTTACCTTCCAGTTGGTTTGTTTGGAAATGAGCTTGGTCATTCCAGGGCTGATGACAGCAGGCACCTCTTGTCTGACAGAATTCTGATTAAAAGCGTGATGGGAGTGAAAGGAAATCTATCCTTATCCAGCCTGATCTCCAGAAGAAATGCTCCAGAATTCCTTTAATAATATGATGTTTCCTATGGAAATGTATCATAATTTCTGCCAGTAAAAAAATACCCTGCTGCTCAGTATTTAATTGTTTTTTTAAAGAGGAGAGAAATTTAAATGCATTTCCTTTACCATATAATAATCAAATTTTAACCACCAACATTTTTTTTTTCTTCTTTCTATGCTGTCTTGATATACCACACCTGGTAAAAACCAATGGCTATGCCTCCCCCTTTCTATTTTTATTTAGGATGCATCCCTTTCTTTTCTATTCCTGGTTAGAATATTGTACATAAATGAAGTCTTAAATTTGAACTTTAGAAGATATCAGTGTGCTTTTTCTTCCAAAGGATTATTAAGCTACTTTTATTAGCTGCCTAATTGGAAAGAGATCCTGTTTTTTTATGGACTTCTGATATGTTGTTTTCCCTGTCTGGAGCACATCCCTATCTCTGCATAAGGATATAACATACAACTGTTGAAAAATAATAATGTGCAGTATAATTATTATTATTTCCCAGCCAAATTGTGAAAGAGCAGGGAGTTCAAAGTGCATCTGTATTTAAATAAGACACTCCATCCTCTAACTGTTAGAATATTAAAATGATTCTGCTCTTTGCCATTGGATTGTGGAGTTAATTTCTGTGGAGTCAGGAATTAAGTGATTATTGTAGCAATGTCTTGCATGGATATTGGCCATAAAAACTTACAAATTACAATGTGAGAGAGTTTTAAACTTTAATATCTCACATTACTTTCATCACATTCAATAAAATATTTTATTCTTCCATGATGTTTCATCAGGATTGTGTGACTCCATTATCTCCTTGTTCCAGACACATCTCGTGAAGGGAATGTTTTAAATCATCCCAACGATGACTTTTTCTCATATTTTCCTTATTCCTTTCAACAGATTTCACAATTGCCAGGTCCCAGAGGAAATTCTTGGAAGATGGTCTGGCAAGGAAGAATATCACAACTTTCTCTGGCAAAAATTGTGAGATGTTCATTTAAGTACATAGAGCTAAAGCAGGTAAGATTAAATATACTGCAAATATTGTGCATCTTACCACACTCAGAATAATGCTGATGTTCACATTCTGGATGATAACAAAGAAATTTGGACTTGAATAACCCGTGTGGGTTCCTTCCCACTCAGGATATTCTATGATTTTTGTGATACTAAAAAATTCATGGACCAAAGTGAACAAAAGACTGAATAATTTCAGAAGAGCTGTGTAATCAAATGGGATTTTTTTTATTTTTACCATGACAAATCTTTGTCCTTTCATTTTGCAAGTTCATGAAATTACTTTTCATTTTTTAAGTGAAAAAAATAATTTAAAAGTCAAAGGAAGGTATAAAAAGGGTCAAGTTGTTGAGGACTCCTTAAAGATGACGAGGTTTGACTGAATTTATCAGCTGGTTAGACAAGAAACAGAGTTTGATGGGACAAAACTAAATTCCCAGAAGGCAGAGATGGGGTTAGAAGACAGAATTACCTTTAAGGAGTGTGTCTAACTCATAACTACATAAATGGATGGATTGGGGTCAAGAGAGGAGTGATGTGGCATGACTGGCAATAGGAGTCCATTTAATTGAAATGACAGCTGTCCTCCAGTTGCTATTCCTTGAATAAATTATTTGATTTGATTAATTTTTCTCAGGCTGCAAGATGAGGGGAGGTTTTATATTAATTCTGAGAACTCTCATTTATTTGTACTCTGATGATGACTCCTCTGTCCCAGCTCCAAATGCTTCCAAGTCAATCTGGACATGTTTATTTACCTGAAAAATCTGCTTTTCTGCTGGGTTTTCAGCCTTTCCAAAGAAGTAATTATTGTTTTAGGTCACAATGCTGTGGCCTGTCTGATAAATTCATGTTTTTGGCAGGTCTCTGCTCAGCTCTGGTTGTTCTTGGTGGTGGTAACAGGAATAGGCACTGTTTAAATTTCCAAGGTTATTTGGGATGTGCTGATTTATTAAGTCAGGTTTTAACTGAGTGAGTATTTTTACTTCTTCCAGATATCCCTGAGCAAGGTGGGAATGAAATGATGGGAATTTATCAGAGCAGATGAAAAATTATTGTTTACCTGCTGGAAAGGTGAAAAGAACCTGGACTGGCACTCAGAATTCTCACAAAAGTCAGTAGGATTTGAATAAACACAGACAGCAGGGTAATGTCCTTGGGGGTTATTTCTGTTTCAGATGAATCCTCCTATTCTGCATTGCCACCTGTGCCATCCCTCATCTGACAAATTAAAAAGAAGCATCACAGATATTTTAATAAAAACCACAGAGTGCTGCCAATGTTTTAAAGGACAAGGAGGTGCCACAGATTATTGAAATTCAGAGTAATGAATAACAACTATAAAAAATCTCAGCCTCTGTGTCGAACAGCACAATCCATCCCCTTAAAAACAAATCAATAAATGCAAAACAAAGCAAAAGGATATTAAAAAAGAAAAAAAGAAAAAACAAAACCAAAAAACACAACAGCCAAGCTGTAACATGTTTATTGAAGGATCAAAGAGAAAATAATGGATTTGGATGTTCACCTGTTGTTATGCTACTGAAAAGTTGAGCAAGAATGGGCAGAAAGCGTCAGGAGCAAAACTTTGTTCAGTAGAAACTTTGCTATCAGTTTCCAAAAAGACACCACTAATCCTGACTCCTTTATATAATTCTGTTGACAGCTTTTATCATATTCCCATGAAGCACTGAGTGATGTTGACTGAAAGGATTCAGGCATGTTTCCATTATTAATTTAGTGCTGGATGTATACGAGCAGTTTAATATGGTAGCTTATAAAAACTCCCTTCTAGATACCGAGTCTTAAACTTGTTTTATCCCCCTGCAACACTGTTAGAATCTGTTTTATGTGTCTTTTATTTTGGGGAGATAAAACATTTCATTTTCAATCAGTGGAATCCTCTCTAAATACACAATTGACATATGCTGTCAACTGTCATCTGCTCCATAATTAACAATCCAGATGTTAACAGGGTTTTATCAAAGGAAATCAGTTTATTGTTTGATGTTCCAGAGGAAAATTATGACTTCTTGACTTCCACGTCTTCAGAAGGAAACATGTTTTCTTCTGATGTGGATGACACTGCTGGTGTGTGCTGGGTGTTCACTGATTTTTTAATTTCCAGAGTTTTGCTGTTTCTTGTCACACTCCTTTCCCAGCTCTTGCTCTGCCTCCTTTTTGCCCCAGAATTTCAGCCTCTGCTTGGCTCTGCAGACACTTGCACTGACCTGGAGATCTGTCCCAACAAACCTGATCCCTGAGTGAGCCATTACACACAAGTGAAATGAGATTCATTTCCAGGGTTTGAGGCTCATAGTGGACAACACTTTCTGTGTTGCTGAATTGCAGCTGAAAAGCAGAATTTAACTGAACACCAGGAAATGGAGTTAGGAAAGACCTTCAGGTAAATTTGTCCGTTTTACCTTTCAATATCATCCCTCATCTGTTCTTCTCCACGTGTCTCATCTTTCCCTGTTCCAGGCACTTTTCCCAGTATTTTTCTTTCTGGTGGAATCTTTTCTGGTGGTTTCCTGTTGACATTTGCTTTCTTGGAACAACCCATCTTGATTTTGCTGTGCTATTTCTTCTCTTACTTAAATGTCTAAGAATTGTCAATTTGCTGCTTTATGGTGACTTTACCACAAGTTTCCAGTTTCCCCTTCTCCAGGGCAGGGCAGGAAGATGAACATCCCTGTTTTGTTCTCTGCTGGACCCCAAAATCAATATCAGCGACTGTGAACAGCTAAACTTTGTTGTGATTCCAGCAGGAAAACCCCCAAACCTGTCTGATCCTGAGTAATCCAAAAGGAATTTCTAATTAATCATAACATCCTTTTTCTATCTGTTAGTGGTAAACACTCGATTTAAATAAATCAAGAAAAAGGAAACCTGTGCTTCTTATTGCCATGGTGCAGATGTCTATTAAAAAAAAAAAAAGTGAATTAATTTTTCCTGTATTGCCAAACAGCCACTGGCTGCTAACACAGTATTTGAATTTCACTACAGCAGATGAATTTTGATAGAAAAGTTAAACTGCTCCCAAATTTCTCCTGGTGCAATGTAAATACTAGAAATCTCCTTTGATTATTTTCAAACTAGGAACTGGAAATATTTTCTGATTAAGAAATGTGCCACAGGTTGGAATTCTTTGATTAAAATCCCTCCTTTGGCAGCGTGCAAGGTGGTGGCTTCTGGCTTGCAGAGGGAGAGGAAATTTTGCTGTGAAAGGGACATGGGGAGGTGGCAGAAGATGGTGATTATTGGAGATGAATATGCAAATTAAGAGTTTAAACCCACAAGAAATAATTGTGCCTTGGGAATTGCTCCTTTGTTGTTCCCTCTCCTCTTTTCTTCTGGGGAGGGAGAGGGGTTTGGAATGGTGATCGTGGTAAGTGTATAAAATATTCTGAGTAACATCTATTGCATAAAGGATATTTTTTTTAGATTCTAAACTGGTGAACAAGCTGCAGTTTAATGGGATGGATAATTAAATTGCATCAAGTGTTTGAGAGGGGTTTTATCTCTTTTTGTTTTGCTTTAGGACTGTCTTTTCTCCTTATTTCTGTAAAGGAAGCTGAAATCCCCACTTTATAAAAGAGTTCTGAATAATTTATATAATGAGCTGATGGAAACAAAAATGGAATTTATAACTCAGTGATATTTCCCTGCTTTTTCTGCAAGGGGAGGAGAAGAGTTATGTGAAAAAATTAACTGCAAAAAGGAGAGCTAATGGGATTCGGTGTAAAATGTGTTTCATAAAAAGTATTAATAGGAGAACAATTTGATTACATAGAAAATCCATTGCTGTTTAATGTTTAGCGCACATTTCCAGGTAAAACCTGATTTTAGCAGGCATTTGCTGAGGAATTTGGAATTCTCTCCTTTCTACCACAGTCATGAAACTCTCTGCCTGCCTGGAGGGCTGACATGGAGCCCTCAGTTAAAAAATCATGACCTCTAGTCAGTGCCTTGAAACTTTTGTGTAGGGCTGGGAGCTCTTTTTCCTTGCTAATTTTTGTCCCACTTGTGTTTATGTGCAACAATTCATTTTATAACCTGAAAAAACTACTTTAAACACAACTGACTCTTAAAAAAAAAATGAAGAGTTCAGATGACTTTACCCAGGTCTGCCTGGTGAGATTTTCCCTGCCATGAACCCTCCCAAGCCAACATTTCACTCTCAATTTTATCTCTCTGCCCACTGCACACCTCTGCTTTATCCTTTTTGCTGCACAACATTCACTGGAGATAAATATAGTGCAAGCATACATTGAATTTCCTGCGGATGACACAGCTCAGAAGTGACCTCCAGTTCTCCTGTAATCTCATTGCAGGGAATTTCTTGGGCAGAAATTACAGAATTGGGTGAATTACACAGAGCTGTGGTGGCCTGGAGATAACAACAAACCAAATGTGTGAGTTCATCCCACTTCCTTGCCATCCATTTACTCTTTCTAACATCAGCCCAGGGCATCAGAGGGGCAGAAGGGGAGGTCTGAGGTAGCCAGGGGAGGCTTTGTCATCTTTACACCTGAAAATGTGCAATAATAACAAGGGGGGGGTTTGATTCCAGACCAGCTTTGATGTGCTAAGCTGAGATCAGAGCACATTTCCTGCTGAAAATGTGGTTCTAAGGGAGCAGCTTTGCAAGCTGGAAGGGGTTTTAATCCTGCAAGCTGCTAACTGCTGGACTTTCTGCAGGAACGACAGCATGGGATAAATCTCATCCCTGTTCTGCTCAAATAGATGGCTGTGAGCTCCTGCTGCACTCCAAGTTATGTTTCCAGGTGGAATTTCAGGTGAAATCTCTGGTAAAGAGGTGTGGGGTCAAATCAGGGAGTCACTAAGGTGATAATGTCACTGAGAGTGGTTTTGAATAGAGATTGCAGGGCTTGACCTCATTTGTAATTTAGCCAGGAGAGAATTCTGTTCTCACAATGGCAAGTTTTGTAATTAAAGGTGGACAGAACTTTAAACTCCCACAAAAAAAAAGGAGAAAAAAAATCACGCTAGAGAACACCTTCAGTGCAGATCCATTCAAGATTTGCCTTCTGGGACTGATGGAGTGTCTGCAGTGTCAGCATCAGAAATAACAACAGGTAAAAATATGATATATATAATATGTGAGGTATATGGGAAATTAAAAATCCCTCATTGCTCAATTACATTGAATCCCATGTGATTTGAAGGAAAAAGAGGGAATCCAGAGAAGAAAAAGCCACAGGGGCTGGAACATGACACGAGCACTCACTCAGCCTGGGCAGCAAGCAGGGAGCAGAGCCGTGGTCACACCTGGAGAGAGAGAATTCTGCTCAGGGGGACAAAGAGAAACTCACAGAGAGAAGGAAAAGTGGTTTATTCTGTACTGATTTTCACAGGGTAAAATAACCTGCCATTAAAACCCAGCAGGCTGCTTGATGTGCAACTGGAATTTTTATTGCCCAAATGCCAAAAAAGTTGTGCAAGTTCTGGCTGCAAAGTGAAATGCTGAAAGTACCATCTGAAAAAAAAAATAAAAAAATCTCTTACTGTGATATTTGGGTCCTTCCAGAAGTTTTCCAGGGTTTAAATGTTCCATCACACTGACTTCATTCTTAGTTAAGTGGCAGGGCAACACAAATGTTTTCCATGAAAATAATTTTTGAATTAATTGAATCATTGCAAGCCCTTCATGTGTCAGAGTTTATCACAGAGGTCCAATTTACTCCAGAGAGAGGACAATCCATGGAAGGTTTTCTACAAAACATCGTTTTTCTGACAGTTTGAACCTTTGCATGCTACAATCTTCTGCTGATATTGCAAAAGTGATTATCTCCTTTAGGTTGCCTTTATATTAAATATCGAGTTTGTTGGTTAATAAGAGGCATAATTCAGTTCTGTGTAATTGGTAAATCCATCCTGATGATGTGAGTTATGCCAAATTTCTTGGGCTTTTTTGACTTCTCCTCTGGAGGCAGAATGCAAAACAGAGAAAACATGCAGCTGGTTTATTAGAACTCCCCACTCCTTTGACATTAAATAATGACATTACTCAGGAAGCTGTTCAGGAATCCATAAAATTAACATTATTGAGCACAAATATGGTATCTTATAAATCAGTAATTATTAAGGAGCTCTTTGGTGAGACAGAGAAGATGAGTTCCTCAGAGAAGCCCCTGATTACAGCAGACAGGCAGAGCAATATTCTTAAAATTACAGTCTAATCATATAGATTTTCCCAGCTGGCATATTCAAAAACACCTGTGTTTTAAACTTCTGAAAGTTTTAGAAACACCTGAATGTAACTTTTACCCCTCAGGGACATCCTTGCTGCTCTTAGTCGGCAGGTTTGTAGGTTTTGCTCCACAAATTGGTGGGGAAATCATCTTGTAAGTAAAACTGTTCATCTGGAGTGTGGGAAAGAGCATCAATTCTTTTTTTGGGTCTGATTTTATCTGTACTGAACGTGTCTTCCTCCCACAGGTGGATTTCAGTGGAGCATTTTCAGCTCTTCAGCTGAGGTTCCCCCTCAGCCTCTGAGTTATCCCACTTAGCAACAGAGTCATTTTAAGAGAGACTCTTTCAGAATTCCCAAATCAATGCCTTATAATCAGATTTATAAATTATTTATTACTCTGTTTCTGATTATGCTTCAGTTCCATCAGCACCAGTTCGTTTCAGCTGGAGATAACAAAGGATAAAGATGGAGAAAGAGATTTATAACTGCAAAATTGTAAGTATGGTTGAATTTGGATCTAATGTCCATAACTCTCACAAATTCGGGGGAATCAGGTTCTAAAACATACACGAAGTGCATTAGTGACAGTGCATTACTTTTCCATCAATTTATTAATGATCATTTTGGGAATTCCTGGCTCTGTCTTCAGAGAATGTAATCCAGTGCAGCTCTGGAGTTATAATGGCCACAGGCCACCTAAATATCCCTTTAAATCTTTTCAGGAATCCTAAACTGAGGTTAAGAAAGTATTTTGAGGCTTCTGCATTTATGGAGTGATTCCAGTTGTCATGCCATTTGGAAAAAAAAGAGAATAAAAACTTGGGAAGAAGTTTTAGCATACAGGATCATGCTGCAACTGCTAACACTCAGTGAAAGGAAAATGTGTGTATTATAACCCTTTATTTCACATTTAATTTTGTAGTGCTAAAGGCTTTGTGCAAAATGCAATTCTCAAGTTGTATCAGGATAGAAGAGCCCTGATCTCTGCACCTTCAGCTGGCTGGAAGAGCCAAAAAGAGACAGAACTCTGTTTTCTGCAGCATTTTCACAGCCTATGAAATTAATTTCTGAGTGAATCTTGAAACTCAGATATTGCCATGAACTGTAATTAATTTTTTTTTAATGAAGGAGAAATCACTCATAATTTGAGTCCAGGCAATCTGGGATGTAGAGGATGTGCACAATCACATCTCCTGCCATGTCCTGTGACCTGCAGCACCCCTCTCTCCATCCCTGCACAAACCACCCCAAAACATGTGAGATGGTGGCCTTTTTGAAGTGCATATTACATTTTTCTTAATTCTCTTTTCACAGCCTTTAGGGTGCCTGGGTTATGTTTTTTTTTTAAGCTTCGCTCTTCAGCACGTTGCTGCAACCACCAATAAAAAGCTGTAAAAATAACACATGAATAATCTTTGAAGAAGTCTGCCTCAAAATTAGATACCAGATTCAAGATGGGGATGTTTAATACAAGAGCAGTGCTGGTCAGGATTTGAGTCTCATTTCATCTCAAGGAAGTTGGTTAAAAAGAATAATCCTGTTTATCTCCCAGTTAATCAGAGGGACTGCTTTCCCTTGATTTTCTCCATTAATCACTCTCTGGTTTCTTCATGGCCACCTTGCAGAGGGTTTTAGTGTTGGTAAACAAAGTAATGAATGAAACAAATAAAAGGAACCCTGTGCTGCTGAGCTGGGTTGTTTCAGCATCCCCTTGGATGAGGCTCCTGATTCATTAGCAGAGCCTTTGTTGGATTGCTGGACCTTTTAAATTCAGAGCAGTGTGCTCATCTCTGCTCATTTGGAAGGAATCAGGTTTGATTTAGTTATTTCACTTGATCATTTTCCTCAGCTCTCACAGATTACATATTACTCTGCATTTGCATTTGATTTGCTGGCACACATCAACATTCAGGAGTTGGTGGATTAAATATAAATGGAGTGTTGCCAGCCCAGTTCCAGGGAATTAATGGCTAAATGTGAATCACAGCACTCTGGGAAGGTTACAAAATATGTGCAAGACTGAGGAGCAGAGATGTGCACTGCATGTGGTGTTCTCACAGCTTTTCCCAAGCTTTTTCAGGTGTGTTGGGACAAATATCCAGCCAAATTTTCCCAAGCTCATAAGCAGATTGGTGTGCCTGCACTGCAGCCCAGAAGCAGCTGTGTATAATTCCACCAGCCCTGAATAAAATGCAAGTTTGTCGTGGCACAACAGTGTCAGCATGAGCATCATGTCTGACAGAAAACCCATTTGGGTGCCAAAAAAACCATCTCTGGCTAAACAGCCTAGAGGAAAACCAGGGCCTCCAGCCTGCTCTGCTCTCAGGAGATGCTTTAGTTCAAAACTGGCTTCTGTCTGTAGGAACCCTCCCAGGGGAAGCAGTCAGAGTACATTAAACTTGTGCTTAGGTGTTTTTAGCCCACAGGCAGGGATTCAGCAGGAATTAATTGGCTTTGGTGAGCTGCAGCCACGGAGGATCAAAGCTAGTTGATGGTAAAGTATTAATGCAGCACTTGTACCTTCAGTTGTTCCCTGTTAGTGCAGCAGCAGTGTGGGTTTATAAGGAGCTAATCCCTTGTAGGAAATAAATGTGATGCCTTATTGCCAGCATTTGGAATGGTAGGGGATGGATGAATATTTGCTGGAGCAGGAAAACAGGTGCACTGCATGATATTTAGAGTATTTTTGCTCTGGGAGGAAAAAAAAAAATTCTACTAAATGCTGTGAGTAGGGGAAAAAAAAAAAAAAGACAAAAAGAAAGGAACTTTCTCCAAGCAGGAGTGCTGACAACAGATCCAGCATTTCCCAGGTCCCCATGGAGTGCAGGACAGTCTCCATGGATGGATTCACTGAGCTCTACCTGCCCCTGGGCTCCTTTAATGGGAGGGAAAATCCGTGTTCACATCCTGCTGCATTCAGGAGTGCCAGAGACTCCTTAGCCTGCAGACACTTGAATTCTAGGACTTCTTCTTCTGCAGAGGACTGTGGCTTGTGTTTCCCCTCCCCAGAAATTGTTCCTGGGCTCACTGTGACATGAGTTATCATCAGCTCCCCCAGTTTGGGGACAGCTGGCAGGGCAGTGACTCTCTCTGGGGTTGTCACCTTCACCCCCCTCTCGGCATCCACGAAACCTGTGCCATTATTCAGATTTCTGTCCCCACCCCAGTGTTTGTGCTGTCTGAGCTCTCCCAGAGCTGCTGCCATCCCTTCCACACACACACACACACACAGCTCTGCCAGACTGGGTTTGAAATATCAGCCTACAACTTTGTGGTGCCCTTTTTGGGGTGATACCACAGCTTGCAGGGCTCATTTAGGATATCTTCTTCCAAAGCTGCCCCCGTTACAGCTTTGAGAGAAAAACTCCTCACAGAGCTGTGTCAGACACCTCTGAGTCTCTTCTCCTGTTTTGTGAATCCCCTCAGTGCTGGATAGTTGGGAACCAACTCTACTTCACAATTCAGTCTCTTTTCCTTTTATTTTCTATTTGTTTTCTAATTTAAGATGAGGCAGTGCTGGCATTCCTGGCTGCAGTTTGTGATCCTTGCGTGTTTATGGCACATAAAGTTCCAAATTCCGTGGCCCAGTGTCCCCATCCATGGGTCACATCAGCTCTCTCTGACTTGCTGCTAATGCACAGGAATTCCAGGAAAACCCATGGCTATTTTTTTTTTTTAAATAGATTTTCTAGAAAGCAGTTTTCTGGAAGATCTCAAGGACAAATGCAGATGCTAGGGGGGTGTGTTGAACACAGAATCCAATCTTTTATTTTCCTTTTTCCCCCTTTTTTTCCTTTCCCCCCACCTTTTCCTCCTTTTCCATTTCCTTTTCCATTTCCTTTCCTCTTTTCCTTTTCCTTTTTCCTTTTCCCATACTCCTTTTTCCATTTTCCTTTTCCTTTTGCCTTTTCCTTTATTTCCTTTTCCTTTATTTCCTTTTCCTTTATTTCCTTTTCCTTTATTTCCTTTTCCCTTATTTCCTTTTCCTTTTTCCTTTTTTCCCTTTTTTTTTGTTTTTTTCCTTTTCCTTTTCATTTTCCTTTTCCCATTTTCCTTTTCCCATTTCCCTTTTTCCTTTTTCCCTTTTCCTTTTTTCCTTTTCTATTCCTTTTTTCCTTTTTTCCTTTTCCTTTTTCCTTTTCCTTTTTTTCCCATTTTCCTTATCTTTTATTTTTATTACTACCTCAGCTTGGATTCTACCTATCCTTTGTTCCTTTTTGCTGGCCTTTCTGGCATTTTTCAAGGGCAGTCTGTATTTCATTATTATCCCTTTTACTTTCAGGTTACCAAAATGAAAAAGAGTTCCAATCTTCAACAAAAGTCTTGCAAATTTGTTGAATATATTCACTTTCAGAAGTTTTCCAGGAATACCCACTCACTCTTTGCCATCCTGTGCACTTGGATTTGGTTCAAAGATATCAAAATTGGGCTTTTTCTGAGAGGTTCAAAAATCGTCCTGGACTAGGTTCAGCCATTTCCTTCTACCAGCAATAATTAGGGGGGAAAAAAGTGAAACAAACACGAGGTTACAGAGGGCCAAGATTATAACCAAATAAGTCATTCATGTCGCTTTTTTAACAATTGCCCTTCTGCTTCTTTGTCACAGCATCACATCAATCCCTGAGGCTTCTGCCAAGAATCCAGGCTCTTATTTAAGTTTAATATATGTTATCATCTGAGGCTGGCTTAGAGTGATTCTTACATAATTATAAGCCAAATAACTTTCATTTTGACTTTTTTTATCATTATTTAGAGATGCCCCAGGCCTTGTAGCACGTCCCTGTGAAAATGTGGCAGCCACCAAAGCAATGACTAAAATGACTGTACTTTGCATAATGCCAGCAGTCAAACCCCTTAAAAGCTCAGTTATACAAAGCATTAATGGCTGGGCTGTTTCAGGCATCCCAGCTCCTTTAGCAGCTGTAATATTATTTGCTTCTTCTGTTCACAGTAAATTAGATATGCAATAAGTAGGGGTGAGAGACAGATTGAGAGAATACAAAAAAAGGCCTGGAAAAGATTATTCACAACAGCAATTAGGGATGGCTGAAACTTGGGGCATTTTTGTGCTTTGTAAACAGGATATTTAGGTTTTTGGGTTTTTTTTATTTCTAGAAGTTACCTCAAGCCAAGCACTTTATTTCAGACTGCTGGTGTTGTTCTGTGGGTGGAATCACAGGGTGGTGGCAGTGCCTGCCCCAGCTCACAGCCAGAGGAGTTTTCCTGAAGCTCCAGGCAATGGGAATCTGTGTTTTGTAAAGGATTTGGGACTGGCAGGGCCTGATCTACACCACCATTCCCTGCCTGCTCTGGCCATGGTGGTTTGTGTTCTCCTGGCCCAAGTTTGGCAAACCCCTCCTTGGTTCCATCAGCCTCCATTTGGGTTTTCTAACCCAGCTCCAGCTGTTGGGCTGCTGAGAGGGACATTTGTTCTGCAGAATTAATTAATGTTAATGTGTGTGTGGTGATGGCAACCTCTGTGAGCAGCCCTGCTTTAGTCCCAGGACTGTGGCTGCTTTGCAGGTTCTCTTGGTTAAATCTCCAAAACTTCCTGAAAAGTCTTCATGGGATGTTCTTTCCCCATAAAGCAACAACCTGAGCCAGCAAGTTTACCTTGAATCGGGGGCAGAATCCTTTCTGTTTCTCACTCCTGCATTATATTTATTAAATCCTTTCCTGAAATGTGACAGAAATTGAGGGCTGGGTTCTCACTCAACATAAAACTCAACCATTCTCAGAGAAAATCGGGGAGGCTGAAGTCAGAGAGGCCAGGATCAGGTTGTGACTCCTTTCTTAAAATCCTCTGTTGCATTTTATATGGATTGGCTGGTTAAACTCGGTGGTACCTAATTCAAAATTGGGGAGTTGTCACCCTGAGCTTTGGTTTTTTTGGCTCCTTTTATTTTGAAGCCGATTGAAGGAGCGCTGTGAGTGTATAATGGTGTGATAAATCACTCAATTTACATTTGGCAGAATAAAATTAGCATTGCCATTACTTCATAACAGGCCATGGCTAGGACTATGGAATTGATTTCAGAGTCAGGCTGATCCATTACAATTTTGTTAATATTGAATTTTAAATAGGATGATGAATTGCTAATCAATGAGGTTAAAGAAACAACTTAGGGGGGGAAAAAAAAAACCTACTGCTTACTTTATAAATTGTGTGTCATTTACTGTGTCACTTTCCTGGGCTTCCATATTTGTGATATTCCAGCTACATCATGGACATTTGTGCAATTGAAGGAACAGCTTTTGTTGGGCCAAATGAGAAATATTTCATTCATTTATATTCACTGTAAACTTCCACCATTTTTGGAGCACTAAGGGCTTGCTCTGAAAAGATGGCCCAGTGCTGTTGTGCTGGTTCACAACCTCTATGAACTATTCTAAAAACAAATGGAAGGAAACTTTGTCCAGTTCCTTCTTGGTGCAAAATATAATTTGTTTTTCTTAGCTGTGTGTAGTTCTTGCTCTAACCTATAGATAGAGTTTAGATTTATGAGTTTATTCAAAACCTGAATCTACTTCTTAGGATAAAATCAGGCAAAGAGCCTGGTAAAGTTTATGAAGGTCAGAGCTTCAATTTTTTTTATATATATAAATGTAGATAATATTCCTGTTTGGGCTAAAAAGTCTTGCAAGTACCTGAAAATCACACAAATTTTGGGAGATGTGCCTAACTGTGAGGGAATTAATTCTATCCTGTGACAATTTCTTTCTGCTGGACATATTTTTTGGGTGTGGGGATTTTTTTTGTGTGCAGTTACAAAGGCAGATACAAAGACAGGCAGATATATTGCCATATATTTCCTTTTTCTGTTGTCTAACAAAGAGCCATCCAGTCCCTTTAATGAGAACTCAGAGCAGTAGATCACCTGGCCTTTAAACCTCAAAAGATGACCAGGCAACAGTTTAAAATGATTTTTTTCTATCAGGAAGGTGTGGAGCAGTGCTTGAGGAGCAGTGGATGAAATAACTCATCCTTGGCACACAGAATGTCAGGATCAATAGACACAACATCTTCTGTGACTGGAAACTGTAAACAGAGAAATAAATACTTCTTGTGCAGTTTGAATTTATTCATTTGTCATTGCTTCTACTTTTCCTCCACCACCTGTAGAAGTGCAAAACCTCAGTGTAACCAATTAAATCAGGGCTGTGCTAACAAATCTCTCCCTTTGGGTTGCTCTCCAGTAGAGGTTGCTTCTTTATTAAAAATAAAAAAATATAATAAAATAAAATAAAATAAAATAAAAAAAAAAGTAAATTACTTCAGGAAAATCAAGCATAAATTTCAGCAAGATGAAAGAATAGGAATATCAGGAGAGATATTTCATAAGGATTTTATTTAGGGCTGCAGAAATTCTGGTGTCCCAGCCTGTCCAAGTCTGGTGCCATGAGTGTCACATCCTGTGCTTCTCACCACAGAAAATCCTGACTTTCAGCATCACAGAGATTATTTGATTATTAAAAGGGTTCTTCAGCAGCAGATCCAGGAGTTCAGAGCAGGATTTTGGGTCATTCTAAATCTGCAAGGATTTCCCAAGGAAACTCTGATGCTCCTTTGTCATCCAGGGTAGGGGATGAGTTTGTGTGGTTTTCTCACAATGTTCAGTCTTTGCTCTCTGCTCAGGTTTTAAATAGCAGATGTTTACAAGGGAATTAGTGACAGGGCAGGGGGGGATGGCTTCAAACTGAAAGTGAGCCACAGGAACTGAAAAATTTCTGGCTGCTCCATCTCTGGAAGTGCCCAAGGCCAGGTTGGATGGGGCTTGGAGCAGCCTGGGACAGTGGGAGGTGTCTTTGTTTGGAACAGGGCACATGGAATTAGGAGGTCTTTGAAGTCCCTTCCAACCCAAATCATTCTATGATTCTATAATTCTATATTTGGGAAGCAAAGAAGCAACAGATTTGGATTTGCTGTTCCCAGAAATTGATAGTTTTGTCTTTTTCTGACTTTTTTTCCAGCAGTTGCTATCTGCACGCAGAGGACTCACAGCTCTCTGATGTTGTGCTATGGAGGAATTGGCTGAAGATACACCCCAAAAAAGTGCACTTGAAATTCCCTTTTGTTGTGCATGGAGTGGGAGATGTGCTGAGGAAAGGGAATTGATTAACCTTTGCTCCTCGAGGCACAGACCTGCAGGGTGAGCCTGTTTGCAGTGGAATTTGGGCACTTGCATTGTTGGTCCTGCACCTGAGGAGAAAATGGATACAGAAACGGGAGATATGGGCAGGATAATGATTTCCAACCTTCCTCTGAGAAAGATATTTTAGGAATGTTTCCTTACAAAGTACAGATTGTGTATATAGAAAATGGACCATTCAATTCTGCTAAATATCATCTGAAAAACTGGTGCCTACACAAAGGGAGCAGAGGCTTATGGATAGAGACAATTTTTATTCTGCTTTGAGGAAATAATTCTTTCATTTGCTAAGTGCTTTCTTACCATAGTAAAGATGTCCAGCACTACTGAACTGCAGTGAATTATACCTGGAATTTTATAAACTGTAGCTGTTGTCAAAGGAGAAGCTGAGTACGTGTTGTACCACTCAATATTTTCCCCATTGATTGCAGCAGTATTTCAGATGAGTCCCCAGGGAAATAGAGCAACTTCCTTTTGTTCAGAAAGTCATCAAAACCAGGCAGCTTATGATCTTTATCAGCAAAATTATTTGCATTTCTTTTGCTACAGCCTCAGAGAGAGGAAAAGGGGGGACAGAATGGAACAGAAGAAGAGTGGAGCTGTTTGGCAAAGGTTCTAAAGCAGAGCCTGAAGTGTATTTATGGTTATAATTTTGCACAGATCACTTGGTGCTCTAACACCGTGCTACCAATCACAACATAAATCACACTTTAATTTTAACCTTTGCAATTCATCAATAGTTTCAATATCAAATATAATTCAGCACTGACACTATTGGTTTACAGGTAAGTGGAATAAGAATGGAGGAGACTTAGTAATGGATTAGTTGGCCTGTCAACAGAGGCAGGAAGATTCATGTTGTCTTCTCTGTGTTTCTATCACATGCACAAAGCCATAAATAATGGCAACAGCTAATCAGACACAAGAAAGATATATGCTGTCATTGAAAATCAGTTATTTCTACCATCTGAGCTCTAAAAATTTAACCACTGAAAAGGAATCCATTTAATCAAATAGCATTTTGCTGCTTGTTTTGCAAGCCATATATATTTAAAGGATTTTACTTTTAAAGATTTAAAAGAAATCTTTCCTTTGGCCGTGCTATAGTAGATCTGCTTCTGAATAAGTGCTTACACAACTCCAGGAAACTAGTAATGCTTTTAGGGAAAAAAAAAATGTCCAAGCAATTATTTTATTTTTCATTGAACATGTTAAGACTGAAATTTGTCTTTTTTTTTTTTTTTCCTAAATGTAAAAATCCAAGGTCTGACTTCTGTGAGGTATTTTTAGTCTAAACTGTTCACTCTGATACCGGAATTTGGAAAAATGTCTGACCTCCAAGAGTTCCAAGTTTGCAACATCTCCCTGAATACTTTCCTCCACTCTTAAGTCAGCAATTCAATGGGATGAACAGGGCACTAAATCTGCTTTTTGGTGGTGATGGTGGTGATGGAACACAGCCCTGCAGAGGGTATGACACCCTGTCTTTGCAGATATTAAAAATTTAACCACAGGTAACCTGATTTAACCCCAAGGTCAGCCCTGCTCTAAGGGACAGAGTGGATCAGATGACCTGCAAAGGTCCCTTCCTAAATTATTCTGTGTGGTGACCTGTGGTCAAAAGTTTCATATTATCTCCTACTTTGTCCTCTCCATTTATCCTAAACCTGTTGGTTTTTTTTAATCACATCCAAAGGAAGCACAAATGCCCTTGAAGGCTGTGCTGGGGATGAAAAGTCCTAAATACTCAGAGTTTAATTCTTCTTTGTCCTCACTCATTCTGCTGAATGAATTATTTCCATCATACCAAATTTCCATGTAGAGCTACTCATTCAATGCTCATAATCATCTCCCTGGTGCTAAATTTTATACCCAGAATATTGACACGTGCATTGTGTCGAGTTTATGGTTTTGGTGTAAGGTCGATACTGGAAGGGAAAGCTCTGTGACAAATGGCTCTGCCCTGATGGGTCTGTGAGGGAACCTCCTTCCTCTGCTGCCTCTTCCCAGGGCTGACTGGGACAGGCTGAAACTCTTCAGCAGCACTGGCACCCCTCCCTCTCAGAGTTTCAGGTATTTAAAGTGTATTTCAGTTTCAATTTAAACTGTATTTCAGTTGATGGGATTGCAGAGTGTGAGCACTGCCAGGTGCAGGGTGAGACAGAACTTCCCTCTGACCAAAGGTGTGTGAGCACTCCAGATATTTCTGTGTCACCTGGTGCCACATCCAGGGAGCTGCTGGGAAAACTTTGACTTTATGGGAGTGTCCCAGTCTTGGTGAGAAGTTTGGGCTGTTGAGTTCTTCTGAGGGAGAAATCGATGCATAGGGTTTGGGGTTTTGGATTATATTTCAATTTCTGTTTAATTGATGGACTAGGACTGCTCTAAAAAATGTGACCTTTTAGGAAAATCAGTCTTCTGCAAGTGTTTAGGCGTGTATGGAGTACACTATAGCTCTAAGGCTGAAGAAAGTGAAATTATATAAAGTATATTATAATTATTGGCTGAAGAAATTTAATGGAATCCTTTAAAGACCTCCTGCTCTCATCACATGCAATTTATCATATCTGCACATTTTTCCTTAATCAAAATTTCCTTCCTTCCTTCCTTCCTTCCTTCCTTCCTTCCTTCCTTCCTTCCTTCCTTCCTTCCTTCCTTCCTTCCTTCCTTCCTTCCTTCCTTCCTTCCTTCCTTCCTTCCTTCCTTCCTTCCTTCCTTCCTTCCTTCCTTCCTTCCTTCCTTCCTTCCTTCCTTCCTTCCTTCCTTCCTTCCTTCCTTCCTTCCTTCCTTCCTCCCTTTCTGTAAAATTAATCCAGTTCTAGATGTCCATAAATATTGCAAAAAAAAAAATTAAGTTAAATCGAAAATCAGTCTCCTATATGAGGATTATTCTTAAAATTTGGGACTCTGACTCTGGAGTACTGAAAAAGTCATGCTGTCAACATGTCCTTTGCATTTTCAAGTGGTTTGTGTCCAGATGTTTCCTATTTTTTCTCCTGAAAAACTTATTCTGAGGAATTCTGCATGATATTTCTGGTCTAAAGTGAGACATTGAAGGCACACTGTTGCAGTGTCATTGGCAATGATTTCAACACCAGATAGCAATGTGGAGCAAAAGGGAGTCTTAATTCAGATGTAATTTCAGGTGAAATGATCTGCTATCAAATATTCCATCCTCATTCGGGGATTTGAGTGTAAAAATGTAAAATATGCAGCAATGATGGATAGAAGGTTATGGGAAATGTGTTTGTAGAGAGTTCTCAGGGCTGACAGAAGGTTCACACATTATATATTTGTATGTAAACCTGGAGATAAGAAATGTTGATTTAGAAATGTCATGGAACAGGACAGATGTTGTTGAGAGAGAAATGGAACTGGAAAAAAGTTTCAAAGGATGGCCCTGCAAATAAGACTGGATACTTTGGAGAAATAGAACTATGAAAGGTGCATAGTTATAGAACCCATGAGGAGTGATTTTAGATGATTTGCTTTAAGGCATTTTACAGAATGAGGTGACAAAAGCTGATAGGCCAAGAAACGCTTACAATGTATTGTAATGAGGAAAAAAATCAGCTTCTGATTCTGATGGCATGAATTATAACACCTGTGTTGTCTCACCCTTCATATGAGACTAAAAACAGAATAAAAGTTTTTTAAAACTCTCAGTCACCCCATCGCTGGGCCAGAAAAGGGTAAAACTTGACAGAAGTTTTTTCCACCCCAGGTTTTTTCCCATACAGGAGGCACCCTACAGACCCTGCTGGCACCTGGAGGGGAGGAGAAGTCACAGGTACAGCTCAGAGCCCCTGTGAGGGTGAAATGGTGACAGGATGAGTGCTGGGCATGTAGAGCCTGCTGCCTCCTCGTGTTTGCAGCAGACAAATATGACTGAAATGGACTTTCAGAAAGGGCCTCAGATGTGATTTTTAACCTTCAGTGCTCTCTGGACAAATCACTGCTTATGACAGGCTTCATTACTGCTGGAAGCCTGGCCAGAAGCAGAAGGAGGGAAAGGAGAAGGGCTTTTAATCATTTCTTTGGAGAAACACTGCACACTCACCACACAAGGCAGTAATTGTACATCACTTTTCTCTGACACCTTATGGAAAAGAGAAAAGGCATTAGAGAGTCAGGTAAAGAGACTAATCTTGTTGAAACATTCCATTCAAGCTAACAGCTTGTGTTAGAGCAATCCCATACTTTGTGCTCAGGGAAGCAGTTCAGTCCGTGACTGGTGTGCAAGAGCTGGAAGGTGGAAATTTGAGTGCAGGACCTCCTGCCACACTCTGTGTCGTGATTCCCACTGAAGGCAATCAAGGATAACCTCATCCATATTCCCTAGTTAGCTACCACAGCGCTCAGTGGGATAGATCTTGGGTAGGGCTTACTGGTAAAACACAAATAAAATTGCATTTCAGGACCTGAATTTCAATGTGAGGTATTCTCTTAGGTAAAAAGAGATCAAAATGATCCCCAGAACGTTTTCTGAATATTCATGGGCTGGTGGAGGTACTGCAGTGTGAGCAGTCTGCAGGGCTGGGACAGCTGTCAGTTCTGTTGTAAGGTGGTTTGTTGTTCAAAAAACCTTCACTAAAGGCAGGAAAAATGCTGTTTGTTCTGGAATGATTCCAGTGCCAACCACTTCATATTGTTCAGCAGCGAGATTACCAACTCCTACACCTCTCCCTTTTGAAAAAGTCACTGAATTCATGTCTGCTTCAAAAGACCAGACCATAAATACCAGTGCCTTGGATAAAGTCAGTGCATTATGTCCCTGTCGTGTCCCACAGAGTCCAAAGGTTTGGTTGGAAATGGTTTTGATGGCAATTTCAGCCTCTCAGCTCCAGGGAAGAAGTGTAGATCTTGTCAAGGCATTGAAAAGAAGGAGTGAGAAGTTGCTGAATGTAAGGGGGAAAGGATGGTTTATGTGTTCTATTGTTTCTCCTCGACTTGCAATTGTAGTTTTTTAATTGCTTCTCTTTGTTCTGTGGATCACCATTGTTATCTGGAACTGTATTGTTATGTTTTTTTCGCTTGATCTCGAGATCAGCCTTCAAGATCACCTCCAGAATTCCTTTTTCCTTACCAGCCAGGAGCCACCATTCCCTGGTCCTGTCAGGGAGTGTCTCTCCATGGGCCCCATGCTACACAAGTGTCATTGCCCCGAGCAATGACAGCAGGTATTCACTCTAATAAGGAAACTCCTGGTAGCTCTCAGTGCTCTTTAGTTCATTTTCGTTACTGAGAGTTATGGAAGGAACTGTGTGTTAAATTCAAATGGGAAAGGCTGCTGCCATGTTCCCCAGCACCTTATCAGCAATCACTACCCAGGCTTGTAAAACATTAAATCACTTGTGAAGGGTGGGAGATTAATAAGAGGTGTTTTAATCTTCTCTTCCCTCACTGCAGCACAAACAACACGATGTACAAAGGTGAAGGAAGGGAGGAAACCAAAGCTGTTTTTTTTCCCCCTGAGCTGCTTGCTAAATCCATCACTCCCTGAAAAGAAACTTCAGCAGTGTCACTGATAGTTCAGAAGGGCCCTGACAGATTCAAATCAGCCACAGATTTGATTCCTCCTGGAATCCAGCTGCCGCAGCAGTGCCAGCAGTTTTAATGGGCTCCCCCAGAGCTCAGTCCCTGCAGTATCCAAGGGGCTCCAGAGCAGGACACACCGTGTGCTGGGGCAAGCTGAGAGCTCCCACTCCAGGATTAACACAAAATTTCACCTCCTGCTCCATAGGAAATGTGTTTGAGCCTTCAATCAGCACAGCCAAAACTCTGCTCTCTCTGCAGATCAACACAAAGCTCTGCAAATCGACACATTCAGAGCCCTGCTTGGGCTGTGGGAGAGTGGGGTTTAATTATCCCAAGTAGACAGTTTCTAATTTTCGATTTATAAGGCTTCTAGCTGTTCAAAAATCTGCTTGGGACCATCCAGCCAGTCTGGTATTGGGAATTTTTAATTTGACTTTGTGAAGGAGAGCTTTGCTGCAGACTCGCTCGGAGGTGAAGGGAATATTCATAAAGGTCAATATTCATCCCAGAGCTGGTAAATTGATGCTAAGCACTGCCTGAAGCCGAGCTGAGCCCTCTGGCCTGTCAGTTTGCTGGAGGCTTCACTAAAATTGCCATTTTTGCCCTGTTCCAGTCTCATAATTGCAGTGGTACCGTGTGTGTCCCAGGACTGACACTTTCACACAGCTCTGCAGGAGCTGCCAGCAGAGCAGGGAGCCTTTCCCAGGCCTTGAAAAGTAGCAAAACTTCTTTGTGTGCTCCTCTCCGTCTCCCATCTTCGGTTTTCTGTCTTCCCAGGGCTTCCCAGAGCAGACAATCACTGCCATTAAGACAAAGCACTCGCTTTTCCCGAGATGGTAGAGCTTGTACAGAGAGAAAAAAGGGAGAAAGGCAGAAGGAATGGAATATTTCTCTGCAAAGGGCACCTGTCTTTTACAGAGGATAAAGTGCTGCCAGATGAGCTTAACAACATTATTAATCAATCTGTGGAGACATCTTTCTTTTTTTCCTTTTTTTCCTTTGTAGGAAAAATCTTTAGAAGAAAACAATCCAGGCAGAGGAAGAGATATAAACCTCTGCAGAAGCAGACAGGGGGGTGAATTTTCTCTGACTTTGATAAGTCAGCCCTACTCTGTCCAGTAGAAATTCCTTAGGGAAAATATACTTTAGGTTTATACTTTAGGTTTATAGGTTTGGAATTATATAGATTGTAGGTTTTTGTTGGGTTTTTTTTTGTTTGTTTAACAGAAGTTATCATTGTTTTGAAGGACTCAACTCACTGTTGGAATAATGTTCATATTTAATTGTGTGTTTGGTCCTTGATTGAAAAGCATCACCTTTAGTAGGTGATGTCCACACATGGCAGCATTTTCCACGAGAAAGACTCAGGGAAGTGTCTGTGCTAATAATTTATTCTTGGCAGAGGGTTTCACCCATCTATTGGGAATTGTCAGGAAGTGCCTATCAGTGTTTCAAAGCATCCTACAACCCCTGTAAAGCAGGGAACTGAGCCTTCAGTGCTGCTTGCTTTGGGCTGCCAGCAAAGCTGAGTTGTTCACCAGATTCCCCTGACAGAAAATGCCCTTCCTGCAGCATCACCAGGCTCCTTCACACACCTCCTCCCCCGGCTGGACAGCTCTGCAGCACGGGCAGAAAAGGTTTTCACCACGGGGGGATTTTTCACTTTCTTTGTGCTGCATGAAGGGAAACTCCCACTGCTGCCAGGGGATGAGGATGGATGGAGGCAGGAGGAGAGCCCCGATGGAGACAGATGGAGGATTTGCAACAAAGGTGGTGGAAATACCTGAGTAATGAAAAGTCAGAGTGGGAACTAAACACAGTACTGAAGTTTCCTTTAGAAATGGGGGAAAAGCCCTCATTTTGCAACAAAACCAGGTAGACAGGGAGTCAAAGACTCGAGTGGTTCCAGAGAGTTGAAGACTTTTCCATAAGAGATGGCTCTTCCACAGTGTTATTTTGCATCTCTAAACTAGAAAATAATCATTGAAAGAAAGGCAATGCCACTTAATTAAGAAGAAAATAAATAAATAAAATAAATTCTTGTTCCCCAGGCAGTAAGTAAAAAATATGTAAAGTGCATTGAAACCACTGAGTGAGGTTGTGAAGGAACATTTGTGCACTGCCAAAAGTGTTCATTTCTACTTAATCTGCTATTGAAATGTCTCACAGATGCAGTAAAAAAATCAAATTCTGTGGGTTTACAAATTTTACCAAAATCCCCATGGACTCTTTATTCCTTGCTTGTTGTTTTGTTTGACTGTATCTCTTTAGAAAGAGATTTAATAACTAAATAGAAAGGGTCTTGTTGAGATTACCATTGAGAGGATGGATATGAAAATGGGGGTAATAAAGTGAGTACCTTTCTTCTTTGCTTATCAGTATTAGAAGCTCTTTCAGAGTGCTCCCAAAAATCTTTTTCCATATAGTCCATAGATGGACAATGAGTTTATTTTCCAACTGCTTAAGAGGGAAGATAGAATCAGCCACTTGTAAATTTCCATATAAACTCATTTTTACATTTTGATTTTTCCTCTCCCTTCATGAGTTGCTAGAGAATGAAAATGGTCTGGAAGATATCTGTGTTCTCCTGGCACTGCTGCCATCAGAAATCCTTCACCAATTGCTGCTTCTCATCCTCTTTGTCACTGCCCTTGGTGACCAGAGAGCAAAGACTTCTCCCAAAAAAAAGCAAAATCGATAGGAAGTTTATCTGATTGTCACTCAGATTCATTGCCTTCCCATCCTTCCTTCCAATCAGTGAAATTAATGGTTGAGAACTTGAACTAAAGGAAAACCAAACAAGTTTTGTCCTGGAAAAGCTATGAGGCAAATTGCTGGCAAAGGGCAGGAGGAGGGAGGGTACACAGAAAAATCTGGAGAGTTCAGAACTTGGATTAAATCCAGGGGTTTGTGTCTGAAAGTGGATAAATGCAAGGCATTTCTCTCAAGGGGCAGGAAAGAAAGGAAGAACAAGCAGAAATGAAATACAGGAGAGCAGAAGGGAGGGCAGTAATGCAGAAAAGATTCTGAGAGAGACAGCAGGTAACAAATTAAACATAAGTGAAATGTGAGGCTATTAGGGGAAAATGGCTCAGCTATTTTGGAGTGCATTCCTCACGAGCAGAGAAAAGGGATAATGCCCATTCCCAAAGCCTGGCTGCGACTGGAACCTCTTGTGTTCACTGGGGGAGAACCAGCAGCAATGAATGGTGCTGGGAGCCTGCAGGTGGCCAGGTAAGGGAAAGTCACCGGGGTGTTCCAGTGGCTGTGATTGCAGAAGGGAATTCAAAGGATGCTGTGGTGCCAGGGAGAGTTTGGAAAGGGAAGATTCATTTGGCACCTGCCCAGGACAATGATCAAAACCTTTTCTGTGGTGTGGTGGCAGTAATTCACTCTTAAACTCGAGGGGCTGAGGAGCAATTCTGTCCTTGCAGAAGAAGAATTATGTGCTCAAAAGAATCCCCAGAAATCCAAGAAGGAGCTGGAGATCGGTTCAGATAGGTGAGATTGTCTGCACTGCCCCAAATCTCCTCCTCCACAATTCACACCAGTGCTCAGCACCCAAGGAAGATCTGAAATCAGCTTTGTGTCAATCAGGAATCTAAAAGGAAGGTTTCATTTTTGGTGTGAATTCTGTCCTGTTTTGGGAGATTTCAAGTCAGGGAAGTGGAAGATAATTTTAGGGCTTTTGAAAAGTCCTTGGTGTGCATCAGAGATGATTCAGTCTGTCAGCTCCAAATAACCTGCACTATTTCTGGCACTTCAGATTATTTTCTATTAATATTTTCACCCCAAATACTTCAAAAATATTTCATAACTAGTTAATGGACGTCAGCAGCATTAATTGATGCAGAGACCAATTAGTGCAGGTTAACAAGTAACATAAAGTCCCTGGCTTAAAACAAAATATTCTTTAAAAAGTTGACTTATTTGCTGTTGTATTCTGTAGCAAATGTGCTAGAAACTTTCTTGCTGTGCTCAGACACTTAGAAAAAGGACTCTCAAATCTTCTAAAATATTAATTTAAAATCAAACTGATGTTTAAACTCTTTATATTTTCTGCTTTAACTTTCCATGGTTTTTGAGAGCAGCCTCTTTTCCCTTTATTTCTTCACCCATCGTCATTCAAGGTGCAAGAGTTGGAGAAAAAAATCTAATGAAAAAAAATCTTCCTATCAGTGAAAGGTAAAGGTTCCTAAATATTACAATCATATTGCAAGTCACCTTCTAGGCAAGCTACAATAATTTCGTTAATTAAGACTTGTAATTTTTAAAGACATCCCACTGATAGGATCAGGTAGTGACTCCACTTAGCTCAGATATCTCAATATATTCCTGGTTTCAGGTTTATAATTATGCTGGAAAATGCAATAACATCCTGGTGCATGATAGATTATGCTGTTCTCTGTTAGAAATTCAATATTCTTCAATAGCATTCATTTTTTACAGCCCTTTGCAAGGGAAGAGGGTGATGAAACCAACAATCTCCTGCTTTTTCAGCCTTCTTAATTCTTAATGCTTGAGGCAAAATAGTTCTAAAATTACCTTGTAGATGCTTTCTAAAATCCTCTCTCACATTTGTTTTCCGCTCAAATCATACTTTTATTACTGTGAAATAAATAAATACATTCACATTATGCATATAACTCCTCAATTTCCTTTGAAGTATTTCTTACAGGCAAAAAAGCTTTGATAGGGAATGTCTAAATGTTTACAGATTTTCACCAGAGCCAGTCTGGAATGTTATCATGTTATTGTCTCATACTGGTGGCTTTGTTCAGGGTTTTTTTGGTTTGGTTTGTTTAATAAATATTAATTCATATGATCACAGAATGGTTTGGTTTTGAAGGGACTTTAAAGTCCATCTCATTCTACCCCTGCCATGGGCAGGGACACCTTCCACTGGACCAGGTTATTCCAAGCCCTGTCCAATTCTTGGTGATTTATTTTGGGATGTGAGACAACACTTTTTACTTGACCAGTTAATTAGTTTATTCTTCAGTCTGAAGAGCAGTGATATAATAAATCATTAAAGCAGATTTAGTGCATCTGTGACTTGGTGCACATGGGAGAGGGAAGAAATCTCTCCCAAATCCTTGCTGTTCTTCTGGCCAGTGCCTGATTTCACTGTTCATCCACCTGGCCTTGGAGACTCAGTCCATAAATTCCTTGAATTATTCGGTGTCCAAGGCCAGGCTGGATGAGGCTTGGAGCAGCCTGGGATAGTGGAAGGTGTCCCCATGGCAGGGCTGGAACTGGATGGGCTTTAATGTCCCTTCCAACCCATCCTGGGATTCTCTGAATTATTTTCAGCTGTTCCTCCTCTGGAATTCCTACCCTCTCCACATGTGAAACTGGGGGGGAGTTACCCCCCAGAAATGCACAACAGAGCTGCTGTGAGAACAAGATGAGGACAGGAAAAGCCACACAGGGGAGCTTGTTGTGGAAAGACAAAAAAAAACTATTTCCAGTGAAAGCTGCAACATCTCCTGCAAAAGGGAGAGAGCTCTGCCTGATCCAGACTCCAGATTTCTGCCACCACCACCTGGGCAGCTTCAGGCAGACTCGATTATCTCTGCACTGCACTGTGGTAGTCTTTGCACTGTGTTTTATTATCTTTTGCTCCAGGGTTTCCATCGGCTTTGGTAGGGATTAAATCAGCTCCTTGCTGTTTCCCTTTGTGTGTTGAGTCAGGATCAGGCTGGGCTTGGTTACACCCCACTGGCTCCATCCACATCCTTCACTCAACATCTCCCTAATAATGGAGCTCCTCTTAGACACTCACTTTTAAATCAAAATAAATAATAACCCCTCAGCTGTCCCTTTTGGAAGGAACTTCTCATTAATATTTGTTCTTATGCAGGAGATGTTTGCTCCATAAAGACAGCTGACATTTAAAATTCAATCAATTACAATCTCGCTTCAGATTTGGTGCTAACAGAACCGAGCACGAGCAGTGTGGAATGGTTAAATTATAAAACAATTAGGAATACTAGCTGCTTTAGGTCATAATATTGTTAAATAAAATTAAGCTCTGAATTAATTGTTTCAGATGTTTCGAACTGACAACTGTTTCAAGTCAGATTTCAACAGGTTTTCAGCTCAAATTTCACCCATTAAGAATAGGGGTTTTTTACATAGGAAGAATTAGTTTTATCTGAGTATTTTACCTGTGATTCTTTTGTACTTTTTAAGACAAAAATATTCTGACTGAGACCCAGCATAATGTCAAATACATAAGAGTAAAATTATGTAACATGAAGTGAGAATCGCTTAAATGAAAAAAAAAACCCCTAAATTATTATCATGCAATTACATTAGAAAATGAATTTAGAAACAAAACCTCAATGCCTGATTGTTAAACTTTGAAAATGCATTTGTGAATAGCAGGGAACTGCTCCAGATTATTTCGTGTATCTGAGCCAAGATACTCTGTGACAGAAGAAGAAAAACTGGGATTGCTTTCCCTTTTTTTTCCCCATAGCCAGGACACACAAAGCAACCAGAGTGTTTTATTAAATGCTGCATCTTTAAAAAATAGTGTTTGTACAGTGAAACCATGCTGACTGTTATCCCAGCCATCCCTTGGGAGCAAAGCAATAAGAGAAGGAGATAAGAACATTAAATTGAATGAATCCTGTAGTTAAAGGTTTTGTAAACTCCCTTCCTTTATAGGTTGTTACGAGCTCCAGAGACTGTCACCACCTAGGTCAAGGCAAGACAACTTTTACTGGAAATCATTTGTTTTTCTTTCCACAAAAATGTTTATTCCTTCCACAGAAGTGTTCTGATTTCTTCCCCAAATGTCAAGAAACTTTTCGACTTGTTGATTTCTTTTAATTCTTTTTCTATTACCAATTAAATGCAATTTTTATTGTTTTCCTCCCTCTCCTGGCAAAGCTCAATTTTACCAGTTTGCCAGAAGAGTTAAGATTTTTTTTTTCCTCCTTTTTTTTAGTACTTTATCTTCTATGCTTCTTTTAGAGCTGATAAACCTGAATTGGGGTAGACTAACCAAGCTGAGCCACAATTTGAGTTCAGGGTATTCATCATAATTAATGAAGAAGAAGAAAAAGAGGAAGAAGAAGAAGAAAAAAAAAAAAAAAAAAAAAAAAAAAAAAAAAAAAAAAAAAGAAAAAAAAGAAAAAAAAAAAAAGAAAAAAAAAAGAAAAAAAAGAAAAAAAAAAGAAAAAAAAGAAAAGAAAAAAAAAAGAAAAAAAAGAAAAGAAAAAAAAAAAAAAAAAAAAAAAAAAAAGAAATTAAAAAAAATCATAAAAGTAATAACGATGACAACAATTACAATAATAATAAAATTAATAAAAGTAGTAGTAGTAATAATAATAATAATAATAACAATAATAAATAAATAATTTAATTTGGCAGCCCCTTTGCCTTTCACTGTAGGGACATTTCCATTGACCTTTATCCCAATGAAGTCCTGCTGGAGCTCTTGGAATGTGTCATAACAACACAGGGCAAATGTCGATGTTTTGAAAGTGTTTTACAACAATTGAATTATAATTTTAGCAGGCCTGCCCATCCCTCTTGCAGTGAGATGTGACCTCTGAACGCCCCTTGCAGTCAGCCCTGACTTGTCCCCCCCTTCAGAGCCCTCACATTTTGATATAATGAGGTGCCAGTCTCATCCATTTAAAATCTTGTGCATCAACATCTCTGGGAGATGCTGAAGGCCTTTGAAATTCTCTCCCTGTGCCCTGGAGAACAATCCTGTGCTTCTGCATCTCCAGGGCTCCTGGGGACTCTCAGGAACCAGAGGGCAGAAATTCTCCTGTGACATAAATACTCAGCCCACAGGCTGGCAGAGGTGTGTGACCTCCTCAGGTCCTGCCACAGCAGGTGGCACCTGCAGGAAAGCTCTTCAAAATTGCATAATGAGGGGAAGGGGAGGGAGAGAGAAGAAAGATTTTGCATAATTACCCCGAAGGAGAACAATCAGCTGGTGGGGTGAGAGGCAGGATTTGGGTTTAAGCCAAAGGAGGAGCTGTGGTGCACTGGGATGTTGTGTCTCCTCTCAGGAAGGTCATCCCTCATTTCTTTAGTGTTCCTCTGCCCGAGGAGCATGGGCACACACATCCACAAACTGCTGCAGTGGGAAAAGCACCTGGAAAAGCTGCTCTGCTGGCAGGGGCTCCCTCCTCTCCCCCCATTCGTGTGTCACTCGTGGAGAAGTCTCTGGGAGCAAAGCTGGGACTGAGCTGGAGAGATTGAAGTTGAAGGATCCTTTTACAAGGAAAAGAAGTATTAAAAAAAAATGGAAAATGGCCAAAGGGTTACCATTCTCCAGCTTTTTGTCTTTCCTCCTGAAACAACTTGTCTGGCTGATGTTTCTTGCCTGTTTTTCCCAGATCTGAGGCTCCTGTTAATAAATACAAATTTACATCTGCCTCTGAACAGATCAGGAACATTTCCTCTTAGAGAGAGTCTCACTAAGAGACTCTCACCCTTTTCAGGATAAGGGAAAGGCTTGTCTTCCCTGTAATAAATCATATGCAGGCTCCAGGCAGACACTAAAATATGTGCAAGGCATTGGACATGTCTTGTCCAATTTGTGTTAAAATTTAGAGACAAAAGCTACCTGGGCAGAGCCTGCACTGGGCCAGGCTTGAGATGGACTTTTGAAAGCCTTGCTGGAAGCAGGATTTAACAGAGCACAGATTTCACATAAAGTATTGATCTCACATCTTTGTAACTTGGACTTTTACTATCTTTAATCAACCTAAAGCCCATGTAGTTATTTTTCTTCTGTGATTTGACAAGCAGGCTAACATTAAGGTAGAAGTGTTATTAATACTGCAAGATGAGCTGAATGTACTGCATGCCATTGGAGGGAAAGGTGGCCAAAAAAAAAAATGAAAAGGTGAAATTGTGGGAACTGCAAGTACAGTTTATTGTGATGGCTGCAGCAAAGAAAATCCAGGGAGCAGCTGAAATTGTTCATGGTGAGTATTATCCAGAAACAAATCTCAGGCACTCAGCTGTTGCCACTTGCACAAAATAGGTGATAAAGTGAAATATGAAGAGCCACAGAGCCATCAGCCTCCTGTCCAAAGCCCAGAACGTGGCTTTCACCAAAGCAAATGGCCCAATATATTAATGGGGTTTAGTCAGCCAAAGGAACCTGTGGACTCTCACTCAGGTTCTCCAGTCACTTTTATGTGAGGAGTGAAATAGTGTTTTCAAAAGTTTGAAAGAGACATATCTTGGCAATCCCTGGAAATGGCTTCTCTGCTAAGCTGGGCTGTGATTTATATGAATTAGTATCAGTCTGGCTCGGCTGTGAAATTAAATACTTCTAGTCCCAAGATGTTCAGGTAACTTTTATTCTTAATTTTCTTTTGATAGGTGTAGTGAGTACATTTAAAAGTGGAGCAGTCATTCGAATTTTTCACAGAAAATACAGCTATGGATTTTTCTCTCCCTTAGTCCTTGGTGCTTTTTTTTTTTTTTCCCTTTTCATGTAATAAAAGCAGACTTCTTCCTCTTTCCATCAAACCTGCTGTATATCTGCCTTCCTGAGGAACTGGGCCAGTCCTGCTCTTCCACTTGTGAGTATTCCAAGATTCTTGTAGAAGGAAAAAATTCAGCAGATACATATTTAATAACAACTTCTACTCAGTTTATCATGTTTGGATGTGTGAGAGTTTGGGGGTTTTGTTCTTTTTTTTTTTAACTTTTTTTTTATTGTAGCTGGTTTGAAGGGGGGGTTAGGAGGGAATTCAGTGAAGAAACAACAGATACTATTAGGAAATAATGAATTCTCTATGAGGATAAAATGGTGCATTTTTTAATAGTCACATCATTTACAAACCCACTACTGTAGATTTCTCAGAGCAAGGAGATAGAACTGAAATTGTGTCTGTACCACATTGCAGAGACCCAGTGCTGTGGTGCAGGGGTTCTGTTCAGCAGCACGATTTGATTTAGGAGCTGCAATGTTTTAAAAGTGAGAAGGATGAATTTTGTGTTGCTGGGGGATATATCAGGGTGTTAATTTATCATTAGCTCTGACTCTCATTGGCATATCCATAACTTTGGGGACTGTGAGAGAAAGCAGCAGTAAAACCCCACGGGTTTGGCACTGAGACCACCTGAGACAAAACAATTAGAGAGCAGCACCCCTCCAATATTTCACAGAACTATTGTTTTAATATCAATATTGTCAAACCAATGTCACATCACTCCAGATGAACTCTGACATTCTGAGATATTCCAATTTTCCAAACCTGCAGTGGGTGGAAACTCCTTCCCAAGTCCTTGAAGGAATGATCTCTTGTTTGGAAGAGCATTCACCAAGTTCAGGTTGTAGATTTAATTTCTATTTTATTTCAACTGTGGATGCAGTGCAAGGGTTTTCCATGTAGGTTTTCACGTAGTGGTTTCAAAGCCAGACATCATTGTAAATAGTTTGGGGTTTATTACCTTACAAATTAAACTTTGTGAAGCTACACTTCAATCCTTTTATTAATTTGGATGACAAAATGCAGGGCACAAAGGAAGTGCAAGAAGTCAGTGATTTGTCCTCTTGGCCCATGGCAAGATCAGCTCTCCTGAGATATTTCCGAGGAATGTTTATTGAATCTCAGTCCCTGAATATTTACATTGGGGTCTCTGTGCATTTTACAGGGGAGAGACTCATCCAGCACCTCCGTTAGAGAATAACAAAGAGCAGCTGCTCCTGGCTGCACAAAGCTCTTACCAGAGCTGACCTTTTGGAGGTGTACAAGACACCCAGAAATGTAGGTGACGTCGCAGTACTCCTAATACAAACTTCAAAATATATTTTCTATAAATATTCCCCATCACCGGGAGCATTTACACTCATTTTTTTTGCAGTCCTGGGAGATCTGTGCAATACATTAGTGGAAAATGACTGATGGGTGTACTTTTCATCCATGTGAAATGCAGCAGAAGCTTTTCATGTGGCTGAAGCCACTGATGCCAACAGGGCCATGGGATGGGAGATCACCTCATGAATCACTGCTGCTCCTTCCTCCAAGGGTTTGGCAGCCTTGCAAGGTTTCCTTGCAGAAATTGTGCTTTTTGTGGGATCTCAGTGCTGGGGAACATCAATAATCATCTGTCAGTCTCCCAGTGTCTCCCCCTCATAAGGCACGAGTGTTTGGACACTGTGGAAGTTTGTAACAATCCATCAGCTCTGGTTGGGCACACAAGTGTGTATTAAACTCCCATTCTGTGTTTGCTCAATTTGCCAGCTTCAGGCTGGAGGGAGGAACCCGTTAGGAAGCACCTGGAAGAGCTGTCTGGTAAATGGGATAATTTGTTACCTGGCAGAGAGAGGGGAAAGGGAGGTTTATGGTGCAGAGTTCTATCAATAAGTGCTTCGGTTTCAATCACAAGTGCATTGCTTTTTTATTTCTCCACATAAAGTGATAATGAAGAATGATGACCTCATGTCTAGACCTAAGCTTTTAACTTTGTTGCAGCTCTGGGGGCTTTAATGTTTTTCAAAAAGCAATCAATCAAGTGCCAAAACCTGTCTGGCTAATTACCTCTGAGACTTTCGAAAACTCTCCACTCTTTTCTCTGAGAAATGTAGTATTTATAAATTGCTTTGTGGAAGCACAAACCAGGTTATGGCCTCTTCTCCTCTCCACCTTGCTTTGCTTCTGCTCTGTGCTTAATGGAAGTGCTAATGTTGTGAATCTCAGCTGCTGACAGCGTTTCTGTCTGAGATCACCATCCCTGTTTCCTCCTGGAAAAAAACATATTTATCTCCTGAGACGGGAATATCTCAGTTGTGAGAATTTGGGGGAGGGAACCTGAGAAATGAACACCCAGTCACCCAAAGGTCTGGTGCCACCCAGACCCAGTGAAATGCACAGCCAAAAGGGTTACTTGACTAAAGCTGAAATTTCTTTTCACTCTTTATTAACCTGGAGGTATTTCAAATACAATAGTAGATAATCAAGGTTAAACAAAGGAGAGGAAAAAAGGGAAAAAAGCAGAAATGGATTTCTGGAAGTTCAATTTCCTGCTTCAGGCAGGGCAAACCTCAGCCCTACAATGGGGACATCGAGGCTTTCTTTGCCAATCCATTCCAATTCTTGATCACTGCCCCAGTGAGGAGATTTTTCCTTCTGTTTCTCTCTATCTGCTCAATATTTCTCTGCAGCTGGGCAGCACAGACCAGCAGAGCAAAGACCTCAGTAAAAACAAGATGCTGGGTTTGGTCCAGGTACTTGAACTGTTATTTTTTTTTCCTTCTTTCTCTAATACTTCTAAACACTTTTACATCAGAGAGAGAATATTTGCAAATGTTCCAACCCCAAATGGCAAGGAGGTTGGAAATTAATCTTTAAAGTCCCTTCCAACCCAGAGTATTTTATGAAATGCTTCTATTTTGACCAAAATAAAAATATATAATTAAAAAAAGGGGGAAAAAAGTAACTTTTCTGTAAGCGTTGCATTTAGTGGAACAGATTAAATGTCAAACTCAACATTTCAGTCTTGAGGTGCTGCTCACACTTGTGAAAACCCAGCCAGGAGCACCAGTTATGAGAAACTCAGAGAAATAATCTTCAAAGGTAGAAACAAAGCTAAGATCTCTGAGTTCTCTGCCAAACGGAAAAATAATTTGAAATTTCAGGATATTCGAAGAAGGAAGCAATCCATCCATTTTTATGGAGCAGCTGTTTCTCCTGTTTGGGTTTTCAAAATTCAGCTGTGACCTCCTGGGCTGTACAACTGCATCACCTGTATTTAAAGCACAGGGATATTTACTGCACTGAGCTCTTCAAGCTGAATTTTTGTCTCATCCTTCAGAGGCTAAACATTAAACAGATCACAGGATGATTCACATTCAGATGGACCCAAGGAGGATATTTAGTCCAAACTCTTGCTTAGAATAATTAGTCTGCACATTTCCTTATCGTTCTGTATATAAGTGGGAAAATTTGAATATTTTTGCTTTATGTTTTTCCCAAACTCAAGATTGCACTGCCCGAACACTTCTGAAATAATGGGTGTGAAAAAAGCCCTGAGCTTTTTAATTAATGCATTTAATACGTGTGGTGCTTTTTACGTCAATGAAACTTCAAATGATGAAGAGTTTGAAGTTTGTCATTAATTTCAATACAATGAAGTAAATGCGCAGTTTGTAATCACATGAACTAATTTTTTCTCCCAATAAACTGAAGTATAACTCCAATATTCTTCGAGCATCAACAAAATCAGGGAATGATTGCAACTGGCATTTATAACAAGCACTAGTTATGGTTGATGTATGAGATAATTACAATGCTTTGCAGGAAAATCTAATAAATCCCAGAACAGTAACTCTGTAAAACCTATTTTTATGGAAATTAGGGTGTGAATATCGCATCTATTACAGCAAGAGGCTGCACAGGCAATTCTGACAGCCTCAATCTGCAGCAGTGTCCACTCCTGAAAGGTAATTGTGTCTGAAGTTTTGCACGGAGGAAATAACTGTGTTCCATTTCCTGAAATGAGGGGCTTAATATTAAAATATGAAAATCTTCATAATTTGCACAGCTTGATGAACTTCTAAAGAGGCGCAGCTGCTCTGACACAGAGGTTGGGAGCCTGAACAAATACTGGGGGATGTCGTTTAATATTTTGGCAATAAATAATGCACCAAGATTTGGAGTTAAACTCCTGATATATGGAGCATCCCAGGAGCAACCAAGGTTTGTAGGGATATTTGTATTAGATATGAGTTTTACTGAGCAACAACCTTTTATTTTTTATTCTGTGGTTAAATTGAAAATTCCCTCCTTTGTTTTTTGTTTTTGTTTTGTTTTGTTTGTTTTAATTTTGGTGGGGTTTTTTGTTTTGGGGTTTTTTTTGGTTTTTTTGTTATTTTTTTGTCCTTTTCTGTAGATTTCCTTGTGGTTTTGCTTGGTTGGTTGACTGGCTTTTTTGTTTGTTTGGGTTTTTTGTTTGGTTGGTTGTTTTTCGTTTGTTTTTTTTTTTTTGAAGTGGTTCATAAACTGGAGTTACTCCTGGTTTACACAGCCCAAGGATGGAAACCTTGTTCTCAGCCTTCCATTTACAGTCCTTTAACTTTTATGGATATGAAAGGCAGAAGACAGAATATCCTCCAGAGAGCTGACAGACAATTGTGAGAATAACCTGTCATTCCTAATCTTGCTTTTAAAGTGTTTCTTGAATGCTTCAGGTCCTTTTTTTTTTTTTTTTTTTTTTTGCCTCTTCAAGTTTTCATCTCTGAAAGATGATAGAAAGTTATTAATATGACTTTATGCTTGTCTGAGCTCCCCAAGGACAGGCTTTCAGGATTAGATATCCACGATAGGCATCCATAATCCATTTGGCATCAGCTGGGGCTGCATTTGCACATTTGCAGGAGTTATAACCAGTTGGTTACTGGATGCTGATGCCTAATTCCAAACACTGCAGCAAATGGTTCTGGAAAACATCTGAGTTCTCAAAAAGTCACATAAACACGAACTTAACTCAGAGAAAAAGTTCCTCTGAAAGCCACAGAATGAGGGACTTGCTCAGGGACTGCCTGGGGTCAGAGCTGATTTGGAAATTTAGAAGCAGATGATGTGGATTAGGTAAATCTCAGTCTTGAGAATGGTCAGTGAGCTGCTATTTTAGTTACAAATTATAATTTTTATCACCAATATGTTTGGAGTGTTTGGAGTTCTAAAATAAAGATGAGTAGGAAATATGCTGCCAGGAAAAACACTGGCAGGCAGAAAAATTTCTTTCAGCAGAAACAAGAAACTAGAAACAAGCTTCACCTCCACTCTCCACTAATATTTCAGTTTGATCCCAATTGAACAGCTTGCAATTTGTATTCTTCTTTAAAAAAATCTTTAATTCAGTCATCTCATAACATTTCTCACACCCTTGACTCAGATGCCCAATCTCACTGACACGCAGCAAAGCTTTGGTCCTAACAAAGAAATAGAATAATTAAAAATAATGTGGAATTTTAATAAATCTGCAGGTGAGATCCTCAGGTTCTGACTTGGTGAAGCTGACACAGAACTTCCCTCAGGTCTGCAAGGTATTAATTCCCTTTGAGCCATTCTCTAAGCCTTTTGTTAGAGCTGCTCTTCTGTGCCTGCTTCTTTGAGAAAAGCCATTTCCCTGTAGAATAAAGAATTTCCAAACGAGAAGAGATATGAATCTTTGAGGAGCCAAGTGACTACCACATGAAAAGAAGATAATGGGATCTATTTTATCTGGATTGAGAAGCATCTGCCAAGTACATCTCAGAGGAGCTGTCTGTTAGGAAGAGTTTAGAATAGATTGTTTACCCCATTAAATATCAGCAGATCAGAAACTCTGCTTTTGCATTGATTTCCTCTATCTTTACTCTCAGCTGGGAAAGCACAAAAAGGTTTTAGAGAGAAACAAGAAAATATTATGGAGTCATGGAGCAACTAGAGTAAAAATTAGACATGGATTTTATTGCATCAAGTTCTTTGCTGTCCTGTGTTTATATCTCCTGGACACAGTGTCTGTAATCTAAGAGAAGGATTAGGGTCTAGATAAAACCCTGCTCTTACTTCTGGGAATTCTTTTCTCAGTAAGTTTGAAATCCAGCCCATGAATAAAGCCCATGGCTTTATCCAAGGAGAGAAATATAGACCCAGACTTCCTTCTGGGTTTGAGTGGGATTTTTATTTCTTTTACTTCTTTGGCTTTATCCAAGGAGAGAAATACAAACCCAGACTTCATTTTGGGTTTGGGTGGGATTTTAATTTCTTTGGTTTGGGTTTGGTGTGGGTTTTTTGGCTAACAGCCTAGATCCCCACTCTCAAAAATGTGAACATCTATTATGAGACAGATCATTCAAATTAATCACAAGCTTAATCACCTTGATAAACCGAGGTCTTAGATGATAGCAGGAACTCCTGAGAGCATGTGAGAAGAAATTAAAGTGTTCCAAAGAGCAATATCTTGGTGTTAGCTGAACATCTGCATGGAAAATACTGATGAGAGCCTGGCAAAAGAAACTCTGTTTCTTCCAGTTTAATTTCTTCATTAGAGTTTTAATTTATTGCAATTCAAAGGGTTTAACTCTTTTCTTTTCTTTAAGAGCCTTTTAAAAAGTTCACAGAAGCACAACAGAATGAAAGCAGGTTGGTGGGTGCTATAGCATACATTATCTCAAAGATATTGTTTTAGCATGAAGAGCTTTTAAAACTTAATCAGCTCACCAGCACGCATTCCTAATTGATCTCTTTCTCTAGGACTGCTACATTTTCTTGACCTTTTAATAACTGATGGCTTTAGAGGAAAGACTGTTCACAGAGCTTCTAAAAAGTCAAAAGAAGAGCTGAGGTGTATTTGCAAGACACACCTGAAGCAAATCGTGGCCTTGAGAAGTTCTGATTTCCTTGCTCTTCCCACGTGCTGCAGTAACTGCTGCAGGACCAGAAGATGGAGATTGGGACCAGCTGGATTCTTCTGTGGTTGAGGAACCTCTCTTGGGAGATGTCAGTCACCTTCTGACTCTAAATACCTTAAAAGAGAAAATAAACTCTGTGTCTATTTTGAGTTTAGATATCTGTGGCTGCTAAACAGGAAAAAATAAATGATAAAATGTTTTTCCTTACCAGTAACATCTCGGGGTGCCCAGATTTGCTGTGGCTGCCCCTGGATCCCTGGCAGTGCCCAAGGCCAGGCTGGACAGGGCTGGGAGCAGCCTGGGACAGTGCGAGGTGTCCCTGCCATGAGATGATCTTTAATGTCCCTTCTAACCCACACCATCCTGGGGATCTATGATTCCACATCCCACCCAACCTGGAAAAACCTACTTGTCCTCTCAAAGCTTCTCCCCCGCTGTTTCCTGTGAGGATTTTGGATTGCTGTGACATTAACCACACACAATGAATTCATTCTGGTGTTGAAATACACTCACAACGCTGGAGTCATTTATTTTGACAACACAGCCATCACAAAGCAACAGGGCGTGTAAATTCCCTGCTCCAAGGGCAGTTGGGATTGAGTGTTTGACTTCCCCTCTGGAAATGGAGCTGAATAAAACACCCAAAATGTGACAGTTTTATCAGCTTAAGTGAAGAAGTGGTTTTAGGAGTACTGAGAACTCAATGAGACCTTTTAGGATGATCCCTTTAGAAACTGCTGAACCAATTAAGCCAATAAACATAGTTCATTATTAAATTGTTTGGTTCACCTTTGCCCAAGCATTCTACATATGTGATCTTGGTGTACCTGAATCCCAACTAGAAAAACTATTCCACTTCTGCCCCCAGTTTCCAGTTCCTTGGTGCACACAAACCTCTGGCATGGGTTTGGAGATTCAAATTCAGACCCACGGTGCAGAGTAAAACTCTAATAATTTCTTAGGGATGCACTGAAACTTTGAGGACTTTGTGGTAGTAAGGAAAAAAATGAGACCCTCATCCAAAAAACTTGGCTGCTCAGTGGTTTGTCCATGAAACTCCCACAGAAATTCCTCTTTTTCCTGATGGATTTCAGGCCCCCTCACTCTGCAAAGCCTCTGCCAGTTGATATCTGAAAGACAGAGTCAGATTCATCAATTACTTCACTTGAAAAAAAACCCTGTTAACTTGTTGAAGAGCCTTCAAAAATGAACTTCAAAAGTTTTAAAAGCCAAATTTTTCCAAACCCCAGTGTATAAAAGGCCTTAGGCATTAAAGACATGGCAATGGTTCCACCAAAGCCGGGTTGTGTTTTCTCTTATATCAAATAGCATCGCTAATTATTTCATTTGAAAAGCACTTCCTTTTGATGAGATTTCCTCAGAACAAAAGTTTCCTTAAGTACCATCATTTGTATACATAATACATCTTAGGAGGAATGTCAGCTCACCAAGGGATGGAGGCAACTGCAGCTTCCTCCACTCATTATGCAGGAGCAGAGAGTGGGAGATGCTGAGAAATGAAACGGAATTGGAAATCACTCCCCAACTCTGGCCTAGATTTTGTGCTCTTCAACACAAAATCCCTTCCTCGTGCATCTGTGCATTGTGTGGTGTCCACTTTGACACTGTTCCCTCTTTAAAGGCACGAAATCTCCTCTTCCATTGAAGTCCAGGGCAAAACTTCTGCTGGTTCAGTGGGAGAACAAAGCCCACGATTCCCTCTCCCCCACGGAACACACACTGGGATTATTTGCCATATTGGCAGTTCAAAAGCATTGTTCAGAAGACAGACTATTCAGATTTTTTGAAGTGAAAAGTTTTCAAGAGAGTTCAGTCATGAATTATATAACTGAGGAAATTGTCTATGGAAAGCTAATTTTGAATCGCTAAAGAACTTTAATTCCTTTTCTTTTTTTTTTTTTTGAAGTGGCCAAATGTTCATGGGTTTGTATGAATTTATTTTTAGCTCTTTGTTCCCTTCTGACCTGTCTGACCACTGGTCTGGTAAAGATTTGCAGCATTTTTCACATTACAAAAAAGAAAAGACAATTTCCTCTCAAATTTATGTGTTGGTAGTGAGGACATGCTTATAAAGTTTTCAGTTTTGTCATTAAGTTCTTGTGGGGAATTCTGTGGAAATCTGTGCTTTTAAAACCAGGCTGCCTCCATTTGACTAATTTCAAATATCTGTGTGTGCAATCTCTTTCCTTTAAAATCTCTGTACATCACACTCAAAGTTAGCTTGTGACAACAACAATGATTTGCTCACTTTTTCTGATTCAGGTACCAGTCGTGTCATCCATCAGACCACTGAAAAAGGAAAAAATAGAATTTCTCCTGGAGTTAACTCATTGATGTTGTGTATACAACTCTTATTCACTTCAGGTTTTTTATTCAGAAGTTTCCCATTTGTTCAATATTTATACTTGATCAATCTCTGACATCTTAGACCATGAGTTGATTTGCAGACATGAGCTGTCTCTCTCCCCTCAAACACCCCCTCTAATCTTTCATTATTCAGGCCCATAAAAAATAAATGTTAGGATTGCAGAGTAAATAATTTGTGACTATAAAAATAAATAAATAACTGCTCTCAGCAATCTTGCCTCTAATCAAAAAATCCATTTTAGTCGAAGTAGGGTTGATTAAATTCATTTAACACAAAAGGGCAGATGCTCGAAGGATTTAATACTGTTCACACAGAAACGACTTGAATATTGCAAGTAATAATTGGATAAAGAAACTCTAGATGTTCTACACTTGTGAAAGGTCATTAAGAGAGAAGTAATCCACAGGCAGTGGGCAGGAACAGCTGGCAGGTCACATCCTGACCCTTGAGGGCAATCAGGCTCCAGAAAGAACTTCTTGTTTCCTTTGCATGACCAGGGGGCATAAATTCACCTTTATTGCAGGACAAATTCCACTCTCTGTGCTATCAATGAAAAGCAATGTAAAGAGTAGAATAAAATTGTGTTTCCAGATGGGTTTGGTTTGAAGGAAAAGTGATTTTTTTTTTCCTTTTTAATTCAACACTGTTGCTTTATCCCATTTTTCCCTGCAAAGGTTTGTCTCACTGAAGAAATTAAAAGCCTACATTTCTTTTGATTATGATAAAGGAATACAATATCTGAACAGTCATACTATGGAAAAAAATCCATTTGCTGGTGTAAATTTGTATAATTCAGAACAAGTATTACTGTTTTTGTTTTAATTTACTTCCTTTCTGACAACTGTAGTCAGAAAATGATGTAAATTTCGTTTATAAACTTCAGTCTAAATTTTAAACTTTCATTCTGAATGAAAATCTGCAAGAACAGAAATTTCAGGTTGAATCTTCTGGAAGAGACCCACTAAATGCAGAAAGGGATGAATAAGAAGCTGATAACTTTTGTAAAGATCTTTGCAGAATACAACTGTGGTCAGAAAATATATATAATTATAATAGTGCATGATTGCCTGAACTTCTGCAAACCTTGGTGCTAAATTATTTCCTGGTGAGTTTTTTCTAAGAACCACTCGGGTTTATACATGGCCTGAACCTTTTTCCATCTGCTAGCCTTATATATTTTACCTATATGTTATATTTGCTATCTTTATATTGACTCTGATAAGCCAAATTACTGTAAATGAAGAAAAATTAGAAGCTGGTTAAGTTCAGCACATGAACAGTTTAAAGAGCTCAACCAGATAAAGGAAGAATGAAAATTAATTCAAACCATTAGGCAGACATTTTCTTGATTATTAATAAAAGACCTTATTTTTCTAATTGAGCATCTGGCTTTTCCAAAGAAAAATGTCAGCTGAAGCAGATGAGGGAGGGGTTGAGTGTGATCTTTGTCACTTAACCACACAGAGCAGGTGCTCGGGCTCTGTTTTGATATTCTTGATTTTAACACCCACCAGTAGATTTTGTCAGATGGTTCATTGTGTACATTTGGGGTATTTCCCTTCGTTTTTCACCTTCTCCTCACGGTTAGAAACATGTTTCTGGTAGGAGCAGCTTGTAAGGAAAAAAGAGCAGCCCAAGAGATCTTTGAGGAGCCACTGGGTCCTTTGTGACAGATGTCAACATATCAGTGACAGCTAAAGAGCAAATCTGTCACCAGCAATGAGCCAAGGCTTAGCAGATTACCTGCAACAGCTTCATTTGTTAAACTATTTTGTAGCAGTTTTATTTTCACAGTGTGGGGATGGAGGTAACTCTGAAGGAGAAGGAAAAAAAGCTCCATCCAAGTGCCCATTTGCTGCTGAAAACCTCATCAACAGGCAGGAGAAGAAGCAGAAGAAGCAGCAGTTGTTAATGTGACTCGTGTGTCCGTGTGACACCAGGTTCAATTTATTGTAATGGAGTTAGAAATATTTTACTGAACAGAATTTTAAAAATGTAATTGCGTGACAGAAAGCAAATTTAATCACGAGCAGCAGCAGCTCAAGAGCCCTTTGCAGATTTTCAAACAGAGCAACGAGACAGAAAAGGCTGTCAATTTGATCTTTATTACGATAAGGATTTATAATGGGACTCGCACTCCTGAGTGTTTCCTTGAATTAGCAGGTTTCCCAAAGCATCCAGTACCTGGCTGAAATAAAAGTAAGTTCTGCAAAGAAGTTTGAAATAAAGTGTTGAAAAGTCTTTTCAACAAGAAAAAGGAGAAGTTTTAATGCTGTTCCCTTTGTACCACCAACAAATGTGGTGCCTGTGCTTGGGAGACAGAGGAGAAGATTCAGCCCTTCATTGATTTCTACAGAATTCCAGCTTTGCTTTTTCCAACAATATGACCCTGCTTGCATTCCAGTGGGAGGCAGATGAGACATCTCTAGGACATGAGGAAGATGATAAAACTCTTTGTGGGGGTGTCACCTCTGAGATTTTGGGATGTGCTGCTGCCTGGACCCACCTGGCGCTGCTGCCCTGAGCAGGCAAAAGAGCATCTCATTATTTTCCCTTAATTGCTCAATTAAGTCTGTGGCTGTTTTGTACAACCAGAGAGGCAGAAAGAAGCCAGAATATAAAGACAACTCCCTGGAAGTGCCCAGGGCCACGCTGGATGGGGTTTGGAGCAGCCTGGGACAGTGGAAGGTGTGCCTGCCCATGGCAGGGGTGGGATGGGATGAACTGAGGTTCCTTCCAACCCAAACCATCCCATGACCCCGGGATTCTGGGATCTTGGCTTTATAAAAACACCTGGTGTCTCTTCTCTTCCAACCCAAACCATCCCATGACCCCGGGATTCTGGGACCTTGGCTTTATAAAAACACCTGGTGCCTCTGCTCACCCAGCTCTGCTCAAGTCCTGTTTGCACAACTCAGCTCACTCTTTGGATATCTTTTACAGCAGACAAAGCAAGGCATTTTATCAGTTCCCTTCTTCTCAAGCAATTTAATCTTGTTTGCATGAGAACCATCTGAATTTACAGACAAATAAACCTTGAGAGAAGATTCATAAGATTCTGTGTGTCTTTCAAGTTCCATTGATGCCAAACTTCAGTAACAAAATTAGGAATAACACTCCGTGTAGAAGAATGAATGCTGGTATTCTCATGGAAATTTCAAGCTGATTAGCATAAGTGGTTTTAATGATATTAATGGAAACTATATTAAATAAAGTGGTGTTGTTATCTGTGTTCTGTGCAGAAGTTCCTTGGTTTTGATTGTAATTTTGTGTAAATTCAGAATGTTGTCAGATTCCCCCACAGCAGACACTTGGGCAGATCCTCTCTTTACTCCTGCAATATTTTCCAGTACTATTTCTAAATATCCAGCCTCAAAAAATGCCTCTCTGGAACAGACTCTGTACAAAAGCTGTATCAATTCGAGATGAGTATTTTATAATTAATTTCATTCTTGATTTGTTTCAAAGCACTAAGGAGCAAGTTGCATGATTTATCTTGTGTTTCTGGGAGATTCAATATAAAATTTTAAGAGACAACATTTGTTACTAGTGAAGTACAGCTTGGAAACATCTGCTTTTTATCATTTTTATCCCCTTTTATCACCTTGATCAATTTTCTCATTAGACAACAAACATAAGAATGAACTTGATTTCAAGTTCTGACATAAAAATGGTCAATGACTGACAGCCTTAATGCCTGCATTGTAAAATAAACATTCTGGGTTATTTATCATTTTGTTGCATATAGGAAGAAATTAATCACCGCATGGAGCAACAAAAAAAGTCCAAGTTTCACCCCTGAGCTCTGAGCAACAAATTGTTTTAACCAGATTAATAATAACTATGAGTCATGGCATGAGCCTGAGAGTTTCATGTCACCCTTTAATCACATGTGGGTTGTTAAACTCAGCCTGGTTATGACTCAGTTTAGCCCTGGTTCATTATTTATCCTGCAAGGATAACACCAACCAGACAGAGCAGTGAGAGGAGACAGCTCCAGCTCATTTCTTCTCTCTTCTATCTTCCAGCCACCATTTCAACTGCCCTTTTTAGTAACAAGAATCTTCTACTTCCTTCAAAACAAAACTTGTCCATGATTCCAAATAGAGTCAGTCAATCCCAGCCTAAATGGGTAAAATACCAGGAGTGTGACTCAATTAAATATTTAAATGAAATATTTTTGGGAGAGAGTCTGAAAAACTGTAGGGGTGATAATCAGATTTATATTTGATAGTGAAAAAATGGCAAAAAATTACCGATCTCCTTGTATGTGAAGCAAATATCAACAGCAGTAAAACACTGAGTCAACCAGGTGAATGAGAGGTGATGGGTAGGGGAGTAACTAACAGAGACAAAGCTTTATTAATTCAAGTTTCTAGGCATTTAAATAGCTTTGTTAAGTAGAATGGAAAATTAATTAAAACCTGCAAACAGTCATGACATGTAACTCCATTCAAACTGAAAACAGGGTGAGTGAATCTGATGTTCTGGGGAAAAAAAAAAAAAAAAAGAAGAGGCAAAAGTTCAGTACTAAACAGGCAAAAATCAAGTAGAAAATTAATATTTTTCAGTCTCGTGAGTATTCCCTTCAGAGATGTCTTGTATAGCTTCTCTCAGTCTCTATCTAATGGCTTCATCCCAAAAGAATAATCTTCCCTTTTTTCTTAGTTTTCTGCTTCATTTACTGATCATCTCCAACAAGGCAAGTGGTGAAAAAACTGAACATGGAACTGTAATTTTGAACATTCTGAGGAAAATTTTCAGAGCAGGAGAGGCACATTTGTTCCTGAAATTAAAATTCTTCCTTGCACATAGTCCCATAGGCACTTTTGTCTTAGATTTAACAGTTTTGAACAGGGGATTTTTGTCATCTGCTGTCTTAAAATACTTCATGTCTGTCTAAATACAGAGTCTGTTACATTAAAAGGTGCCAGAGATACTGAGGAGTGTTTGTATGGCAGTTATTTCACATATAACCAGAATTTCATGTAATGCATATATGTACATATATTTAATATTTTCCTAATATAATTTATTATCCTTTAAATTAGTTGCTTGTTATAAATTATCTTCTAATGTGTCCAATATTGTATTATATTTATTACAGTGTGAAATTGGAAAATATAAATATAAATGTATGTTTCTATATTTATATAAATAAATACATATATATAAACCCCATAGTATAGGATGAAAATAAACTATTATAGAAAGAATTATAGAATAAACAACTATAGAAAGAAAATAAACTATTTACATGAATAGTTCCCCTGCCCAGGAATATGTTCTATATATTCCATATTTTGGAAAGGCTTGGGAGAGCTTTTATGCCACAGACCACATTGAAGCTCAAGGAATATCTATTTCCTTTTATCTCCTGATACTCACATGGACAGTTGGCTGAAAAATACAGTTTACAGGACATTTTTTTCTTCTTAGGGCTGATTTTTAAACTCTATTTCTAGCAATGGATTGGCCCAGCTTGGATTTGAACCATTTTAATTAATTCTAGGAAGAAGAGAAAATCTGTTCTGGAAAGCCAAATTGCCTGGGAAGGCAGTTCTAAAAGCCTGAAAAAAATCCAGAGTGTGAATATCAAGTTTATTTTGCATTCTAAGTGATACAATTTTGTGTGAGTCTGGTGGGAAACACTGATGGTCCAATTCTGCTCCCTTTTTCTGACAAATCAGCCCATTCCAGCCAGCAGGAGATTCCACATGAGCAGATAAATGCTGGCTCTGAGTAAGTGGGACAGAAAAGGCCCTGAGTGGCTCCACGAATAAACTGATTTAAAAAGCAGTCAGTGAGAGGCCAGGAGAAGTGGGCCAGAGAAATCCCATATTTCCAACTAGAAATGGGCCAGACCTTGAGCTCAGAGGTCTGGAAATTCTCTCACAACACACGCTTAAAAAAACATTCTGCATTTTTCACGAAATCTTAATTAATTTATGGCTAAGCTCAACACCAGATTCCCTTTCCCCAAGTTTGTTTTGCTGAACAGTCCCACGCAGGTATAGAAAGAAATATTTAAGATAAAGAAATATTGAAATGTGTTTAATTAAGATGATTTTACATATTTGTGTCTAAAGTTCTAGAAGATATAGCCATGAAAAAATGGATTGACACTGCTATGGGTGCTTGGTGAAGGAGCTGGTGGAAATGAAATTAATCTGGAAAAAAATATACATTGGATGAGAACTTGGCTTTTGTTCAAAGTTATGACAAAAAGCCCTAAAGGAGGTACTGGAAAATGTTTCACATGAATATATTTTGAAGCCTTGGAGTTCAACCACTGATGTGTGGTTTCAGGGGGTTTTAGGTTTCTTTTTAAATTGGGCTGGCTTGTGATCCCAAGTCATGTTTGTGATAATCAGAGGGGAAATGGTTTCCATCAGACAAGGGACATCAGCCTCCTTTTCCTGGGGGAATAAAGAAAGGAACTATTTGAGCCTTGGTGGGGGTGGCTGAGCATTATTCTGATTTTCAAACAGCTCCTTCAATGCTCTAACCCCCATCCACCTCCTGGAAAAACAGTGGGAGCTGCTGGAGAGGCAGAGCTGCTTCCTTCCCTGTTTTGTGTTTTCCTCCCTGAATATTTTCCCTTTAGGTTGTTCACACATTTAGCAAATACTACAAGTTTGGGTTCAGAAGGATTTCTTTTTCTGAGCTTAGAATCCCAAGGATAGAGTCTATTTTTTAATTTTTTTTTTTTTAAATAAGCCTACTTTCTTTGGAGTTGGGTTAGCTGGGTTTCCTAAAAGGATATGAACTCCTCTTTGGTTTAATATTGATAGGTAGTTTTATAGTACAGAATTTAATATCAGGATGGCTGCTCAGAGTTTGAGAGGAAAGAGAAGGCAATGTAGTACATCCTTTTGGACATGGGGAAACCTTCTGGGAGAGCCTGGGAAATGAAAACCATTGATCCCATTTGTCTGTGATTAATAGGCCAGTGAGGAGCTGCTCTTTTGGGCTGACTTTCTGACCACTGGGACAATATTTTCCATTGAAGATGAACATTTAGCCACAGGCTGAAGTCTCCCAGTGCATTTCCTGATGTTCTGTAGACAAGCACTTTGTTTTTAAGCTGAAGATCAATTGCACTTTAATAACAGCAATGGCTGATTCTAATCTCATTCCTACAATTGCATTTGCATTTGGATTTGCATTGCCATTTGCATTTGCAGGGAAATGCAATTGCATTTCTTTCGGTGGCCTGCCAGGAAAAATCTATGGCTGAAATTTGTGGCAAAAAAATCCGCTGTGGATAATTCACTTGGTGAGCCCAGAGGCTGTTCCTCAACTGGAACCATCATCAGTAGATTATAATTACCCTGAAAGTATTCACCATTAGGCTGAACTTTGGTGAGTTGTTTTCCTTTGTGGATTAACTGTCAGCAATTAACTGCATGCCTGATCCTGGATATTTAGCGTTTGAGGGGTGTTAATTTGTGGTGAAAAGCTTTTGCTGAGTGTTTCCTTCTGGGCAGGTCTCACAGGGGTGAGCTGGAAGGTGGTGTCAAGAGGAGAAAAGTTTATTAAAGAAATCCAGGACTTTGTGAGTTAGGAAGATTTTTTTTTTTTCCCCCATCTGCTATCCTAAATATTCTTTTAGAATAGCAAAAGTGAAGTGCTGCTCTGACAATATTTACTTGTAGTAGTGTGGTTGTGTTGAAATCACCTCCCTTGGCACCTGCTTCTGTGGTCGGGCTTTGCTCAGTCCTAACAGAAATAGTTCTCAGAGTCCTTACATTCTATTTTATTATCCAGTGCTAACATTTAAAATTCTATGCCAAAAATAATTCAGTTTTATCTTTCACTTAGGATTTAGTTGAATTCTTGTCAACCTGTGCCCAGCTGAATTCTCTGCTGATGGCACAACTTAGGTTTATCAGATGCTGTGAAATAAATGGTGCCTTGTAAAAGGTTTGATGCTGTTGTCTCCAGCTCTCCCATTCCCTGGTTGGACATTGTTCTATGTACAGACAATTCTTGGGAAAGGTTTCCTGGGATCCATCAGCTGGGGCTGTCTGAGAAACCAGAGTGAGAGCAGCACGCTTAATTCCTCTGCCTACATCAACCCTCTTTTAGCTCTTCTGTGGCTCATTTAACCAATTTCTATTATGGTTTGTCCCAGTCCAATAGCAAGGTAGCAATGGAATTGGATTTCATTGCCTGAAGAATCTCCAAACTCCTAGAAAATCATCTTTATCGTCTTTTAATATAAGAATAATATATAAGCAAATGCAATAATACATAATTATACATGATTCTGTATAAAAAACATGTAAGTTTTGTATTTTGCTAAATTTTCTACTTTACAGTCATAAATGTATAATATTATTGCACATATATCTATGTATATATATATACAGATAGGACAAAAATGCATAGGAATTTCTTCAAAACTGAAAACCCCAAAGAAAAGAAAATGTCTGTAGGGTAAAGCTCCACTATTCTGATTGCTGTAAAAATGATAGGCTGGAATATTTATAAATTCTTCACAGACACTACATAACAGAGTTATTCTGCAGAGACCAAGGGCTAAATGGAGAAAGGTGAAAAGAGATGGAAGACACTTTAATTGAATGTAGGTCTGTCAAAATTCTTCCTCAAATGTTGGATGAAAAATGACTGCCTAAACCTCTTAATTAATCAGCTCTGGAACAAAAAAATAGCGTGTCAGGCACAATTTCAGATTTTGCAGTACTTGATGGGCTTGAGTTAATTGTAAATTTATTGCCCAAATAAACCTGAAAGGGAGATGACCTGGAAATAATCCACGTGTAGGAAACAAGAGGTGACAATTAAAGTCTTCTCAATGCTGGTCTGTGTTTCTTGGGAATGTACACCACTGATCACAGAGGGAAAATCTAACCCACACAACACCTTCAGACTGCATTAACACTGCCCTGGATCAAAGGTTTTCTGGGAGTAAATTCCTTGCTTTTGATGAAGTTCCACCACAGACAGGTTCAGCTCAGTGTGTTTCATTTCCATGGCAAGTGTTGAGCTGGGGAAGGGTGTTTGAGCTCATTATTGGCACACCAATGTATGGCAGAGAAATAAATGTGCTATTAATTAGGAGCTAAATATTGACACACGGTGAGATTAAATTATATCAAAACATCCAATGTAACTTGCTAAATGCACTATTAAGCATCCAAATATTTTGTGTATGGAATTGTAATTATGTGCTTGGATTCTGTACTGATTATGTGGCAAGAGAAAAGAAGATTTTCCCAAACACTTGAGGCTGACCTGTGTTTATCCTGGCAGGACTCAATGACAAAATAGAACTGAGCAGGATTTTGTTTTGTCCTGGTTAACATGGATCATAACAGGAATTTTTACAGCACATGCAGATGCTCCTGAAAAGGTAACTCCACCAAAAAGAAAAACATGTGAGGGAGGTGGAAAGGCAGATTGTAATTTCTCACACAAGATCCAGACCTTCACAACAAGTGACATGAGACTTTGCAGCACCCTGAGGACTTCAGGAATGCTCAAAAGCTGAGAAAACAGAAGGGAATATGAATTATTAGTGCATGTCATTGGTTTTCCTGGCTCACATGGTGTTTCCAGAATTATTCCAACTTCAGAGCCATCAGCACTAACAGAATGTATTTATTTCAATCCTTATCTCAGCTTGAGATTCATGAAACACTGAAAAATATGTGGGGGGTTTTTAAAATTTATTTTTAAATACAAATGTTTTAATATGCACAAAAACAACCATAGATTTTGACATATGGGATTTTCTTTTGTGCTTTTGGAGGATTGTTCTGTTGTGCTTGTTTTGGTTTTTTTTTGTATTTGTTTTGCTTTGTTTTGTTCATTTGTTTTTCATTGTGTGGTTAGGGCTTTTTGTGTGTGTGTGGGTTGTTTATGTTGCTTTCTTTTGGGTTTTTTTGTTTGTTTTTGTTTTTCCTGGGAAACACTAATGAGATAGTCTAACGTTTTGGGGTTTTTTCAGGGATCTCAAACTTTGGCTCTTGTTCAGGGTATATTCTGCTCCCAGCAGCTGAAAAGCAGTGCCATTAGGGCATAAATATGTATAGGTTGTTAGTATAATCACATTCGTGGCTCAAGTTCTACCCATGGAGCTGCAGTAACAAAAAAACCTTGTAATTTAAACACATTTTTATAGTAATAACTGTTATGGTGGATACCAAAGCAATACTGTGTTAAAATCTCTCTCTGTTCCATTATCATAGCCACAGGTCTGTGCAAATATGGGCCTTGAAATACCTTTTAATAACTACTTTAAAATACTTCCACTTACAGATGATGATTATGCACATAAAATAAATAATTGGTCGTGCATGCATGGGAAGATGAAAATAATTAGGATAAATAAAATAACTTACACAACAAGGGTAGACATAAGATTATGGCTGGTCCATTAAAGTCTGTGAATATCTGCCCATTGACTTCAATTAGCTCTGAATTAGGCACTTAACCAGCAGGAAGCAAATGGAATATTCTATTTGATTATCCTGGTCAATGAGCAATGAATGCACAAAAATAACTGTCCACAGATCCCGCCGGAATCGGCCTCTCGAAACTAAGCCAAAGAACTGCAACTTTTCACAATGTTATTCTTATTTTTTCCTGCCCAAAGCATTCTGGGTGTTTCGGTGGTAAAGAAGAACCAATTTCTATGTTTGTGATGCATTTAGTGCAGTTTCAAGGTTGCAGAAGAACAGGAGGCCACAAGAGCATGGTGTTATGGAAAATTCATTTTAAGGAGATATTTTTTTGGTGGTTTCAAGTTATTTTTTTTTCACTAAAAAAAGGCCTGAAGATGTTCTGAATGCTCAGGAGTACAGCCAGCTCCTGCTTCAAGTGGAAGGGGAGGTGAGGGACTCCCAGCCCTGCAGGGAGGTGGCAGGTGAGTGGCCCCAGTGCTGGCCATGCTGGCAACCCCAGCAGAGCCCAGCACAAACCATGGGCTGAGACGGGCAAGGGCTGGCTAATAAAACACAGCCATTCACCAGATGTTCTAAAAGTGGGGAAGGAGTTGATGGATGGATTCCAGAATCTTCCAGGTTGGGTCAAGGTGGCCTCTTGGGCAGGTCCCTGAGTGGCCACTTGGCTGTGCCCAGGGCCAGTGGTGGGTGCCAAGACATGAATTCACCCAGATTTCTCCCTGCTGCTGCCCCAGGGCAGCTCTCCACAATAAATCAGGGGCCTTCAGGCTGATGGAGAGGCTCATCCCCTGCCCACTGGGCTGTTCTTGTTCTGTATTTCTTCTCAGACTAATGCTTTGCTAATTTCTCTGCCTCTTACCCTCTTCTGAAGTGGTTTTGTTTACCGAGCAGTTTGGGCACCTCTGGGGCTAAAAAATATGACCAATTACTTTGTGCTGCTCTCTGCAGGTCTCTAGAAGGAGGGAAAATATTAATTGCTGCAAGCAAACCATATTTTTTTTGGCCTTGCTTAATCCAAAGTTGATCCAAACCATAAATTTTTGGTCGTGGCTTAGAGAAATATGTTTTTGAGGCCAGCTGGAAGGAGCAATGCTGAAGAACCTCTCTGTTTTCCACCTCTGAGGATATCAGAGGGTATCAGAAATGGCTCCCAAGGAACATTTACAACAAAATAAAAAAGAAAAGAATCTCAGTAATCCTTCACCAAATCAGCGTTAAATCTAATTTCACTAAAGGAAAATGTACAACATGGTAATTAAATTGGAAGAGAAGCTTGCTCACTAAAAGTGAAGATATTGCACAGCTTTTTTGATAGAATTGCAAGAACAAATGAGCCATCATTTGCTACATCTCAAATATTAAGTACAAAACACGGAGAACTGGACAGTTTTAAATTAGGTTATGCCTTAAAGGCTGTAGCATGGGAAATTACAAGATAATAAGTTTGGGGGGTTATTAATTTTTGTTATTATTGCTAAGGTAATGAGTAAATTGAAAGTTAGAGGTCAACACAAGGTGAGTTGGCTGCTGGGAGAGATGAGCTGAAAGACTTTTCAAAAGCTCTGAGGCAGAACTGCCTCTGGGTGACAATGCCAAAAGCAAATAAATGTGATGGGACACTTTTGAGCATTGGTCTCCCCAAAATTCCCTCTTCAAACCCAGAAATGAGGGGGGGCTGAGCTTGAGGAGCAGGAGGGAGCCTTGCATGGAGTAATGCATTGAGTAAGAGATCCTCTGAGTAGAGGATGAGTAGATAAAGGAGAGTCAGCTCTGGAACTGGGGGTGAGGAACAGCAATCACAGCCTGGCCTGAGCCAGCAGCTGCCAGCTCTGAGCAGTGCTGGGGCAGCTGCAGCAAACTATCATGGATGGGTTCTACAATAACAATTTACATATTGATTAAAACCCATAATTTAAATTGCCTCAGGTTCGCTCGGAGCTGTTAGACTGATACCTGGCAGCCTCTTAACTGGAGATGGGGGAAAATTACTTGTACTGTCAATAGCTGTTTACCTATATTAAAATAATTAGCAATCAGAGTGTACTCCACTGCCTTGCACACAGGGAGTCTAATTAACTTTCTCCTTTGGATTTATACATCCACTAACAAATAAATGGAAAGCCATCCCATGTCCTCCGTCATGGGAATGTGTCTGCCTTTCTTTTGGAAAGGCAAATGCTGGTTCAAACAAGGACAGGCTTTATGTCAGGGATTTGTCATTGTATCTGTTCAGAGTTTCCTCTCCTTCCCCAGCACAGAGCATTTCTCCACACGCTGCACTGAGTGATGCACTGCAGTGACAAAGTGTTAATCTCCATTAAAATTGTAAAAGACACGCAGCTATTTTCACCTGGGGAAGCTGCTGCTGCTGCTGATTCATCTGCAGCCCTGCCCAGCTCAGGCAGCCCTATCTCCCAAGCCATTACAAATTACCAGGGAACCATCCTTCAGTTCAAACTCCAGGAGCTGCAGACTGCTTCATAAAAAGGATGAAGTCCAGTGCTCGTCTTTTGCTACTTAATAAATCACTGCCATGAAATAGCACAACTCTCCTGTTATCTGCACGTGATTGTCAGAGGTTCAAGTGCTCTGGCCACCGTCAGCATCTCAAACATGATTTAATTCTGGAAATACATCAGCACGGTTGTGTCTTGCTGTGGTGGGAGGCTTCCAGCCAGGTCTGCAGCAGTGTGAGGGTTCCAGGGGAGCAGAGCTGAGGTCGCACATGGGACAGGAGTGAGAGAAAGAAATTATCCTCTGTGAAATGGCCATGGAATCATCACACAGTGCTGGGAGGGTTCGGGTTGTGAGGATCACCCAGTGCAGGGACACCTTCCACTGTCCCAGGCTGCTCCAAATCCTCTCCAGCCTGGACCTTTGTTGCAGAACACTGGACATTCCTCTTTGGAACATAAAGAGCTGCTCACAGTAAAATATTTTAAACCAGGCTTTATTTGGAATGGCTGTGGAGATCAGGCTGTACCTCTTAATTGTGTGACAAAGTCCTGCAAAGGCAACAAATTACAAAGAAAACCTTGATTTCTTCTGCCCCCAACACGTGAATTACATCTCCTGGCACATTTCCCCTCACAGAGACACCAAAATTTTTCTGATGGCATTGAATTAATACTCAAATAGATTTAATAATGGTGCTTTTCCCTGAGAAATTTAATCATCTCTTTGGATATTAATCTTAATAATGGCCACATGAACAAGAAGAGGAGAGGGAAGAGGATGATGAAAGGCAGCTCAAAATGGTGCAGGAGCTTGGGATCAGACTGATAGAGCAGCATTTACATCTTTTGTTGTTCCTTTTAAAGAAAAATGTGACTTCACTCTAGAAATTTGGACTCTGGACTCTTCTCATGTTTTGCTGCTGGGCACAGCACCTTCCATTGGGTAAGGCAATAAAGGTAGCAGCTAAATTCCATGGCAACAGGTAGCCTGAAGGGACCCAGTCCATGAGGAGTTATGGATTCCTTGGCACAATAAAAAAATAAGACCATGAACAAATGTGGAAAAAACAAAGGGTAAAAATCAAATGTGAAAAGAAAGAACCCCATAGAAAATAAAAATGGAAGAGCTTTTACTGGCTTAATTGGGAAAGCTTATGATAAATGGTGATAAATATAATACTCATCCTGGCTACCATGAGTAATGTCTGAAAACTGCATAAATTGCTAAAAACATCTGACAGGTGACATCAAATCCATTGAAGAGACACCATTTCCTTAATCAAAAACAGGAGAAACAAAGCAAAGCAGTGAATTTATGTGCCAGGCCTGAGCCCTGAGCCATTCTCGTGCAGTTATAAATAGGCTGCTTGAATAGGGTGGTTTGTGGGGCTCCTAATTCCAGCTGCCAGGAGGGATTGAGGAGCAGCAGGAGGAAAAGCTGTCTGTGTGCTGCTCGTTAGGGTAACAGCTTGTGACTGCTCTCAGGAGCCATTGTCCTGAAAACCCCGTGTCCCTCAGTCACAGGGAGCACTCCGTGGGTTTGTGGCACTTAGGGCAGTGCCATCCCTGCTTACAAACGAAATATTAATCCTCTGTCACCACAAATCTCAGTGCAAAGGGCTCAAGAGTGAGGAGCAAATAACACCCTATGCAGACAGGTTGTGGTGATTTCAAAAAGTATGCAAAATAAATTAAAAAAAAAATAAATAAAAGGAAGCTACCAAAAAGATCATTCCAACTTGTTTTTTAAAGCTTGTTCTTCAAAATGGTAGAACTCAGGTGTTTTGACTTGCTCTTGAGGGAAAATAAAGATTTTATCATGGGCTGTGCCAACACTGAACTGAGCAAGTGCTCCCTGACTCCATTAGCACAACAACCCGAATTAATAATTATCTTTTAATACCAGATGGTTACACAGATTTGGGTTGTCTGGATGCATGGGCCAAGCCCTGTGGGAACACACCCCACACCTAAGCACAGCAGATAAACATTCCCAGAGAAATGGAGCACTTTGTACCTTTATTTAATAGATCAGTGAAGCTGTAACGTCCTTCAGCATCTACAATTTATATCTGTAGGTGGATGTGTTCCTTACACTGATTTATAGGAATAAAACACCTGTCACTATGGATTTATAGACCTCTTCCCTACTTTTTGTCTGTGTTTACATATTCCCCAGCCATTCAGCTTGCAGGGGCTGCTGTAGTTCACAAATTGAATAAATAGGAGAATTATGGGATTAAGAATCATGGACGATTCACATCATATTTTAATTGCAGTTGTTTTCCTATGGAAATGCTGCTGCTGGGAAGAGAGTGATGGGGAAGCCCAGGAAATATCCAAGCTGTTAATTTTAGCTCTATATACATTCCTAACCTCTTCCTAAGTACTATATAAATATATTTATTAATAAACTAATAATTGCATGTGTACTTATAGAAAAAATTTTAAATGCTTTCAGAAAAATTTTAAAGTTACTACTATTTAAAAAATGGAAAGGAACAGGTTTTGCCTCAAGAGGCCAGGAAAGCTGAGGAATTGATGCCCTGGCACTTGGTACATCTTCTCTGGGATCAGCTGTGCCTGGCCCTGGGGAGGCTGGAAAAGTGGGATACAGGCCATGAGATCTTGTGGAGATGATTGAGCAGAAAAGAAGCCCGAGGGAAATAAAATGTTGCTGAGGAGAAGTGGAGGGACAGAGCATCCTCTGCTCTGGGGGTTCCAACAGGAGGTTAATGGAGAAAAAGCTTTGTACTCAGAGACAGGACAATGAGGGAAAACATGGATTATTCTCATGGCTCTGAAAAGCCCCCGGAGAATGAAAACACAGCTCCACCTGTTTCTTCAGAGCTCATGTTTTGTATCTTTCCATGTTTTTTACAAACCTTCCTTCAAAATTCTCTTTTCTTTCTCTATCCCCTTATTTGCTGCGGGCATAGCCAAGCTGCTCCTTCTCATTCACTTTCCACTAATTTTCAGGGAGTTGAAAACCAAAAACTGATAAATAAGTTCTTCATAATGACCAGCTTGACCATCTGAGGATTTTTTAAAGATAAATTCAGTTGTGTTATTTGGCTGAGCTTTGAGTAGGCAGAGTCACAAGTGGGTGTAACTAATCAGAGTTTAACAAGCATTTGATGCATCCCATGGAAATTTGCTGGAACATCTAACCCAAATTAGCACAGGCCTAACCTGTCTCCTGAAAACAGCCTAAATTGGGCACTGCTGTGCTGGGAGATGTCCCAGGAGACTGGAATTTCAACTTGGGAATTTCATGACTTGTCTAGGCAGTGGGAGGAAATGTCAGCTCGTTGAATTTCTAACCTGGTATTAAAATAAATAACTGCTGCCCCTGAAATAGGGAATTAATGTGAAACAGGGAGGTCAGACATAGGGGAAGAAATCAAAACGACCCTCCTCTGGTAGAAACAATTTACAGCAGACTTGGAATGGGTGGCAGGAATCTGAGAGAGCAGGGCCATGAGTGGGGCTCAGAGAAACCAAATCCACACTGCAAAGTGGTTTGGAAAAATCAAATATTCTCCCAAAGTCCTTGTTTACCACGGGCATGAGCAGTGGAAAAATCATTTTCTCTCTAGAGAATCAGCCTCAGCTGCATGCTGGTGTGGAGGTGACTTTCTTGTTTTAACAAAGTGAAAAAGGAGAAGTTTTGGGAGTGTCCAGAGAAGACAGAGCTCAGGGAAAAGAAGATATGACAAACCTGGGAAAACAGAAAGAGGAAAGTTTCTTCCTCTGCTTTTTTCTTTGTATAAAAGCCCACAGATGAGGTTGAAATTTGGATTTCAGGTGCTGAGACCATGCACAACCCTTGCTCAGCTATGCACCACATCCCCTGGCCATTGAACAGAAGAAATAATTCACATTTTTGCCTGCCTTCGACTACATTAATTGCCAAGTACTCCTGGTCATGTATAGAAATAATTTGAGGGGGTAGAGAACTAGATTATGCATGTCTTTCTCAACTATACACTTTCTTCAACTGCTGAAATCAACTTTTATTTTCCTTATCAGCAAAGATCCTCATGCCTATAATGACAGGAAGAGAAATAGAAGAAATGGAAAAAATATTAGAAACAGGAAAAGATTAGAAATAAAAAAAATCTTATTAAAACACTTGGAGAGTTGCTTGCTGATTCATGTGCCAACAATTGGTGTCTGAAATGGAGCTAATTAACATTCTCATTATGATAATCACCTTCAACATTTCCCTTTATTTTCCCAGGCTCTTCCCTTAACTGTCTGTCTCTGAGATAAGAAAATTATTATCAGTGTATCAGCCCAGATACATTTCAGGGGATGAATGGCAAGAATTAATTCGGGTCTGTCTGAGGAGAGTGCAATTAGGAAACCTTCATGATGAGACTAAATCTCCAGATTACTGGATCAGAGATCCTCATTTCAGAGTGCCCTGGAAGCCTAACACTCGGTTCACTTTCCAAAATGCTCTTAGAAATAATCACCACTGTGAGGGAGGAAGGGAGGAAAACCACCTCGAAATGGTCTGACACAAAACAATCACTTCATAATCATCTAAAGTTCTTTGCAAAGTTAAAATGTGTTTTTTGCTCTTTTGTAATTGTTAATTGTATTGGTTTGGTGCAGTAATTTTTATATTTTATTTTAATACCGATATTTTTTGGAATTTCTCTTTCACTTCTCATTTTTTACCCTTATTTTCTCTGCTGTTTTGGCACATGAATCAACACCTTGATACCTCAGGAAAATTTATTGGAATGGATGGTACTGCCTGATTTTGTTGTACTGGGAACCCACCTGGGTAACGTTATTGAAGATCTGACATGCTGATGGCAAAGAATTCAGGGTGGGATGAAAAAAAAGGCAATTTCAGATTTGATGAATGTTTTCATAAATAGGAATGAATGTGACTCTGCCTTCCAAATTGTCTTTGATCTCCAGACTGGGCTGAGCTCTGCTCTGTGTCCTCCGGGGTCAGGGCTGGAACTGGGAATGTTGAGCATTGAAATATTTCACTTGCTGAAAATTTAGGAGAGGAAGGAAAACAAACAAAACAGTCCCAGGCTGGCTTTTCATCAATCAATCTTCAGTCAATCGATTCGAAAGAATCAATCAATCTTTAACAATCAATTACAATCTTTAATTACAATTACAAACAATCTTCAACACTCTAATCAATTCTTCCCTTACCTTTGGAAAAATGCTCTCCAAACAATTCCATCTGTGGTGCTGGAAGGGCTCTCCAGGATCCCTCATGCACACCATGACAAATTTGCTGTCCAATCCAGCCACAGCCTTCAACTCTGAACATGACTTTCCTTCTTTATATTTACTGAGAATTCGCCCTGGTCTAAGTTATTTATATACTTAATAAAAGGAATTCTTTTCCTCTCTTTTCATTCTATGGATTATTTAGCTGCTATCTAATAATTCATCAAAGTTCAAAAGTACCAGGGTTGATGGGAAGTAGTGTGGCTTTTAGGACTTCTTGTTGTGATATCTATTTGTAATTAAACATTCTCAAAGAAACTTTAACTCTAGTTCTGGGCCTATATTGGGGAAAATACCCTTTATTTTCTTTACCTTCTCTGTCACCCTCTATACTCTTCCCATCTCCTTCCTTCCATGTGTAGATCTTAACCTTGAGGGAATCTTGAGTGTGGTTTTCCTCTGTTTTTATCAGGCTGAGCCATAGCTGAACACATTGACTAAAATATTTAATTCTTGATAAAATTGTCTTTAAGTTCTTGACGCAGAAATTTTCTGGTATTATTTATAGTAATTGGTTGTATTTTTGAACAGTGACAGGTGAATAGTGCAAGAGGTGTAGTGACTATTAGGAAAAATTTAGATTTATTAATGAAATATTTTAAAATCTCATGTGAACTGAAGAAAACGTATTAGTGACTGTCAGTGCATAATTCACCCCAGCAAAGGAGCAAATCCTGGGATCCCTGGCCATGGAATGAGCACAAGTGGAAAAAATCTGCATCACTTCTTCCTATCTCAGCCCATGCACACATATGACAGTGGGACAAAGAAAATGAAATCCAAATTCTGTAATTTGCCAATAAATTTTCCATCAGCCTGGTGGGAGCTGTGGCTCTGAGACCTTGGTGAGCCAGGCAGAAAAAGCTTCAGTGTTTTCTGCCATTTCCCAACCCACTTATCCTCCAACCCTCTCCAAGGGTTTCAGACCAAGGACTCTGGGATTAGAGAATAAAATTAGGGAATAAAATGAATCTGGTGAAGGAAGGGAAATGACAGGAATGAAATGGGATTATCCACAGCTGGAGGATCCCAGGCAGACCCAGAGTGAGGATCACTGGGGCCATCAATGAGCAAAACACTTAGGAAAGAATAAATATTGCATCTGTGCAAATAACAAATTTAAAGGACTGGAGACCTGCTCATGAATATTTAATGAGCTGAAGAAGAAATTAACTTTGAAAAATGATTATTTTTCCATTTCTGATAATAAGTATTTTCATTTCAGGTTTCATGAGGTTTTTATCCCTGTACTATAATAAAATATTTCTCCATTAAGACTTTTTGGGTGAATTAATTTATTCATAATGCATGAAGAAGCGAAAAAACTTTATTTGCCTTTGAGTTTGAAAATTAATTTCTGGGGTTTTTTTTACAAGATAATTCCTTACAATCACTTCTCCATATCACTGTATCCCTGTGTGATAAATTTAATTACAAATAAAATTTAATAGTTGCGTTGTTGTAAATACACAATTATGGTTTAGCAAAAAGGAACATCCTAGAATTGAGCTTTTAAAAATTCCTTTTAGCTGGATCTGATTTCAGTGTTGTTTTGTGCCCTGCTTGGAGTTCATAGAACAGGGATAAAGGATAAGATCTCCCTTCATTCTTATTTAATGCAACTTGATAAAAACCTGCCCTTTCTGGCCTGTAAAATTTCCCAGGATTTGAATTTTGGTAGGATTAATCTCTGCTGAAAATGATTCCTTAGGAATTGATGGTGTGTTAATGATGCAACAGTTCTTCTAGACACGAGAATTATTTTATTTTTTAATGTCATATAAACTGAAAACCATTACAATTTATGAGATAAGGCAGCAATTTCCAGTCTTCTGAAATTGCTGCTTCCTGAGATTAATGGGAGGCAGAACATTCCAGAACTGGCGAGCCAGGGGTGGTGCAGCTCCATAAACCATCACTGATCTTCTACTTTCCATAATTTTCTTTTATTGTCCTAAACCTGAGAGGGGGAAAACCTTTCCATGTGTCCTTTTACCTTGTTCTCCCCAAGCCAAGGATCTTCTGGTGAATGTCCATGGCAGAAAACATTTCTCTTGCTGCCTTCATGAACTTTATTCCTGCCCCTTTTTTCTTGTGCAAACTCGACAGGATTCATGTTTTGGTTTTCAAATCCACAGCTGTATTTTTTCTGCTGGTTGGGGTTTTTTTTGGTTTTTGGGTTTTTTTGGTTTTTTGGGGTTTTTTTTGTTATTTTTTGTTGGGTTTTTGTTGTTGGTGGTGGTTTTTTGGGGGTTGTTTTGGGTTGTTTTTTGGTTTTTTGGGTTTTGTTTGTTTGTTTGTTTTTAGGTTTTTTTGGTTTTGGTTTTGGTGGGGTTTTTTTTGTTTTTGTTTTTGGTTTTTGTGGGTTTGGGGTTTGTTTGTTTGTTGTTTGTTTTTAGGTTTTTGGGGTTTTTTTTATTTTTTTTGGAGTAGAGTGAGTGACAATCTTCCTTTCTTCCCCCTTTCCCCCCAAAAAAAAAATTAAAAAAAAAAAAAAAAAAAAATCAAAATAATTCCAGAAGGGAATAAAGGCTCCACCTGGCTGCCCATAAGTTGTGAGGAAAGTCAGAAAAAGCTGCTTTGAGAGGTGTGTGTGCTCCAGCAGTGGAGCTGCTCCTGCTGTCACAGGCAGGATTACAGAGCAGTGATTTGTGTAAAGGAAGAAATACCTTCCACTTATGAATGTCTTAAAACAAAAGCTATCCACTCGAGGGCAATGAATAGTTGTTTTCATCTCAATTTTGTTTTATGCTCTTCTTTGATCTAACATGAAAATCATTACAATTTATGAGATAAGGCAGCAGACAAGACCCCGAGGAGTTCTTTGTTATGTAACGCTCCATCCAATTCATTATTTTGTGCCTCTCTCCCTCAAACAGCTTTCTGAAAGATCAAGTTAGTCAAAGCTACCGTGGGTTTTTAGCTTTGCTAAAATCCACCATATTACACGCTCAGTGAATTTCCACAGCTTTTGTTCCAGTCGCTGACAGCACCTGTCATTTGCCTTTTTATGTCTTAAAAGCTGCTGGTGGCAGCATAATCAAAGATGTTGAGTAAAAATATATATCCTGGAGCAGTGGCCCAAAAAAGGAGTCTGCTGATATTTTAGCAAAGAGTCTGTGTGTCATAACCTGGAGTTTTATGGTTGGTTTTTTATTTTTTGGTTTTTTCTTGCGTGTGTCAACCCTTTATATCACAATCTGGTGGCTGGTTGAGTTAGTAAAAGAAGTGTCGTTAAGGTAGAAAACAGAAATAAAAGTTTATCATTTGGGGTTTTTTTAATAGAAATAAGGGAAAATAATTGCTTTACCAATTGAGTATTATAGCCAGAACAAGAAGCAGCCATTTCTTTCAAGTCTTTGGCCAAATTCTGGTGTTCAAGGACTGTTACTTGCATCTAAATTCTCAATAAAGTTATAAAAATGCCATGGTTAAAGTCCCAGTGCTTCCTCTAAAGCAGGACATCACAGCTCCCATGCCCTTGCATTTTCATCTAGGAAAACAATTTTTTCACTTCTTTGACCTTCTATAAAGAAGGAATTATTTTTGATTTTTTGAAGCATATTGATATTTTATTCCTAAACTTTTACTTTATGGCTCTCTTTGTGTAAATTGGGGCACCTTGCATTTCCAGGGGAAAATTTTAACCTGAAATTTTAAGCTGGGAAATTTTAACCTGAATTTTGGCCCTAACTGCTGGTTCCCTTTGAAAGGAAATGCTTGTCTTTGGAGGGGGAATATTCAGTGAAGGAACAGAGGCTGGAGTTAATGACTTGTCACATTCTGAGTGCTCTGGAGCAGGAAATGCTGGATTTGTTAGAGCCCCAAAGCCTGTTATTTTCTGTAGTAACACCATTAAGTCACCTGTCAGACATGGAGTGTACCATGGGCGACTTCAGGCTTCTTTTAGCTGGAATTGATGCACTTTTAAGAAATAAATCTTTGATAATATAATAGTTTCATGCACTGCAGCCAAGGCCATGCAGTTTGCTGTACATCTGTGAGCAGCAGCTTCTGGTAATTAAATGTCAGGTATTATGAAACTATGAATGTTTTTTTCCCCCTCCTCATTTGTCACTGGACCTCTGGACAGGAACACTCTTTGTGTTTTTATAAGCAAAGTAGATTTTATGATGGGATTTTGCTGGGAGATTTATTGCTTTCACTCAAAGGATTACTTTTATTCTTCTGACTGGCCAGGTGCAATTATGAGATGCCAAAATTAAAGCTCTGCAGGATTCAGTGAAGCTGCTTTTCTCTTCTGGGACTTTGCTATCCCCCCCCATCAAATGCTGTAACAGAGACAGAATTTGGTCGTGTTCTCCTTCAAGAGCTGAAAGGTAATAATGGGTATTTTTCAGTCCATGGAACCGTGGAATGGTTTGGGTTGGAATGGATCTTAAAACTCATCCCATTGCACCCCCACAGCTCCCACTGCCCAGCATGGCCTTGGACACTGCCAGGGATCCAGGGGCACCAGGGATCCAGGGGCAGCCACAGCTTCTCTTCCATTCTAAGATTTTTTTTTTTTTGGGTTTCAGCTGTGTTGGAAGGTGAGAATGGAGCAGAGCCCTGGTTCTCAGCACATCAGAAGGAGCTGCCCCCTCCCAGGGCAGAAAATAAACTCTGTGTGTTCCAAACCCAGCCTGCACCTCCACTCATTGAGGTACTGGATGATTTATTTATGGCCTTATTTACCTGGCTGGAGACAGGAGAAAGCTGAAAACCCAAACCCCAGTCTTATCCAAAAAACTCCTCCACTCAGCCATTAGGGAAACAGAAATTCAGGGATGCAGAGCACAATAAACTTAATGGGGTATAAAGTACTGCTTTTCAGTCTATTCCAACATGTTTTGATCCACAGGAGAACAGGTAACTTTGCAGCAAATTCTTCACTGGCATTATGTTTTTCCTGTAGGTTTGGAGAGGTTTAAAAATTCCTTTTTAAGCCAGTCTCATCAAAGTCGAGCCTACTGGGGCTGGGGGGAGACATCTGCCCATCTCAATGACACTCTTGGAAATGTTCATTTTTGCCACTTTATGCAGCACTCAGAATTTGTGAATCTTTTGCAACATTCATAAGAGACTATAGAACATTTCTAGGAAAGAAAAAAAATAAGAAGGGAAAGTAGGTTAGACTTGAAAGTTGTACAATATTCACAAAGGCTCTGAAAGATGCAAGCACCTGCATATTCCTAAACTGGCAGGAGATATGAGGGTTTTGTCCTGTTTAACAGAGTCAGTTTGAAAATAACTTGGGTTACATTAAATGTGAGTAAAAATATGGGCAAGAATAGAAATGCTTTCGGTATCTCATTAAAAACAAAGCCAGCAATAGTTTTTATTCATAATCTCCTTAGACCTTTTTTTTTTTTTTTTGGTAGCTGGTGTTAGGTTTCAGTGATTTTCTGTAAAAGATGCATGCAGAAATCTCAATAGGATAAGTTGTGCTTTTAAGGACCATTTCTAGGACTTTGTTGTTTCCAGGTTTGTTTTCCCTAGGATGGAGAAACAGAGAAATAAGGTAAAAAAAACCAGATTTATTTTAAATTAAGAAACATAGTTCTATTTTCTGAGCCTTACTCTTCTTATTTCATGGTAAATACTTTCAAAGATAAACAGTGGGATCTCAGCATTATTTAGGATTATCAGAAAAGCTTAAATTTAGCCTAATTCCTTTGACATAGTGAAAGGTTTATCAGTGGTGATATTAGGAAAAAAAATTGTAGGAGGGTTGAGAGATTTGGGAAAATGTAACTCATGGCATGTCAGTAAATGCATTATTTTCTGTGCCATATTTAAATAATCTACCTCATTCCATAAAGAAATATTTAATTTGAAAGCAATGTCATATGAAAACCTTTTAAATGTCTTTGTTTGAGCAACTGCAACCAAGCTGATATTGGGAGTGAAAGCCAAAGAGATGGAAATGCAAAGTGTTCATTTAAAAAAAAAAAAAATCAGTTCATTTCTACACCTGCATTTCTTCTCCTTAATTTCGAAGGTAGGAACCCTCTGAGGAGAATGATTAAATATGAATAAGAATAAAGAAAGGTAAAGTTAATACGAAATAATTCTGACAGTTCTACTTGCAAAATGTCAGTCTCTTTCCAACATCCCTATTTATGAGCCTGGGATGCTGCTGGGCTGGAGCTCCTCATTCCCACACCAAGGAGAGTTTGCTGGAGGTGGATTTTTCCTTCCCTTGGAAGTGAGTGCAGCTCCTGTCTGCTCCCGGCTGAGGTGCACAAGTTTCCCCATTCCTGCTTCAGAGGAGTGAGTACAAACACCAATTTGCCCGGAGAAAAGTTCTCCCATCTTCAGAGCAGTGAATAATTGATGAAAGCCCCGTTCTCAACTCGCAGCGGGAGCACGGCGGTGTGAAGGGAAGGAGCTCCTGGGTTCAGGGAATGCAGGGGGAGAAAGAAATGAATATAAATGGTGGGAGTTCCCCTGGTCAGAGCAGGGGATCCTGCAGGGAGAGGAGCCCCAGCCCGGGCTGCAGGACAGTCCTGCCCTCGGGGGAGGCACCGGGCAGGGGTGAAGTTCCAGCCTGGGGACAGGGAAGGGCTGCAGAGATGGCTTTGGCACGAGGAAGAATTCTCCTGAGCACTCCCTACATGTGGACACACTCATTCACAGAGCTGGGGAATTCCAGCTTGGGAATTCTTTTCAGGCCTGGATTTCTCCTGACTCTCAGCTCCATTCCCAGGCTGACAAGCTGACTGCAGCTTCAGTTCGGGAGGAGTCTCCCAGGGTGACAACACGGTGACAAACAGAGTGGAATTCATCACCAACATTAACCCCTGGTGTCTCTCCCGTGGGACACATCCTGAGGTGCTGTCCCAAGGATGTTTTTCCCAATTGTCCAATGAGCTCCTGTCCTGTCCTGGCTGCACTAACACACTTTAAATACAAACTGTCTGGACAATAAAGTTGCCTTTTTTTCCCCAAAGAGCTCCGTGTGTGTTACTGTCCTTTCTCTCTCTTTCTCACACCTACATCACAGATTCCTCATGGGATCAGAATGCTCAAGCCAAAATGAACCCTAGGACAGACAGACCTTTAGACCCTGCCATTGTCCTCTTGTTTCACTTGGAAACAGCAACTTTCCATTCCAGGTTCACGTGATTCCTTTATTCCATTCCTTTATTCCCTGAAGGCAGCTCAGTCCTGCTGAAGTCAAGGCGCAGTTTAGCTGCAAGGAGTTGTAGACCCAGTCTGAGACTGGGAGAATAAAACTCCATCCCTCCAAGTGGCAGCACGAGGACCATGGCCCAAGGGAATGCAGTTCTGGCAATGAGGCACTGCAGAGTTTTCCACTGTTTAGTGGAAGTTTCTCCCTATTGACCAACAATTCCAAGCAGAGAAATTCTCCTGCTAACAGAGTGATCCTTCCCTGGCACCAGCCAGACCATTTGAAATGTGTTGCCTTCCACCATATGCTCCCTCAGTAGAAAAATAAAGGGAAATATTTAAAACATTAGGCTTAAAACCCAAGATCTTCCCTCCTTAATTTGGCAGTTTGCAAAACATGGCATTTGTGAGAATCTGGCACCACAATTGTCGGAGCATCTCCATCAATACAAGAGTGGAAAACAAACTCCCTGGCAGCAGCAGGCACAGCTGTGGGTACCCACTCCCTCCCTCTCCTTCCTACCAGGGAGTGCTTTTTTTAGCTAAACTATTTGTGTGATTAGAGGGGGGAAAAATGTGAGATTAGCAATGTCTTATAAAAAAAGAAAAGACCTTTAAATGCAGTTCAGGCTTCTGCAAAATAATTCCCCACAAACTTGGCAGTTGCTCTTAAAAAAAAAAAAAATCAGCCACCTGCCATCTGGAAATAACTTACAATAATGACAAAGGAATTAAATGTGTTTTAAAAAATTAATTGTTTCTGCATGAACAATTATTCTTTGACCACTTCCACCTCCCCAAGGGGACTGCTCATGCCCTGGACCCTGCAGAGGGAGTTTAGTGCCACTTAATTCTGGTTTTGGATGTTTTGGGTGCTCACCTGAGCTTCCCAGTGCTGCAGGTCTTTAAGGGAGACTAAATTAAAAGCAGCACAACTGAAATAAGATTAGGTTGCTTATGGCTGCACAAGCACTTTCTATGCATTGGGCTGCTAATTATAATGTTTCTTTTAATGCCATTTATTTGCATATCTTTGGGTGCATTATACAGCTTTGCAAATTCTTAGCAGGCATTTGGAAACTATTATCCATTATTACTTCCTTAAAATCATAGCACTTCAATCAGGTCACCCAGCTGTTTAGCATCTGATAACAAGATTAGAGGGATTGATTGTGCTCTCTGGAAGGCTGCAAATACCTATTAATCTGGGAGCCTTTGGAAGTTCATCAAAATGATATTTTTCTTCTGAGAACGTTATAAACAGTTGAAAATACATCCATAATTTGCAATGGGTATTTTAGGCTCTAAGGTACATTATTCTTTTTGAATACTAATCTTTTTAGCTCTTGCTGTAATTATTATAACTTCACATCGTGGATGGTTAATACTCCAAGTTTCTGCTATTTAGTATGGTGGAGCTGTCCCCGTTTTCATTAATTCCATCAATCAAACTTAACTCTCCTCCACCTCTAAGAAGTAATTATAATTATTTTTATGACCATATATATGCTAATGAAAGAACCATTTCATGACATTTTAATTAATTCTCAAAATGCTTATGGACTCAACGCTGACATTGTCTTGGAATGAGTGGTGCAGAGAAAAAAGTCAAATTATAAAGTTATGGCTAATTGGAATAAAGCTGGAAATACTGGCAAACACGATCAGAGCCATCTTGTTAATTCATTCACTTTTTAATTCTCTTTTGTGTAATGATAAATTTAAATGTTTTGCTTTCAAGGTAGTGTAAATCTACATTTTTGAAAACTTTGACATATGGGGTTTTAATTTTTTTTAAACTTTTTTCATCTTCTCTCTCCTTGATCTTTTCTTTGTTTTTTAAAATTTTTTGGTACATTCTGGCTCCTAACCCCTGTCTTCACTATAAGAAAACAAATGAGGAAACTCTGAAAATTACAAAATGTTTTTATGTAAATGGAAACTAATTAGTAAATATAAACAACTCTGATTTCCAAAGGTGTTTTAAGGCACATCCATGCCCAGAGCAGAACTTGCTGAAGTCAATTAAAAATGTGTTTCAAAACCAATTCGATATTTTGAATAACAGAAAGAGTGGGAAGAAAGTTTTCAGAGTTTTGATTCGGCTTTGAATTTCTTTGCTTCACGCCTGAATCTCAGCCATCAGCAAAGAATAAAATAAACGTGGTTTGATATTTTAGAATCGTAAGTGACCCTCTGGTGACACGGGAGTCATTTGTGATGGTGTTGCACATTGATTTATTGACACATTGGGTTTTTGGAGAGCTGCAGAGAGATGGGAGGGGAAGGCACACTCTGATGTTTGCTGCTCTGGGGCCAGAGGGAAATGTCCAAACAGAAAAAAAAAAAAAATCTCTGTCCATGGTGAGGATGTTGGTATTGGTGATCTCTGCATCCACTCAGCTCAAACTATTCTGAGATTTATAAAATTAGACAAAAATCTGCACCTTCAATCCCCTTTTGATTGACCTCCCAAGGGAACTGCCCCTGCCCCAGGCTGGGAGGAGCCTCCAAACCTCCCCGTGCCCCCTTTGATGGCCCCGGGTGATGCTCCTGGACCTGCTGATCCAGCCAGTCCTTGCCTCAGGTTAGATGTGAACTCTGCACATCCTCCTCCTTTTCCTCCTGGGCTTGACCTCCCATTTTCTGCTCTGAATTCCTGCAGCCTCCTTTGGCACAGCAGAGAAATCTCTGCCCTGAGCCCTGGGAAACTTCAGAGTGCAGGGATTTGACAAATATTAGCTTTAAAACAGCAAACAAAGGTGAACATTGGAGACGTGAAATATGCGCCAGCATTGGCACAGGCGAGTTTCCAGTGGAGAATCCTGCAGAACCAACGATGTCATTTCTTTTTCCACTCATCATTAGCAGCCCCTGTGTCAGCACACTTGTGTTCCTTGGCCCTTTGCTGTCACAGCAGCGTTAAGGGCAAACGCTCCGAGTTCACCCATTTCTGGGGCTCTGCACTTCTCCTTCTCAGGCACAAAAAACCTGAAAATTTGTCTCAGTTGACAGAGTTCGGAGGAAGGCAGGGAAAAATCCAGATGTTTATTCTTGCAGGGCAGCTAAAATGGGTCGGATTCTGGCCTGGCAGTGGTGGCACATCTGGCGGGACCCCAAATTTTGTGTCTGTGCCAAATCTCCTCCCCTCCCTGTGCAGTTCAAGCACCTTTCCTTCATCACCCCTCTCAGCACCGATGGTCCTTCCTGCAGAAATCCAAGTTTTGCCATTCCTGGTGCCCGCCAGCCCAAAGGACATCCAGCAGCTGCTGCATCGGATGAAACATCTCCAGAATTCCTGGAGGGGCAGATTTCCATGATGGGCTGGGCTGCCGTGCTCAGGTGTCAGATGAGGTTCCCGTGAGCTGCTTTTGGTGTCCCAAGTGCAAATGCTGCAGGTTGGAGCTCACCTTGGTTGTTTATTTCCCTTCTGTTCTGTTTAAATTAATTCTTCATCTCTCCCCCTTCACACAATTTGGAGCTGAAGGCAGCCCTGGACCCTTTTCCATGGGTCAGTGAAAGGATGTCTTGCAAATTCTGCACACTTGCCTGGAGATTGAAATGAGTTCCATCGTCCTGGATTTTGATATTAATTTTTTTTTTTTTTTGGTCAATAATTATTTCTAACCTAATGCAATTCCTGTAGAGAGAGTTAATTTAAAAAGTTTACAGTTAATGCCTGAATACAGACTGCTATATCTCATTCCAGGTCTTTCTCTGGGGTACTCAGGATATGTTGTTTCAGCCAAATTCTGAAAAAAAAAAATAAATAAAATGAATGAAAATATATTGGTGGGAGTTTATAAATTCCATGCACCAGAAATTACTTTTGTTTTTTAATAATTTTGGTGTTTTTTCTTTCTTTTTTTTTTTTTTGTGGGGGGAGGATGTTTTTTGTTTGGTTGAATTGTGGTTTTTGGAGGTTTTTGGTTTATTTGTTTTGGATTATTTGTGTCTTTTGTTTGTTTGTTTTTTAAAAAAATTGATTTCATTAAAGTATTGGGTAAAATCTGAGTTACATTTAATTTCTGTGCTTTTCACATACCTCCCAAATTTTCTTGAATTCTCCATAAAAGCAATTGGGAAACTCAGTTGGAAAGGCACGGGCTTGGAGCAGATTTGTTAAAGCAGTAGCAGATATGATTTTATTCCCTTTTTCAGGTATGGGGCTTTGGGAATAATTGGGATTTTTAAACAGACTTTAGGGAAAGTGCCTGGTGGAGTTTTGTACAAACTTCCCCAGAGGACCTGGATGAAAGAGCTCCAAAGGCCCTGTACATCAAATTTCCTTGGACCCTCCTGCTTAAACCACCCCAAACTCCAGGAATTCTGGATCACCCAGGAATTTCCCTTGGTGGCACCTCCAAGAGGAGCAGCGTCAGCAACTCAAATTGCAATGTAATAATAACAATAATAACAGTAATAATGATAATTTCATCTATCTTTCTGTACTAAAACCTTTTTATTTTTTAAGGACAATTAATTCCGTGCAGATGATTTTTTTTATTTTAATCACAGTAGGGATAAACATTGGTATTCCTCTAGTTCTCAAGTGCTGCTGTTTTTATTAAAAGAACCAGAAAAAAAACCCCACAACTTGCTGGTTTTATTGACTGATACTTGGTAGGGTTCTTTATGAAGGCAGTAGAGAAAAAAAATCAACAGCAGTTTTTCAGGTGAACATTTTGTGTGGGACTGCCTTTCATGGTGTAGTTTGTGTTTGAGCACAGGACGAATTTCCAGTTTTTGATCCAGAGTTGTGTCAAACCAAAGCAGAGCCCTGTGATTCTGGCAATGCAGACCCTGAAAAGTCACCTCAGTGAAGAAATAACTGGTCATATACAATATTTCTGTACAAATAACCTAACAAAAAAAAAAAAATAAAATAAAAAAAAAAAGAAAACACATATTCCTTTTTTAACTACAGTGATCATAAACATGTTACATTTTAAATTCATCAATTTCTGCAAAATCTGTCGTATTAAAAGTGTAAATGAAAGTTTTATATGGAAGGAAATAAATTATAGGAGCTTCTGCTGCCTGAAAATCAAATTGCATGTAAATGTGATTGAGACTTTGGGCAACAAGAGAGGCACGTGCAGATAAATCATATGTAATGACTCATTAAAATATATTGAATATATTAATTTTATTTAATATTAATATTATTTTATATTAAAATAGAAAATAGCTCAAGCTGCACTTTGAAGAATGATAGAAATGTCTGTTTAAATCTAAAACCACAGCTCACAAAACACACCAAGCAGTGCCTGTAACACCACTTTAAAAACCCATTAGGAAATACAAAGGTTAAGCAGGTCCAATAAATAACAGCAAAGTGATAGTAGAGGAATTGCTGCCAAAACTGCAGGGATATGTGCATGGGATTATAATGAAATTTCTGAGAATCTCAGTGCAGGTGGCAAATGCTGCTGTTGGACTCAGTGAGCTGCAGAAAAACTGCTCAGACTCAGAAAACAAATCGAAAAACCTAAAATTGTGCGTTTAAATGAGTTCATGTGTCAGTAAATCAGGATTTTACTGTCATGTTTTGATTCCTCAGCTGTCAAATGTGAGAATTTTGCTCTAGAAGGTGTCTCAGAGCCTGGTTTCTCTGAACACTTGCCCTGTGGAGGGGAGGTTTTAAACTTGAGTTCAGAGTTCTGGTGAAAGAACTTTTCTGTGTCTGTGCCTTTCCATCCCTTCCCCTTCTCCACCCACCCATCCCGTGGCTTTACAGCACCAATCCCATGCCAGGGCAGGGAAATTTTAGGGCAGAACAAAGTTAGTCTTAATTTCATCCCTGATCCCACATTCCCAATGCATGAAGCAAATTTATGCTTGAATTTGTGCCAGACCTCACTGCTAAAATGTTTTTCTTTCTGCTTGCCTTGCCCAGTTCCCTCTAATATTGTGGGGGGAAATAAAACCCTTATTTTTCTTTGTGATATTTTCTAGATAATATTTTTTAGATAAATATTTTCTATTTTCTCTCGTATTGGTTTTTTTTTTTCTTTTTAATAAAGAAAAAACTGTCACTGAAACTATTTCCAGAGGAAGGGACTGCTGATATTCAGAAAAAAAAGCCTTTTAAAAATAGCTTTTCTTGGCTGCTTATAAATCTTTATCATCACTAAACTCCAGTAATCAAATAAGAAGAGTTAAAACAGTTCAAGAAAAAACAAAAAAGGTTCTCCAGCAACATCAGTAGCTTTAATGATCTGGTAAAAGACCAAACAGACATAATTATCATAAAAAAGCTATTACATAGCTCATCTCATTGGAATTGTTTATGGGATAAAAATTAAAGTCCTCAAAGCCAGCAGAGGTTTCCTTTGCTTTCAGCCACTGCCCCTTCCCACTGAGCTCAGTGAGGCCATCAAGGCTCTTTCCCTGAGAAGTAATAAATAAAATAAAAATAATAAATAATAATAAAATCCATCCTGTTCTCTTACCAGAGGAAAAAAAAAAATCTGAATTTGGGGTGATTTCTTGTCTCTGTTTCTGTAGCAGCTGACAACTCTCAAGTGCTTGTGTCCATCTCCATCCCAGCTATTCCTCACTGGCACCCAGATCCCTGAAGGTCTCTGCTAAGAAGGGAGCTTGAAGTTCATAGAGGAGCAATGTACTCTCAATTCCCTGTTTTCAATGAAATAAAATAGTCCTGGGTGAAAAGCCCCTGAATTATGAATTAATTTGTTTTGATTTAACCCTCTATGTCTTAGGGAAGGCTTTGCTTTTGGAACCCGTGCTGCCTAGGAGTGAAGTTAAAGTTTTTCCCCTAACTTCACCCTCTAAATATTTCTGTTCTTCCCATAAGGAGCAAAATACCTCCTAAAATGTCTATTTTTTACTCTAATACACACAAAGATAAACTAATTTCCCTTTTCCCAGTACTTACATGCAACAAACTGTGTTCACAGGGCAGAGGTAACTTTTAATGAGTGGATATTTAGAGGGATTTTAAATATTTTTGCCAAATGTTTCAAGGTTGGTTCCTCTTGTTTGTGTTTTGAGTGGGTTTTGATTTTCTAGTTTATTTTTTCAATATAAACCTTTAAAGCCAAGACCTCTGTACTCAATATTTATTCCTGCTGCACATTTCTTCCCCAGACAGACACTTTAAGGACAGGTTTCTCTCTGCCCATGATTGATTTGCCCCATAAATCAGTCCCCACATAAAACTCACAAGGAACAAGTGATAGGTCAGGAAGAAATGAGCTGATGGTGAGAATTTGCTTCCTTGCTTGGATTCCTCCCTCCCTAATTCCACTTTTAACCATTTTTAAGCCTCCCTCTAGACTGAACTTCATTTTAACCTCAAAGTGAGTTTGGACTGGGGGGTGAAAAAACTTAAGGAATAAAGGGACAGCAAAATCCAGGCAATCCTTGGAAGACCCTGGTGCTTTTTATTGCCTCTGGGTGGAACCCTGGCATAAATAAAAATATCCTGGTTGCAGCCTTTAATGCAGAATTTATTGTGAAGAAAACCCTAGGTGGATAAATTAATGAAGTAACATTTGCTGCTACTAAATTTAGGGAGGGGGAAAAAAAAATCAATAATTGCTGCATTGCATCAGTGAATTTAAAGAGTACTGGGGAAAAAACATGAAATGCTTCTGTAAGTGTCAATATATGGCATTATATTGGTTTAATACATAGAAACAAGATATAATAAATGTAGTACAAAGTTTTTTAAGACAAATAGATGGGGCTCAGTAACCAGGGATGAAAAAACCTGCCCAGGAGTGCTGACATCTGTTCAAAGGTGTTGTAGATGGCTACAATTGTGAGGAACCTGTAACTTCCTCTACACAGTTTTGTGGGAAACACTGATTTTTTGGAGAGTTGATGGGCAGAAATATTAATTTTGAAGGTGATATCAACTAATGGTTATAAAACACAGAGGAAATTGTTGTTCCCCAGAAGAAAATGGAAATTGGTTTTGGTGTTCTGGTGAAAAGCCACATTATCACCTTGGTGGGGTTAAATATTCCTGTTTCTCAACGAAGTATTTGCTATGAATGGCTTTGAAATTCGCTGTATTTTGCTAGGCTGAGGTGAGTATCTAAAATGCTGCAAAACCAGGGACTGGGCTGGAGAGATGCACTGCCAGATTTCCATTTCCATACCCACATTTCTGCTGCTGCTGGTGATTCAGGGTTGCTGGGGTATTTTTGTCTGCCCTGTCCTGGGAATTAATCCATCCTGCTGCTCCTCATTAATTCCCCAAGGAGCAGCAGGATGGGAGAAGTTTTCATTTCTCAAATAATCAATGAAATGCTTCCTGAACACAAATCATAACCACTTCTAGGACCATCACTGGAACTATAAGATTTAATTCAAGCCAAAATTTCCTTTATGCATATTGGAATTAACAGTATTTCTCTATAAGCTCAATTTTTAAGGCTCAAATTTAGTTTCCATATTTGATTTCAAGACCATTGCATTAAGAGTATGAGGAATGAGAGTCTCTGGGGAGGATTGTTCTCAGCCAAAGACCTGCAGGGAGAATTCCTGTTGGAGGGTGAGACATTACAGACATTCCAGGAGAAATCAGCTGAAAGTTGAGAAAAACAAAACCCAAAAAACTCTTCCACACCTTGCAGGGATTTCAGCAACCCTCAGGGACACGCAGGTGGATTTTCCTTTTTGCATTCTTGCCAGAAGACCCCCGAGGACAGGTTTCCATTTGGATGATTTCCCCAGGGGAGGGTCTGCAATATAAACAGAGGGAATGTCTGATGGTTTCCAGATCACAAGTGGCAGCAGATATTCCTTCAGGCTCGTCAGGGCAATGAGCAGGGCTGGGCTGGAGAGAAGCAGAAAGGTGAGGAAGGGCCCAGGGAGAGGAGAGGAGAGGAGAGGAGAGGAGAGGAGAGGAGAGGAGAGGAGAGGAGAGGAGAGGAGAGGAGAGGAGAGGAGAGGAGAGGAGAGGAGAGGAGAGGAGAGGAGAGGAGAGGAGAGGAGAGGAGAGGAGAGGAGAGGAGAGGAGAGGAGAGGAGAGGAGAGGAGAGGAGAGGAGAGGAGAGGAGAGGGCGTTGGATGAGATGAGGATGTTCTTTGTCACCTCTGAAAGGGCGGCTGTGAAAATGAGCTTGAGCTGAAATTGGGAAAGGGAGAGAGTTCCATGGAATCTCTTCCCATCCCAGCAAACTGGGCTGGCTGCAGCAGCCAGGGCTGCCTGGGAGAAGAGGAGGTAGGTTTTGGTGAAATGTAGTGAAAGCAGAAGGGAACAAAAACAGCACTGGAAAATCAGCATTTTGCTGTCTTTGTGACTCTCCCCCCAGCCACACATTTTATCATTATATCCTTCTCTCCCCTGCTAATTCCCTGCCTTGGCAAGCACAACATATGATCTTTATTTATTTTAAAGAGTTTCAGCTGTAAGACCAAATGCTGCTTTGAGTCCAGCCTTGATGTGACTGGGATGGATTTGGCTCTCAGGGTGGGGAGGTGAGTGAGAGGAGGAGATGCTGCAGGTTGAGGTGGGCAGTGCCTGCCACAGCAGATTTCCAACCTCTCCCCATGGATTGTGGCTCTGGTGCTTGATTAGGTGCAGGGAGGAGATTTTAACTGGAATTTTTCATCTGTGATCCACTCATATAACACTGTGTGCTGTATTATGTAGGATACACTTGCACACATATCCCAAATATATGGGACAGGCACTATTGAACAAGGAAACAGTGTGGAAAAGGAAAAATAAAGAAACAGAAACAGAACATGAGGAATTTGAATCAGGGTCTAGGAGAAGTTGCATGGCACAGCCATGAAGTACAAGGCCACTGAAGATCTCCTTTAAATGCATGGATCCGAGATAAATCTAAAAAAAATATTTCTTTTAATTTTGTTTCTTATTTTGTTTCCTCTCTTCTTTAGATGAAAAAACCAAAAACTTAATTTCGATAGAAATTCTCACCCTGTGATCTGAAATAATTTGCTCTGCTATTCCTCAAGGCTCTTCACAGTGTACAATAATTTTTTGGAGTTCCAGTTGGAATTTAGTAGTGAAGTTTTTCTGTCTGTAATGAGAATTTTGTGTTAGGTGAAATTTGTGTGCATTTGTATTTATCTCTGAGATTGTTTCTAACTTGTTTCAGATATACCTGAAGTACCAGGTCAGCAAACTTGTAATTGTCTCACAGGAACAAAGAATTGGGTTATAACAAACACCATCCTTTGCATAGCAATGAAGAAATAACGAAAAAAAATAATGGACTCGACATGTTTCAACTGGTCTAAATATCAAATCAAACTCCTTTAAATTGTGAACTGTGCTTCTTGATTTGGGGGAAACATCCTGGAAGCTCAAAGAACCAAAATTGGCTCTTGGGTGAGTTGTCCTCGTGCTCAGCTGAGTGTCTGGTTGGTAACTTCGTTTAGCAGTGAAAACATCATTTTCTTGAAGTTAAGGGAGTCGTTTTCCAGGGATTGATATTCCATAATTTCACCCCAGAGATGTTCCTAGTTTGCATAAATCTGACTGCACCTCTCTTATCTTCAGGACACTGAAAGAAGAGAGTTGGTGATGATGGAAGACAAATATGGGCAGGACTGATCAGTGAAAATGATTGATAAATGGGGTGGGCAATGGGAACAAATGTGAGACCCAGAAACAAATGTTCAGGTTTGGAGTTCTGTCCTCAGAAATTCCCTGCCTGTCAAATAAGCAGAAATAAATGATGAGAATGCTGGCAGGTGATATTTCCAGTGACAGGAGTGACATTCATGGGATGGATGCTGGGAAGTCCCTGCCCACAGAGGGTTGGTCCAGCCTGTGGGAATTCCAGGAATGGGAGCTGAACTCAGATGTGTTTTGGAGGCTGCAGAAGAAGGATTTTCTGCTCCCTGGGGCAGGCTGGAGCCTTGGCTGGTCACAGGCTCCTGTTTGTCACACACACGGTGTCACTTGGGAACAGCCAGACAGAGCAGGTTCAGGGAGCTGAACGTTTATTTTAGAACTTTAATGGTTTAAAGTCAACAATTGACCTGGATTTGCCTCTCTTGACATCAGTGACCAAATTCCCATGGATTCTCACAGAGCTGTGTTTCATCCACACACACTCCTTTTTCCTTCGGTGCTTGAGCTGAGTTTTAGTAAATTAATATTCAATTTTTCGCCTTAAAACTTTTCATTTCTTAGTTGACATAACACCAATATGAAGACAAGCTGGCTCCTGGTGGCCTCACGCCCCATCTCCTCAAGTTAAGATTTTTTTTTAAATTTTGTAATTTCTTGTATTTTTCAGTCTACACCTGGCTGTCACTTTTTGTGTGTGCAGACTAAAAGCTTTGTTCACTTGAGTCAGAGGCTCCCTGAAGGTTGGAGAAGACCTCTGAGATCAACAAGTGCACCCATTAACCCAGCACTGCAGGTCCACCACTAAACCCTGTTCCTGAGCACCACATCTACATGGGGTGTTCATTAAGGCCTCTGAGTTTGGAAATAACTAATGAGACAAAAATCATATAATCCTTTATTATAGGTGTTCTTTTTCTCTCATTATTTTATGGGAGGAAAATAACTGAAAGGTCAGGAAAATTCCGCATGTCCTAAGCTGATGTTGGATGGTTTATTTTTTGAGTTACAATATTTAAATGTCAAGCGTCCACAGGAGAAATAAATTATTCATTGTAATTAGAAAAATGTAATTTCTAAAAAATCATTTATTGGTGACTAAGCAGCATATTCAGTGAGAATGTTTCTTCTTTTGTACAATAGCTGTGTACTTTGAGATAATGTTCTAATTAACCTAATTGCAGCTATTGTATTGAACTGTAGGTTGAGATCCAAAGTGTCATGGCAACATGGAGAAAAGCTCTGCAAGCCTCTGCTTTCTCAGTAGAGTCTCAAAAATAGCTCTTTATTCTAGGAAATAAGGAGGTAAATCTTCTTAACAAGATAAAGCTTGAACCAAGAAAGAATTTTCCCCTTTGCACTTGATGGTAAAGCATAAATTAAGGATTTCTGCTTCAATTTAATTAGCATAAGCCATCATAATAATGTACCCCATAAGTGTTTGCTTTTCCTGTCTCGAGCAAACCTCCTGTGCTCAAGAGACTTACTGTAAATCATTGAATATTAATTTCTTGGATTTTATTGAAGAACATTTTACACAGTCGGCTTAGGAGAAAGAACAAATCATTTTCTTTCCTTTGCAGGAAAGATCTTATTTAATACAGTGATATTAACTAAAAGGGACTCCATGAAATGCTGCTCCAGTTTTATCATCTTGCTAAACTCTGGAGACTTCTGGGAGTGGGAATTTCAGAAAATGGGAAGAGGATGTTTCAGCTGTGTCTGACACCAATGCCTGATGATATTAAGTGTCTCTGTTCCCTGCCACTCATGTGATCTTTCATTTCATTAACACTTGTAATGCTAATTAGCAAACTGCTTCTCAGTTTAATTCATAGAAATATATGGTTCCATACAGGCTGAGTAAGGATTGCACAAGTGCCATAAATTCAGGAGAGAGCTTGGCATGAATAAAGATCACAGTTCGGGGCTAATAAATTTTATAAGTTTAAAACATAATGGATTAGAGTCTATTTGCACTCTGGTGCTCTGGTAATATCATCAAAGCAAAGGTTTTTACTGCATGTGCTGTTTCCCATAAATTAAAAACCTTGCCTAATATCCACTGCGCATTCTCCACATCTGGGGTTTTGTTTGGGTTTCAGGGAGGCTTTTTTTCCCTGTTTGTTTGGGGTTTTATTTGTTCATTTGTTAATTTTGTTTGTTTTCTCCCTGAGGAGCAAAAGTTCATCTGCACTGGACTCCATTTCTGCTGGCTCCTCCTGTCTGTGCTTTCTGGAGAGCTCAGAATAACATCCCATCAAATTCAAATTTCACGAGCTTCTCTGTAGCCTGTCATTAACTGATTTGGGAAACAAATATTTACGAGGTCCATTTGGTTCCCATATGTTTGCCTGGGAAATTGGGCAGCTGGGAGAGACCTTTTGCCAAGACCACTTGAGCTGTCCAGAGCCCCTGCTGGGACACTGGGGCTTGACCTGAACTGATTACTGGGATTTTCTGTTTCCAAACATCCCTTTCCCATGTATCCCACTTCCCAGTGCAGCTAACATTCTTCTTTTCACAGAGAAAAGCCTCCAGGAAAATATGTCCTTAACCCAGGAGTTTGTATTGGGTGGCTGGAAAATACAGAACAGCAAAAGAAATGTGAAAATCTGGATTTTTTTTTTTCTTCCCTCCTCTAAAATGCAGACCAAATAGCAACTCACGAGGATATATAGCATCTGTTGGCTTCCTAGGAAACATAACATGATAAAAATAGAAGGGATTTTTCCCTGGAATTCTGGAAATATCCTTAATTCCATATGCAGGAGGAGATGATTCCTGTTATTGTGGTGGATTTTGGTGAAATAAAAGCCAAATATTTATCCTGGTCTTACAAGAGTTATCCACAACATATTTGCCAAGCTTTTGGTGATGGCATTTCACATCCAACTGTTTGGTTTGTGGAAACAAGGAGGAGGAGACTTGAATTTCCACCTCTGCCATGGGTGAAGCACAAATGCAACTTTTCCAAGGGATCTTTTAGCCATAAACTTTTCAATTTGCCAAGGAGAGCTGGTCAGGAGGCAAATGCAGCTGAAATACGAGTGCAGAAGTGGTGACCAAAGCAGCACTGTCTGCTCCACTGCACTTAATTTCCTTTGTGAGGCTTTAGGCACTTAAAGTAAATCCCAAAGCGAAAAGTTGCTGCTTCTCCCCGGCTGCTGGAAAAGCTGGAACACTGGTTCTGGCTTTTATGAGCTCCAATATAAATCTCAACGAGTCCTCCATGAATAAAATGAATTGCAGTTTCCAAAGTTCTCTCTCTTTTTTTTTTTTTTTTTTGCTTTAAATTGAACCGGTACCTATTTCTAAACTCTTTTTTTTCGCCCCTCCTGTGCCTAAGTGAAAATGTTTTCTCTAAATAGTTTTAAGTGCTTAAAAGAATATGTAATTTTATACTTCCTAAGCTCCTTTCTGTCAGAACATAAGAGGTCCACAGGGATTAAGGATTCAATTTAAAAGTAATCAAATACTCATTTTTCCAATGAATATTTAGACCAGTGACTTGCCAGAACTCACACCTGAATCTGTCAAATCCTGGGGGTTTTTCCATAATTTTCCCTCCATCTCTGCTCATTCACAGAATGTTTTTTTCAAGCTCTGACTGCCCAGTATAATCCAAAAACACACGAGCAGAACCAAAGGTTTCAAGAGCAGCAGGAAAACCAATCCCAGCCCTGAACTCCATCCCTGTGCAGCCCTCACAGGCAAACTCTGAATTTGTTTGAATTCTGAGAGTCAGGAGCAGCATTTTCTTCCTGGAAAAGGCTCTGGAGGCTCCAAAGTTGTATTGCAGAGCTGATGCTGCGATTTGTCACCCAGGATGCCCCAAATTCTTGTTCTGCTTTAAACTGGAGATTTTCCTTTGCTTCTCCCTGTAAGAAACAACAACCCAGAAATGTGACCGGGAGAAATTTGAAATTTATTTCTTTAATGCAATGAAATTGTTTTTTTGTTTTTTTGGTTTTTTTTGCCAGGTCCTCAGCAGATGCTGGGAGCTCTTTTGTCCCTAGCAAACATCAGGAGCTGTTTTGCTAATTCTCCTCCTGTGTCAGCCCTCCTCATTTCTCGTCCCAATGACAGTGACATCTTTTCCACAGACACTTCCCCCGAGCTGTCACCTCATTTATTTCTTCCTCTCTCTTGCCTTGAGGAACATGGTAAACATGAAGACAGTGCAGAAGGTTTCTCACTTTTGTTTCAATTTCCTTAACCTGCTTGGCAGACTTGTCTCAAATTTTGTCTGGCCAAAGCTGGTATCAATCTCTTTATTATTATTTTTTTAAAATAAAACTATTTTAAAAAACATACATGTAGTATTATAACAACTGGATAAATTTTATTTTATTTTATTTTATTTTATTTTATTTTATTTTATTTTATTTATTATTTTATTTCATTTCACTTTAATTTTATTTTTTTTTAATTTTATTTTCCAGTGTTCCTTCAGACCATCCAGTCTGACCTCTAAACAGCACAACCAACACTTTTGGCTCAACACTGCAGATCTAAACCTGATCTTTCCTGAAAATGCCTGGTGTTATCTCAAGAATTAAATATTTCATTCAAGGAATAAAATACCTTTAGGACCCCCAAACACATTAACAACCAACAAATGCTGCTGTTGAGACTGCAAACCTTTAAATTCTCCTCCCCCCAAAACATTTTAAACTTCTTGTAGAGCTCAGCAGAGATATTTTTGTTGGATTTTCCTGCCAAATTTATATTAACATGAACACTTCTGTTTCTAGATCTCATCCTGTAATAATTCCTACTGCTCTGAGAAATTCTGCTGCTGTTTTTAATCTTTTCTCTTGCTCACTTCACTCTCAGAAGAAACATTCCCTGCCCTGGTGCTCCCTTGCTCACTCACCTTTCTTTAAATAAACATTTGCTTTCCACCTCTTCTTGCTTGGTTATTGTAAGAGTAATACTCTCAAAGCAAGAGAATAAAAATTAATTCATGCTCAAGTTTCTTCAAAGGTCAGGAAGGATCCAAGGAAAGCTGATGGGAGCTGGGGGTGTAATTTACCTGTCCTGAAAATCCTGGCCACAGGCAATATTATTATTATTATCTATTAAGGAAGAGGAACATGAGTCAGATCCTTTCCACCACAGGAAGATTTCTTTTGACCACAGTAAAAAAAGCAACTAGTAAAAGAAAAAAAAATCCCCAGAAGTATCTCAAACCTTATCTTGGCATTTATGAGTCAGAGACAACAAAAGCTCTGAAAATAGAACAATTTGTAGCAGATGAGAAATAATTCAGGTTAATGGAACATCAAAATACAAAGGAAGGAGATATGGACTTGGTAATGTTGGAATGATGATACTTTGAAAAGAAATAAAATTATCTTGTGCAAGGAAAAGTTGTGAGTACAATTAGGAGGAGGTGGCAGTTGAGAGAGCAAAGAGAGAAAGGTTAAAGGAAAATATGAGGAAGTATGAAAATAAATACCCAGCTGTATTTTACACGGGTGTGCAATGATTTATTGTGTCCTTACCTCCTCCATGAGTACCACAAATACTGCTAAATCTTCAGAAATAGAATTAAATATTTATTCATTCAAATGTTACCTTTTAAAATATGTTGGTTTGCACATACATTGAGATCAGTTTGCAGTACTTTTGCAAAAAGATGCTTTGCTGTAGGTTTTTAATATTTAATTATTTTTTCAAGAAGTGCTTGCTGCTGATCTCACCAGGATTTAAATCCTTCTTGATTGCTTTGCATGCCAAACAATGAGGAAATGGCCTCAAGTTCTGCCAGGGGAGGTTTAGATTAAATATTAGGAAACATTTCTTCACGGAAGGGGCTGCAAAGCATTGGAGCAGGGTGTCCAGGGAGGCTCTGGAGTCCCAGCCCTGGAGATGTTTGAAAATGTGCATTGAGGACTTGTTTGGGTGGTGGACATGGTGGTGCTGGTGGAAGGTTGCTCTTCAAGGTCTTTTCCAGCCTTAAAGATTCTGTGGCTGGGGTTGAGGGTGCTGGTGAGGACATGGCAGCAGTGCCAGGACTTTGTCACTGTTTTTGTGATTTTTTTTTTTTTTTTTTTTTTTTTTTGTGTATCCATCAGGTTAAATGAGGGATTTGATCCCTTTGGTATCAGCTTTGCTGCACCTCTGAACTCACACTCAGAACCCTCAGGGTGCCTTGAAGCTGCCCATGAACCAAAGTGACCCAGAGCTTCCCCTGCAGCATTAATTCAGCTTTCTCACAAAGGTGCTGAGCAGGTGGAGTCGGGTTTTTTGTTCCTCCCATAAAATAAAGAGTGTGTCATGAAAATGCATTTTCACTCTGCATGGAAAAACAGCCTGATGTTGTAAAGAGCTACTGCAAGGGCCGGGGAGGCTCTGCAGAGTCTCTGTCCCTGGTGAAAGTGGGAGGAAAATCAAACTGCTGAGCATTGCAGATCAGCTTCAGACAGGGAATTCATGCTTCTGCTTACAGATGAAGTTGTCCTAAAGTGAGATCCAAGATTCAAAGCCTATTCCCCAGTGAAGCATCCTGCTCACACCTGCTGTCTCAAGAATTAAATGGAATTCTGGCTAAAAGAAAAAGCCAAATAGAATTTGTTCCATTTGCTTGTAAAACTTCTCCATGGTGGCTGTGGAAAAATATATATTTATAATTATAATGGGATGACATTGCTTACATGCAGCTGGGTTTATATTTCTTATTCAAGGAAGCACAACCTGTTTCAGTTCTAAGCAAGAGTCTTACTGATTGCATTTATCCAGCAAAAAATTCAAAAGGAAAATCAGCATTTTTATCCTTCTCCCCAAAATAGTACCTGAGTGTGCCTGACCAGCCTAGAGAAATGGTTCCAAAGTTAAAGACCCTTCAAGGACATCCAGAAATGGACTTTGTGTCATTAAAGTGTTTGTGTGGTTCTCCAGCTGATTCACAGTCACTGTAATTCAAAGGCAGTCATTCCATGAAGGTTCAGCAGTAAAAGATTTCCTCCTCCAGGACTCTGAGATGTTTTGTTCTGGTGCATTCCAAAAAAGACTCTCTGGAAATCTGAGCTTTTGCTTAAAGAAACAAACAAAAAAATCCAGCTTCAAGACCAAATATAGACACAGAAAAGCCAAAAACACTTTTAGCAATAAAAGAAAAAAAAATTTTCTTTGTATTTATATATTGCAAAAGGTCAGCTACCTCTGTTTAGCAAGATAATTCAATCAGATTTTGGATTCTGCATCTGTTTTACCTATCTATCCATTCATCAATATTTAGAAATGACATCTATTTGGGGGAAAAAGAGCCTCAAGACTGAGATGATCTTTAAGTACTTCAGCAGAGCAGCCAAGGACATTATTAACACTGTTTGAAATGTGCCCTTATCCATTTCAACTTGCCCCAAAGAGAATTTTGTGTGGAAATTTCAATAAATTTCTGCCATTTTCCAGCAGTGGGTGAATTACCCCATCCCTCACACTCACCAGACTTACCCAGGGTCCACCTGCAAGTTTTGAGTGCGCTTCTGTCACATTTGCAAAATAAACTCAGCACAATCTTCCACACACTGGGAGGAAAGCACAGAGATTTTCCTGCCTTTGAAACCTCTGGGGAAGGTGAGGACCAGCCTGTCCATAGGAATATGGAGCGCTGAAATACACAATTAGGAGAGGTGTCTAAAATGTTAATTGAACAATGCCACGCTGTCACCAGCAGCTGAAATGCAGCCCTGTAGTGCCATTTGCTATAAACCATGTCAGAATGAGGAATAGGTGTGAGCTGACGTGTGCAGGGGCTGAGATCTCTGTGCTGCTGATGGATATTGCTCCGGAAGGAAAGCAGCTGACAGGAACATCAGCTCCAGGGGTGATCACCCTGGAATTCCACGGAGCTAATAAAGGATTGGGGTGACCGTGGGGCAGGAGCTGTGGAAACGGCAGCAAGTGGTGACTGCTGGAGGAGTTTAGGTTTAATAATTCTGCTCGTCTCTGGTGCCAGATTTGTGTTTTCTGGGAGGCAAAATGTTACATCACACACGGGTTCGGAGTTCCTTGGGAATTGGGAGGGACTTTGGCAGTGGTTCTCCTGAAAAAAAACAAACCCTCTCCATCCCCACAGCAGCTTCACCTCCAGCAGGATTTTGGGTGCAGACACATCTTTTCTCCAGCTCAATTTCCAGTTCAGTAGACCCCACATTTCTTTAGGAGAGCTCTCTCTGGTTTATTTTAGGGCAGCCAACCAAGTGCTGACTTCCCAACTGAGGATCCCAGGATCAAGAGTATTTCTCTTCTCCTCCACACCCTTCAGCTGGCATGAGTTTAATTTCAAACAAATCTGAACACAAGTACCAAAAAAAAAAAAATTATGAAAACAAAAGAAGCGCCTATCTGCTTGCAATTCTTCAAGGTTTGAACATGAAGTATTGAATATTTCCTCCTGTTTATTAAGAGATAATAGCAAATGGAATTTGTTAAATAACTTCAAATAACATTTAGTATAAAATTAGCATTTTTTTCATCAAACACATTTTCTATTATTTACCAACTCATAGAGTTAATTTTGATAAGCTGAGAGCAAGTAATGCTAATAGTAAATAGTTCCCCCTTAATTCTGGATGAATGCAGCAAACCTTTACTAATTCACATTTTGCTAATCCTCGCTCTAACACACAGGAGCCTCTCCCTTCACCTCCTTCCTCTTTGCAGAGATTTAATATCCCAATGTTTCAGTGACTTCTCAGACTGGTGGAATCTCATTATTTATACAGCATAAATAATTAAACGAGACCCTCTTTTTAAAATGAAATGAGCCATGATTTCTGAACTGGGTACTTTGGTTAGAAATTGTGCCAGGAGCTGCTCCCCTTTCACAGGGAATTCGGGGATCACTGACCTCTGGCTCTGAGGCCTCAGGATTGAAGGTCACACACAGAATATGGACACGAGGGTTTTTATGATTTCCAACCCCCCCCTCTCCATTTCCTTGGAAGCCAGCAGTCTCTATTTCTGGGTGAATTTTGGGTCCAGGTGGTTCTGCTGCTCACCACTCATTCCCATGTCACACTCTGGGCTTGTTCTCCCCCAGTGCTCCTTGTGGAAACCTCAATTTATCAGTGTCAGATTTATAATCATCAATTCATCCCTTTTTCCTTGCTCTTCCCATTGCCAGTCCATCACTGGCCAAGGCTGATGTGGGGAGTATTTCCGAAAGTGATTCCTGCCCTTTTAGATAATTTGCTAAAATTTTATTTTTAATGTCTCACAAATGCCTTTTCCATTGATATTTCAAAATATGAAAAAAATAAATCTATACCCTAACCCGGTCCTTTCCCCATGGCAGCACAGGGAGGGTGTTGGTTATGCAGGACAAGCTGGAAAATTTAAATTCATGGCTTGTTTTAAACCTCACAGAGTAATATTTGTTTCGAGTTACCTGAATAAATCTCTGCATAATCCCCTGGTGATGACAGTCAGAATTTCTCAACTCTAAGCTTTCAGTGTTCACACACAGAAATCCTGATTAGCCACACAGACACTTGGAGATCCAACCAGGCCAGGCTTGGGAAAGTTGTTTGTAGGGAAATAAATTAACTGTGCTGCCTTCAGCCCTCCCTGCAGCCACTTGGGCTGGGGTTTGGTGCTGAAAAACACCCAAAAAATAAAAATATTTGTCCTAAAGATGGGCAATGTCTCACAGCCAACACTCAGCAGCACCCAGGGCTGGGCAGTATTGAATACTGAGGGTGTGAATACACTGCAGTTGTGCAGACAGAACTCCAAATTCATTCAGTTTGGATTGCATGTGTGTAATTACAATGGCTTGGCCTCCCTGTGCATGTGTTAGCTGCAAATAAATGAGATTTGTTTGATGTTTCACATTGCACCATGGATAAAAGATCAGTAGCAAATAGCAAACCTATTGCTTTGATCCCTCATTGAAACATGGGAATGTAGATTAAAGTCTAAATTCAATTCTCAGGTTCAAGGAAACTTTTCTGATCATAGCACTGGCTGAAGGAAGGGTTTATATCTTGGGGTTTTTAATTAATATTAAAAAGGAGTGAGAAGGATCTATTTTTTTCTTGTCTTGAATAATTACTTTTTTTGCATGGTGATCAGCAGTGCAGATTCAGAGATAAAAACGACCTCACAAAACTCAAACACAGGGGCTGCTACATTTAGAGAAATAAAAAAAATCACTCTTTTCCTGTTCTTTATTATGGAGGGTGGATTGCATTTAATCAGTCAAACACTGACACATTTCAAATCCAACAGAACAAAAATCCAGACTGATGCTTTTTTAACCATTTGGGTGGAATTTTTGATCTTCACAGCCATAGCTGCACACCTTAGAGAGCAGAGAGTGTGAGGAAAATCAGTTTATAAAAAATATACAAACTGTAGCAAATTGGAGGGGTGCTTATAGAAAAAAAAAACCCAAACCAGCCCCCAAATCCTATTACTTTTCTTTTTTTAAATGAAAATGAGATTAAGCTTGAGAGGGCATAAATTTACACTTGTTGAGAAGTGGATAAACTTGATAAAGAGCAAAAAGGTATCAGAAGAAGATTGCTAGACCACCTTAGAGTTTCAGAAAAAAACATCTAAGTTCAATCTATAAAACAAATAGAGAACGAGTGTTTTTGTTACCTCCAATTCATTTCAGTGTAAGTTACTAAAACAATCCAAAACAGAATAACGTAATTACTCTGGGAGATCAATGGCAACTTTTTCCATTTGAGAGCTGATTGTTTTAGCCTTGTGGATCGCCAAATTAAACACAAGAAATAGATCAGCAATGTAGATATTTTTTGATTTACAGCTCCCCAGGGAAAGGGAGGAAGTGTTAAAGAAATTAACAACAGATATTGTGTCAATCTTTTAGTTCAAAGGAGACTAAAGGCTGGAAAGGTGACTCAGGTGAAGGTGTCTCATCACATTTTTCCAAGGTTTTAATTTATCCTGTTTTAGCTTCTCTTTTTCTCTCTCCATTCCTAAGAAATTACACTTCATCTTTCATATTACCTGAGGAAGCAAAAAGTATCAATGTAGTGAAATAATAATGATTTTTCTTGGCTAGGCTCTTTATGAATGTGAAAATCTGACATTTTAGCTATTAAGATGAATTATCATCATCATGAAAGTATCATAAACATGAAAATTACAGTTATTCAACAGTTTATGTCAAGACTAATGGCAGAGGAAAGTGTTTATGTGTGAACATCACATAAAGCTGAAACCAAAGGCTGAATTCTCCTCAGGGAGGTCTGGGGCTGTGGTGGCAAATTCCTGAGAAAATGAGAAAAGCTTTCGGATCCCTCAGGGCTTGTGGAGCACTTCATAAAATCAGAGTGGTTTGGGTTGGAAGGGACATTAAAAACCACCCAGTGCCACCCCTGCCGTGGTGACACCTTCACTGTCCCAGGCTGCTCCAGCCCCGACCTTGGACACTTCCAGGGATCCAGGGGCAGCCACAGCTGCTCTGGGAATCTGTGCTAATTCCAGATTATTGTTCTATTCCAGGGCCTCCCCATCCTCCCAGGGAGGAATTCCTTCCCAATATCTGATCTTTCATCTTTCCTTCTCCTTTTTTACTCTTGTGCTCCTTCAGCTTTTTGGAAAGTTCTTCACCTTGTTCTTCCCTCCCTCAATATTAATGAAAAGGGAAAAGAGAAAAGAGTGGGGGGATGTTGGGCTCAAATTGTCTGTTAAAGTAATAATTATTGTTATATCTATGCTTCCATCCAACTGTCCCAGACGAGTAAGAAGTAAATTCCCAAAAAACAAAATCCTCCTGATCTGAGGGAATCAGAGTCACACCGTGCAGAATTTTGTCAAACAACGTAAACAATACACAATTAATACAAATAAGACAATTAATATGTGCTTATGTGAGCACATTACAGAATTTTAGGATCTTCACCACACCACGTTTTCATTTCCTAGAGAACTTTTCTGTCCCAACAGGTCCACTCTCCAAAGGAAAGGACCAAGTGGGAATAAGCACAATACCAATTGTTCTGAAATAAAAATCCAACATACAGCTGATGCAAACACCACTTTAGGCCTGAGCATAAAGAGCAGGAATATTTGTTCAGTGTTCTCCAGGAATATTTTATAACAGCAAAGGATTTTTTTTTTTTTTCCAAGTTGCTCATCTGTTCCCTTACTCATTTACAGCCACATTTTTTTCGATCATTTGGTCACCAAAACCACAAAAATATTTTCTCTTTGCAGGGCCATGTCAGCCCTTGTTTATCCCTCCTGATACTAAATTTTGAAGTAAACCTGCAAATCTCTTATTAAAGAAGTCAGAACGTGTGATTAATTACCAACCAAGAGCATTTTGAAAGCAGGAAAGAAAATAAACAACAGTGCAAAGTGAACAGATGGGATTACAAACTGAATTGCCATAATTAGCACTGTGAGGCTGATAATTAGTTATTAGAATAACAATACATGTCTAATATTAATATGAGATAACACAAATGTGGTTGTAGGGACAGAAGGATGACGTAAACTTGGAAGGGTCTGGTGAGGATAATTGGAGCTGGACTTCCTGCTAATATTCAGATTTGACTTGTGAGGTTCTTGTGGAGATAAATTCTGATTTTTGCAGACAGAATCCTGATTTCCCAGGTTTTAAAGCAGAAAATGCCCTACAAATTATTTACCGAAGACTTCTGATGACCCTGTACAATTTCTTAGAGATCTAAAGTTTTCTGTCTAACAACAAACGACTTTCTGATTTATTTGGTGAGTCTTAACCTGGCTTTAGGGGGGGAATTGGGTCTAAGAGCTAAGGGCAGATATAAAGCAGATGTTTGGAAATATGTGTATATTGAAAAGTGGCATAACTGGCTCTAAAGAAGACTGTGAGCAACTGGAATGGCCTTTAAATATTGAAAAGGGCATTGATCTCCTTAATTCCCAATAAGTACAGTGCAGATGAGGGTGTTTAAATGATAAATAAATCTCTTTATGCTATAAATCAGTGTTTTTCCATCGTTCTAATAAATGACAATTTATGAGAGTTGATTATGATGAGTTGCCAGGTTACACAAAGCAAAAACTGAGTCTAAACCATGAACACTGAGATATTTAATAGAAAACTGAACTCGGTGTTATTTTATTCTGTTAACTTCAAGCAGTTTTGCTTGGATTGGGAAAGAGGAAATCTTAATGAAACAATTGTACAGTTACTTCCATTTAATGACTGTTTTACAGTCAAATATACATTAAGAAGAAAAATGTTAATTGCTGATGTGCTGAATATACTGTACAGGCAACATTTAATTACAAAAAGATATCATTTTGAATGACTGCTATTTTCCCTGTCTTCCCCAAATGAACCCCCTGACAGAATAATCCAGAGTGTAAGCAAAACTGAAGTTCAAAGATCTAATTTCTAATTCAGGGAAGCATTAAACATATGCTTAACTTTGACCAAATGTGTAAAGCCATTAACTCCAGGCCCATAAAGAAGTGCTTAAAGTTAAATGGGTACTTAGGTTATTATTCACACAGGGTTGCCTTCTTGAATCTTACTCCCCTACCAGTATTAGCACTCTCTTTAGCAGCTGGTCCCATTAATTACCAAAAAAAAAAAAAAAAAAAAAATCCCAAAAAAACCTGTTACTGACCATTAAAATGCAGCAGAACCTGATTTGCATATCTACATATGGGTTTCATGTTATATTCTATTTATTCCCTTGGGGTTTTTGCCTGTATTAAACGTGAGCAGAGGAAAGCAAGGGTTGGTTTGTCTTTTTGCTGGGCCTGATGGTTAAAGGCAGGCAGGCAGCTGAATGTTTGTGTGTGTAGTTAATTGTGAATGCAAACGAGAAGCTGCCTTTAAAAATCATGAGTTGTGGTTTTGGAGTCTCCAAGAAAGAAGTTTGGGCAGGAATCTGAAATAACCTAAACCAGAGTAAAATTTCTTCTTTTTTTTTTTTTTTTCCCTCATAGAGCAAAAATAAAGGAAACCCAGCCTTTAAATAATAATTTTCAGTTCTAAAAACTTCTTGACTGCCATGGATTGGGGAGGACACTGGTAAATCTAAATTTCATAAAGAAAATACATAGAATAACTCTCGTGGTTGTTAATAAATGGGCTTCCAACCTAAACCAGCCCTGAAAGAACAGAGCAGAAAATGTTCTTGCTATTTTCACTTCTTCTTTATTAATCAAAACAGATGATGGTTTATTTGAGTTAATTATTTTCTCTCCAAACATCAAAATCAGACCTTGGATCTTATTTTTGCCGTATTTTGATTTCTCCTACACCACACACCAAAATCTTCCCCTGGACTTTGCCTTGTTTCACACAAACCCAGAATCAATTCCAGCTTATCAGGAGCAGACAAACCAGGTCTTGTCAGGGGAAACTGAAAAATCAAGATAAAGTGCAACAATTTTAGCAAGTTTTGAGACATGCAGTTACTTCAGCCGAGTCCTCTCCAGTGGCATTAAATTATTCCTCAGCACTGAGGAATTTTAGTTAAAAATTCCCCACGGAGATATTAGTTATGGGCTGCCCTCCTGGTTTTAAATCCAAATAATTCTACAGCCACAGGATTTCCTACCCCCAAAGGCTCCTCTGTGAAAAGATGTTCCCTCTCTCCTTGAGAAAAGAGGATATTGCCTGGATTCCATGGATTTCATGTTCTCTCTAATGGCTGCAGTTCTTGTTTCTAAGAGAAGAGGTGAGCAAAAGATGGAAAGAAGGAGCTGAAATGTAAAATTTTATGTTGAGTTCTGCATTCCATACACTCCCCTCCTGGGATTTATTGACTATAGAACCACAAATCCTCCAACCCCACACTAAAAGCCAGTGGAGATGGGATTTCCCTGATTTTTCCCTTTCTCAGCTTTAGTTTCCAGCTCCTTCCCTCCTTTCCTAAGGGTAGGGTGAGCAAATTCCCAGCAAGGACTGAGTCCCCTCATCCTCAGTCACACTCTGATCTAACCTGAGCATTCCCAAAATCAATTCTACATTCTACAGAATGAAATTCCTTTAAAACAAGCTTTTTTTTTTGAAGGAAAAAGTGTTCCCACCTCTCTACAAAGCTTCAATAAACTGGGCAAGTTCTCAAATCAAACTCAAATCAAAACATCAGGTGATGGCACACAAATAAATTTCTGTCCTTTCTAATAAATGGGCTGAGTTTCTAAACTCCTATGAAATCTGGAATCAAGGCTGAAACCTGATATAATGCTCAATTTTATTTTTAATTTTTTTTTTTTTGTACAAGAATAAATATTTGCTTGAAGTCCAGGAAAATCTGCATATTGAGCCCAGGATAATCCTCTTGGATGCCTGGCAAACAAGTTTGAATTCAAGTTTCCTACCCATTTTGGAAGGGACTTCTGGAAAGATTAAAAAAAATCACATTTTGCCTCAAACAAATCTTGGTATGGATTGTCTCGTTATCTGGAAATATACCTCGCACTTGAACCCTCCTGTGAAGTGTTTGGTACTATTTATTTTCACTGAAGTCTTTATTAGAGCCAACATTTAAGGTTTTAACAGAATTGGCTTTAACTGGAATTTATTGGCCATTCTTTCCCTGCACAAACACTTTTTAATTTAAAAGAAAATGTTTCTTACAGCAAGGTTTCGGCCCAGCTGCTTTTTTTACTTAGTGAAAACCCTTTGAAATGCTGTTGTACTTCTTATTTAAGAAGTTATTCATGTGAGGAATGGCAGCAGGTCTAAGTCCATAATCCTAAATAAAAGGTTAACTTTTGCAACAAATTGTAAAGAGGTTGTTTGTCTGGTTTTGCTTTTCCAAAGCAATACCCAGAGACATATTTACTTTGAATATTCTTTACCCCCCGAGGGATGACTTCTCCTTCCTTGGAAGTTTGATTTAAATGAGAGTGAGACGTGAATATCTGGGAGTCTTCAGATATTTCTGAGACATTTCTCTTGCAGGTTGCAGATGATTCACAGCAGAGAAATCTTTTGATGCCTTGCCAGAATACAAAATGCCAGGTCCTTGCCAATGAAAGGAGCTCCACTCCCTTCAGCTCACATTTGGAGCAGCAGTTGGGCTTAAATTTGCTTTTGTAGATATGGCTCACCCAACTGTCTGCGTTTGGAGCAGGCTTTGCTCAAAGAACACAAACAGCAGCTGAAGGACCTGACACTGGGCAGGGAAAACTCTGGAATTACAGAAATATGTGTTGGAAAAGAGGCTGATGATGTTTGAGCTCAGTGCAGGAGTGAGGTCTTTATATAAACAGAGCATAATGTGAATACTTTAGACAGCCTTAGATCAAAACCTGCTTTTTTTTCCAGTGAAGTTTGCTTTTAAATGCTGTTTTTGGGAGATAGAATGTTTTCCTGGCACGCACTGTAACACTTTTGTGATACAGATTTTATGTGATCCAGGTGCTAAAATCATGATTTAAGTATTATTACATTTATTATTAATGCACACTGTCGTTTGCTGCCTGACAACATAACGCTAACTCATGAATAAAGTATCCTGCCAAGATACCACCAAAATGATAAGTAATTCCTAGGTGATAAGAGCTGAACAATTAGTACCAAATAATACCATCATTAAGCATGGATTTTGGTCCTTACAGACAGCATTAAATTAAATATTTCCCAGTTAAAGCATAAAGGACATAAATATTCCAATTACAGATGAAAGGGAAGCCACGAATCCCTTCGAATCTCTGCAGCAAAGGGTCCCCAATGCTTTTATAAACAAATGGTTTTTACCTGGAGGAATTGAAGATTAAATCTGATCTAGAACTGTGAAATAAATAACACAAGCATCTCATGGCTGCTAACAGGATAAGGGAAGGATTAACAGCAGGGAGTTATTTTGATGATGAGAATTGAAGATTATATATTCCAACTGGAAAACTGTAACTTAACATTCCCTTTCTTTCCAGTGACAAAACTTTTTGTGGCCAGTACAAGGGGATGGATCTGTATTTTCCCTTTCATCTGAAGGGAAGGTTTGCCCAAATCTGTCTGGGTGTGGATGTGTCTCCCACCCATCCCTTTAATGCCTTCAGCAGAAAGAAGGATGTGGAGTATTCAGCTTTAACAACCTCCATTTCTTCAGAAATCCTGTTGAGATTAATTTCCTCCAGCTCAGTGTTTATCTACATATTTTCCTACTGAGCTGCTTGGTTTTTTTTCCCCAACTCTGTGACTTTTGGCTAAAAGAAATTGGTGAGTTTTCTAGTCAGGAACGTGTGTGTCCCTCTGAAAGGAAACGAGTGTCTCTCTGCAGGACCCCACCACCACTGCCAGGCTCTTCTGCAGCCTGGAATGCTTCAGTTCCTTCTCTGTCACCGGGTATCTTCCTTTGCAGCCTGAATTTTTCCCTTTCAAATCAATTCTCAGACACAGAGGACGAAATCCTCTCGTAGTAGATGGCAACGAACATCTTGAATTTTTGCACTGTGAGAACAAATAATCAAATTAGAGTTTTCTTAGGACATTAATTCAAGCTAGGGAGCCTGGCATGCTCATCCCAGTGCTGAAAAAGAATAAAATTATTTAATTTATTTAGACATAGGTACAGACTTACAGGTTAATGTTCAAAGAATAGAACAATGCTCATTTCTCCAGCTTCACTTCTCAAAATTAGTTCCTGTGAGTGATGTGCAGTGAAAACTCAATTGTTAGGAATGCACCAGAGAATAACTCTTAGTCATTCACAATTATTTTTATACCTCTTGATTTCTTTAAATAAAGGATAAAAATTGGCTTTTCATGCATTGGTGTTTCTATATTTAGTGCTGGAAGGGGCAAAAGGGAGTGGAAAAAAATATCTTGGTAGTGAGCTGTGGGCAGCTTCATTCCCAATTAAATGGATGTTGTTGTGGAGAGATTAATTTAGGAGATATTCCATAATTTTTTTGCCAAGCTCTTGGCCTTGGCTTGTCTGAAGCTCAGGACCTTCCAGGCTCTTCAGGGAGACTCAAAGAACCAGAACTGTTCAGAACAAAAACCAGCATCTTTTGAGCCGTTTTCCCAGCCTAAATCCTAGCACCAGAATTAGCTCCTGCTAGGCTTTAGTCATTTATGCTTACAGGCATCTCAAATTGGGTAATGTGTACCTGGAGATAAATTTGGCTGTGTGCTGCAAGGACTGCAAAATGAGGAATAATTGAGGCTAAAATCCTCAGCAGTGGAACACCTGATGGGTGTGTGGGTGCACAGGGTGTGATAAATATGAATTTAGAGCGAATTTAGAGCGAATTTACAGTTACATCCCAAAGTCAGAGTTTAGGCTTTGGAGTAAATAATGGGGGATACCGAAGTGCTGGGTGTGGTTTATGAATATGCAAATGAGCATTAGCATATGTAATGAAGGGAGGGGGGTGTGTTGCAGGCAGGGCTGATTCCGGGACAGGGCTGTGAATTTTGGCAGCTGAATTTTGCTCCTTCGCTGGAGTTGGCGGCTCAGCATTTTTTGTTTTTAATTTTATCAATTTATTAATTTAGTTTTAATTTTATTTTTATTTTCACATTTTCCATGGCCACAAGACCAGCAGTTACCCCCCTGCTGTCCTGGGTTTCCTAGCAGGGTACAGACGGATTTTTTTTTTTTTTTTTCCCTGCTGATGCCACCAGTGAGGGAATTTTGGTGCATCCCATGTGTGCCCTGCTGTGCTCCGTGTTCCTGAGTGCCTGCAGCTCAGAATTTACTGCTTGGGAAATATTTTATTTATTCTGTTCCTTCTGCTCTCCCACCTGAACTCATCTCCCCTGCATCCCACACCAAAACAGGAGGGACCTGATGGATCCAATGAGGTCATTAATCCGAGATAATTGGACAGGACCCTTCATTTATAACTTTTAAACTTAGGTGTGTGAATCTTTCTTTAATCATTTAAACAAAATCTTCCCATTTCCAAGCCTGTTTCAAGGGAAATGAAACATTCAGCCAGCATTCCTAACAATTTTGCCAATCCGGAGACAGATATGGATTATTTAATATCTTTATATTGTAAAAGCTTCCGGTTCAACATAAACCTGGCTCAAACTTCATTTTAGACATTGGTCCAGTCAGCATGAATTTAAAATTGAATAAATAAATTATCTTTAGTGAATAAAAGCTACTATTAAAATAAGGTATAAAATAAGTAATCCTATGCTTTACATTGATTAGTGTGTCATTATGTCTTAAATTTCCCTAAAATAATCAGGATTTAGGAGATATTGATATTGTTTTGATTTAGCTTTTGTATTTGCATCTTTTTTTACCGATATTTCCTTATCTTAACAAGCTCCTCAACACAGAAAAAAAACTCTGTTGGTCATCAAAGAGGAGGAAAAAAAAGTGGGAACCTTGATTTTGTGGAATAAATCAGTTATGTGTGACATTTACATATTTTTATTATTCAAATTACCTCCAGAAACACCTATTGCAGATCCCAACAGTTAGAGTGAATGATAATGCAGTTTAAATTTCAGCATTTCTTTCTCTCTTTATCTTTTTTTTTTTTCTCAGTGAATCCTCATTCCCTAGATAAGTAGCCCATTGCTGTTGCTGGGATTTTTTTTTTTTCTGTAAGGTATTACAGGTGATGAGTCAGAATTATCTGTTAAAATTAATTCTATTAGGAATGCATTCATTGGCTTGTTCTAAAGCAGCAATTTATCACATTTGAGTATAATACATTGATAAATCTCCCAGCACCGACAAAACAGCTTCCTGGGATTTATTCCTCCGTGTTCCAACAGAGCAATTTATATTTCCTACACATTCTGGGGTTCAGAGAAATATGCTGGGGCCGATGTGGGATGGCAGACACTGAAGTCTGAGGAAGCTTGGAGCATAATTAAGAGATAATAGTGCTATCTGCCTGTTTTACGAGGCACTAACACAGCCCTGAGTGAATAAAGCACAGAATAAACTCACTCCAGCCGGGGAACTGGAGCCCTGCCAGGAGCCTGGCTACAGCAGCTCCCTTACATCAGCCTGCTATCAGTGCCCAATTAAAGGAAATTGGGTGTGCACCGCTGCAAGTGGCATAAATAAGGCTGGCGTGAGGACGGGGAGAGCTCAGTGGGGTCACCCCATGCCAGGAGCATCCCCGGGGGTCTGGGGGCACGCTGGAGCTGCAAAAGGCACTGAAATGACAAAATTCCCCAGATAGTGTCAGAGCACTGGGATGCTGATGTTATCCCCGGGGCTGCTGTCGCTTCTCAGCCTTAGAACCGGGGGATTAAGGCAAAAAAAATATTAAAAAAAAAATCCCCAACTAAATGAGTTGTAAAGCAAGGAGCTGATATTGTGGTGCCTGGTCCAGTGTGATGGCTGTGATCATTATCACGCTTTTCTCTAGAAAGGACAGATGGAAAGAAAATGGGAAGATGTGCTGCCCACATCCTGGAAATAGTTGGGAAGCAATCCCTGAAGGCAGGACCTGGGTGAGCACCAGCCTGGTTCCTGAGACAAATCTCCCTGACATTCAGTCCTGACAGCTCTGCCCAGATTTCCAGATAAAGGTGCTTAATTTAATCTAAATATTTGGATGCAGGTACCTACTTCCAGCAGTAACTGGATGGAGGCCACTAATTTTGTTTGTTCAAGTGACCAAACAGGTGCCACACTGTCACAGTTTGGTCCAAATCCAGCTTTTGAGGGATGGTCCAGAGAGGAGAGTCCGGGGAATTTGGTGATTGCTCCCCTGCTGTACCTCACCCCCATGGAAAGTGCTCAGGGAGGCAGAATGGAGCAGAGTGCACCAATTCCCTTGGAAGATTAAAGAAAGTGATAAAACTGCAACTCCTGCCACAGCCACCAGCTCAGATTTCCACTTCCAGTGCAAGCAGCAGCAAAAACTTGCAAGGCACAGGTAGCAAAAGTCTTTGCATCAGATCAGCCAAAAATGCTGCAGAAATTAAGATTATGGCAGCAAACAAAACCAATACCATTCAACAAAACCATGTGGGGTAATGAAATTTAAATAAAATAAGAATGGAACAAGAATAAACTTACATTTCTGTATAACTTCTTCAGTAGCCCAGGCTACACCTTCTGCTTTGAAGCTCCAAAGCTGTGAAACATTTGGAAGGGGAAAAGAGAATTAGCAATCAACACAACTGATTAACACAATCAGTTGAAGTGTTTTAGTATAAAACCCAGCATTTTTGGACTGAAAACTTAATGTGAAACTACTCTTTTGAGATGTTAATTAAAAACTGAACAATTTCGTAACTAGTCCTATTAAATACTTTTCTCACTGGACTCCAGCAAACTTAGTAGAGAAATGCCCTCACCATTATTTGAATTTCTATGTGCAGTAGACACTGTTCAGTAAATCTGGCCTGATTTTGGTGCTCAGGAAGGTCTAATTTTATTCAAGAGTATAAAATTAAGATGAAGATTTGTTCAAGGTAGAGGAAAACTGAAAATAATGACAGGTTTCTCCATAAAGAACATTTTGCTCAGTGGGTGAAAGTACCAGCAAGGAGGTGGAGTTGCTGTTCTGGCAGTCTCAGATCTGCTCATAACTCTGATTTTTATGGCTGGATTTTATTCACAGCCCACACTGTGACACAACATCACCCTGTGGCTGAGCACTATCCCATACTCCCAAAAAGTTCACACTAACATGTGGCAAAAAGCAGTTGCAAAGAGAGATCTGCATTACCTATGGCTGTCTTCTTTTAGTTCTTCACACGAGTTTTCAAGCAGAATATTTGCATTAAATTGAATTTATATAGCAGATAATAGGAATGTGATATTAATGGATAAGGAACCTATTGAAACATCAAACAACAATAGGTAATTCTTAACAAAATGTGCATTTTTAAAGGTGTGCTGCAGATAGATTGATCAATCCAGCTTGGATTTTTTTGTATGACAGAATACCCTGGTGCTGATGCCAGACAGCTTCAGCAAGGGACTCAAAGGAATTTGTAACACTGACCAATTTCCTAATTCCCACCACTTTTCCACTTGTGATTCCATCACCCTCCTGGCACAGGGAATAAATTGATCTAATGAAAGGATTAAAGAACAGTTGCTCTGTTTTATGAAATGATTATATGGTTTCTCAATGGGGAAAATGAGAGATCAAAGGCCACAATTGTTTTATTTTTAAATTTTTTGCTGGGTTTCTTTTTCCTATAAGGGAACTAAATCATCGACCAGTAAAATGGAACCTCTTGCTGGCAATCTTTCCTGTGCCTTGCCCTCAAAATATTTTAAGACAGAACTGTGAAAACCAAAGTAAATATAACCATCCTCTTCTTTCAGTCCATAGTTCTTGGCATTTCCAAATATAGGATCAAGTTTCTCTTCTGCCCTTGAGGAGCTGGGCCATTTCATCCTGCCCTTTCCAGATGAGCTAATCAGTACTTCTTGTCAATGTTTTTTTGTCCAATTTTCTGCATTTTCTCTTCTCTGCTTAATTGGAACCAAAATAGTTTGGGCTGCTGAACTGAATGGAAATAATTTTTGTCCACTCAGCACAATCCTGCTGCCGTCCTTCCACACTAAATGAGAGATGTTAGAGTTCATCCCTCCACTTTTCTCTCTCTTGGCCAAGAAAATCTTTTTCATTTTGTAGCTTCCCAAAAGATTTTTGCTTAGCTGCTGTTCCGAGGTGATATTTGCAATCTAGGGGCTGATGGAACGAGCAAAGATGTAAATATTGTCCTGCTGGTAAGCGCTGATTCATTGAAATGGAAATGATTTGTGCAAGAGCTTCGTGTCTTGGCCATTATTTGTGTCAGAAACGAGGAGCAAAAGTAATTTAAAAGCAGGTGCTCTGCATTGCTTTGTTTTACAATGTCTTTTTCTCATTAAACTTATTTATATTCTGTGTAACCTTTCCGATGAACAGAATGCAAGAGTGATAACACACACACAACTTTACCCTCAGCAGCTTCACGGAGCCAAAACAGGTCCCTCCATGGGAGGGGATAGGGTGGGGGTTGATATTCCCTCTTTTTAGCCTTTTTAGGGAAAAAAAAAAAGAAAAAAAAATTAAAATCACTTTGCTATCTCAGGTCTGAAACTTCAAATACTTAACAAGCTCTAAAATAATGCTCCAAAACTGTGCTCCTCCTAGGGTGAGCTTTCACACCTCAGCAGCCACAGGATGGGAATAATTCCTCAGTGACTTGTGACCACTGAATCAATTCAGAATTGATTATTTCTCAATCATCTGTATCACTGAATTAGGTTTTGAATGCATCATCCCTCAATGATTTGTGTCACTGAATCAATTCTGAATTGATCATCCCTCAATGATTTGTGTCACTGAATCAATTCTGAATTGATTAATTCTCGATGATTTGTGTCATTGAATCAATTCTGAATTGCATCATCCCTCAATGATTTGTGTCACTGAATCAATTCTGAATTGATTAATTCTCGATGATTTGTGTCATTGAATCAATTCTGAATTGATCATCCCTCAATGATTTGTGTCACTGAATCAATTCTGAATTGATCATCCCTCAATGATTTGTGTCACTGAATCAATTTTGTATCAATCAGATAAATGACTGGATTCCTCAGTGGGAGCTGCAGGATGCAGCTGCTGCATCCCAGCTGCACCAGGGCTCCTGTGCATCCTCACCCCTCTGTCTCCTTAAGGCCTGGACGTTTTGGGATTTACCAACTCCTTTGTGTGTTCCTGGCTGAACTTGTACAAAAACCAGTGCAGAATGGAGAGACAAGGTTAATTTTGCCTGTATTTGACTGGTAACAAAACCAGATAATATGACGCTGTGCTGAAATTAAGATGACGAACAGAAGCCAGGAGAGGGTGTGAATAAATTTAACTTCCAGCTATTAAGACCCAGCACAGGAATTTCAAGAGGAGGTTGAAGAAGAGCCCTTGTGAGTGGTGCTGCTGTGCTGGTGCTGGGCTGTGGCAGCCAGGAGAGCTCTGTGCTCAGCACAGGAGCCAGCTCAGAGCCTTGGGAGGTCCTGCAGGGCTGGAGCTCCATCCTGGCAGTGAGACACTGCCTGAGCTCCTGAGGAATCCTCCCCTGCCTTTCCCAGCCCAGCACAGTGAGCAAGGGCTGCAAACAGCAGCTCCACTTCAGGGGATGCTCAGCCGAGTTCTGCTGGAGTCGAGCAGATTTCTGTTGGTGTCAAGTGGAGTTTGGACAAAAATAAAGAATATCTGAAGAGATGGAGGTAGAAGATTGGGAGAAGGACTTAAAGGCTGTCATTTGGAACTTATACCAGCCTTCCAGGACACAACAAAGTGGTTCTAAGGGAGCTAAGGAGGGACTTGGGACAAGGGCATGGAGGGACAGGCACAGGGAATGGCTTCCAGAGGGCAGGGATGGATGGGATATTGGGGAGGAATTGTTCCCTGTGAGGGTGGGAAGGGGCTGGGATGGAATTCCCAGAGCAGCTGTGGCTGCCCCTGGATCCCTGGCAGTGCCCAAGGCCAGGTTGGACATTGGGGTTGGAGCAGCCTGGGACAGTGGGAGGTGTCCCTGCCATGGCAGGGGTGGCACTGGGTGATCTTTAAAGTCCCTTCCAGCCCAAACCATCCTGGGATTCTATGAACTGCTGAAGAATTTCAGGCTGGACTGAGCACTTTCAGCTCAAATGAGTCAAATATTAATTCAGCCACATTTTGGTGACCTGACCACAGTTTTGCATACTGCTAAAATTATTTCAATGTATTACAAGAAATTATAGTAGTTTTTGCAATTTCAGAGTTTCAGTACCTCTATTGTGCAGGTGTCAAAACCAGTTGCATAACTCCTTTTATTTCAGAGCAAATACACTTTAAAATGTAATTATTCATCCAGACTCTTGATTTTGAATAAGAAAAAAAAAAGAATATATATATATACATATATATACATACCCTTAAAATGCAGCGATAAAATAAATTGAAGGTACTTCTTGTCTGGCAGATTTCAAAGTGAAGTCGTGAAGTAATAGGAGTTGTGCTCCTTCCCAAAAATATTCATGGAAGCTGCATTTTTAATTCCCAGAGCATGTCTGTGATGCTGCTGTAGCTCTGTAGATGCACGAACAGGAATATCTGAGCAGGAGAGGTGTGTGAGGAGGATGGAGAGGTGGAGGGGGGATTAAAGCCTGGATGTCTCTGGCATTAGCACAGGAGCTGCTCACACCCATGTGCAGGGCAGTGTCAGCTCCTGAAGTGACAGATGGCACTTGTGGTGTGTCAGCATCCTTAGTGAGCAGAGGAGCTTCAAAAGTGGAAATATGGGCAGGGGAGTCACCCTGCAAAATCAGCTCTGCTTCAGAAATGAAAATATGAGGAGGGGAGTCACCCTGCAAAATCAGCTCTGCTTCAAAAATGAAAATATGAGGAGGGGAGTCACCCTGTAAAATCAGCTCTGCTTTAAAAATGAAAATATGAGGAGGGGAGTCACCCTGCAAAATCAGCTCTGCTTTAGAAAGCCCCTGGTGGAAGATGCTGTGTGTCCAAGGAGGGCAGAAAAGAGGAGAAGCTCAGGTTCTGCAGCTGCTGCTGGGCACGAGTGCTCCCTGAGCTGCTCTGACAATCACCTGGGTGCTGGCTGAGCTTAGCTGGGATGGAGCTGGCAGCACCTCACCCTCACCAGGACATTTCTGGGAGCTCTGCCTCCCTCTGCCCCTTCCCCAGGGAGCAGAGTCCCGTCTGTTTGACGCTTCCCTGGAACCGAGGTGACAATGGTGTGGCCATGGGTGTTATTAATGATCCCTGCTGCAGCAGAAACACAAACTTGAGCAGGTTCAGAGAAACCTGTGAAGAGCAGCGGGGCTAATCTCATTTCCTATTCCTTTTCTATTAGTGGTGGCTTGGAAAAGCTCTGCTCCAGGTGCTGGTTTGGTGTGAGTCCCTCAGGTGTCTTTGTTGTAAATGTGATCTCTTTAGAGCATGGAGGATAAGATTCAGCAGGAGATGAAAACACATGTTCCTGCAGGCTGCAGCTTCACCCCTTGGCCATTCTGCTCCTCTGCCCTTTGCCCCACACAACAAAGCCAAGGGAGATCTTAAAAACGGGGGAAAAAAATAATAAAATAAAAAAAAACAGAACCGATTTTGTTTACATTAAAATTCATGAACACATGGTTTGGCCTTTAATCTGTAAAAGTCACAGTATTTGCTCAAAAGGATGGTTCCTCACAGACAGAGCAGACCAGTTTAAAAAATTCAGCAGTTACAAATACAAGAATGACCTTTTTCTGGAGCAAGGAAGAAGCACAGGGGAGGTCAGTTTGTCCAGCTCTCCCCTTTCTTTTTTCTCTTCTCATCTCCCCCGCCTCTTTTCCTTCCTCTCTCCAACACTATAAACCAATTTTTCTTAAAAAGAAAGTATTGTCAAGAAGGTATGTGGCAACGATGCTGATGACATTTTCATGTTCATTTCTTTGCCTTACTGCTATCACACAGAATATTCACAGCTTGGTCTGCAGGCTCGTTGATTTCCTAATTTGTCTTTGAGAAGGGGAAACCGACAAATAATAAAGCTAAAATAAATTTAAAAAATAGAAAACTGGGCTTAAAGATGTTATGTTTTTCTTCAGGGTGCTGGTAGATAAGATGAAATGTCAGGTGAATAATTCCATACTTCAAAAGACAGCAAATTCTTTCCAGGGGTTAGGAAGCCATGTCAGGTTCTTTGCTAAATTTTGTGGGGAAAATATCAGATTTATTGGCAGAATGGGCAGCATTTTTCCATGTTTGGGGAGCAAGGCCATCAGCACGGGGGGAAGTGGGGTATTGCCTGCCATGGATCCAGGACATGCCATGGGAGTTGTACAGGGAGATCACAGCATCATGGTCACAGCATCATGGCCACAGCATCATGGCCACAGCATCATGGCCACAGCATCATGGTCACAGCATCATGGTCACAGCATCATGGTCACAGCATCATCATTTCCATATCCAGAAGTTCACAAACCCCGTGTTTGGTGTGCTGAAGGAAGGGCTCTCTTGCATCCAGCAGCAGGTGGTCAACACCTCCCAAAACAGCAGCACCCCGGGGTTGGGTTTCACATCCCAGCCACTGGAAATGGATGAGCTGCTGTGATCCCACCCCTGCATCCTCAGGACATTCCCAGTGCAGGGCCAGGGCCCTTCATGTCCATCCTGCCACCCCTCTTTCCATCTGGCATTCGGGCTGCCACACCTAATGGGGAGTGACTGGCAGCCTTAATGAGCAAACAATATTCCAGGCTGAGCCCCTGCCTTGCAATAACTGAGCACAGCTCCTGGGATAGCTCTGGGAATCTTCAGTGTGAACAAAAAGAGTCCTGCAGTTTTCTCATTTAATTAAATTTAAATCTATGGGGACTGGCAGTGCGTGGCTCGGGCTTATGATTTTTTTTTTTTTTTTTTTGGAGTTGTTCTTTGCAGCTTAATGTCGTTATGAAGTAGTTTTTAATCAACAGATAGTCTCAACTGGAAGTGGAGCTGACACCTCGTTACCTGTAGAGGAGGATTTTTTATGAATAGCACTAAGTACAGGGGAAATATCCGGGGTGACATGTGGTAAAAAGCACCAGATGGTAACACAGGGTTCAAAAGCATTTCAGCATTTCCTCTTATGGGTTGCACTTGTGGTTGTCGGGATTTTTTTATGGGAAGGGCTCACTTTCATCTGGTTTTATTGTTGTAACCCAAATTATTAAGGGGTATTTTCTCCATGAGGCTGAACTTGGGAGTATTTAAGAAACATCTGCTTTCTAAAATACCTCAGACATTTGTGAGTTGAAGGGAAACTGCTATCATTGCTGTTTTATGGAGAAACATCATTTCTATGTGGTGGAATGAGCTGTAAACATAGATAAAGATACTGATATAAATACAGAGATAAAAAATACCTGTACCGCATGAGTTGGTATTTCTTAAAACCAATTTCTGCTGAACTATTCCTGAGCTGTTGTGCTGAACTGACCCTGACCAGGAGCAGCACAGGGAATGGAATTATTCATGTTGCATTAACACCACATTAGTCAGGAATGGTGCTAATTGCTACATCCAGGACCTTTTAGGTTTAGCTTTTCCTAGCATAACACGGGATTTTTAATGTAATACAGCTCTTTTCAACGTAGGAAAACCCTCACAAAATATCTCCCAGATACGAATTTGGCTCTGCAACAGGATTTTCAAACCCCAGTGTGCACAGAGATGCTGGTTAGGAATCCAGATGAGGTGACAACACATCTGGCAGTTTATTGCCACTGCTGTGCTGTCCCCTCTCTGTCTGACCCTTCTTTCATATTTTATTTACTAATTACTCATGGTCACGGGATGGTTTGGGATGGAAGGGACCTTAAATCCCATCCAGTGTCACCCCTGCCATGGCAGGGACACCTCCCACTGTCCCAGGCTGCTCCAAGCCCAGTGTCCAACCTGGCCTTGGGCACTGCCAGCGATCCAGGGGCAGCCACAGCTGCTCTGGGAATTCCATCCCAGCCCTTTCCCACCCTCACAGGGAACAATTCCTCCCCAATATCCCACCCAACCCTGCCCTCCATCAGTTTGAAGCTGTTCCCCCTTTTCCTGTCCCTCCGTGCCCTTGTCCAAAGTCCCCGTGCAGATTTTTCCAAGCAGACCCTCTGCAGTAAGAGGCAAAAAGCAAAACAAGGGGCTCGTCCTGCTCCTGTGAAAAGCAGGGAAAGTTTCTGATGGTGACAAAAAGCTGGTGAACCTGGGAGGAATCAAGAACCACGACAGAGACCAGGAGCAAAGAGTGACAAAAACTGAGAGGAGCAGGAGGAAATGGAAAGGAGAAGTGGAAATTTGCTGGCAGGTGGGGTGCTGGAGGTATGAGCAGAAAGGAGAGGGAGAAGGGAAGGAGCCACACTCTGCTGTAAAGAAAGATACTTACAAAAATCGTAATAAAAATATCTTTCAGATACGAGGTAAAAGAAAGCTCCCCAAAACTACAGAAAAGGCTAATTAGAGGCAACTGCAGAAGTAATCGAATTTTTACCCCCTGCAACACCTACAAGAGCCAGGCAAGTCGTTCCTGAGTTTTAGGGTTTGTTTAACAATCAGCTGTGATCTGACTGCCAGTCCTCATCACCCCTCGTGGCAGAGGGAACAGATTCCCACTCAGGCTTCCCAAAGTGAAATTATCAGCCAGAAAACATCCTTCCCTCTCCCCAGCCTCCTGCCAGGGCACAATTCACTTTGTTCTTCCCTGTTCCTCCTGCAAGGCGTTAAATGGGAACCAGGGATCTGGTTATAGACAAGATAAAGGGAGGGATTAATTTTTTTTTTTTTAATTTTTTTTTTCCCTGAGGCTTCTTTAACTTGTAAAGGAGAGATTGGACTCCCTCATTCCATGCCCTTGTTCAGAGCCTTTTCCAGTGGAGGCTTCGTGGCTGCTCACCAGGAGATTTTTGTGAGAGACAGAAACATCCAATTTGTTGTTCCTTGTGTGTCCAACTCCTCCAGGCTGGCTGTGTTTGGGAAGTTCTGCTAAAGATTAGGAAATAGTTCTCTGTGTGTGGGGAGAAGAACATGAATTTTTTATATATATATATATATTATTTTTTTAAATGAAAAACCTCCCAAAGTTGTTTCTTTTTCATTGGAGGGACAATCCCAAACTTGTGCTGTGGGTGCTTAAACAGATGTGCCACGGCCAGGGCACCTCAAGGGCAGCACCTGGAATTAGATCATGTCATAAAAGGGTTTTTTTCCCCATCTGGTTAGGAATAACCACCTGGTTTAAAAAAAATCTTCAATCAATGGCAATTACTACACTAAAAATCAAAGATTAGAGTTAATATTAATGACTGTATTACAGAGCAGTGAGAACTGGATCAATTGAAGGTGGCAGGACACTGGAAAAAATAGAATCTTCTCTCTTAATGAAAGGTGATGTCTAAGAGCAAAAACCCCTGTGATGTGATTTAAAATCCTGTGAGTGACTTTCCAGGCTAAGGAATGCCTGAATTGAGTGGTTTTGTGTGGGATGCTGCTGCTCTTCTCATACACATTTTCTATTTCTGGTATAATACATAAATCAATGTCACAACAGAAAGGGAAAATGATGCACACTTAAAGCAAAACATAAAATTACCTCTTTATCTGTTTCTTAGATATTATTTAGAAAGCCCAAAATAAAATAGCAGAGCTGTTTTGGAGCTGCTTACAGCACAGGAAGGGAGGAGACAAATTTCACAGAGATGAAATCTCTGCACTCACACGTGGAGAATGAACACACGTGAGCATCACCTTTGTGCCTTCTGCTGTCAGGGAAATGCAGAATTCCTCTTCCTTGGACAACAGAGGACAAATCTGCTTCAGGATTTGCTTCCCACTCTGCAGAGAGAGCAGAAAATTCTTCACCTGCAGCTGAGGTCTGGTGAGAGGGACAACTCTGACTTTGCTGCGCTTTCCTGGGACACCTCGCAAGGAAGAACTCGGAAATCAGCGTTTGATAGCTCAAATATGAGCTTTAATAAATTGCCTGAATCTCGAGGAATTCTTATTGTGACAGGGACAAATAGATAAGAGCCATTATTCTATGAATAGAAATTCCTACGTTTGTAATGTTCACCTAATCCCTTCTGGATTTTTACCTGAATAAATGTGTAAATAAATAAATGTGTAAATAAATAAATGTGTAAATAAATAAAACTCCTCGTTCACGAGAAGCTTTGCAAAAAACGTCTGTCTTGTGCTGAGTGTGGGTTGACAGAACATTGCCTGGCCAGGGTTTCTACTGCAAATGGAACCTTCTTTGCTTTCTGTCCATTTTATCCACCCAAAGCAGCCAGGATGAGGTAAGAGCACAGATTTGACACCTGATCATCACAGCGAGAGGAGGGCATTTATCCAGGGAAACCCCACCAGAGATAAAGGATTGCTCTAATATTGTCTGGCCTGTTGTGATCCTGTGGATGAGTGGGAAATGCAGTTTGTTCTGTGGGAACGCTTTTTTCTACAATGCATCCAATATTGAGGGGAAATCATTCCACAACACCAAAACCTGCTGCAGGACACCATGTCTGGAATATTTTGGACCAAACTTTCTTAGCCTAAGGTACCAATGTTTGCAATTCTTCCCTGACTCTTTGGGAAAGATTAATAAATTGAGCTTGCTGCCCATAATTCATTTGTTTTGATGTCATTAGAGATAAATGGACTTTGTAAAGAGTTTCAGTAAAATATAGCACTGTCAGCCTTAGGAAAGTTATTTTGGGGAAAAAAAAATAAATATAGAGAAAAAAAATCACTTGATGAGATCTGTTTCTTTCCTCACTATAAGAAATACATTTTTTGTAAAAATGGTGTATTTAAAGCCTGATTTGTGGGTATCTCACCTCCTCACCCTTTCTCCCCTTCGTGCCCTTATCTTTTGTGAGGATGATAAAAGCTTCACCTGCCACAGCTCCATCCTCTTTAAGCCCAGCCTTGAGGTTTAATCCATTGTAGGCCTAGCTCATAAAAAGAGTTTTACCTCTCTCTTTCCTAAAAGAGAGTCCAAGACATAATCCAATTATCAACAGTATATGGCTGTTATATCTGAAGACTCTCAGTTTTGTTGGAAATCATTTTTGAAGGGTGTTAATATCAGGGACAACTAAGTTTCCTATGAAGAAAAATAGGATTTATTAAAAAATAGGATTTAAAAACTGTCAAAAAAAAAAAGAGTTCTTTTTGCTGTCTCTTCTGATGTAAAAACATTGATAGAAACGTCTTTCAGTTTTATTTCTTCAAGCAGCAAACAGCAATAAAGAAAACTGCTGCTTTTCCTATTACAGCAAATTCAAGATTTCATGAATAAGTTTGAAATAAATAAATAAATAAATAAATAAATAAATAAATAAATAAATAAATAAACCTCACACCCAGGCACTAAACCCAAATAAGAACAAGCTGTGTTATTTTCGAAAGTGTTCTCATTATAATCCAATGCCAATTAAAGCTCAATGTATGTGTTAATTTCAGAAACAAGGAGAAGCTGTTTCCCTTTGCTTCTCTCTGCTCGTACACATTCCTTCTGGTGGAAGTGAATTTGCAATTATTGTGAGTTTTGGAGCAGTTTGGGGGAAGGTGCAGAGGCAGCTCTGAACCTCTCTGTAAATTCCTTTTTTTTCCAGGTGCAGCATCTGTTGCTAAGCTCTAAATACACAACAGAATTTTCAGGTAAGGTTTTCTCAGCCATGGCAAAGCTTAATTTGTTTTCATGTTCCAGAATCTCTCCTATTATTTAAAACACCGGGTGATTGCCTTGCTAATCTTGCAGGTGACAAGTGGCTTTCCTCCCCTTTGGGAATGCAAAATTCTTCTTGCAAACAGCCCTAATCCCACAGAAACTTCTCAAAGATGGGAGTTGTGCTGCTCCTTCTGCTCTTTTAAATGAATGAATTAATAAATAAATAAAACAGAACAATAGGACCTTTAAAATATAAATAAATAAATAAAAGAGTAGGACCTTAAAATAAATAAATTAATTAATAATAATAGCAGTAGGACCTTAAAATAAATAGATAGATAAATAACTAAATAAAAGAGTAGGACCTTAAAAATAAATAAATACCAGTATGACCTTAAAATAAATAGATAAATAGATTTATTAATAGATAAAACAGTAAGACCTTAAACAAATAACTGTATCAGTGAGACCTTAAAACAAACAAATAAATAAATAAATAATACAGTAGGGCCTTAAAATAAATAGATAAATAAATAAATGAGTAGGGCCTTAAAAATGAATAAATAATCATATCAGTAGGACTTAAAATAAATAAATAAAACAGAACAGTAGGGCCTTAAAATAAAGAAATTAATTAATAACAACAGCAGTAGGACCTTAAAATAAATAAATAAGACAGTAGGAACTTAAAATAAATAGATAAATAAATAAATAAAAGAATAGGACCTTAAAAATAAATAATTAACTATAACACCAGGACCTTAAAATAAATAAATAAATAAAACAGTAGGGCTTTAAAATAAATAATTTAATATTAAAAGCAATAGGACGTTAAATAAATAAATATAACAGTAGGACCTTAAAATAAATACATAAATAAATAAATTAAACAGTAGGGCCGATAGACAGATAGATGATAGATAGATAAAGCAATGGGTCCTTATAATCTGATCATTAGCACTTAATAGCCTTAAAATGTATTTTCCTTCCGATGGAAAAGTCCAAAGTCTCTCCCGTGATGAGCAGCAAAGGAAATGTGATGGAAGCACAAGCGAGGAAGGAGTTTCCAGAGCTGCTCGGTACCTGCAGCACAGATCTCAGTTCGGTGGCTAATTGCTAATTGGGTGGCTAATTGCTAATTGGGTGGCTAATTGCTCAGCATCACCAACGGGGCTCCTCAATGGCTCAGTTCCCTTCCCCTCCCACATCCCTGCCATTATTCCAGGTGTCAGCTGGAGCATGGAGCAGGCAGGAGTGATGCTTTGGGGTTTAGCTTTTATATTTATATATTTTATATATTAATATATATTTTATAATTCTCTGCTGCTTGGCGTGTAACTCTGAAACTTCATATTAGTTGTTAGTAAGTTCTCTTCACAGGGCAGTGACAAAACAATTCCTTTCTAGCTGGAGAACCAAGGACAACCTGTACCCAAAAATCAGAAACAGCAGCGAGGGAAAGGGGGCAAGGCAGGGGCTGAGACTTCATAGCCTGGGGCTGTGCTTGGATCATTGACCCCACTGTGCAGATGAACCAAAACTTATAAAAGTGTAAAAACTCGGGACTGGGACCATCTTGGATTTGATTTGGGTGTAGCCCTGGCCAGGCTCTTGCACTCCCAAAGTGAATCCTTTCAATAAATACCTGATTTTATTCCTTTGGCTCTGTCTAGTCTCTGTTCCAGCTCAGCCTTTCCAGGCTCCCAGATTTCCCCAGGACCTTCCCCAGCCCCACAACCCCAAACCCACAAGGCAAATCCCTCACCTGTTGTCACCTGCCCGTGGAGGATGAGGCAAAGCCACCCCCGGTCACCTTTGGTGTCACCTCTCCTGCCCTGCTGCTGCCCTCCCATGAAAGTTTAATAAATGTCATTTTCTCCCCATTATTGCATGTGGAACACTGTGTCCTCATAAAGAATTGCAGCCACACCGGGTTCAGCCAATTTATTTTATAAATTAGCCATGCTAAAACCCTGCAAAACTTCAGGACGGCTCTGAGAGTTTTGGGGCTGTTTCGAGGAGAATTTCCTGCAATGTTTTCAAAGTCTGTGTTCTGCACCCCAAACATTAAAAAAAAACCAAAACAAACATTTAAAAGGAGCACAAGGTACAAGCACTGCAGGTAAAGCAAGGCAGAAAAAGCTTCCCAGCTTGCTGAGCATGAGTGTGTTCAGATAAATCTGGGAGTCTCTGTATGGCAATATCTGCTCCAGCAGCCACTGCACAGAAACAGCTTTTGTATCCAATTTAAAAACATGAATGTTCCATCCTTACCCTAGAGCTTAAAGACAGTTTACAGAAGTAGGGCACTATGAAGTATTGCCACAATAAACTGTTGTTTTACTTCCCTTTTACAGCAAAAATTAGGGGAACACTGCAACTGTTGTCAAGCCTTAAAATATGTTTGCAATAAAATAGAAGCCATTGGCTTTCTTTAATTTCAATGAGTTTCTTCATTATTCAAAAGCCTCTTTAAATCTTTCATAGATTCAAATCTGGTTTTTTCAGAAGAAATACATAATCCTTCAGTAATTAATCTAAGTGTCTGGCTACTAAAAAATTGGGTATTGATGGTCCTCCTGTGTTTTCCTCATGGAGGGAGAAAGCATTTTAATTCTTCACAACTCGCTTATTGGTTCCTTTCTGTTGGCAGGAGTTTGAATATATTATAAAATGCTTTTCTGGTAATACCCTTCCAGAATTAATGAAGGAACACCTTATAACTGGTTACTATGAATTAATTAGAAAATCATCCTGGTGGCTGGAGACTTACTTAGCCATGAAAGAAAGTTCATAGAAAGTTGCTGTTTATTTGACCACATAAATGTTCCTTAGTAAAGACTGAGGATACAGTGAGTTAATAAAGATAATTATTTTTATATTTTCAGTGAATGAAAGGAATTAACTAGATGTCAAATAATATCTAAATACTACACAGAGTAGCTCAAAACAGCCAGGCTGGCCTATTTTAATTAATAAGCAGCACTTCACTCCATGATTAGTCCCTCTGAAAACAACAGAAACAGAGGATTGATGTCCAGCAGTGAGATTGTATAAATTCAGATCTTGGACCCTTTGAGGAAGAGTCCCCTGGGTTTCAGGAGCCTGGGTTTGGTAGTTTGGGCACACCACAGACACCAGGTGATGGCTGGAGGTGGAGAAAGATTTCTCTCAGTGGCATAAAAAATCAGTGAGTGGAATTGCAGCTTCATCTGCTGCTTTTTGTATGAGAAGGGATGGACAGAAGGTGTTTTCTGGCAGAGTGAATTAAAATAATGGAGAGAACTGGGAATGTGAGAGAGGATTTAGGCAGAAAACCCCGGTTCATCTCAGCAGAGTGAAGTTTTCATGTTCTGCAAAGCCCGGGCTGGGTGGGCTTTGGGCACACACACCCTTCCAGTCCCAAGCACAATTCCAAAGTGATCCAGACATGGAAGAGTTGTTGATATCTTTGTATGAAGAATTAGCTTTAAACAGAGGGAGTGAGGGGGAAAAAAAGGTCAAATAAGCTAAAAGTAGAAGAAATCTCAATATGGGAGTTGACAGATATTTGGATTTTAGTAAAGCATTTGACACTGTCTCATGAAATCTTAATTGAAAAATTAATTCAGTTCAGCTTGGCTGCAGACAATGGTGTGTGGGTTGAATATTGGCTAAAGCACAAATGAAAAAAATGTTGATAAACAGCTGGTCACAAGATGGGTGGAAATGTCCAGTGGGGTAACACACACTGATTGTTACTCTGAATTTACTTTATATCTTCATTAATGGCTTAGAAAAAAGAAAATATAATCAAGATCGTAATTAAATACACAGGTTATGCTCATTCTAGAAGGTTTGAAGTGTCAATAAGGAGAGTGAAATAAAAAGGAATTGATAGGAAACATGGATAAAACATGCCCAAAACAGATTCATCGAGGGAAGAACATTATTTTACTGCAAAACCAGCACGAAACAGAGTAACTCAAAAGATGAGCAATAGTTTATCTTTTAGGGAATGGGACAGTGGCAACGGATAAGAGAGTGAGAGGATGCTACAGGGATGATAAAAAGTAAAACCCAAGTTCAGGATCCAGTGCCTTTTGCATCCAATGGAAGTGCAGCCATGGACTTCAAAGGATTTTGGACGTGGCTGGCAGTCCCAAAGCAGGGATTATCTGCAACCTTGTTCTGGCCACTGCATGCAGCAATAAGAGATGCTCTCCCAGAAAGATGTTAAATTGGCAGCAAATCAGAGAGGAGGCAGAATAAAAAATGAAGGGGTTTTGTGAGAACTGAAGTGGGAAGAAAAATGAAGGGAATTAAGCAGTTATAATTTGGCCAAATAAGGAATAAGCAGGAACACAATAACAGCTTTCAAATGTCTGAGGACATAAGCCTGTATAAAGGATCATAATTATTCACTCTGTTACATGGCAGAACGAGTTTAACAGGTGAAGGGAATATATTATGAGGGAAGAAAGGCATTTGATGTAAATATCAGGAAAAGCTGCATACTAAACTGTTAAATAAGACAGGAGATGGAAGTCCTGTGGTCTGGGATTTCTGAAACTCAGATTGAATGCCAGCTATTGAAATGCAGAGAGGAATCTTTTCAATTCCCCAGGACACCAGGAAATGCATCTGCCTTGAAAAGATTAGGATCTTCTCCCAGCCTCTTCCTGTGCAAGCTCCATGTGGTTTAAAGCCCACACCAGGAGATGCAGAAATATCAGAGGATAAATTGTTCTTAATAACAAATAAACACTCCTGCCATCTTCTGAGTGTGCAGTCTGATCCCACCCCTGTCTGACTGAGATCACAGCCTTCTCTCAAATGGGGCACTCAAGTCAATATCTTCAAACTGCTTTGGTCTGCTCAGGCAAAATAAAAGCTTTACTGGGGTGGGAAATTGGGATATTTGTAGCAGTAACCCAGGGATTTATTAGTAGAGGACATTTTTTACCTCAATTTGTCTCAGAATACTATTTTTCCTGCTATAAATACTGTCTAGAGGTGGTATAAGACTTATTTTCTAGAGTTTTTCTTCTCTGGCCTCATTTTTCTCTTAGGTCTTTAGAGTCTAAAACTACTAGCACTAAATACCATTAGTAAATTCGTTTGTTTGCATGTGCCCACTCGTTCCATCCCAAAGAGTATGACTAAAAATATTAATCAAAGAGAAAATATAAAAATCTGACTTTTATTCCATCACACAGTCCATGATAGCAGAGGGAGCTATTTCCATCCAGCAATTCCTGCCTTTTTCCACCCCCTGCATTTTGGTTCCCAGCTCTCCACCAAATGTAGAAAACAAAGGTAAATTTCAGATGATAAATCAAGAAGGCTTTTTTTCTTCCCCTTTCAGTGTGAAAAAGGCAATTTTAAATACAGCTAAATATTTGCAAACACGGGAAATGCCAGCTCGTACGTGGTGTAAATGATCCCAAGTTTAATAATTTTGATTTGAGCATGACTGTTTACACTGGGGGAGGATCCACACCCTGGGATATTCCAGTGTGTAGTAAACCACAGGACTTCACTCAATTTAGTACCAGTTTTAATGATCAATAATGAGCTTAGGCAACAATAAATCAGATTTTAGACTTTAGACACTGCTACAGTCTATGGTAGAACACATTAAAAAATACTTCTTGGCTGTTTCTGTCTTGATTTGAAACTAATGCACAATGAATTGTGGATTGAGGAAGCACTAGGGAAGGTTTTCCATGTCTTAGGGTAAATCAATATATTTTATTATAGCAAAACACATTTTGTACATCTGCAGTGCCATAAATTTATGCCTGGAAAATCAACATGTCCTGCACTGCAGAAATCAGAGATGAGAAGCTGAATATTCAGTGTCAGGGCAGTGCTGCAGGAAAGGCAAGGACACAACTCCTGAAGGGAAAAGCAGGGAAGAGGTGGCACCTGCCCACAGAGCATTGCTGAGACCTTTATTGGAAAAATCTGTTTAATTCTGCAGCCTCATTTCCAGGCTGATCCTGGAAATAGGAGATATTCTGAAAAAGGAAAGTGGGATGCCTGGAAAAGATATTTTATGGAGAGAGAGTTAGGAAGCTGAATGTATTTGGTTTATATGAGTGGTTTAGGGGATGACTTCCTTGAAGCCAGGGAAGCACTGATGTGAAAACCATGTAAGAATAAGTTATTAAAAGCAGTAACTCTTCTCTGATCCTCACACAAAGTCTGAGAGCAGCACTGGCATCGATGGAGCCCCACAATTCTGGGAGTCAAAGGAGTTCAGTGCTGGTTTCTCCTCAATAAATTCAGTCACTGCTCTGATTTGCACTTGCCTGAAAAGACACTCAGGATCAGTCCCAATTCAGGCTCAAATTAAATTCAGTCTTGGATAGATGCACAAATTATAAATACCTGAAAAGAAGCAGATTAAGGATTAAGGCTGGTTAAGTAAAGAATTAGCTCAAAATTAAAGGGAAAACAATACATAAACCATGGACTGTAAAATGCCTGACATTCTTGAAAACCAAGATTCTGTATTTCTACACACTTGTATTATGAACCTTAAAAGCATGAATGTGTTTTATTCCTTGCCAGGTTTGTTCCTCTACTTGGAAAACATTTATTCTGCTTCTTGTTTACACTGAATTTAGAATTAATGTGGCTGTTCTGGTTGAGCAAAAACAACCTTGACTTGTATGAGGCATCATTTTATCATGCCAAGATATCTTGTGCAAAAACATAACACATGCAGAGTTCTCAGAATTAAGCTGGTTAATAATTACTATATAAACAGGTCAAGGATCAAGAGAGACAGTAAATTCTTGTGAAGTGTGTGTAGATTATATTTCCAAATTACAACACTGAAAGGCAGAGCTGTCTTAATGTGCACAAAAAAAAAAAAAAGTCAGATATCCAGAGGTGAAATATTGTGGTCTCAGGGAACATTTTTCAGACACTAATAATCAAAATAAAAATGCCAGTAGTTACTTATATGAAATAATGCACTGTTGGCATTAGTGAAGTATTTCTTAGGTGCAATAATATTTATTGAAAAACTACATAACCCAAGCCACATTTTCTTATATACTGTAGAAATAAAGGGAAATCTCAGCTGAGAGACTCCAGCCTGGTTTTCTGATGAGTTTTTCAACCTCAAATCCCTTCCCCTGGCCCAGCTTTCCTCCCAGAGCCTGCTCAGACACTGCTCCCATCACCTTCCCCCAGGATTTCCACAGGGGAAAATTCTTTGGGGTCCCTTTAGCTTTTTTTCTCCCCTCCAGCCTGGCTTTGAGCATTTCCTGAGGGTCACACCTCTATCCAACGTTGGCCATGGTCACCTTTGAGCCTTTTAAGACGTTTAATGTTTCATTTCATGGCATCAAGAGCACGATAACAACAAGTTCCTTGGGCTGGGAGTGGCTGTGTGCAGCTGCAGCCAGCCAAGGGGTGTCTCCTGCTGAACTGCTTGGGCTGTTCTGGGTGGGCAAAATTCAGGAGCAAATCACAGGCTCAGACTCCAGGTTCTGAATTACAGATGGTAAATACACACAGGACTGAGAATACAATCAGGTGACAGCAAGAGAGTGACAACTGCAGATCTGATGAGAACTGAACAGTGGAGTTTCTTCAACCAGGATTGTTTTTCAGGCATTTTCTTTCCAGAGGTTTTATATTCAATTAATTTCCTCACAGAAAATAGTATTTAAAAAAAACCCCAAACAAATAAACAAACAAAACGACAACAACAACAACAACAAAACCCAAAACAACTGTTTTCTTTTTCATCAGGAAATGGGAAGTGGAAAAGAAAGTAGTTCAATGCTCCAGAAGGTCCCTGAGCAGAGCCAGCCCTTTCTCACTGAGCTGATGTCCCACACTTGAACAGCCAAGAAATTCCAGACATGAAGTAAATGAGTTATTCTGGGTGTTAATACTTCTTTATTTCTAATAAAAGCAATGTGGAATCTAAATTCCACTCAAATGGCAAGTCAATCCCGTGAATTAAAACTCCAAATGGTTTTACAAAACAATTAAATCAACATGTATGTACTTTTTTGGGAGCTTGGAAAGGATTTCAAAACAAATACAAAACCTAGTCCTATCAGTAACTATAAAACATATGCAATAACAGGGAAAGGTCTCAGCAAAGTGGGAAAAGCACAGATGTGCAAACACAACCGAGAAGAAATGTGTGTGTGGTTCATTCACTTGTTTGTCAGAGTGTTGTTACTTCAGCACATTATTTACAGATAAAAACCAGCACATCCTTGCAGTCATGTGGTGTTGCTGGCTCCTCAGCTTCCTGCTTATAATCAGGTTAACCAGCAATTCTAGGCAGAAAAAAAATTTGGCTACTTTGGTGCTCAGCTCTTGGCCCAGGAAAACTTATTTAAAGAAAGAAGCAGCCAGACAGGAAATCCAGCTCTCAAGGTTGGTGGTTTTTTTTCTGCTTCCTTTTTAGATCCAAGGGTGCTAAAAGTGGGAGAGCTCAAAGTGCTGATGTGATCACACAGGCAGGTGAACAAACAAAGCCCTGCTGTGCCCCTTAAATTTCGGGGTTAATTTGGTGCCACCTCCACAGCTGTGACATTCCAGTGGGCACAGGATGAGAGCAGCACAGCTGGAGGGGCTCTGGTGCCTCCCTGGTGTCCTGAACTCTGCCCTGTCCCCTCGCTGGCCCCGTGGGCATTGGGGCTGGCACCAGATCAGAGCAGCTGGGAGGTGTTCAGAGCTGCAGCCAGCCCCAGGAATCCAGGAAAACCATGGAATTGCACCCAGAGCCAGGTCTGGGCAGCTCACAGGGCAGGGATCAAAGGTGTTAAGGAGGAAACTGGGGAATTCCTCTTCTGTGGGAATCCCAAAGGACTGGTATGACTGCTGATGGGGAAAAATGTCACAGTGTTGGTCCTTTCTAAAAGCAAAATAGAGAATCCTAGAAATGTTTGGGTTGCAAGGGACCTTAAAGATGATCTCTGCCACTGGATCAGATGCTCAGGGAATGCTCTGGAGAATGATAAGAATTTAATTGTACTGCAATACTTTACAGTCATGCTTTAATACTGAGAAATCTCATCTTAGACAAGCACAAAAGGACATGCAAACACCTCTGTGTAATGCTGTGGGACTCAGAGACTCCACAAAATGCACAGGGAAAGGCCAGGGGATGCTTTGCACCCACTTATGTGGGGTCACCCCTGTCCAAAGGAGAGCAGTGTAGGAGCAAGCAGAGCTGCAGAGGAGGAAAAGACATCACCTAAATCTGGTGTGGTCCAAAAAAAAAATCAATGTCAACCTTAAAACTGCACAGGAATATGGGAGGGACAATTAGCACTGGGTGGTGCAAACTAGCAGGATAATGAAACTGCACGTATTCTTCTCTCTTTAAAGTGTCAGCAGGACATCAAGGTGGAATTGAAATATTTTATATGTGAGTCGCTTGATCCCATGGGAGTTTCCCAATCGCTAAAAATCCAGCCCAAATCAGTGCACTCACAGCCGTGCTGCAGCTCCTTCCCTCGGCTGGTCCCACTCTCAGGTGTCTGTGCAGGTGTGTTACAAACACCAGAAATGGAGCATTCCCTCCTGAGCCCATCTCCTGCTCCCCCAGGGCACAGCAGCGCTGGTTGGTGCTTCAGGAGGGTTTTCCTTTGTTTTCCTGAGAGCAGCAAAGCTCGGACACTGAGATTTGCCATCCCCTCCGAGCTGCTCACTGCTTCTGCTGGGGGGGCTGAGATTCCAGGGCTGGGGAAGCTCCTCGGGGGCTCTTTGCAGATAATCCTTGGTCACAGCTCAGCGAGGCCCTGCTGATATTGATGTCTTAGGATTTCAGCTGTTATATTTCCAAACATTTGTAACCCTGCAGGTCTTTAGTGTGTAACTCCAAACTCCATCCCGTGTCAGCTGCTGCTCTCCCATTTTGGGCACACACAACAATTCCTCTCCAGGCTGGCAATCAAGGACCCCTCCCTGCCTCAGGCCCCAGAGATGGAAACAAAAGGGATTGGGGGCAGCAAACTTGGGGTAAATGACTTCATTACCTGGAGCTGGAATTGGGACATGAACCTCCAACGTGCAAATGAACCAAACTGATAAAAGTGAGAAAACCTGTGACCCGTGGTCCATTTCATCTGCCCTAAATGTACCTGAAGGCCCTTCAATAAATAGAACTGCTTTTTATTCCCTTAATTTTGACTGGCTTCTGTTTTTAGATAGTCCTGAGAAAAGACATCAAAATACCAGAGCTTTTGCAGTTAAAAATTCCAATTATTAATGTAACCTGCCTTACAGCCCTGAGGAATGGCTCTTTCTTCTTCTCCAGCTTCCCCAGGACACAAACTGTGCTCGGTTTTCTCCTTTCCCTTTCCTGTCCCAAGGGCACCTGCAGCAGCCAGGGCTGGCACAATTTAGTTAATCATTACCTGCTGCAGGTAACTCAGCTGATTAACACCTGTGATCCTGCAGTGCTGCTTGGTTAAATCTTTGCATTCTTCCTCCTGGGATTAATCCCATTTAGTAGATTTGTGCTCAGCACTTTGGATCCTGGAGAAGCCAGGCTGCTCCAGAGCTCCTCATCTTCTCAATCTCTGCATAAACACTTTTCCATAAGCAGCACTCTTGTTTCACTGAGCAGCAAATCCTTGCATTTCTAAGAATTCTGAAAAATAAAGTTCCCAGGCTTTCCCAGCTGTAAAACTCTCAGAAAGGCTTCTCTTCCCTTTTCTACACTGGGGTTTCTCTGGCAGAAGTGTGGCTGTTACACAGCAATTTTCTTTCCATGCTTTTAAAGTGGCTGATTTTAATTTGGATGTATTTTCCCCCTGCAAATCCTTTCAGTCAATATGGAATTACATAAAGCAGTTTTTGAAGAGAAATTGTATCTGGAGACGTTTCCACTGTGTGTGTGTATCTTACACAAATTATTTCTTTTTCATGTCTTGGTGGCACTATCATTTTTGATGACCTGTGCTCTACCAGCCTGACCTCAAAGAAATAAAAGGAAAATAATGATGTAACATTTTTGATCCTTCCACATCAAGAGTGATGCTTTCAAATAAGGACAGGGTGAACAAAGGATGATGGAGGAAAGTAAATGTTTTTCTTATCCCCAAAAAGCTGAAAACAGGTTGAAGTGGCTTAGAAATGTGTTTCCTTCATATGAGTGTAACATAAAGAAAGGGAAGAAATTGTAAAATTTATAGTAAAAAGAGAATTGTGTAGATTTATCTGGAAAGGGCAGTAAAGTTTCCAATCATGAGTGACTGTCAAATTCTCTTCCATAAGGGATCATCAAAACTTCCCAACTGCTAATCTGGAATAGAAGCTGAATTCTTTGCATGTGCTACATAAAACCTGAAATAAAATACAATTATTGGCTTCAGTTCTCCATTATTCTCAAAAGGGTAAAAGTACTGTGCAAGTTGGGAAAGCTCCCAAATACATTTTTTAGGAAAATGAGGTGTTTTAGGTGTTCTCCACCCGGCAGCATTATTTATAACATAAATGAAAATATTCCAGAGTCCCACATATCAGTGCAGGCGGGTTTAGGGAGCTGATTTTCTGAGATCATGATTGCATCAACTGACAATGGAAATTAAATATTCGAATTTGTTTTCTGCCAGTTCCTGCTGCCATGGTGCCTATGAAATAACACTTCCAAGGGACCTTTCTGGCTGGACTGACCATTAATCAATTTATGTTCTGATTAGTGAGCATTTATAGTATTCAGGATTTTTATCTTGCTTTATGTGCCCAGGATATTTGAGTCAGGTTTCTCTGACCACTGTGCCCATGGCAGCCTGTCAGCTTTTGGGGTCACTGCACAGCTGAAATGGTCAAAAAGGAGCAGAACCTTGTGTAAAACTTCTGCTTCTCTTTTCAGAGCTCTTGCTGCCCTGAAGACATTCCTGTCTGCTCCTTAGGAATGCTTTCTATATTTTCTGTTTCATGACTAAAACAAAATCAGGAGGATGTGCAATAACACCAAACATTTATTTGGGCTTTATCTTTTTTTGCCATGAAACATGTTAATCATTTTGGGGTGGTTTTGACGAATAAGCAATTTTAATTTTAATGTTTAATTACTTTTAATAACCAAACATCCACCTCTGAATCCATTAGTATCTCTGTTGGTAGACTCATAAATCTTCATCTGGAAGAAAGTTCCTCCACTGTTTTTTCCAGTTGGCTCCACTTGCTGGCTTATTTCCATGCTGAACATCTGCACACATGCATGGTGTCACTTAAACCTTCAAGACAAAGTTTACTTTGGATTTAAAGAATCTTTTTGATGCCATTCCTTCACACATAGCAGCAACATTTTCCATAGCACCAGCATGGTTCCAAATTTTTTAAAAATATATGTATACAAGGAAAAAATATGTTTTATCTACCTTGCAGAGCTTCAGACTGGCAGGATGTTTAAAAGAAAAAAATGTCTTTGCTCTGATTTATGAGAAATCACGAGTAATACAGATTCCCCCCTCGGGATATTTCTAATGAAGTGGAACCACGTGGAGACTGAGCTCCCTCCTCGTGTGCCCTGCCTGGCCTGTGAGTGCTGTCACAATTCGAGGCACAGCAGCTCGGGAGCTAAAGCAAGCACGAGGGTTTATTGCAGAAGGGAAGTGCAGAATATTTGCTGAGTAAGCCAGGACTTCTTGTATTATGCCAGGGATTTAAAGACACACAAAAAAATCTGTCCCAGCAGCAAATCTCAGGGCACTCCACATTAACCTTGCTGTATGCCAAGAATTAGATCTTTTTTCTTCTCCTTTGTTTTTCCTATCTCATCAATGTATTTTAATCCATGGCAGAAATTTACGCTTTACCCTGCAGTTTTCAAATTTCCATAATAGGCTCTGGGGATGGATTGGGTCAAAAGCCTTCTAAAACCACCACTGGATGATGTCCTTCAGAATGCTTTTATTCTGTGGATCTTCCTGACAGCACTCAGCAGGTCTGTGGAGCAAAATTTTGAATGAGTCCAAAGGGAGAGTGAGGATTTCACCCTCTTTCCCCACTTGGTAGATATTCTGGAGTTGAATATTCAGATTTATCAGCCCATCTGAGACTCTGAACTCGACAGAGCAGGAGCTGCTTTTTGATCATTTAGACAGGAGGAAATCTGAGAGCACCCAACATATAATTACCCTCTTTGTGAAAGAACAGATTCACATCTGAGTGAAATAGATGGACAGGAGCAGGCTCTGACGTGCTGCTGTGAATTTCAGCAGCTAAAAATCTGTTTGCATCCTTTGGGAGACTATTTTAGGAGAGAAAACCACTGTGCAGCACATAATCTGCTACTGAAGTTGTGCTCTACGAGCCAGGACAGCCCCAGCTCCCACCTGGGAGCTGAATAACCTGAGTTGTGCTCCTTGTGTTCTAACAACTCCTCATCTGCTGTATTCCCACCGAGGTGCATGAAAGAAAAGGATTCTTCCTCCTTCTTCTTCTTCTTTTCAAGCTGAGCTAAAAGCTTTTTTCCTTGGAGTGCTCTGAGGGAAGGTAGGGGATGGTGGGTGTTGCATCAGCTGAGGAGGAAAGCACAAAATGTGGAAAAGCTACTCAGCACCAGGGAAAAAATCCAAGGGTAGTTGGGGAGGAATCCTAAAATCTTTGGGATTATTAAGAGAAGAATAAGCAATCAGATGCTTAGTGGTATAAATTCAACTAAATCATCTTCAAATGTGCCTCTCAGTTATTTGCTCTAAAACTAAAGATTTGGGGTCTTGGTCTGGGCTTTTCTCATCTGTTGCATCACAAGCCCATAAAACTGCTGTTATCCAAATACCTGCAGTTCTGAGGGAAAGAATCAGGATCCAGCCTTGAATCTTTGCCACGTTTGCTTTTTCCTTTATCACGTGGGAGGCTGGCAGGCGGTGGGTTCAAAAGCAAACTGAAAAAACGTTTTTCACGGCTCATGGCATTTCTCACTAATGCAGTGGATCTGGAGCCAGATGTTCCAGATGCCAAACGTTTACAAGGTTGCAAAAAGTGCTGGGATGAATTCAAGGAAGAAAAACCTCTGGGTGGCAATAGGAGATAAAAACATCACCTCTTCCTGAGATGCAGGTTTTTGTTGGCTAGAAAGTTTTATTTGTGTGATTCTGTGCTTGGCCTGCTCTTCTCCTTTACCTCTGCAAACTTCCCCAACATCTGGAGTGAGTCCAGGATGGTCAGAGGGATGGAGCAGCTCTGCTGGGAGGAAGGGCTGGGAGAGCTGGGGTTGTCCAGCCTGGAAAAAAGCTCTGGGGAGACTTTCTGTGGCCTTTCAGTAGCTGAAGGAGGGCCTAAAACAAAGGTAGAGAGGGAATTTTTGTAAGGACATGGAGTGACAGGACAAGGGGGAATGGCTTCAAAGCAAGAGAGGGGAGGTTTAGATGGGATATTGGGAAGTAATTGTCGCCTGGGAGGCTGGGGAGGGCTGGCACAGAGAAGCTGTGGCTGCCCCTGGATCCCTGGAAGTGCCCAAGGCCAGGCTGGACATGGTTTGAACAGTGGGAAGTGTCCCTGCCCATGGCACAGATGGAACTGGATGGGCTTTAGGGTCCCTTCCAACCCAAACCATTCCCTGATTTTATGATTTGTTGATTTAGCTTCGTTCAGATTCTGCATGGCCATGCTTGAATATTCTTTATTTAAGGCAAACTGTTATTACTCCTCTGCAAGTAACACATCTCCTTAGTCAGAGCAGGAAAGTAACTCTGGGTCACTCCACTGCCTGAGGTGCTCAGTCCTGTAGAAACAAATCTGCTCAGTTTAGCTGTGGTTTACTTAGAAAACATGCAATGGGAAACCTGAAAAGGTTGATTTTGTTTAGAAGTTTGCAAGAAAAAATAAATAGGTTGGGTATAAACTATCAAAAAACCTGCCAGTTTTTGGGTGAGCTGTGCAGTGTTTACATCTTAAGGCTATGCTGATGGCTGATTTATTTTTAATTATTTTATTCTTATTGTTTTCTTTTCATTGTTTTAATACTTTTAATTTTGCTGTTTATTCTTTTTTTCCTTTTTCCTGCCCCAATCTCATGGCCAGCAAACACTGCCGGTGGCTTTCAAAGCGAGCCAAAATCGGGGGAAAAATACTGAGCTGTATAATCACAAGTGAAAATGAGTCTGAGAGAATTGGTTTTCCAGGATTTCAGGGTCTTCCCAGACAAACTGCAGCCAGGAGCTGAGCACAGCGTTGCTTAAGGGCAACAGCACAACCTGGTGGTTTCTGGTTATTGCAATGCATCGGGATCTGCACAGGAATTTCCCTTCCCCAGGACCCAGCTCGTTGCCTGCACAGAGCTGAAGCCTGTTTTCATGAATTCATTTCTAAGATTCCATTTTACCCGAGGTTTTCAGGATAAATAGAAAACAGCAGACTGCAAGGGCAAATGCAAAAAAAGATGAAGTAACAGGTCCTTCCCAACATCCCCGATTCCGGAACCTCAAGGTGCTGGATTTGTCTGAATTTTGTTTTCAAGATAATAACTAGAGGGATATAACTGAGAAAAAAAAAATCTTGCAATATGTACTGTGCAAAATTTGGGGGAAACAAACAAACAAACAAACAAACCAAAAAACAAAGAAAGGACAAAAGGAAAGTGTGAGCAGAAAAACTTGGAAGTTTGCCTTGCTCTTTTTATTATGACAAAGCCAAGCAAAGTATATAATGCATTTACATAGACTGAATATTCAGACACCAATAATAATATTTATTCTCTTTCTTGTATATCTTCAGGGTAAGTGATGTTGGTCAGGGTGTAACTTCTGAGGTGGCAGTGAAATGAAACGGGTGGCAAATGTGCTCAGAGAGAATTTTCAAATAGAATTAATTACGTTTTCTGTTTTGCTTGGTTGTGAAGCACAGGCTGTGTGATTGCCAGCAATGCAGATGTGGGTGCTGAACAAAATCACTTGCAAACTGCATATTGAGTTCATTTTCTGATGCTGTAGGGTGGGACAAAAGCCACTGACTGACTAGAGAGGGGTTTCCAGACCCCTGGCACTGCTCCTGACACTGGGCAAGGCTTTTCCACGGAATAAGAGAGTCATGGAATGGTTTGGGTTTGAAGGCACCTTCAGTTCCATCCAGTTCCACCCCTGCCATGGGCAGGGACACCTTCCACCATCCCAGGCTGCTCCAAACCCCATCCAGCCTGGCCTTGGACACTGCCAGGGACTGGGAGTCCACATCTGTCTGGGTTATTCATCTAAACCAGAGAATGCTCAGCCCTGCTTAACCTGCTACAAAAAACCTTTGATTTCACCTCTGTGGCTTTGGAGCTGAGAGCAAAGGGATTTTCAAAGCCAGTGGAGGACTGAATGCTTTGGGGCGAGAGACTCATTATTTTTATGCAGTGAGTATTCCTATAGGATTGTCTCCCTATGGGAATGCTGAGGTGTCTCAGCTTCCTCTTTGTCCTTTAGCCCAGTCCATGGCTGAGGAATGAGTCACAATCATTCTCAAGAAAGCACTGGAGTCCACTGGAGGTGTGACTCATGCATCTAAACTGACTCTAAAGCTTTCTCTCAAGTTTCATTTATTTTATTGTGACCCAATGCATATGAATTCTGGTGAAATTCATGAAAATACTTATTCTTCTGCTTTGGTTTATTGCAGAAGAAACACATTGTAACATAAATAGGACAAAGTACTCTGTGCACCAGTGAGGATATTTCTGAAAAATTGTACAAAGAGCTTTGAGTGAGGAAGGAAGGAAGGAAGGAAGGAAGGAAGGAAGGAAGGAAGGAAGGAAGGAAGGAAGGAAGGAAGGAAGGAAGGAAGGAAGGAAGGAAGGAGAGGAAGGAAGGAAGGAAGGAAGGAAGGAAGGAAGGAAGGAAGGAAGGAAGGAAGGAAGGAAGGAAGGAAGGAAGGAAGGAAGGAAGGAAGGAAGGAAGGAAGGAAGGAAGGAAGGAAGGAAGGGATTGTCTTCTCTTCCTTGAGTGCTGAATTAGAGGACAAAATGACCAAAGACCAAATGCTGCTGTTCACAACCCTTCCCTGTATCCCAGTGAGGCACAGGGAGGTGATGCAGCTCCTGGATCCCTCAGGAGCAGCCATGGGAAGGATGTTGAGTTGTGCCTTAGCTAACCATAACCATGGACAGAAACCAAAGCCTGGGATGGGAGCAGTGCCAGCTCCCCACACACCCTGCTTCAGCCTGGAGGAACCAGAGCCCTTCTCAGATCTCTGAAACTCCTTGGCAAGCCCAGGGATGTCAGGCCTCCCTGCCTGACGTGCTTTGATCACTCTGTAATTATCACCCATCAGCTCAGACTCTGATTTGTGCTTTGCTCAGGAGCAGGAGGCAGTGTTGATACCTGCACGGAGAAGCTCAGATCAGTTGGGTTGAGCTGACATCTCCTCCTGCTGTGCTGGTGCCTGGGGCAGCACTGACAGGGTTAATTCTCTACTCTCCTTCTCCTGCTGCTTCACAAAGCTATTCCATATTTTCATGTTAGCACAAAGGATTTGTCAGCAATAATTTCATGTGCTACCAGGGACATCTGCCAGTCATGGAATCACTAAGGTTGGAAAAACCCTTCCAGATCCTCCAGTCCAGCCATTCCCCCAGCACTGCCAAGGCCACCACCAAACCACGTCCCCAAGTGCCACACCCGCACACTTTCTGAACATTTCCAGGGATGGTTCCATTGCCTTTCACCCTTTCAGTGAGGAAATCTTCCCTGTTATCCAGTCAAAATTCCTTCTGGTCCTGTCACTTCTCACCTGGAAGACAAGACCTACCTGGGTGTGACCCCATTTCAGGTACTTCTGGAGAGCAAAATGTTGACAAATGAGTGTCAAACACCCACTCAGAAAACAACCCCAGTTTTCCTGCTGGGATAAAAGTAAATTCTCCTTTTTCCATGCTAAATTGAGTGATAATGGAGAGGATCTGCACTGTGTTTGCCCCTGGAGTGAAAGCTGCTTGCAGTACACACAGAGGGTGAATCATCTTTTACAAATTCTGTCGTACAAATTCACTGTGTTCCCATATTTGTCCCCCAAATTGTGTTCTCGCTGCTGTAAATTTTGTATTAAATTATTTAGGTCAGCTTATATTTGGAAAGCAACAAAACGAGCACCATTTTTTGCCTCATTTGCATGTCTGTGGTTGTTGTAACACGGTTTGCTTCCTAAATTAAAGTAATGCAAGCAGTCTGCCAGGAAATGAGCGGCAATATTTTTTGGTTATATTTTTGAAAAGCTGGTTGTAACTCTCAGTCATTAACCCAAGAATAAGTGGACACGTGGAGAATAAAAATTCAGATTTCTTCCAGCACGCACTGGATCTGTGCTCTAGTTTGAAGTTTCGTAATTTTCTGTGAATGAAGAGCATTTTGAGTCTTTGCTTAATGGTTTAAGCATATCAATATCTGTGATCCTGTGATTAAGGCCTGCCTAACAGCAGGTATTGTCAGGATCCAGGGGATCACATTAAAATCCATTAATAGCTCTGACATGATGCAGTCCAGCAGCTGCCCCGTGCAGAAACACTCCAGGCATGGTGTCAAAGGGACACAATGCTAATAACTGGGTTAGGATGGGTTTATTTCATCCTGATGGTGCCAGAGCCCTTCCTGTGCCTTTGGAAAGACTCCTCCTCAAGGTCTGCCCTCATCCCACCTCTTGTTTTCACTGCTGTGAGATTCCAGTCCTGCCAAAAACTCCAGACCCCATTTCTGGCTGGCTCTGTCCCACCTCTCTGTTCCTCAGTGCTTCCCATTAAGATTTCCACACAATTCTGTGTGGAAATTCAGCTCCTACTGCCTGACATCCCTGTGGGGGTATCCTGGGTGTGCTTTGTGGGTTTCCCTGGGTGGGTCCCCCCTTTCCACTTGTCATAAATGGAAAGGTTTTTTTGACTGAGGCTGCTCCTGGCTGATCTTCCTTTCATAGCACGAATCCAGCCGTGGAATGACCCAGCACAGCTTTCCAAGCAAAAAGTTCTGATGGTGTTAGCACTGCAGGCCTTCTGTTTTCTTTTTATTTATTTCTATTTTTTTTTTAATTTGTATATTTTTTTCTCCCACTGTGGAGAACCTCTGTGCTGATCCCAAAGACTGAATCCTCGTTTCCCATGCACCAGATGCTCAGCCCAAATTAAATTCCCCCAGCCCATGCACCCATCATGGTAACACCTGTCTCAGCATTAGCTGAAAATCATTTGCATGGTGACACTCTGGGATCACCTAAGCCCGGAAGGGCCATGATTTGGGAAGCACAGAAAGAGCTGGATCCATTAACTTACATTCCCTTGGGTCAAACATCTTGTTTCCTGTCTCTTCTGGTTTAATTATCCCAGCCACATTTGATAAATTTTACTCCTTGCCCATTCTCTCTGGAATAGCTTCCAGGTTTCTCTATAAAACACTCAGATTCAGGCCCTTTCCTATCTCATGCACCAATATTTAATTTTTGTACAGATTTTTATTGATTGCTTTTCATGGTGTTATTTTGCTGTTTTATGGCTGCTGTTAAAATTTACTAGAGGAATTATTTTACACTCTGCGTGGAAGGACATCACTGCAGATATTCTGGCAACATGAATAGTGACTAAAATTTGGGGAGGGGTGTGTGGAATAAAAGGAGGAGGAGGAGGAGAGGAAAGGCAGCATAGGAGAGTGAGAAAATTGCTTTTCCCCTTTCAGTGGTTAAATCCTAACCACTGTAAATGCCCTTTCAGTGGGGAGGGCAGCTCATTTGTGATACAGGTACAAATGGGCTCAGTCAGAGAAGCAACCCCACAGGCACTTCCAGTTCTTCGTGTGACATTCAAAACCTCCAGTGTTTTCAGCAGCTGGTGATGAGATTTACTCTTCTATTTTTATTTTTTTTTTTCCTTTTGCGTGAACAGGAAAATTAAAATCACTTGAATGCTTTCACTGAGCAAGTCCTCACCATCGTGCTTTATTCCTCCGGGGGCACTGGGAAATAGACTGAGACTCTTTGCCAGCCTTAATGGTGCTGTGATTCTGTTTTATGGAAGCTGTGGGAAGGCAATCCGTGTGAAACTCAGCAGCACCCACCCACCCACCTGTGAGCTTCCTCCAGCGTGAACAAGTTGTTGGTTTGGCAAAAATGAAGGCACGGGGGTTTGTGCCATGAGGTTCTAGCTGTGCTTTCCAAATCCATTTCCAGGCAGAATCCTCACTGAAACCTTCCTTGGGATTGGTTACTGTGCACACAGGATTCACAGCTGTGCTGGTGCCTCCAAGCTGGTGGCTGGCAGTTCCTGGGCAGGCTGATCCCAAGGGATTTTCCTTCCCTGGGGAGTGGCTGCCAGCTAAGGAATATTCTGGAAAACATCTTTTGGTTATTGCCTGTAGTGACTTTAGAAAATGCAGCCTCTGAATCCCAAAGGCTGACTTCTGTTTACTGTGGAGAATGGATGGAAATTATGCTTTTATTCAAGATTACCATCAAAAGGTCCTTATTTTTGGTGATATATTGATAGAAAATCTAGCAAACTGCAGCTATAAAAGTGAGGTATTTAAAATAAACCAAAAAGGATGATGATGTCCTGAAGTTCTGGGTGTCTGAATGCAATCCAGTTTTTCTCATGGTCTCAGGCACATCTTTCAATTTCCCAGGCTCCTTGGTCTGACAACTTAAACAGAAAGTCTTTCAGGCCCTGGACTCTCTTCATGCATTTTGTACTGAACCTGCCTCCAGGCTAAAGGGAGAAAATGAGCAGAGAATCAGAACATTCCTGCAGCCACTAAAACTCCTCTCCCCAGCCGAGGTCCGTGAGCTCTGCCAGGCTCTCCAGAACTGCTCTGAAGTTTTCCTTTCCTGTTTTGACCTCTTGCAACTCCTGCTAAGGGAAAAACACTCAAGGATGATTTTTGGAGTTAAAATGCTCTGACATGATAGAGGGCAAGGGATTGGAAAAGTTGGTATTTCAGGCTTGTATGGTTTCCATAGCTCAAACAAAATTGGGAGGAAGGACAGAGAAATTTATGGGGTGCATGAACCATCAGGGATCTGCATAAGGCAGGATGGTCATGAACAGAATGTACTGTTGATAGATAATTCTAACTCCTCTAAAATAAAATATTTCCTAATAGCTCTCCATGGCTAAACTTTGGGATCAACGTGGCCTCAATATTTTGATTTGTACCCTCAAAATCCATACTGAGCATCATATTTTGCACATCACCTTGCCTTTCACTCAATGTTATGTACTTAATGTATAAACATACAGCAACACCTGAGGGAGTCTGCTGTACTTTAGCAGGAAGCCACCTGTTCTGGCAGGGCTGGTTTTTTAACCAGATGGCCCCGTGATGGATTATCTGCTCCTGGCCCATCGCGGCGTCTCCCCGAACAATTTGCACAGATGTTTATAATGAAATTTTCCCGCTTACACAACACTTGCACATCCACAGGACAGAGTGACCTTCTGTTAAAAAGTCACCCAGCCTGAGAAGTTTGTTTCTGTGCTGGGAAAGAGCCTTCCCAAGCCCGTTTCCCAATGGGATCTGGCCATGAACCCTTTGGAAGAGGTCGGGATGTGGTGCCCCAGAGATAACAAAATAAGCACAACCTCTTCCAGTGTCATCTGTTATATCCAAACTTATATTTCTTCTATAAAAGATCGAATCTGCTGGGAATTATAGAAAACAAAGGGAAAATGGATCTGGAATTTTTTTTTGTAACAACGAGGAAAAATAAAGTGTGTGCTGATGTTGAGCAACACATCACAGAATCCTTCAGGTTGGAAAAGCCCTGTAAGATCAATTCCAACCACAAACCCAGCACTGCCAAGGCCACCACTAATCCATCCCCAAGTGCCACATCCACACATCTTTTAAATCCCTCCATCCCTGCTGTTTTCCTCCTGCTGGAGCACAGCTTTTGGGAAGGTGCAGCCCAGCTGCACGGGGGCTGCAGTGACCTCTCAAAGCCCCTCTCCACAAACTCCACACCTATGGCAGAGCACCAGTGGATCTGAGGCTTGATGTCACAACAAACACCCAATTATTCCACTAAAATCTGTAGTTGGGACATATTCGGGAGCCATGACCCTCTTATGGGATCGTGGACTGGGACTCACTGAACTTGTTCCTTTTGTAACTTCCCACCCACAGCTCCCAGCAGGTCCTGGTGTCAGGATCAATTTTTTCATTCCTATTTCCACCATGCTGGATGGAATTGGAATCTGAAAACTGCAGTGGCTTAGGCTGAACCTTTGAACATCCTTATGGCATTTCCATCAGAGACTTCATCTCTCCTGTGGATGCAGAAACTCAAAGGCAGAGGACCATGTTAGACAAAGCCTAAAATAGTGAGAATTGGAAGGACTGCGAAGAATTCCCACTTTTCAGATGCAAATTCTACTTAAGAGATTCAAATGAGCTCATTGATCCACCAAAGTTCTTAGTTATTCCCAGAGTTTTGGTATGGGAGGATATAAAAGGTGGATTTCAAGCTGCTGTGGTTAGGTGATCATGGGAATTCAAATATCTTTATTTTAAACAATTAGAGCTTTACTATCTATAGGAAAGAAACAGGAAACAGAAAGGGAAAAAAGTTATGCAGTCAATTAATTAATTGTCTGCAGAAATCTGTGAAATCTAACTTCTAATTTAATTAGGTTTTTTCTTGCAAGCTAAACACCAGGCTGCAATAATGGTGTGCAAGTCTTATTGAGTACACATTAATCATTTTTTATTTTCTTCATTGAACTTGGTCCCTCTATGAGACAAAATATGGAATTATGTAATACCACAAGGGACTAAGAATATGTGAACATTCAAAATAATAATAATAATAATAATAATAATAATAATAATAATAATAATAATAATAATAATGCCTTTATCTTTTCAATGGCTGTATTTTCTCAGTGGCTCTGATTTCTCCACGACATTTATACAAGTACAGACCATAATTGTTCTAATAAAGAGGAAATTATACCGATCTATAATTAAGGTAATAAGCAGAAAGGTACAGCAGATCATAATTGAACCAAGAAGGGGAAAATATAATCATGTTTAATGGCTTACATGAGTGTTAGTGTCTTCTGTATACTTAATAAATTGGTACCCATTTTCATGGCGTTCTGAAACACCTTTCCTGGTATTTTCAAGTTACCCTTCAGATGTGTTGTTGGGAAATTCTGCTGGTCCTGGAAGCCTCTCTGGGGTGAGGCCTTTTGAAACAAAGCAGAATAATAGCAGAATTTCAGAATTTCAATCCTCTCTAGCAGCACTTCATCCCTGTCCAGGGTTATTTCGGGTGTCCCTGGTTCAAACCCATGGATATACAGGTGGGCAGTCTCATAACAAGGGTGAGATTTGGAAAAAGAAATACAGAAATGGTTGAGAGAGGTGGAATCCTTCGGGGTCACTGTGTTGGGCATGAAAAGATGCTCTGCAAGCAGGAAGAGCTCAAAGGACAAGGCAATGATTTGTTTCCTAATATTCACAGTAGAATAACGTGGCTGCAAGCCCCAGAGCTGAGCATCAGGAATTCCTTGCTGCTGCTGCTGCTGCTGAGCTCCCACCTTCTGTGGGCTCTTTTTTAAACCTGAAAATTTCACAGCTCGCAGCTTTGATGTGTTTCCCCACGAGTCCCTGAGCTGCTAACTGTCCTCTTCTCAGCAATCTTGCCCCTGTCTGCAGTCTGACCCCGTGGAGCTTGTCCAGCTCCAGTTTACTCATTTCCCTCACAGCTTGTTCTCACGGTGTGGTGGTTTGCTCAGAGCTTCGAGCCAAGGTCACGCAGATGCTCGGGGTGGAAATCCAGCCAGGGATCAGAGACAGAGCTGAGCCCTCCCAGGGGAGTTTAGCAAGGCTGAAGTTTGAAACAGCCTCCCCACATCTTCACAGAAATGACATCGAATATGGTTTGGATATAATTTGGCTTTTGATTTCCCTCTCAGCCATTAAAAAAATAAGGATGTTTCCTACTTTTATATATTTCCTCAGACATGCCCACTCTTGGTGTGTGGCATCCTTTACTTTGAGGTGACACCTGCAAAGATTTTCAGCCCAGTTCTCCTGGCAGGAGCCCAGGTGCTGTTTTTGAGCTGTGGATGGCTTGGAAAGGCAGGACCAAATCTGGTGATTGGGATTCTTCATGTGCAAGGTCAGAGAACACCTTGGGAGGAATGCTCATGTTTACCACCAGAAACATCTGAGATATGTATTTTTCCAAATATTTTTCTCTCTCAAAGATCTCTCAGCTCTGCTAAGTCCTGAAGATAAATGAAATGAGAGAATTTACAAGAGCACAGAGTGACAGGACAAAGGAGGATGGCTTCAAACTGAGAGAGAGGAGATTTAGATGGGATTTGGGAAGGATTTGTTCCATGGGAGGATAGGCTGGCACAGGGTGCCCAGAGCAGCTGTGGCTGCCCCTGGATCCCTGGCAGTGCCCAAGGCCAGGCTGGACATTGGGGTTGGAGCAGCCTGGGACAGTGAAATGTGTCCCTGCCATGGCAGGGATGAGCACTGGATGAGCTTTAGGGTCCCTTCCAACTCAAATCATTCTGTGATCCCATGATTCTGTGATAATATGGAATGTGTGTGGCTTAGGATATTAATAGTACTTAGGTGACACCCTGAAGGGTAGTTAATAGTGAGCTAAATCCTAACAAAATATTCTATTCTTATAATACTGTGCTAGTTTCACCTGAGGAGGAGAAACTTAGAGAGAAGTTCTCTCGATGAGAACTCCCTCTGGCAGTTGATAGTGACCAATTGAAGGCTGGCTTGGTTATTGACAGCCTGAAAATCCAATTAGAGAAGTTAGTTTGCCCTGTGAACACACGTTTTGAAGGTGGTAACCTATGTTGAGAATCTTTTGCCCCGAGGAAAGAAGGGGATCTCAGTTTTCTGAGGATGAAGCATGAACAGAGAGAAAAGAGATGAAGAGAACCTTTGCTTTGGAACATTTAATTCTCAAAAGTAATACCCCATGAGACAGACATGGCACCACAAGCACAGCTCTGGGAAGGCTGTGGAGTTGGGAGGAGTGTCACGATTGCAGGTTCCCAGGCAGATTCAAATCATGAAAATGAAACCACGGGAGGACTGTTTGCTTCCTTCTTGTGGAAAAAATCCCTATGGCCTGACAGGAGGAAGCTTCTCTCTCCGAAGTTAACTGAAAAAAGGACTATTTAAGTTGGGAACTGACTGAAGTAGTTTTTTGTATGTTTGTTTTGTTGTTATGAATGTTGGGAGAGAGAAGGAAGGAGTGGTCTGAAAAATCTTATTCTGAATTTTTTTTTTTCTTCTTTTTGTAGTTAATAAATTTCTTTTTATACCCTTTTAAGTTTTAGGTCTGCCTTGCTTCTGCTCCTGGTTCTGTCTCACAACAGAAAATGAGTATATCTAAATTGGCAAATCAAAACCATGACAAATATTTTTATGTATTTCCATATATATGTATATATTATACCTATTGTTCTCTAAGCTTCTCAGATTAACAAATATCAATTTTCCCTAGAGCTGAACTTTGCTTTCATTTCTTCAGACACTTGGACATTTCTTTGATCAAAGACCCTATGCCAATGTGGCAATGATTTCACATGCACACATGAAATAACAAAAATACATATTTTTTGTATTCTGTAGTGATTTTTAAGAACCTTGCCCTAAATTACAAAAAATGACATACCCTTATAACACCTCATTAGACAGATGAATAGAGATATTTTTAAACAAGAAGGCAAAACCCATATAAGTAGGAGTATAAATACATACATATATATATATGTAGGTGTACAGCATATATATATATATATATATCTATAAATATTTCTCCCACTGGTTTGTACCTCCTTTTCTTCCACTCTCCCATAGGATCACTGAGAAAATCACGACTCTCCACACAATTACTGAGGGCATTAAATGTATTTAATCTCTAATTTTCGCACAGGTATTTTTAGCAAGCTAAGTAATAACTAAAAGAAGTGTTTCCTCTCACAGCACACAGTTGTGAAACTTTAATTTATATGTTAATTTTTTTTTAATTGAAGGGGGAAAATGTAGAATTTGGCTTAGTTTTCTTTAAAAGTACAGCATAATAGTCTAACATTAGGCTGAAGGACAATAGTGGAGAGGTCTGACAGTTACCTGAAGACATCCAGGTAACCCCGAGGCTAAACTTGGACTTTCCTGGTGCCTTGGAAACAGCGTGAGACAGTGGATTCACTTATCCCAGGGTCACCTTGTCAGAAAACTCCACATTTTGCATTTAGTGAAGCAGTGCCTCGGAGCAGGAGGCAGCTCCGGGTGCCTTGGGCTCTCTGAAGAGGAGCAGGGAGGGGAAGGCACAGCCCTGGCAGCAAATGAAGAAAAAAAAAAAGACAATGTTTGAAAACAGATAAAGCCAGAAGTGGCATTTTTAGTGTTTGAGTCTCCTGCTGCTTCTCTACTGCTCAAGGCAAGGAGGTTGAGAGCACGAGCGTGGTCATAAGCATCTGAAATTTCCTTTAAAGTGGCCTCTAACAAGATTTGGGGGTCGTGATTCATCCCTCTGATGTCACAGAAATGAAGGGAGCGTGTGTCACCTGGCCACGTCCCCAGATGGGCTGAGGAGGCAGCAGAGAAGGGCAGAGAACACTGGAACACTGAGAGCTGCCTCAGTCTGAGTGGCACCATGCAGTGTTTCCTGCACCTGAAAGGTTTTGATCAGCAGGAAATAATTCTGAATTAATCCTGTTTTATTATTAAATATTTCAGTTGCACCGCTGAGTTAACAATCTTGGTGAAGAATTCTGAAATCCCACCCTACTGGGCAGTTCTGTGCTGAAAGTTTAGGGATTTTTTCATAGAATTATGGAATCCTCAAAAGGCCTGGGTTGAAGGGATCCTAAAAATCAGCCAGTTCCAACTCCTGCCATGGTGGTTTAGGTTTGGAGTGGGACATGTTCTATCCAGGGATCATATCCATGCAAAATACCTGTGGAAGCTCTGATCCTAAAGGATGCAGTAAATTTACCAGGAGAAATGAAATAATCCTCCTTTCTTGGACTTTCCTGTGTTAAAACACTAATTCCCATGCTGGCTTTAAAAACCCCACTTGTAATCTCCATATTAAGGTCTATAAACTTCACCCTTAATTTTTTATTTCTGCTTTATTCCTGTTCTTTGCGTTGCCAAATATTGCTTTTGTGTAATTGAAACAGAGCTGTAGTTTGATTATTAAACAGGGAAGGTAATTGTGTTCAGCTCTAAAGGGGGAAGCAAATGTGGACAGGAGGAAAAAAAAAAAAAAAAAGCTTAAATTGTGGAACAATTGGTTTTTTTTCTCAGAGCAGATGCTGCTGGGGGACAGCAGCCCCAGTTCCAAACTTCTGGTTCCATGGGGTGCCTCAGGGAAGGGGGTTTGACAAGAAAGTTTGTAAAGATGGTGTATGGAATTATTTTCCTTTCCCCACCCCTCTGTTTTCATCTGCACCTTGCAGAATATTTGCATGTTATTGTTGTGCTGTAGGACATGTCCCCCAGCTGTGGTTCAGCCTGGCTTTGCACCTGCAGCATGGAATTCTGCTGGGAACAATGCTCGGGAGTGTCAGGGAAAAGCAGGATATCGGGTGTGCTCAGCACCACGGGGGATTTCCTGTTTGAATCCTAAGGAAACAGAGCAAGCAGCGTGTGACACCACACAGGTGCCATTTTTAACCCTAAAATCAGAAGGGCACAATGCAGATCTGTGCCATGGCCTGGATGGGCACGAGCCAAGTGATGCAGCTGGTGCTTGCCAGTTGTTAACACGTCCAGGCAGGGCACATTCCTGTTTTATCTGCCACAGCTGTTAAAACCAAAAAATAAATACTAATTTACAATGAAAATCTGAGGATTGAGTACAGGAAAAAAAAAATTAAAATAAAATTACAGAATTACAAGTGAGAGAGTGGTATAAGCCAGACGAGAGTCTTGAATTATTATTATTATTATTATTATTATTATTATTATTATTATTATTATTATTATTATTATTATTATTATTATTTACATTTCCCTTTATTCTTGTAAAATAGATGCCCCATGCACGGAACAAACCCCTGTGTGCCTGGTTTTGCCCAGCCTGGGGTTGTCCCTGGAGCATTTCCAGGGAGCAGATGTGGGATGGGAGGCAGAGGCTGCCTGCAGATCAAGTGGCTGCTGCCAGCTCTCGCGAGCTCCATGTCAGAAAGAGTTGATTATAATGTCAGCACTGGCCAATTTACAGGCTTAAAGCAGCAGCTGCACCGCTGCATCTCCCCCGAGGGATCCCAAGAACCCGACTCTTTAAAAAACTTGGTAGTTTCTTGGAATAGCAGTGGGGTAAGTGATCCTCTCTTTGCATGTCTCTGCCTGCCAGGATAATTTGCAGTTCAGCTTGATTTGCACGGGGATTGGGATCTCTGGGAACGCTCTGCTCTGCCCATTTGTTGCTCTCCGGGGGAAGCTGCCTCTGCTCTGCAAATGGAACCAGTGAGCAGCGTGTGTAGCAGACCTTGGCATTATTCAAAGGGTCCTGGGCTAAGTAAATTAAGCTGAGCTAGAAATCACTTATTAATTCAACCATCTTTCCTATTTAAATAGCGATTATGTAGTCCAGTGTATAGATTTTTTTTTTTTTGGCTGAGTAAAGATTTTCAAGGGGAAGGAAACAAGCATTGAAATAAATGGTGTTCCCTCGCTGAATAAGAATGCAAAAGTAGAGTCTGTTTAACTTTTGGGGGAAACTACTACAGCAGCAGCTTTTTAAAATGTGCAAATACACTGCATGATATAACTCTGCTGGCTTGGTGTTGATGAGCTAAAGCAATCTTCTGACCCTTTTACTCTCGTTGGAATAATTAAGTAATGTTTGTTTTGCTCGGTGTGCTTCACGTTGCTGAGTTTGGCTTAAAGTAGGATTAAAATCCTTATTAAATGTAATATTTGCCAGGCATTCAAGGTGTAATAATAATCTTCTGTCACTTGTTACTTTTGTTGATATTAGCAGAGTGACCTGAGAGTAGATGAGTCCTCTCATTCAGTAGCACAAAACTTCTGTGTTTTCCAAGCTTGATCCAATTATTTCTTTGAAATGCGAGAGCTAATTTTAAAGGTACAGAACTGAATTTTTGTTGGTTTTTTTCTATCACTAATAATATGATCTAAAACTATTGTCTCTGTATTTTGCAATGCTACATTCTTTTCCCCTCATCTCTTTTTCGTTAATCGGAAAGTGCAGGAGGAGAAGTAATTTTAATTACTATTTAGAGGGATTAATCTGGAGGAACTTTAAAGTCTCTTACTTTTCTTAGCGTCATTTTCTCTTCATCATGACAATATTTTAAATATCTTATTATTTCCAGCTTGTTGTGGTTTGGTCATGATCAAATTCAGTGAAGTAACAGTGGCCACAACAGACTTAGAGAAATAACTTCTCAATCTCACAGCTTTACTGGGTGCTCCAAACCCCAACTGGATCCCTCCTCCATTCCTGCTCCATCATTTTCCTTCTCCCAGCTCTGGTGGCTTTTCAGGATTTTGGGTTTGGTTTTGTAGAAGGGCTGAGAGAAGCCCTGAGATGCTCAACACTAATGAATTTTTAAGCAAGGATTTACAGAGCAAACCAGATCATTCAATCAACATTTATATACTTAGCTTTAAGATAATACTGATTATCCCTTGGAAAAATTCTCAGGAAGAAAAGAGCAGACCAAATTATTAGGCACTATCTTCATATATTCAAAATTCCTGATGTTTTAGCATCTTAATATTAATTCTAAATAGCAGACATATGACTGCTTCGTTGACTCTGCTGGTTGTAAACTTGGTTAAGATGCTCTAGAAAAACAAGATCTTAGAAAAAATTGGTTTTTGGTTTTGGTTGGTGGATAAATCATCTGCAGTGGCCAGAGCCTGTTTGTATAATTTCATCTCTCCTGCTTTGTCTTCTTCAGTTCTACAGTTTTAGCAAGAGAATTTTTCTGAAGCACTGACCAAATACTGAATACTGAACACAATCTTTGCAGCACAAATAACCAAGAAAAACTTACAGTTAAAACTTCTGTGCTTTGTGTAGCAGCACCTTCTTATTTTCAGTGCCCCTGGGATGACTCTTATTTAGCAGACCATTTTGGTACTAATATAATGCAACACTAATTCTGAATTTATTTTTTGTCCTATGTTCCAGGCATTATGATTTGGACAAATGGTTTAAGTCTCTCCACCACGTTCCTGATGGGGTTTCTTGTCCTGTCCATGTTCACCAGGAAGGTGGTGCCTGAAGAGAACATCGTTGAAACCAAGAAGGGCAAAGTCAGAGGGAGCAGCCTGCAGGTGCTGGGGGGGACAGTCACAGCCTTCCTGGGAATCCCTTATGGGCAGCCCCCCGTTGGGAGGCTGCGGTTCCAAAAGCCAGAACCTCGGGAGGAGTGGGCAGATGTTTGGGATGCCACCAAGCACGCCAACTCCTGTTACCAGCCCATAGACACAACCTACCCAGGCTTTGCTGGGTCAGAGATGTGGAACCCAAAAACCAACCTGAGTGAGGACTGCTTATACCTGAATGTGTGGATTCCTTCTCCCAAGCCCAAGAACGCCACTGTCATGGTGTGGATTTATGGTGGTGGCTTCGAGTCTGGGTCCACTTCCCTGCCTGTCTACGATGGGAAGTTTCTGGCCAGGGTGGAAAGAGTGGTCGTGGTTTCCATGAACTACAGGGTTGGTGCATTGGGATTTCTGTCCTTGCCAGGAAACCAGAAAGCTCCTGGAAATGCAGGTTTATTTGATCAAAGGTTGGCACTTCAGTGGGTCCAGGAGAACATAGCAGCCTTTGGAGGCAATCCCAAAAGCGTGACGCTGTTTGGAGAGAGCGCTGGCTCGGCCTCTGTCACCTATCACCTCCTCTCTCCTGAAAGCCACCCTTTATTCACCAGGGCCATCCTGCAGAGTGGGTCTGCCAATGCCCCCTGGGCTGCAATTACATCTTCTGAGGCCAGGAACAGAGCAGTGGCTTTGGCCAAACAGCTCCAGTGTCCCACCAGCAACGAGTCAGAGCTCATTTCCTGCCTCCAAGAGAAAGACCCGAAGGAAATACTGGAAAATGAAATCTTTGTGGTTCCATATGGTTCTCTTTTACAAGTGTATTTCTGTCCGAGCGTGGATGGTGATTTTCTGGCAGACATGCCAGAAGTATTGATGGAGAACGGTCATTTCAAACAGACCCAGGTCTTGGTGGGTGTCAACAAAGATGAAGGGTCGTCATTTCTGGCATACGGCGTGCCCGGCCTCGACAAGGACAGCGATGGCTTGATCAATAAAACCCAGTTTGAAGCAGCTTTAACTCTGGCCTTCCCAGGAGTGAGCAAACTGGCCATAGAGTCCATCATCTTCCACTACACGGACTGGGAGGACGCGGCCCAGCCGGAGCTCTACCGGGACGCCATCGATGACGTTATCGGGGACTACAACATCATCTGCCCCGCGCTGCACTTCAGCACCAGCCTCGCCCGGCGCGGCCACCACGTCTTCTTTTATTTCTTTGAGCATCGCTCCTCCAAGCTGCCCTGGCCAGAGTGGATGGGGGTCATGCACGGCTACGAGATCGAGTTTGTGTTCGGGCTGCCCCTGGAGAGGAGAGTGAATTACAGCAAAGCTGAGGAGCTCCTGAGCCGCTCTATGATGAGATACTGGGCAACTTTCGCCAAGACTGGGTGAGTTTACTCTGCCAGTTTGGTTGCTCGGTTGCTGTTTCACAAGGGGAAAAAATCTTGACTGTTTCAGTGCTGCTTTGGAGCCTGACTGGAATGATGGAAACAGATTAATTGTTCACTTAGCCAGAATTCCTATTCTAGTTCTGACAAAAACGCTGTTTAATAAAATAAACAGTCGATGTGTTGCTCCCTGTATTGGACAAGCTTAAGGGAACCATGTTTATCCACCCATAAAAGCAAATACAAAACATTTCTTTGCCAGGGCAGCGGTTGTTCCAAAGGCAGGTAATGGTTTCAAGTGTTAGAAACAAAATATTTCAAACACAAGAAAGGACTTCCAGCAGTAGAAGTAGGAGGAAGAAAGCCCAATTTCCTTGAGGATGTAATTTGCTCAGAACATTCAGGCGTATAACAGGGAGGTGTGTTATGTTCACATGATGGAGAGATTGGGATTTCAGCCTCTCCTCCCTGTGTGCTGTGAGTGCAAGCCCATGACAAATCACTCTCCATTTCCAGTCCACTCATCTTGAGGTGAAATATGGCCCAGCCTGCACAAAGAGAAAATAAGAATATTTCATTTGGGTGTTTGGAATGGATTAAATCCTTCCCAGCTGGAGTCAGGGGAAGTGAGGCAGCCCTTGCTCTTCAAAGCAGGACTGGGGGCTCTCAGTGAGATGCTCAGTTTGAAATGAAAACATTTCAGAGCAGTAACAAAAACAGCCCCCTCCACAACAATCATACAGGATTAGTCCCAAGCCTGGTGGGAAAGGGAAGTGTCTTTTTCCAGAAGTTTGGTTTGTGCTCTCTCCTGAGAAAATGACATATACAAAAATCTGTGCCTTGGAGAACACACAACCAAACAGTCAATTCACACTCTAAAAACATTTCTTTAACTTTAATCTTGCATTAATTCTGCTTCTAAGGTGGGCCTTTTGTTTAATTTGTCAAGGATATATAGATTTGTAAGGGCTGAAATCAACATTGGAACAGGATCTAATTAATTTTTTGAATAGATTAGAAACCAGAGGGGACCACTGTGCTCATTTAGTCCACCCAACCTTGCACATAAGACAAAACACAGGTAAGACTGAAATGTTCCCACTGATTAAAAATGTTTCCACTGATTAAAAATCCAGACCAAACATTGTTAGGTTGCTTTAAATCTTAATTCCACTTAAAATGTAACATTATAAAAGTAAGTGTTTCTAGACTGAACTTGCCTATTCTAACTCGACATTTTCCAGGTTTTACATTTTATTTGACAATTTGTAAGATTCATTTTATGATTTTTGTTCCATATAGAAGTTGATTATGAAGGATGTATTAAAATAATCCTAATTATTATCATAATTATTAAAATAAACAAACAGGGCATACCCCTGAGACTTGTACTAAAGTGCTTTTTCTCAAGTAATAACTCTCCACCTTTAAATCTGTGAAACATCCACACCTTGTTGGAACTTCCCCTGTCAGAATTAAACACTGTCATCCCCATGGAGTTGCAATTCCAGGTGTCACCTTCCCTTCCAGTTCAGCCTGATATTCCCTGTTTATGCACCCCAGGCAGGTGCTGTTTGTGCTTTGTGGTGTTATCTTGGGGTTGCCGTTTGTCAAAGGCTCCACCTTCCATCCCAAATCCATGTTCCCCCCCTGCCTGGGCTCCCTCCAGCTCCAGGACACCCCAAATTTGTTGGCTGCCAACCCCCAGCCCTGTGTTGTCCCTTCACCTCATCCTCCACAGTGAACTCACTGCTTATTTTTATGTGCATCCCCTTTTCAACAGATTTACTTATCAATGGGTGTAACTGATTGATTTATTGATTGATTGCCTTGATGGGGAGGAGGATTAATTACCTTAACAACTCCCATACCCTTTATATGCTGGAGCTTGTAATACTCCTCTTTCCAGAGGAGATGAGCATATCAAATCAGAAAATAACTGTACCAATAGCTGCACTCATCACTGCATAATGCTTTCATACAGCTTTAATTATTGTAAAATCTAATCTAAAATTTAATCCATGAGCTCTTCCTGCTCAGAGCCTGAGCACTTGAGCTGCGAGGTTGACTTATCAATGCCAAAAATGAATCTGATAGATTCCCAAGATGAGTTCTGACTTTGGGAAAGGCTTGGGAACATTTCCTGCACCGTGAAGATGTGCTGGGAATGGTGATTCCCTGGGAGCTGGTTCCTTGTTCCACCCTGCAGGTTCCCATCCTGCCCTAAGGGACCTTGCAGCCAGGATCTCCCACCAGAGACAGCACATCCTGCCTCTACACAGAACTATTTCTTAGTGGAAAAAGAGAAATTCAGGTCGATATTTGATTTCACAGAGCGATATTTACATTTCTTTGAACTATCAGTTTCCACTAGATTATGTATATATTTAATTTTCATGTATATAACTTTTATGTATATATATATAAAACTCTCAATAACCTGCTCTGCAAAACACTGTTCCTGTCACTGCAGCCCCTAAAATTAGACAACATAAGGTACATTCAGGTTTAAGTTTGTGGAAGGCAATCCTGTCACCTACTCTGATCATCATTCACACTCTAATTAGATTACCCCACAGATTGAATTTCAAGTGGTTTCCACAGCAAACAGCAAATAATCCTTCCCTCTGCTCCCACCACGAGGATCCACACCATCACTATTGGGAAAAACAATACAATCCAGCAATTTCTGTGTAAAAGGTCAGTATTTGACCCTTTACTCATTATCCAGAGCAGAGACACCTAAAGCTCTGTATCCAATTATTCAGAGTGTGCAAGGAGTGGGGAAATTGTAAAAATTCTTCATAATTCCAAGATTAATAGGCAATCCTTTTTCTTCTTTTTCTTTTTTCTTTTTTCTTTTTTTCTTTTTTTTCTTTTTCTTTTTTCTTTTTTTCTTTTTCTTTTTTCTTTTTTTCTTTTTTTTTCTTTTTTCTTTTTTTTTTCTTTTTTCTTTTTTTCTTTTTTTTTTTTTCTGGCACATTTGAGCACAGCAAACATTTTTCAGGAGCTGGGGGAAGCCCTGTTTTGACATAATGTTTATAGGAAACTCTGGCATGATCAAAGGGCAAACCTCTGAGGGGGAAATTACCATTGATGTCTCCAGCAGATGAAGAGAAAATCAAGCAAAAATGAGAAATATTGTACAGCATATTTTTTTTAAGTGAGGGTGTTTGACCTAATATTCTAATGTGCTGAAGTACAAAAGCACAAGGGAGGGGAGAGCAGCCTGCAGAGGAGAGGAGATGAAGTAAGAGTCAACAAAACTGGAAGAAATCTTGTTTTTCCTGGTGTTTTCTGGCTGGGAGGGTCTGAGAGGTGCCAGAGCTGCTTCTCATGAGGGGCCTTCAAGCCCAAACTTTGAATTTAGTGATCTCTGGGTTTTATTATCATATGAGGAATAAAAATAGGAAAATTAAAAATACGCACTTAGGAGCATTTTCTTTTTCTGTCATGGTTTAACCCCAACCTAGCAGGGGTTAAACCCCACAAAACTGCTCCCTCTTCCCCCACAGAGGGATGGCAGAGAGAATCGGAGGGATAAAAGCAAAGAAAGCTTGTGAGAAATCCTTAATGTCATGTAAAGACAAAAAAAAATATATGTTAGGGACAGAAGGTGACTCCTTCTAAGCATGCCCAGAGTGTGAAATCCTTGATTTCTGCATTTCTCAGTACCTAGAGGACACTGTCAGCCAGCCCGGGGCTTTCCCAGTCTGCCACCAGCCCCAGCAGGAGTGGATGCAATTTCCCAAACCTCTGGTCACATCCTGGCTAGAAATAAACATCAAGTAATTACTGACCATTTTTCCTGGAAAATTACAAGCATTTCTGTTTTTGAATGGAAGCAGGGAATGGAGATGTAGGGGATTCAGTAGGAGACAGGAACACTCGTTTCTGCTGTGAGCCTTGGAGTTGGTGCTGCTCTTAGACTCCAGTTTCTCTTCTGGATCCCAGGAAATCATGTCATTTTTAGGAATCTGCCATAAATTTACATAGTCTGTGAAGATCTTGCTCAAAAAGTCATTTTCATGGCTGAATTTAAGTATCAAATAAGTCTGACCAAATATCCCAGCCATTCCTAGTGCTATTAATTTATTCCATAAAATACTTTAATTTTTCATACATTTGAGCCTTGGAAGAGCAACATTTTCATCATACCCTGAAAAAGCCTTGTTCTACCAGCAAGGGAAGAAAGAGACTTCTTACTCCTGCTGTCAGAATAAATCAAGCCTAATAAAATATTTGGGTTATAAGAAAGAACAGATTCCAAAATCGAAGCTCTTGATTTACACTTTGAGGTTAAATTCCTCTCTTCACTTTGACCTGAGGTGTCCTCAGCTTATTCTTGCATTTAAGAGTATTGGCAGTTGAATATCAATTCACAGCCTCCAAATCATTTGATAAAATACCAGATATCATCACAGTTAGACAAAGAGAGGTGGGCAGGTTGGATTCAGCAGGATCCTTTAGTGTGGTGCCACGAAAAATGCTGGATCAGGTCTGGTATGATTGTGTGGAAATAACATTTATTTTAAAAAAATAAAAAATTGTTAATTTTTCAGTGGCCTTCTCCTAAATTCTTCCCAGCACATTTGATTTTAAGCCACAGTCATGGAAAGATATAAATCTCTCTTTTTAAACATTTTTAAGGTTCCTTTTTCTGCCACACTTTTGTTATTCTTCAGAAAGCTTTTGAAAGCAGCCAGGTGACACTAAGAGGTCCAACAAATCCCAAACCACAGGACGCTCTGCCAGCTCTGGGAAGGGGAAATTTTATTTATCCTGAAAAACTAGATGGGATCCCAAATCCATGGCTGCCTTTTCCATTCCTTTATCCATTGGATTTGGTAACTGTGTTCTTTAGTCATGAGAGATGCAAAGTGACAAGAGCCAGACAAATCAGATGAGCTGAGAACTCAAGGAGATAACGGAGCACACAAAGATAATATTTTTTAAGGCTTTGTGAAAAATGCTTCGGATAAAAGGAAACGGGCAAAACTTGTCTCCATGCCAGTTTTACAACTGCTGAAACAAATCTTTGCAGCTTTTTCTATAAAGTGAAGCCTTTGAAATATTCCCTCCTATGTTTTAGGGGAATTTGTGAGGCTTTGATTGTCCCACTAAAGCTGTGAAGCACTTTGTCTGGTTATTATTTCCTTTCCCTGATGTTCCTCTGCTAGACACATAATAAATTTCAGTGCTTTTGTTACCAACTTATCACAACCTGTTTATAGACAGTAGTTTCAGAGCAGTGAGAACAAAACCAACAGCCTCATATAGAGTCCAGGCAGCACTTGAACTGGGGACCTATATACTCTGGGTATGGGAAGGACTGAATATACTGGGAAAAAATAAAAATAAAAAACTCCAACCACTTTTAATTTCTTTATACTTCAGGAAGTTGGAAGTTTGATGTCCCTCTGAGCCATTTCAAGGGAAGGAATTTACTGTGGGCTGTATTTCTGTCAGAGATTCGCTCGTGTTCACAGGGATTGAGGAAGGTTTTTGGGTTGGAGTCACTTTGATCCTCACAGGGTCTCCAAACACTCCAGAGCCAGAGCTCAGGGGGGCCAAAAGGAGCCTTTCCCTGAGGCTGCTGCTCCTGAGATCTCACACCCTTCTAGAAAAGTTAAGTTTTCATCTTAACAAGTGATTTTTCCTGATCAGGTCAAGAATCCAGAAGAAAATATTTCTGGATTTAAAAAAAAGGACAAAGCAGGAGAAAGGTTCCCAAAAATACAAAAATGTATATGGAAAGTCTTTCTTCCTCATGTTAGGGAAAATTAGAGTTTTCATTTTGACCCAAATGGACACATTTACACTCTCATTCATTGTCTTTTATTTGTGAAATTTCTGAGCCGTGCAAAGAAATTGCAGAAATTATAGTCTTGGCCAAAAAAAAAAAAACAAAAGGAAAAAAAAGTTTAATTTTGAAGAAAATTTACTCCTATTTTTCCACCTTCAGTTTTGAGTTCTTAAAAGTGACTCATCATCTTTACTAGAGTTTTCATCCAGTGTTATATTCAGAAACAGTAATGGAAACACCTTTTAGCAAACTAATAGGAAACAGTAGATCATGGAAAATATCAGTAACCAGAGACTCACCTTGGCAGGCATCTCTCTCTCCAGTTTGCAAGCTAACAAGCTGCCATTGGATTTCAAAACTGAAAACAGGAGTATTTGATTCAGATTTGAAAATAAGCCTGGGATACAAATTGTTGAGATTGGTTTAATTTTATTACAAACATTGCAGATTACAAGAAGATGTCTCGTTCCTTTCCATATGTGCAGCAAACACAATTCTGTCCACACGGATTTTACTCCCTCCAACAGATGAGTCAAACCATTATTTTCAAACAAGAGATGAGAACATCTATTAAGGAAATGTCCAAATATTGTAGGAGTCTTTGAGTGAAAATAACACTAAAACCTAGAGCTGAAATGCAGAGGGTTGCCTGGAAGAGAGCACTGGCAGTGCTGGAATTCAATTGTCATTGATCAAAACCATGGTGGGGCTGAGCAAGGTGAGCTCCTGAGCCCTGGAAGGGAGGGAGATCTGAGGGGCTGGAGAGGGTTTGGAAAAAGAAATGGAGCTGGAAAGGGGCTCAGCATGGAAAAAAGGGGGATCAGGGGGAACTTCTGGCTCTGCACAACTCCCTGACAGGAGGGACAGCCAGGGGGGATTTGGGATCTTATCCCAGGGGACAGGACAAGTGGAACTGGCCTCAAGTTGCACCAAGGGACGTTTAGGTTGGATATTAGGAAAAAATTCTTCTGGAAAGGGATGTCCTGCCCTGGTAAAATCTGCCCAGGATTGTGGTGCAGTCCCTGTCCCTTGAGGGATTGAAAATCCATGTGGATGTGGCACTTGGGGACATGGGACAGGGGTGGCCTTGGCAGTGCTGGGTCAGTAGTTGGACCTAAAGATCCTGGAGATCTTTTCCAACCTAAATCAGTGATTCCATGGATCCAAATCTTGGATGTGGCTCTACCTTTCCTCATAACTGAGTTAGGGTGAAGAGCCTGTGCTGGACAGGGTTCCCTGCTGTCCCAAGGGACAGCAAAGAGTGTACACACACACGTTTTGGGGAAAGGAAAGGCATGAAGAGAAATAAACGTTTAAAGAGTAAAATGAAACCATGCTGTGATTGCCACCTCAAATTTGGGAGTGGGTGTAGGACGCCCAGATGGAAACAATTTAGTGTTTGGTGGGAAGTAAGGAAAATGGAAAAGTAAGAGAGGGAATTGTAACTGCTGCAAGACATCAGGTGACCAAAAAAATGCACAAAGGAAGAACAAAAAAGAGATTGAAATATGAAAGCAAAAAATGTCTGAAGGACTTGCAAACTATTTGAGGGGGAGAACAAATCTGAGAACAGAGAAATGAAGGAAGGGCACACATGAACTTATTATGAGTTGAATGTGAGGCAGGTTCACATATAAAGCACTTCAGAGAGAATGTATTTCCCAGGCATGCAAACACTTGGTTCCAAAAGGCACTGAGAAATTCTAATTAATGTTCACTCACACTTAATCCCCTTTTGAAGGGCCACTCTTCTTCCATGCTGCCTTTTGCAGCTCAGTCCTCGTTTCATCACCAGAAGGCAGAAATGGAAGTTGCAAAGGTCTGCAAACCCCATTTTTCCAGGTGGTTCTGGAACACTAATCTGAAGTGATGCTGAGAAGTTTCGTGGGAGGAATGGAAACCTTTCAGTGCACATTTTAATTCACTCCCCAACACCAGAGATTGGCTGTTCCAGGGAAGTGGCAGAGGAGAGGAAATGAGGAGCAGCAGAGGTTACCTAACACCACATTTTTGAAGGGAGCTCAATATGGTGTTTAATTCTGTTTTCAATCAGCTGCAGTGGTTGAGGAAATGTAGTTCGAGATTCAGTGTTGGGATTTGGGAGATTGTGTCCCCAAGAATATGAAGCTGTGTTGGTAGAAATTGGGCATTCTGTGCTCACAGCTGCTGATGTTACACAATTCTGTAAGAATATAAAATTGAAAGCTGCCATTCTCTGCTTTCTCAGACACCTCTGGCCACCATCTGTGTCCTCTACCTTTCCTTGCAGAAATATAAGAGAACTTCTTAATTTCATAAAATACAAACCCTAAAGAGGATTGCCTCAAATTTACACCTGAGAGATCCTTTTCCTACAGGAACAGCTGTTTAAATACAGTGATTTTTTTTTAAATTTTAACAAAGTTTTTCATTTTAATTTTAAATATCTGCCTCTCATGGATCTTATTCATGGTGCAACCTCCAAGTGAATTTTCTGTACAACTGGAAATGCTCGGATGTTTAACAGTTGGTTTTTTTCCTAGTAATAAAGTAGTCTGCATATCATAATTTCCACAAAATCCAGCTCAATTTTGAAAGAAAAGAACTTTAAACAGATTCCTCCTCTCTTTTCATATTGTTTCTTCTTAAGAGCAGTCCTTCCATGGCTCCCAGTCCACCTGCTGGCATTTGGAGATCTCCCTCTTGCTGCAGTTCAAAACAGAGACACAGAAAAAATTTACAAGAATGGGACATATTTCAAATTTCCTTATCAAAAGAAGTCATATGTAACTTCCACTTGTAAATGTCAAACCTACAATGAATTTATACCATAAGAAATTATTATTATTACTATTATTATTGTTACTATTATTATTATTATTATTATTGTTTATTTGAGGAGGGGGGTGAGAGCACTCTATCTTGTTTACATTTCCCAGCATGAAGCTGCAGTGCTTCTGTTTCTGATGAAGCAGTAACACAAATTCCCTCTCCTGAAAGCTACCCAATAGTTTCATTTTTAGGACTGCTCAATTTGGCCTAGATTACATGGTCGTGAAAGTTTGTGACTCATGCACTTCCTCCCACTCACAGAAATAAAACAGTAGTAGAAAATATAAAGAAAAATGCCACTGTGATGAAATCCATCAGGACCCGACGAATGCAGAGGATTTTGGTTGGTGCAGGGCTCTGTGGAGCATCCATCCTGAAAATAAATCATGATTAGGGCAATTTCCATTGAAAACAAATCTCAAATATCATATCCTGGCATAGTATCAACGACACAGTCTCAATTGCAAATTTAGTCTCTAGTGATAAGAAAAGCATTGAACACATTTATCCAACAATTTCAGAGTGCCTGGGATGAACTTTATTAATGGCAGAGAAAGGAAGGAGTGGAACCAGCAATAATATCCATGAGCACAGTATTTACTCTTTCTCAGAACCAGCTGGGCTGACAAATTTTACCAAAGACAGTGGGAATTTTAAACACAGTATTAATAGTTTTATGGCCATAAAAATATTTTTCTCTCCCTTCACACCCTCTTTTTTTTTGCTTTCTGATGAAGCCCTGGTTTGTTCCAGGGAGTAGTTCTGGTTAAGATATTGTGTAAGTTTGTGTTTTTCCAGGTCATGAGGAGGAAGGGGGGTTGCAGAGGAGATAAAACAGCCTCGGGGGATGACTAAAGGGGCAAGTGCCATGTGCCTTCCTGTCTACTTATTCTTTTACTTACCTCTTATGGAAGGTACTTCCTCCTTCAAGGTCTCTGTGGGGTTCAGGACCTTCTTCCATTTCCAAATATCCCTCTTCAACAAGTTAAGACTAAAAGCTACAGAGTTCCATTTGATTTCTTCCTGCAGCCAAGACTGTTAAGAAATAACAGCTTTGAAAAGTGGCCCTTGAAAGCTGCAATTGATACCACACAAAAGGGCAGAAGAGTCTTACAAAAAAACTTTACAGGAACATTGGGGGAAAAAAAGGTAAAATTGTTCCTTCAGCATCGAGGACTAAGCTGCAGGGTTGCCTCTCTCATGTCTATCCAAAAAGTGATGTAAATATGAAATGTGAATATTCACACCAGTCCTGGAGAAGGTGTGAAATCATCACTGTGACTCTGACACAGAACAATGGGACAGTTCCAGACCTGGTGTGGTGAAATCCCAGCTCATCCATGCTCTGCGTGGAGTTTGGGGTTCCTGAAGGAGCCCCAGATTTGGCTGGAACATTCAGAGTGAAGCACACCCAGAGGGTGAGCAATGCAGGCAGGGGTTGAAGGGCTCGTTAGCTCTGGCTCAAACTCATTATTTCTCCTGATTCCAGAGCAGGCTCCTGTCCAGCAGCCAGGGGCTGCAAGCACCCAGTTCCTCAGTGCTCAGCAAAGAGCTGAGGCAGAACATCCTGCCTCTAAATACCTCAAATGTCCATTATTTATGGCAAATACCTTGAGGCTGCCTTGTATAGAGCAGGGATTTATGGCATGCACGAGCAGGAATTCATTCAACTCAATGGGTGCTCCACAAGGCTCTTTGGAGCAGAGCACAAGACAAAAAACATAATAACAAAGAGCACAAATAACACATCCACTAAAAAAAGGAATAACAGCTTGTTGCTTCATTTCCTGAAACTGATATTGGTTATAATAGCACATCCCATGATAATTTATAGTTAAAGGCATTTGAACAGGCAGCTGCTGTGTCCAGGCTGGAATCTGGAAGGAATATCCTGAGCTTTATTTAGCCTGTGAAGGTGTAAGAAAGCCTGTCTGCAAAGGTTCTTCTCCAGTTTCTCTCAGTTAAGGACTTTGCCAGCTGGATCCTGCTGCTTTCTTCAGGGATCAGCAGAAGGAATAATATTTACCCAGGCTACGACTTACAAAGCAGTTTCCCTTCGCTCTGGCTCAGGGACACTTTGCACTCACTGGATTATGGACTCGTGTGTGTGATCTGGGAGTGAGAACTGAGCTCAGCAGGGTATAATGAACTTCCAGAGCCAGCTGATTAAAAAGGGAGTTTGGAGGATTCGAGTCTGCACGTCCCTCACACTCGTAGTGCTCATCAGAGGAGCCCTTTCTTTCCTTACTGTGGGACTCTCAGTAAGGCTCAAATGCCACAAAATCAGGATTTTTGCACCTTTTTAAGGAACAATTATATGAAAGGTTTTTAAAATTTCAATTACATGATAATTTAAATCAAGTATATGATTTAAAGTATTCTGATTTCAGGAACAGGTCACTATTTTCTCACACCCATGGTGCCATCCAAGCAAAGCCTTACCAAACCTTCTGCTGTCACTGCCCCATCATCCCCCAGCGACCACACCAGCCCCCCAAATTGAGATTAACCCGGCAGCCAGTGTGCTGCAATGGGAAAATGAGCATGGATATAAATATCAGGCGTCCTGGCCTTCAGGAATCATGTGAGGCATGTGCTGTGCTGGCCTGAATAATGCCACAAACACCTCCCATCCCTCCAGAGTGGGGCTGGGGCAGCACAGGAGGGCCTGGAGCTCCTCATCAACATTCCTGCTAATTAGGAGTGTCCTCCTGTCCAAGTACGAAAGAGGGAAAAAAACCAAATGTTTTCTTCCAAAATGTGAGGAGGAAAAAAAAGAAAAACTTCACCTGTTTGGTTTAGACCTTTAAGATGATCCAAGCGCCAGACGTGCAGAAGCACCCCTGACTCCCAGAGCTACCCTTGGGGTGAAACTTTTAGGTTTTCCTTCTTGTTTGATGCTGAGCTGACTGTTTCCATAATTCTCAGAGGTTTTGTACTGCAGCTGCAGGAAATCTGCAGGAGTTGGGGTTATTTTTGCTGTTGCATTCCCTCCAAGGCCATTCCCCCTCCTGGTTTTCTTGTGCCCGTGGTAACATCCCAGAAAAAAACATCCCATGAAAACCAGCTGATTGCCAGTGCTGCCCAACAGCCACCTGGAATCACAAAAACCAATAAAAGGGATTCACACTCCCTCTCTCCTGCCTTTAAACCAGCTTTTAAAAGAAAAGGGGCCAAATTGGACACAAGCATCAGCAGTTCCAACCAGGGTGATGCCAACCCACTCACACTGGGAGGGACAAGTCTCCCCTGGGCTTCAATTCTTCCTGCACAGGGGAAGCAGAGGGTGAAGCAGACTTATCATTAATTTTCGTTCATCTGAGTGGGCACTGAGGTGTGCGATTTTTTTTCTTGTCCTCTGGAGAAACACACAACCTAAGTCACAAACAGCTAAACAGGAGCATGGTGAAAGCTTGGGACAGTCCAAGCTAGACTGTAGGACACTTGTTGTACGAAGGTAAATCCTAAAGCAACCTAAACATGTTTTCAGGTGGGTTAGCAGAGAATATTTTCCATTCTGGACTTCTTCAAAATGCAACTTAACACTAGAAAAGAATAACCTCTGTGGTAATGATGGAATTCACTCCATGAGCTTTCACTCTGCTATTCAGAACTTGCTCACAAAAATGAAGGGAGTATTTTCCAGGTACTTTAAATCCTGAATGTTTACCAACACCACTCAGATGATGAATTACACTTTTTGTGTATCTGTATGATAAACCATTTGTAAAGGTAATGCTGTGTGAATATTAATAAAAATGCAGCGAGCTGGTATTGTTTCTCAGGCTATATTGATCATATTAATGAGAATGGTAATGTATGTATGTTTATTATGATTAACAGAGCTCTGTTCATGTTGCCTTTTCCATTTGAATGAAATTAACTTTCTAAAGTTGCTGAAGATGAATATTAAACACAGAGAAATAATTGGTGAATAAGCTCTTCCAAAACCCTCTTCACGCCTATATCAAATTTAGTACACTTGCTATAAATTAATGTTGAAAACTAAAAGTAATTGGCAATTGTGGATGGAAAAACCCAAAGGGAGAAGAACCTGATCTAAGTAACAACAAGTACAACCGAGAAATTTCCACTTAAAGACATATTTTAACAAAATAATTTACTGTAAATGAGCTGCTGTGCCACTACCAGAGTAGAGAGAATCCAGCCCATAATTTCAGGGTATATGCAAAGAGAAAACATAGCTGCAGGAATGAGACAAATGCTGTTTACACCAGAGTTTAAACACAGGTGGTTCGAGTTTGTTTTTTGTTTTGTTCTGTTTTGTTTTGTTCTATTTTGTTTTTCTGTCTCACGTTTCTTTTCTGGGAGCAATTCAAAGAATTGTATTTCTTCATTGCCTTAAGACTTGCTCCTACAGATGGCAAAAAGGGTAGAAAAGGAAAAAGATTCTTTCTAAGATCTTCAGTGAAGCTCATATTCCTGATAGAGCTGAAGATGTCCTTGCTCATTTCAGAAGGTTGGATCTTCCAATTTCCCTTCCAAGCCATACTATTTGATTATTTTCTCCAAACAAAATTAAGGCCTTCTCTGAATAAATCTTGTCCAAGAAAAGTGATTTCACAAGATAAGATCACGAATTAGAGGCCTGTCCTGAAGATGCACAGCCCAAACCCTTTTCAGGACACACCATCAGGCCCCAGTGCCAGCACTGAAATGGCAAAATTGGAATTACTGAAGCAGAGATGATTAAGCAGTACCAGAAGATGAAAGAACAGAGGTTTAAGGGGTTGATAAAAGATGATAGAATGGAAGTTTCCATGCAAATGGAATGTTTATTTTTCAGTACAAACTAGTTTCTGTAATCGATCACCAAAGATTTTCCATCCAGACCTAAATGGGCAGCGACAAGTTTGTGCAAGGAATTGGATTTCTGTCTGCCCAGTGAAGATATTCCCACCATACTTTCACTGTTCTGTATGAATGTTATTGGACTTTGAATTTGGTGCAAAGAACAGGGAATTTTGCAGCCTATTCTGGGCACTGCAATTCTCATCATGAAGTTATTAGTAAGAAGGAATGAACAGTAATTGTGAGGGAACAACAAGGTTATAATCATAACTCGTTCCAAATTATACTCCTGTGATCTCCCTCCTGCTCCGACTGGGAGCTGCTTTTTAACCTGGGAAATTTTCAATAATAAAGCCAAGAACGAAATTATTGGGCATTTCTTTGAACAGTAAACTTCCTAGAAATGCAGAGATTGTCATAATCAGCAGGTTCATGGGCTTCAAAGTGCTGTGTTCACCTGACAGTTCTTTCAATCATTTGTTAGTAAAATACATTTGTAGCCATCGAGGCATTGTGTAATCCCCCCACACACCTGAAAATTATAATGTGGGATGTCATGATTTATTTCATAGCATAAAAGCTGTTAAATGAATACTGACAGCACCATTAGCGTCCTGATCTTGAACTGAAGTGCAAGTCAGCTCTGCTTAAGTCATCATTCTCAGGAGCCACAAGTAAATCTGCACTTTAAAAAGGTGCCATGGGTTAACCAGAGCTGAATTAGGCAAGAAAAATCAGTGAAGAAGGGAGCAGTCCAGGAAATGACTGTGTGAAGCTCTTATTCCAACACTGGGTCTTGAAGCAGCCAATGCCAAAGACCCCAGAACACAAAAGCACGGGCTGAAAACTTGATTAATTCGGAATCAACTGAGAGATATTGATATTGCTTCAGCATCCTGTGCTCTGAATGCTCCCACCCACACTTCTTGCCTTGTTCCCTCTCTTGGGAAGCAGAACCCAAATGGGCTCCACTCCCTGGACTCCTCTTTGCCTTCTGCCTTCCAGGAAGAGTCCTGGTGAACAGTAAATAGAGAGAAGCAAATGAACTCAGCTCAGAGTTAATTTATCCCACCAAGAATCATCAATTACTGTTGCTGTGCCCTAAATCCCAGATTCCTTGATATCAGCTCCTAGGAATGAAAATGGCTCCTTGTGCTTGCACTGAAATAAAATGTTTAATTTCTATTCTTAACCTCTTCTGAGCTAATGGTTATCTGCGACTGTTTAAAATACTAATCTACTGCTTTTCCTAAAATTCATATTGTGTATTTTGTTCCCTAATGTAAGGCTGCCCATTTTGTTGTTCTCCTACACATTTAAACCTTTTTTTTTCCCCCTCATACAGATACTGTCATTTCTGGAGGTGAAATCTGGATGCCTGTCCTTTGAGCCTTATGAATTCTGTTGTATTATAAATATTTATCACAACTCTTTTTAATATCAACAGCTGTGCTCCTTTCACATGCAGAGCTGGTTTTATAAAGGGTCAAGCCCTCTGTGCCTCTTCCCAGTTTCCACAGGGTTTCAGATTGTTCCCATTTGGCCCTCCACAAACAGGACTCAACACACCTCCAGGATGACAGCTCCTTCTTAATGAGGAATAATTGTTCTCTGCCCCAATGCAGATCTTACCCCAGTTCAGACATTATTTCTACCTTTACTTGCACGTTTGTCCCGGCCATTTATTCCAATCTGCTTGTCCATCTAAAGGGATCAAAGGCATTCAAACTAAAACACAAACCACTCAACCCCACAGACTGGCAGGCTGGTTAGTTCTAGAGTCATCCCTAATAATTCACAGCTTCTGCGAGAATCTCCAGATGCAAAAAGTTGTTTGAACATGATCATTTATTAAGTTTTTCCCTTTGATAAACCCAGAACACCTCAAAAGAGGATTTTATTTTTTCTTCAAATGAGGGTAAATGAAATTAATCTGGCTTTTTTCCCCTGTTACTTCTAAAAGGACACATCAGTCATTCCAAACTAACACACTTAAGCTGAACAACTATTAAATAAACCCAAATCATGCTTTATTGTGTGCTGAGATGGTTTCTCATTCTAAATGAAGTGTTTCTTTTCTCATTTAGAGCTCCAAATGGGACCCTGGCTAATGGAATAAGATGGCCAATCTTCACTAGTACTGACCAAAAATATTTGACCCTGAACACCAACACTTCTGAAGTACTGACAAAACTACGAGCTCAGCAGTGTCGATTCTGGAAACACTTTTTCCCCAAAGTCGTGGAAATGACAGGTAACAATTCTTTTCTAGATGCTTTTATACAAAACTTTTATGCAAGGGTCATTTGCTGAATGTTGATGTGATCACTGAATTCAGATCTTTACATTCCTGTTTGTAGCTGAGATGTTCAGTTGGGTAAAACTGAATTGGTGTTGAATAAGTGTTGAGGCTGGACCCCAGAAGGTGACCTGTGCTTCTGGCTTTGGGGTCACCACCCTATTTTATACCAGGACAAAACCTGGGGACACACCAAGGGCCAGGACTTGGTGATGGGGAGTTTTTCTGTCCCAAAATTCAGATGCAGCCACAATGTGAGGCACTGAGTGCTGAAACTTCTGTTCTTTGGTACCTCCTGAAAAAGCCTTGGTGCCACCAAGAGGGTTCCTGGGAGCTGGAGAGAGCAGGGAAATCAGAGAGTTTGCACTGGGAATTCTGGAGAGTTCAGATGTTCTGTATAAACTGTGGGACTTTACAGGATGTTATATTTATTTGCTTATATTATCTGTTATTTATGGGATTCTATTTTATGCAACTGATCCCCTGAGGATATGAAGTGCACTGCCACTGCCAAAGGGGATTCTGGTTTCCAGCTCACGTGAGAGCCCCGTGTTTTATTTCTGGAGTGTCACTGCTGACAACCCAGAGGCTGCAGCATTTGCCTATAGAAAACAGAATTGATTTGTGTCTGGCCATGTATACAATGGATTTATGAGATTTCACCGCCAAGAAAACTATAATTGTTTGAAACTTTAAGGTCAGTTGAACACATAAGACCCAAATTCGTTGAAGACCAATGGCACTGTTTTACCAAAGCCCTGCAACAGATGAAGCCTCTGTGCTCTGGGTTTCAAACGGAATTGATTTTATAAAGTGATTTTGCAGCTCTGGAATCACATTCTGCAGCTTGACTGAGGGAAAGTCTCATTTCAAAAATGAGATACACTGTTAAGATGTTAATTAGTAATTTAAAATCTTTCTCTAAGACTCAGTTTGAGTGCTTGTCTTAAAAAACACGTAAGCCTTAAAAATATGTAAACTGTCATAGTGTACAGATGATTCCTTCTGAAATAATTTATTCCTTCCTCATTTGAGTCTGTGACTGTATTATGGCTCAACTTTTATCCCCTCTCAGTTCAACAGATGCTTTTCAATTAAATCAAGAGACACGAAATCAGTAGGTAAAATGAATAATTTATGAAGCCTACTGTGTGATTTTAAAATCACAGCGTTCCCTATTACGGGTGGATTTCAGGGAGGTTTCAAAGATTGTGACAACTTTGTGCTGAGCCAGGAGAACTGAACTCTTTTACATATTCCTTTAACCTGGCTGGGAAACCCTAGGGGAAAATGTGGCTCCTACAAACGAGCTGAGCTTAACTAAGCCCGTGTGGAGCAGCTCACCAGAGCTCAGCAGATCCTGGAGGAGAGAAGAGCTGCTCTGCCTGGTCCTGTGGGGTGAGGGATGATGAAGCAACACTCAGGATCTGCCAGCAGACAGAAATGCAGCACCGTGCCACATTTGGTAACTCACAACATAAATTTACATAATTTAATTAAAATAAATTCACGAGCGTATTCTTAGCAAAAAGAGAAGAATCGTCGTGTCTGGATCCAAATATAGAACTGAGGCAAGAATGCTGTCAACAAGTGGCACTGCCTTGTTTTGTATCATCTGTCAGTCCTTGAAACATTGCAGTAATAAAAGCAGAGTATTTCCATTATGTTCCCCACACAATATTATCCAATTCTGACAGAAAACCCTTTAGAATCCTGTGTACAAACGTGATATAATAGCTTCTATTGCAATAATTCACCGAAATATTATATCGCATCTTTTCTCTGCTTTTATGTTCAAAGGACAGTGTACACCGTTAATGCAAAGATTTCCTCTTGTTCTGAGGGTCTCTTGTTTCTATTACTCCTTAAATGAAATATTCTTAGGAAAAGAAGGGTGCTTTAACATGAGGTGATATGACAGGGAACAAATAAGGAATTTTTATGTTCTCATTGTTGTAAGTTCAAGTAGGGTTCAGAAAGGCAAAATAGAATTCTATCAGAATCAGAACCCAAAGAGGATAATCAAAACAACTTATTTTGCAGAAATGACAATGTTTCAGCATCCAGTGATCAGGATTTGCCGTGGATGTGCTTGGAAACCCCTTGCTTAATTCCTGACCCACTCCTAGCCCAAGCCTTGTCACCCACTGAGGGATTTTAAAGCCTTTAAAGGCCAGCTCCAAATGTGTCCTGGATCTGAACCAGCCTGTTCCCATCACAGGCTGGTGAAGACAAATCCCCTGAGGCAGTTAAATATATGAGAAACATATATCTGTACTATTAGATAATTCACATTTTCCTCAAGCAGTCATATAGATATTTTCTAAAAAATTATTATGGTTGTGGGGTAGGAAAATAATAAGGAAAAAATAAGGCTTTCACAGTAGCACAGCAATGTATAAAATATGTCCTTGATACCTGTAGAATAATTTGTATGATTTTGGAAGGGTTCTCAATGTCTTCTCCTCGAGTTCCAATTCATAAATCCATCAATAAAGACACAAGTCAGAACCTGTAGTTTTGTGTCCAGCTTGATAACAAACACTGGCCAAGCAGAGCTGGGCTCTCAGTTCCTGTCAGACACAATTCCTGCAGGGATTTGAACCCAATTTCCTGCACCCTGCCCAGCCCAGGACAGGCTGGGAGCACTCAGCATTTCCCATTTCATTTGGAAACCAGAAGGGTTTCTGCTGGCAGCTGCTGAGAGAGTCACACTGCAGGGACAGTAAACAGTAAGTGACTTTTAAGTGGCTTTTAGAGCAATCATATGTTAATTATAAAAGCCTCAGTGTTTGACTTTACCTCCTCAACACAACCTTTAATGCATCCAAAGCCCTTCCTATTTATATCAGCCCGTTTCCTCTTGATTGTAGAACGCTGCAGGCAGCCAAACTTTCCATTTACTCTTCCATTACTATTTTAGTGTGCCTCATACATATTTTTGTATTTTATTTGATATTACTGCATCATGTATCATCTATGAAGAAATCAAGCTTGATCATATAAATACATTACTTTTTAAAACCACCCTAAAAATTTTTTTTTAATGTGGAGGCAGAGAAATGTTCAACCTCTTGGCCAACGAGCAACAAAAATTACTGTATCTGCTGTGATCCTCCAACCAGTATCTGGATTCTACAGAGATAAATACTCAGGATGGTAAGAATATTTAAAAATTGACTAAATATAAAATTCACCATCAGAATTAAATTAAATTTCCACAGAGTTGCATACATGAAGAAATGTGAGTTAATCACAAGTAACCTCACCAATACCACCACAGGTCCCAACAAAGACTTTACTCATTGCACCTGTGAGCAAAAAGTTTCTGTACCTAAACCATCTGATTTCTTTCCAACATTTCATTCCATGTCCTTGCAAAGAGAACAGCCCTTAGAATAATTCATCTCCCAGAGAGCTCTGCTGACTTCTGGAAGAATTAATAAAACAAAAGAAAGGATTTTGTAGTCCTTAAAAACATGTGAAAATGAATATATTGCTGCAGCTAACAAAGCTTTGATATCCAGATTAAAGAATATTCCATATAGATACAATTTTTTTCCTCTTTTCTGGACATTTGTGAAGAAACTTTCACCATGAGAATCTACAGCATAGACCTGCATATTTTATCATGCTATTGAACCTTGCAGGTACCTGCAATCATGAGCTGTTGAGGATGAAAAAATTAATTCTGACTTGTCATCCCTTATTAATTAACAGCTATATGGCCTTTATCCCAATGCTAAATGTATTTTTGTGTGTTAACATTAAGATTAGCACTTTACTGGCACATCCAGCAGTTCAAAGGATGGGATGGTGATAAATTTAACTTTGCTGTAACACCATTAAAGCAAGGGATAGATGGAATGAGAGGAAATTCCAGCTGATTGCAGTGGCATTGCTGAAGAATCAAAAAAACCCCTTTTTTAAAATGTTGATCTGTTAAACTGGAACTTTTCAGAGCACTGATTCCCTGCCTACAGAACCTCCCCTTTTCTCCTTGTCAGCCTCACTGGGCTTTGCACGGGGCTAATTAATGGGAATGAAGGTAAAGTTTGGGGTTGCCCCAGTGGCTCACAGAAAATTCCCTGTTGTCACTGTCAGCTGGATCCGTGGGCTCTGAGCTGTAATTATTGGTCAGCTTGGGCTCTCTAATCTTTTTCTTTTCTGCCTCCCAGCTGTCAGCTCATCCAAGTCATGGGTGGTTGCCTCCCAGAGATTGATGATGTTGGTGATAATGGGATGCATTGACTTGTGACTTCAATTTGGATCTTATCACTGGGGGGAAGAAAAGCAAACAAATGGGAATCCAAGTTCTTATTTCAGTGTTTTCCATCCCCCTTCTGTCTTTTAGATTCATAATGGTGGTTGCTCTGAATTTTTTGATGTCTTCTTTCTCTAGCTGGCTCACTTGTTCACCATAATCTTTAAAAAAGACTGAAAAGCCCCATAATTTATACTCCAGAATAGTGATTTTTAATTCAAGATGTGTCTATGGTAGAGATTTTCCAATGTCTTTGGGCAGACTTTAAACACCTCTACACCTGAATAATTGAAGAAGAGAGGTTTTTGAGTCCTTTTTAATTCATAAGTGGAGGTTTTGCCTGAATAAATAAAACTGAACACCCGAAATCACGAAAAGAATGAGAAACACAGTTCAGGCAGTTTTCTCCAAATAATACTGCTACTGCTTCATACACTAAATTACCAATCCATTTGACTTAATGTGAAAAATTTGGCTTTGCCTGAGACCCTGACTACATCTTTAAATTAAATATGTGCAAAGGAGAGGTCTTAGAGTCAGGAAAGCAGAATGTTGTGCATGTTTTGTCCCCATGTTTCTGAGTTCTATCTGCATAGTTTAGCAATGAAAATGAGATTTTATTGTTACCAGCACTTCCAAATCATCTCCGAGTTAATGGCAGTGGTGGCCTGCAGAAAAAAAATTTAAAAGTATCTGAAATTTTCTTTGATCTCTGTTGTAACCAAGCTTATTTACAACTTTGAGCTGAGGGAGAAGGATGTGCTTAATTTATTGACATTTTTTCCCCATATTTGTTCTTCACAATTTTCTTTTTGACTGCATGTAAAAGTACAGGACTTCCTGGAGATGAAGTATCTTGGTTTTATTTCTGGTCTCACTGGAACCAAGAAGTAAATCTCATTTCAAAGTCTCATTAAATTGCCATCTGGATTTCCAGACCAAAAAGGTTTGGAAACGTTGAGCTAAACTGCAGATAAGCGACCAAATTACTGGATGCTTCTCCAAGCTAAATCTCGGCATCAGTGAACTCTCTCTCCCGAATATTTTCTCCAGCGATGTGTAAAACACACAAGTATTTCATTTTCACATCACCAGCTACACTTGCAGCGCTATAAAAAAGGGGGAAGGGGTGTATTTATGTATTTATGGAGGGAGAGGGCCGAGGCTGTGCTGCAGCAGAAGAACATAAAAGCCAAAGGAGCATAAAGAAACCACGGAGCTGTTACCTCAGAACAGCACCACCAAGTTTTTCTGGAAGTGAGCTGTGCCAGTGTGGGACACCACCAGAGCTGGGCCCAGAGTGAATAAAATTCACAGACCATCAATGGCTTCTGAACTTTTTCCTAAAGTCTACAGCTGGTACAAAATGATGGGCATCAGTGACTGATGGAGCCTGGAAGTTTTATCACCTTTTTGGTGGTGTCTGGGATGTTCCTGCAGGTTTTGTCACATTTTTGGTGGTGTCTGGGATGTTCCTGCAGGTTTTGTCACATTTTTGGTGGTGTCTGGGATGTTTGTTCCTGCAGGGCCACTGCCTTTCTCCGTGGTGTTAATCACCTCGTGGGGCTGCAGGAAGGGATCCCTATCCTTAAAATATTCTGGGAACCCTGTGAAATGCTGTATTTTTATGGCTCTTCTCACCCTCTGCTCCCGTGTTTATAACAAATCTGGCAATAAATATTTCCTTGGGACTCAGGATTACTTGGCAAATGCTTTAAAGGTGGGGATGAAAAAGAAAAGAGAAGATGGTTTCATGGGGACAAACTGCACATCTGACAGTCTCCTATTCCAAACCTGTGTCCTTTATGCTTTAAACTTGGGGATTTATTCCATGGGAGGTTGAGATCCTGGACATCCATTGAAACCCATTAAAACAATGGAAATCCTGTTACCTTTACAAGCATCTCTCTCATTTTGCATTATTTAGTCTTCAGGGTGTGTGGTATTCAATGCAGGGTGTATTGAGCCAAAGGAATATTTTGAGGATAAAAAAATTTAAAGAGAGTGTCTTTAAAATGATGATTTTGATGGACTGAAGAATTATCCAAAATGTATATAAAAATATATATATTTTTAAAAATCCAAAGTATATTTATTACCCTGCTAGAATGATATCTTTGCACTCTTTCCTTTCTGATGTAAAGATAAAATGCTAACCACTGAATTTTCAATCATTCCAGGTTTAAGAAAAGAAGCAAAAAACCATCCCATAATGTATTTGGAGCAGATGACATTGATAATCAAAATTATTTTTCAATTAGCATACAAAGAGATTCAAATTTAGATTAATGCAACCCATTTCATGTTTTACAGGAAATATTGATGAAGCAGAACGAGAGTGGAAAGCAGGATTCCATCGCTGGAACAATTACATGTCAGACTGGAAAAATCAATTTAATGATTACACCAGCAAGAAGGAGCTGTGCAGTCTCTAATTAATATGTTTACTCTTTCCACTTTGTCCCTAGAACTGTTCATCAGGCTAATACCCAGGTAGCTTCCCAACATGTCGAGCACTAAATATGTTATACAGATTAAAAGGAAACGTTACAGATACAATTCTGATTTCAGATCTTTCATTTATATTTTACCTCCTCTCTCAATAAAATAATATAAGGCACCCATACCCTTTGAAGCTTCCCTGGGTTAAGTAGAACTGTAGAGATTAAAGGCTGGAGATTAATGATGTACATGTTATTATAAACAGTCGCTGCTTACATTCACCCTTCAAAGAAACAATGTGATCTGTTGGAGGGAGATGGATTTTCTTTAAAACAGAAATAGCCGTTTTACAGCATTGCCATGCAGAACACAATCTGATTTCATCTTTAACTGCAACACCACCGTACTCAAGCCTTGTTTCAGACATAATTTCATCCACATAAACATAAAGATACAATAACTTTGCTGGAGGCACCAGGCAATATTTGCTTGTTAGACCAAAAAGTTTTAAGACTGCCATAAAAGTGTGAATCAGTGCTTCTTTCTGGCCAAATCTGTAGGACAAAGCCATGGTAGGAGAGGATTTGAGCTGTGCACTGAAAGCCTAAATCAAGTGCTACAACTGAAATAAACTGGAAAACCGACGCCTTTCCCACTATCCTCATTTTTCAAGGAGTAAAGAATTATGGACTCATAAATAATGAATTCACACCTTTCCAGCTCAAGCACCCTGGGGAAAGCCCCTCCTATGGAGGAAAGCTCCAATTATGATTTTTTTTGTCCCCTCAGTTGCCTCCTGGTTGAGGGACACCCCAATTTACTGGAACACGAGGGGCAGGTTTTTACACCTGCAGAAAAGCCTCAGTCTGTGTGCCAGCAGATTCCCAGCCCTAAAAACTGCCAGGGGAGTGGGGTCTGGCCAGAAATCTCCTGGATGGAAGGCTGGGAAGGGGATCCTTGCAGAGGGATGCTGGTGGGAAGGACCCAAAAGACTCTTTGCCATGGCCAGGTGAGCTCCCTGCCCTGTGAGCTGGCATCCCTCACACTCCTTTCCACCTGCCTGAGCTGAACCTATTAAAAAACTTCTAAAGAAACCCATGGATAATTCTTCCTGCTTCCCTGCTTCTGGATGGGGCTGGAATTTTTCTGCCTGAACACCACCTTAATTGGTTGCTTTTCACTGGCCCAACTGGGAAGAATAAATGCCAAGAATTTGATGAATGTAAGTAGTATGTAAGAGCAACAAGCCATCTCGTAAATAAATTATCCTGAAGCTTTCTGTAAATGCAATAGCATCTCAGTGCATCTATTTTCTGTGCTAGTGATTGCAAAAGGCCTCCTTGGATTGAGCTGAAGAACTCCAGATAATGAACTGAGAGTGTTCTCTTCCTGGCAATCAGTTTGACCACACAGGATCCTTGCACTGAAAGGATTTATTTGTAAATGAAGGACAAATTCTGCAAGAGAGGATGGCTTATCATCTTTCCAGTTATTTCTAAGAGAACAAAATTATTTCCCTGACTACATTTTGGAAAACCACTTTTTAGCACAGGACTTTCAAAGGCTGCACAGAGGATTAAAAAGAAAAAAAAAAAAAAAAAAAAAAACCTAATCAGTTTTGAACATGCTGATCAAAACTTGAAATGGTCTGGGATCCAAAAGCCTTCTTTATGTAGCACTACATGTTCATACCCCAGGTAATTAGCCCATTACATAGATTACCATAGTATTTATCAAATATTCTTCAGGCCAACGATGGGATGCTGAAAATAAACACTGAAAGGTGAAGGTTTTGTCCATCCCTGAGCAGCTCTGGCACTCCTCATTTTATTTCTGTGCTCTTCTTCACAGGTATGGGTGCTGCTCTGCCACAGTGAGCCTTGACAGCACCAAAGCAGCATTTATTTCTTACCCATCCTCTTCACAGCAATATTTCCTTATCCAGCTGTCTGATCAGCCTAATCAATGGGGGGAAAATATCTGAGCCAATTAAAATGTAAAATAACCTTTGGAAAGGTTAAAATGTTTGGTTGCAAAGGTAGTTTTTGTTTGAGTAAAACAAAGGGTAAGCCACTTTTCAAAGGTTGTACTGATCTTCTTGGTGTGACTTGCTAGCTTTGTATTTATTCACCTGCTGGGAAATAATTTCTCCATTTATCATTCAAATGAAATCAATACATCAGGTAGTCATTCACGGCTCATATCTGCAAAAAAACCCCAAAGAAAGTACTTGGATGTAAATGGTTAAGGTAATGAAGAGTAAAAAAAAGACTGTGCTTGCTGAAAATGATGATTATATATTAGAGGGATTTCTCACCCAGACCTTCTTGAAGGTGGAATGTTGTTAATTGATGCTTTAATTTTTCTCCTGAGAGCCAAGAAACACAGGTTTCTCTGTGAAACCTGAGAAAATGTGTTGATTCTTTCTTACCATCCTCGATACCCAAAGCAAGAATTCTGAATTTAGTCACAGAGTTGATGAAAGATCAGAACAAAATGAACTGCAGTGCCAACAAAAACGTTGGCATTAAACCAGTTGTCATTGGGTTTATAATCTCCCAGGTTTTATGACAGATATTTCACACTTATTTTAGATATTGGCATTGGAGAACTGAAGTCGGACATTGCCCAGCAATTAAACTCACCATTTTTTTTTCACATTTTAAATGCTTTGTCTGAAGAAATTTTTGTTAGATAAGATTTCAGGAAAGTTAAGCATTATTTGTGTGAAATCCAATCTGCTCTCCTGCTGGAGTGACAAGCTCAGAAGGAATTGGGATGTTCATGGCACCTGATCCAGGCCTGGTCTGCAAAGCTGGACCAACCAATGTTGAAGATTTCTGGCTTTCAACAGAGTCCAAAATTGTCTTTAACACAACTCAGAACCCCCCAAAATTTCCAGGCTTCCTCCTAGCTGCAGATATTACCCTCACAGCTTGTACCCCCTCAAAGCTTGGGGTTTTGGAATGGAAGCTCAGGCTTTGCCATCCCAAACCTTGGCTGTCACCCCGATGTTATCACACTAAAAAAGACAAATTTGTGTTGAAGTGCAAAGCTGGGGTTTGACCTTCTTTGGTCAGGAGAGGCTCAGTCTGTTTATACAGCAGAGATTTCTGCTCTATAAACACGTGGATATATGTACCCAGTTAAATCCTTGTGAAGAGACAGCTTAGAGACAGAAGGGTGTCTTTTCAACAGAAGGAATTTGTTGTTTGTTTTGGGTTTCTTTGTGGTTTTTTTTTGGTTTTTTTTTTTTTGTAACAGAAAAATTATTATTTGAATTAGAGGTTTGGAGAGAAAATTAGTTTCTAATAGAATAGGCCCTCCTAATGTTCCTGTCCCACATCATCATCAAGTGGTTTGGCTTCTATAACACACAGATACCAAATGGATTAATCTGAACATAACACAGAGGAGGGATATAAATTTGTCTCTATCAACATCACAATGTCGTCTTCTGGGGCTTGATTATGTTTTATCATTTCTCCTGGCTCAGCACCAGTTCTGCACCATCAGCAGAGCTATTTAGAGGGACATAACAAACGTCACCGTGCTTGAGTTACACCTGCAGTGTGTCCAGAGAGTGGAGAGCAGCCTGGGCTGCCCCTGCCCCTGTCACTGCCCTCCTCAGATGGAAGGGGGGAAATTTCACAAGGGAGAAAATAAACACCCCGCAAAAAAACAAGAAGGGGAAAATAAATAAGGAGGGAGGGAAAAAAAAGGAAAAATGAAAATTAGAAAACTGAACAAAACCCACACCAAACCAACCAAAACACCTCCCCAAAAAAACCACCAATAAAAGGAACAAAAACATAAGGAAGGAAGGAAGGAAGGAAGGAAGGAAGGAAGGAAGGAAGGAAGGAAGGAAGGAAGGAAGGAAGGAAGGAAGGAAGGAAGGAAGGAAGGAAGGAAGGAAGGAAGGAAGGAAGGAAGGAAGGAAGGAAGGAAGGAAGGAAGGAAGGAAGGAAGGAAGGAAGGAAGGAAGGAAGGAAGGAAGGAAGGAAGGAAGGAAGGAAGGAAGGAAATGGAAAAATCTCACAACCAAGGTGGGGGAGCAAGTGTGGCAGAAAATGGAAGTGATAAAAAATAAAGTGTGAAAAGAATCCAAACTAATAAGGAGGAAGGAATTAAAAGAAGACCTCACACAAGAGCATCTGCCCCAGAATGATCAGCCATGGAAGGGTTTCACACCATCCACCGAGGCACTAAGTATCCCAGAGTCTCTGTTCCAATAACTCCAGCCAAAAATTCCTCCCCCTGAACTGCCAAATAAGTTTAGGAATTTGACAGTGATTCAGAGCACGGGGTGAGGAATGAGCAGGGCAGGTTTGGCTCAGGCTTGGGGGCTGCTCTGGAAGATGCTGCTGCCAGCTGACTCCTTTCTCTTTTCTCTTCCAGCCCCTGGAATTCTGGGCATTTGCCAAAGCCCCAGTGCCCTTGGCCAGGCTGAGCCTGAACCCAGCACCTGTGTAACAGATCTGTGCAGCTGGAGGTGTTTCCATGCCTGCTCCATCTGTTCCACATGCTACAGGTGTGCTCATTTCCTCCAGGTGAACTGGGAGAAAGAATCCTTTAGGAAGAAAAAAAAAAAAAGTTCCTGGCTGAATTACAAGTGTTTCTCTCTTTCTCCATGCTCTGTTTTTATTTATCCTCATCTACAGCTCTAGGTGGGCTTTCCATTGCTGCTGAATGAGCATAAAGAGACTTTAAAAAAAAAAAAAAAAACTCTGGTAAAATATAGAAGTTTGGATACTGCAGCTTTGGGATCTACAACAGGAATTTGGCAACAGGGTCAATATTTAACAATCCTGACTCTGTGAGGTGGGAGGACCACATTGTGTGTTTCTTGAGGAATATGAATCCATTCACAGAAATCTGAAAACAGCAGCAGCTGCCTCCCAGCCTTTGCAGCAGCATGGAGATGGGATTTTATCTGCTGCACTTTGAACACACAACCCCTGGTTTTTGCTGAAGGATAAAACACTCACAGAACTGTCTGATATAAATCAACACCTCAGCCAAATGAGTTATTCACAGTTAGAAGTTCCAAAGCTTTTCCCTCGGATTTCACTTGTTTTAGGTCCAAATTTTATGAACAAACATAATTAGCCATTTTGAAATGCTTGGCGAGACAAGATAATTCCTGCCTGACCCCTGCTGATTATCCTGGTTTAGCATGGGAACCTTGCAGCACTTTGTTCATAAACCAGATTAGCTGCACTCATCAAAACTTTAACTCGTGGATTTAATGACTGCAAAGCAGTGATGTGAATCTACAATTAGTGCAGGTGCAGAGTTTTGAGAGGCTTTTAATTGGATTGCAGGTGAGATTAACTAAGGCTTCCAGGCATGCTGTAGGAAGTGCAGGGCTGGGGAGCCATGTGATGGTTTGGGGAGAAGCAGGAGGAAAAAAGAACTGAAGTTTAATTCCTGCACAAAGTCTTCTACATAAAGTGAACAATAATAAAAGTTCCCTCCCTGACAGCTTGAGGACACTTCCAGAGGCTGTGGCTGCTGTTTTCTGGTATTTACTGAATTTGGTCATTACATGTATCACTTTTTAAAAACCCTGGCATTCTTTTCAGGGATCTGGAGCTAGCCAGGAAATCATTATTGTACTAAATCATCGTTGTACTGCAAATTATCTATCTATTCCTTCCAAATCTGTATATTTGCCTAGAAAAGAACAGCAGGTCCTGATCTTTCCAATTCTGTTCCATTTTAATATATGCCCTCATTGCAGGAGTTAATGCTTTATCCACTATTAATACAACCAGGTGTGAAAAGTGCAAGTCTGGGAGTGCTGGGGTTAATTTTTGTAATTTATAAACTCTTTATAAATCTTCAGTTAGAGGGAGAAATGGTAAAAGTGTGTAGGCAGAGAGGAGTTCTCACCACAGCTCTCAATCTTCCAAATGAAATTCCTCCTTGCAGGATGTTTAATCACCTCATCAGCCTCTCTCCAGCACAGCCTGTGCAGCACCTTTTCTTACAAAATTGTTACATTTCAATTGCATTTTAATACTGATCTGATTTTATCATCTCACATGTGAGAAAACTGAGGCTTTAACCCAGAAAAAGCAACAAAAGATGTGACTGATCATTTATCCAGAATTGTTTAGAAAGTAATTCAAAGGATTTTATTCAGGACTGTGAGAACCAGCTGAAATTACACATCCAAAGGGATAGTTCTGAAATATTAAACTTTTCTCACTCTCTAATTACAGAGATATAAATGTTATAGCTACTGTTAGCAGAAGTTACATCAGTCATTAAATAACCCTAACCATGTCTCATTTTTCATGACTTAAAGCAAATATATTTTAATTATTTTATTTTTTAATTAGGAGTTATAACTGCAGCAAAAAAAAAAAATAGCTCCTATTTTAATTTTCAGCATATTTTTATCTAGACCTTCTTCCCATTTCAGGTCTCATTTTCAGTGCTACAGTGATGAGCACAGTTAGAATTTTCCCCATCTCTGCTCTTAAAAAGATCTTGACCCTGGAGCTCTCACTGCAGGTAGAATTCTGGTTGCAAAAATTATTATTACAAACCAAATCGCAATTTTATCCACAAATACTCACAACTGTCTCCATTCCATAAAACTTCTCTATCCATCTATCTCTGGGAATGACACAGCACTCCCACTTCTTGATCATTGGGTGACTTTCAGTTAATTAAAATTTTGTCATTGCCTTCAGCAGCAGCACAAGAGCTCCTCTGAGTGACATTTTCCATCTTCCCTATCACTTAATAATCTGGGAGGCATTTACTATTTAACAAAAGAAATTCCACACCTCAGAATGTACATTTTTTTTACCACAGATTTCTCTTAATGATGAGCTAAATGGGAGAGTAAAGATGTGAACAAATTGTATTTATTTCCTCTTTGCAGAGGAAAATCCATTAGGTGCTAACTACAAATGCCATCTCCTTTACATATTCCACGCTGCTGTTATTTGTGAATAAATTGACTCTGAAAAATGGAAGCAGAAACCAAAATTATCTTCTGCCAATCCTTGGAGAAACTGGCAGTGCCTGCAGCCCACCTGAGGATCCTCTGCTCACCAAGGCTCTTGACAGGTTTTTGTCCTTGTCCCATAAATCTGATCCACTGTGCCATTTCCCATCCTCATCCACACTCAGAGTAGGTATTATTTCAAATATTAGCACCAACACATCCAAAAATTCCTCTCTAGAGAGGGGTCTTGACAAAAAACCTCTCCAGGAGCTCCCAAGCCTGGGATTTGTTAGTCCAGAGTGCAAAGAGGGATCTCAGACAAAACTGAGCCTGCAGGGAAGGGAATAAAACTCAGAGCAGTGGAGGATTTAACTCAACATTTCCCCCACTGCAGAATTAGCTCTGAAATTTCTGTTGATTCAAGAAAAACTGCCAAAATCCCTGAAAATCCCACTCTCTGTTATTTCTCCATTTAAAGGAAGATTTCTTGACCACATGTCCAACCCCTGCTGCCCGAATTCCTTTTCCTTCCCACTGGCACTGGTCACAAACTCCTAAAAACCAGGTTACAGTCAGAGCTCTGCAGTGAATTCCTGGCATTTGACACTCATAACTCCACTTTTACAAAAGCAGATTAGTGCATTAAAAACCTCCTTAATAACAGCTCTATCAAAGCAGGCATTGCCTAAAGCAATACAATTATTGGTCAATAATTCCTCTTTAGCTGTTTCTATTACCACCACTTTATTTCAACACTTGCCTTCTTACCCTTTGATCTGCTAATTATCTTTTTACCCTCTGATCCTCTCTACAATTCCCTGGCAATTTGATCCATTAATTACAGTGCCCACATTCCCCATTTTCCACAGAATGTGCAATTTTTGTGACCTTCTTCACCTTCCTTCATACAAACACTTGCCATCTTTCTCTAGGGTACAGCTACTTCTGTAAATATATAGATAATGGTACAAAATCCTGTAATTAAAAGTGTTTTTACATTTTCCTTGCAATCTTTTGGGCTTCATGCAAACATCTTAATAGTTTGTCATTGACTTAGATTTCGATGGAAATGAGCAGTCTGGTAAATTCTTTTGACTCCATCTTTAATACCATAAACAGTTGGATTTTTTTTTTTCCCAATATTAAGCTTTGATTGTATTTCCATGCTGGGGATTGTATTAAAAACGCAGTTTCTGCTACATTCTGTGTAAATATTACAAGAATTATTTTCTGATAAAAAGCTTTTTTTACTTTATGAGCACATGACCCACAGATCACTGAATATTCTGTATTTCCAATTTCCCCACTCCCTTCTAAGCCAGATTCAGACTTTCAGTGCAGCCTGAAGAAGTTCTAGAGTGGAAGAATTTTAGGAAAATAAACCTGAGCTTTTCACTTGTACAACCCATAAATGATGGTGCCATGGAAGTGGGACATTTTTGGGACCGGGGAGCAAAAGTTTGGCAGCTGGAACAGAACCTCGGTGTTTGAAAGTTGGATTTAATGAATTTATTGTGACCAGGATATCCCATAAGAATTCCAAAAGTCTCTTATTCTACCAGGAAGTCTCTGACACTTTGGGTTTCTCCAGAGTTTGTGCAAAAGAAAGACACTCTCATTTAAACCTCCAGTGCCTCACTTGGTGCTGTGGGAATTCTTCTGTTAATATTTGCATTTTTAACCACAGATTTAGTTCAGAACTTGGTAAATCACCATCAATAAAATGCAGCAAAACACAGGCATTGCAGTTAATTTTATTCAGTTTTTCTGTGCAAATGCTCACTTAGTCCTTTGGCCAAAGTCACCAACTGCTTAAAGTAATGGCTTTGTGCTGTGTCCACTCAAATGAACTCAACAACTTCTCATTCCAGAGAAACCTGTGCAGAGTTGCCAAAGAACAATCATTAATGCAGGATTTTTCTTTCTGACAGCTTTTCTGCTTGGAAAGTGATTGATTGGGCACTTCTTGTATAAATAATCTTTGCAGTTTTTAATATAGAGAATCAATTTTAGTATCTACATGGTAAAAAAAAAAAAGAAATTCTCATTTCTCTGCATCCAGTTCCTTTCAATCAGATTATTTTTATAAATATGAGGATTGTAAAAGCAAAATGTGTCTTGCAGAGCAGAGGTATCTTCTTTAATCCAAAGGAAAATCTGCAAAGGAATAAAATTCTTCTTGCACAATTTCAAACCAAAATTGTGCTTATTGAATATAGTCCTGTCTAATCATATTGACTTATTCCTCCTTTTTTCCCTTTCAGACTAGCTGGTAGCATATAATTTGCCATTTTTCACATTAGTTCTTAAATAGCTCACACTTCCTTGCATCACGAGGCACTTAACAGCTTCTCAGTAATCTGATTGTTCAATTGTCTGAAGATTTCCCGACACAGAAAAGCCAAGTACAGCATCAGCCTGAAATACTTTGAAATACAGGAGGCCATTTCAGCGGAACTGAAGCAAGTAATGGAGAATTTGTAAAATAAAACACAAAGAAATGAGTTGTGGCTGGCAATAAATACGTGTGCCGCTCCGAGGGTGTTTGTGTGTGAGTTATGGAATTCCTCAGGAGCTCTTTGGGGACCAGGGCTGGTCTGCTCGGCTTCACTTTATGGTTCCCCAGCCAGGAGTCTCGGCTGCTTCTGAGACCTGCAGTGGTCCAAAGGCACAGGAGGAGCTCAGTCGTGACTGATGGCACCACCACAGAGCTGCTGACACCCTGCTTTTCCCTCTCTTTTCAGGGAGTTAGCTGTTCTCCTTCTCTTCCACCTCCTTTATGCAGGAAAACTTTCTGCTGCTTCCTTGGCTGCTCCTCCCAAATATTCCAGCCTGAGCTGCACCATCTCCAACAGGCACGTCAAAGACATCCTGAGCTGCAGACCTGCATTTGTGACCAACCTGAAATCTGCAATAGGAAAGGAAAAAAATTATTTATCAAGGAAATCTTCAGTGAGAGGAACCATTCCCTCGAATCAAACAGCCTTAATTTTGTGTGGGAGTATAATGGTTATCCTGGTCAATATTTAGATGATTAAAATCCAGCAAGCTACACAATATGAACACATACATTTTTTTCTACATCAGAATCCAGAGTTCAGCTGTTGTGGCACTTTTTAATCTCCAGTCTCAATCTAAATTCACATAAGAAAAACACTTAGGTCATTTTTGTTTTGCCATTAATTAATATCTCTCACTAATCACTGAGTAATCTCTCAATTTTGCTTTTGAATCCCTGTAGCAAATTGCATCAGGTAGGCTTCAGTTATTCATGTATTTTTTTACCCTTTCCTTTCTGTTTCTTGCTTTTCCTCTCTGTGTTGCCTGGACTGTTATTCAGTGTTACAGAATTTTGAAAAATCAATTCTTCTCTATCCTTTTGCTTTATGATAAAAAAAAAGACAAGGTGATTTTCCATAGAGTTGCCAAGCAAAGTGTTCCCATGCACAGAATTCAGCTGCAATAATTTCTTCATCCTGCCTCTCCTACCACTCCAAGTAGTTTGTAACTCTTAAAGCTTCAGCCTGGAAGAGCTTTCCCTTTCCCCAGCCCTTGTGTTTGTCCTTTGAGCTCTCAGTAGCAATGAAGCCCCAAGATTTAAGAAAACTTTATGGTTTTATGTCCAGTACATTCTGATTTCATTCTCTAAGATTTTTTTTGCTGCCAACTGTTTCAACATTTTGCACTAAAAACCTCATCCAAAGGTGGTTGAAGCCTGCAAGCCTTGGGGTTGGAGGGCTTTAAAGTGAACCTGATTTACCACTGAGCCAGCCCCAGCCCTTTCAGCAGTGGGTCCATGGGCTGTGCCTGGACTCAGGCACACACAAACTCCAGAACAATTAAGCATTTATTTATAGCTGAAGCTGAATGTATGAGTAAGTCAATGCTTTGTTGACCATAACGTTCCCCAAGAAGATTTAGAAAGGAGGGAGGTGCCAACTTCCCTTTTGCAGCAGTTGCCTCTTCTATTTCTGCTGGGAGAGGCACAGCCTTTAAACCTGATTTATCACTGAAATATTTACCTGTCTTTCCTCTCCTCTTTTCTCCCTGTGATATTTAAGCAAGAAGCTTTATTGAACAAGAGCTCTTTAACCTCATCACAGGGAGGTGTTTTTTTCCACATTTCAAAGTTGTGATTAATTAATACAAATCCCAGTGATCCTGCTGCCCCTGCCTGGAGAGGAGCTGACAGTTTGCCTTTTGATGAGGAGGAAGCAGTCTCCAAACAGAGCTGGGGCTGCTCAGCCTGGAGGAGAAAAGCTGAGGTGGGATCAGTTTGTAAATCACTGAAGGGAGGATGAGCCAGGCTGGCTCCAGTGGTGCTCCAGGACAGGAGCCAGTGGGCAAAACCTGAAACCCAGGAACATCAGGAAACACAAATTTACTGTGAGGGTGACCGAACACACATTTACACTCATTTACACTCATTTACACACATTTACACACATTTACACACATTTACACATATTTACACACATTTACACACATTTACACACATTTACTGTGAGTGTGACCTAACACACATTTACACACATTTACACACATTTACACTCATTTACACACATTTACACACATGTACTGTGAGTGTGACCTAACACACATTTACTGTGAGGATGGCCAAACCAGCTGCCCAGGGAGGTTCTGGAGTCTCCATCCTTGAAATTATTCAAAAGGTGTCTGGACACAGTCATATAATCATGGAATATTTTGGGCTGGAAGGCACCTTAAAAATCATCTTGTTCCAACCCCACTGCCCTGGGCAGGGGTGTCACTCACTAGACCCAGTTCCCTAAAGTCCCATCCAAGCAGACCCTGGCAATTGGCTCTGGGTGGTCCTGCTTGGGCAGAAGGGTTGGACCAAGTGATCTGTGGAGGACCTGAACCATCCTGAGATTCTGTGAATGTGTCCATTAATCCAGAGCCTCAACGTGAAGCACATCAGACATGAGATGTGAGGATGTCAAGTGCCTCTGAGGCCACCCTGGAATGAAAATGCACTGCCAAGAGCAGTAAAAAATAACAAAGCAAGTCAGATTAGATTAGGTTCCCCACATCCAATGAGCACAGCCCCCCATATATCGTAATATTTAGATCCATTTTTTGAATGTCTTTGCTCACTTACAAAGCCTCTTGGCTCGTTCTTCTTTGCTCTCCTATTTCTGTAATAAGAAATAAATGTTTCTTCGCCTGGCCGATTTTTTTGAACTGAAAAATAAACCTGTAACTTGGGGCATGCTTGGGAGTGTTTACAGATGCTCAGTAACCCCGTGAAGACTCTCCTGTCCCTTTGAATTTAATGGAAGCTGGCACTGAATTCAATGAAGTGCGAATTTCCCTCTCGATTTCGGGAGCTCTTTCCCTGGATTTATTATGCCTGATTCCACACAGTGTCTGTAAATGGTGTTATAATACAGCCACCAGCTCATCCAGGGAATTCCAATTGAGAACTCAGAGACCAAAATCTTTTTGCCATCAGCTGCCTCCAGTCCTCATCTGGGGTGGATAATCTGGATTTAACACTCTTGAGATCTGCCTTTTATTACTAATTGATTTCATTCATTTTGGAACAGTTTTTTTATTTTAAAAGGGTGAGCCCTCTGCTTTTAAGGACACACCAAACTCTTCATGCCCCATCCCTGGAAATGTCCAAGGCCAGGCTGGAAGGGGCTTGGAGCAGACTGGGATGGTGGAAGGTGCCCATAAAGCCCCTTCCCACCCAAATCATTCTGTGTTATCAATAATATATTATAAGATGCTGCAGAAGGGCCTCACAAACCAGAGGCACCTCAGCAGTTCCATCCTCTTCCTGAGGATTCCTGTCAGGAGTGGTGGAGGTGACAAACCCCATGGTGGGACAATCCAAACTTCTCCCCATCTCACAAACCAGGGATGTGTGACACTGCCAAGCCCAGTGTGCCAGCTGGGGAGCCTGTGGAGATCACCTCCTGGGCTGTGACTTCAAAACATGGATTTTTGTTTATTCATTTATTCATTTTGTTATCTTGTGTGTGTGAGTTAATTGCCATGGGCAGGATCACTGCAATCCTGGATCGTGTGTGGGACAGAATATTTGTCCTGGCAGGGGAAGGTTTAGCTTGTTATCCTTCTAATCCTGCTTCAAGCAGGTGCCTGGAAGGAAATGGAGTCAGAGATCTGATTTCTGTCCCCACTGAGGAGTGATGACAGAGTTATCCTGGGGCAGGGCTGAGCGGGAAATGGAAGGGAATGGCAGAAATGCCACCCTGGGGTCACGTACCACAGAATTTCCCTGGCACAAACATCTCCTCCCCAGGCTGGCACAGTGACAGACCTGTCCCTTGGCCAGCAAACAACTGAGGGCTCAGAGAGAGGCAGAGGTGCTGTGCTGGCAGGGAGCAGAATCTCATCTCTGCCCATGTGAGAGCTGCTGCCTCTGCCAGGAGAACTGGGTGGCCTTGGCTAAACTCTTCCCCTGGTTTTAGTTTCCACAAACATCTATGCAGCAAAGCCCTCTTAAAATCAACTGAGAGCTACCCCCAGAAATATTTCCTTTGCTGGGAAAGGCTGGGCTTGAGCTGGAGCCCTTTGCTGCACAGAGCTCTGAGTCAGTGTTTCAGCTGGGCTGTGCAATTTGCCATCGTTTAATTGGAGGCACCTCCTTGTGCCTTCAGTCCCAAACACTGCTGCTCATATCAGGAATGCTGTGCTCATCCTATGGCTTATTATTAAATTATAATGCCACTCTCTAACCTTGCTGGAGGGAGAGTTCCAAGCTGAGGCAGGAGAGCTGGCCTCCCATACTGATGAACAGAGATTTTAAAGGAGATATCCCTGAATCTCCACCTTGGTGCAGGCAGCTGCAGTGGATTTCTCTTGGTTATCTTAAGAGAGCTGGAGTTCATAGCTTTAAATATCACCAGTCCCAAAGTCTGCTCAGAATATTAGGAACTTAGTCCTTGGGGGTTTTATCTTATATGGCATTTCTTATGTTGCCTAATCATGTTGTTTGCACATTTCAGCCCCAAAATGATATCAAATTATGGACGTTCGAGCAGTCTCTGGGAAATATTTTGCCTCTTTGTTTGCTTCTGATAAAAATCTGCCAAAAAACCCCTTCAGCCCTTCTAGTCGAAAAGCATTAAAATATGAAATTCAAGAATCAGGGCTTTTGAAAAGCCTAATCTGGCCTGAGCTGTTGGAGGCAGAACTTCCCCAGTGCAATAAACAGTGGGAACATTCCCTGTGAGCCTGATAAAACCTGCTGATGTCTGCAGGGAGCTGTGCTGCTGGAGAAATATTGTAGCTACTCCATCACTGCTCGTGTTGCATATACAGAGCTGGAGCCAGCTTGGAAATGTTCAGGCAAGTTATTCCCAGTCTCGTTGACAATAACCACTTGTCTCATGTAAAATATCCACTCCTGCAGGCACAGCAGTTGCTTTTCCTGGGCTGGGATATTCAGGATGTCGTGCTGCCTGAGTGATTTCCAAACATGTGCAAGTGGAGGGAGAAGGAAAATCTATGGAAAGCTGTAAAAACAATGTGTGCAGTCCCTGAAGTCGCCGAAATAATTCTGTGAAAATTATTCCCCCTTCCTTCGTGCAGTCCCAACCTTTCTATTTCAGTACCAAAAAAAAAAAAAAAGTATATTTGGAAAGCAGACTGGCATAATTACAGCACAGAGAAACTTGTGAGAAATGGCAAAATAGCACTAAAAAAAAGCTGCTGGGAATAACAAGCAAAGGAAAAAAAGAGAAAATAATGTTATTTGTACAAGGTTTGTGTGTAACAAATGCAGAAAAGAGAACTCTGCTGAGTAAATTCAGAATTGTCCTGCTTGCGGTAGGCAGAGTTTAGTGAGGACACTCACGATGTGAGCCATGGCATTGGCTCTGTGACTGCTCTCAGGGTGTGTAAAATTCATGGAAGAGTTTAGATTTTGCCCAGAAGCTGGTTCAGATAATCTGGGTTTTGTGCAGGGAGGAGCACGATGACAGTGTCAGGTTTGGGCATTGCAGAGGTGTTGGGAAGGTGCTCCCAGAGCACATCAGCAAATGGGCTTTAAAATCCTGGGACTTTGTACAGCTCCAGCTCTCCCTGCATGCTTCCCCTTACTTAGGAAACACCAGAGAAGAAGAGAAGAAATATTTTCCAGTGCTGGTAATGCTTGTACCTGGGTCATTCCCATCCCGTTTTCCAAGGATTTGCCTTGGCATGGAGCAGATCCAGTAACTTGAGCAGCTGTGAGTTTCCTCCAAGTCCTTTCAAGTGGAGCTCAGTTCTCCTCACTCCTCATTTCTGGAATGGTTCCTGCTCCCTCCACGTGTCCCTGCAGCATTCCTGCTCCTGTCCCAGGGACTCCCTCCCTCTGTCCCAGGGTGTTTGACGAGGGACACAAGGGACAGGGATGGCACGTCCAAGCTGCAGCAGGAAATCTGGGCGTGCTGAGGCTCCTGTTTGATCTGTCACACCATCCCCACTGACATCCCTGCTCTGACCCGGAGGGAGGGGTGGAAGGAATAAAAATCCCATTTGTTCCTGCGGGGAGGAATGCTGTGCACACAGCTGGAGCACAGCAGGTTCAGCCCCAGCCTCCTGAATTTCAGCATCAGAGAGAACACTGAGCTGAACGAGTTCATTACTGGAGACGTTGTAAGCTGGGCTTTGCAATTAATTTTCCCTTTTTCTCACACAAACCCTGGCTTACTTGACCTGTGTTACACTGCACTTTCTCTGACAGAAACACCACAGATAAGCCTCTCATCAGCAGTGGCCATGGTTATCTGGGTCTGTTTGGGAATAGAAATGTGCTATCAGGATCTAAAACAAAAAAAAAAAAGGTCTGCTTAATGTCAGGGTCTTTGCCAAATTATAGCATGAAGAAAGGAGAACATTTCTGATACTATTTCCTTTTTTTTAATAAACTAAAGTAGAAGAGATAAAAAGCTGTTTCATGAAGATAAATGCAGAAATAAAATTTTGCCGGCCATGAAGATCACAGAATAACAGAATCATTAAGGGTGGAAAAGCCCTCCAAGATCATGGAGCCCAAGCTGTGCCCAATCCCCACCTTGTCCCCAGCCCAGAGCTGTGAGTGCCACGTCCAGAACTTTCCTGAACACCTCCAGGGATGGGAACCAAACCTCCCTGGGCAATTCCAATCCCTGAGCACCCTTTCCATGGGGAAATTCCTGCTGGTGTCCACCCTGAGCCTCCCCTGGCCCAGCCTGAGGCTGTTCCTTCTCCTCCTGTCCCTGTTCCCTGTTCCCAGATCCCAAATCCCCCCTGGGCTGTCCCCTCCTGTCAGGGAGTTGTGCAGAGCCACAAGGTCCCTCCTGATCCCCCTTTTCTCCAGGCTGAGCCCCTTCCCAGTTCCTCAGGAATTATCCAGATCCTTCCCAGCTCCTCAGAAATTCTCCAGATCCTTCCCAGCTCCCTCAGGAATTCTCCAGCCCTTTCCCATCTCCCCCAGGAATTCTCCAGCCCTGTCCCAGCTCCCCCAGGAATTCTCCAGCCCTGTCCAAGCTCCCTCAGGGATTCTCCAGCCCCTTCCGAGCTCCCTCAGCCACTCCCCATAGGACCATGAATGGTCTGGACCCAAGAGCCCGAGACCTGATGTCTTTTTTGTCTTTGTGCTCTGGTTTTGAGAGGGTAAATATTGACCAAGCTGCAGAGAGAGGGGAGCAGAACAAGGAGGGCTTTGCCTTTCAGGTGTGCATCAAATTGAACTTTCCATAACATTTTCCAGATGGGCAGATTCTTCATTGTTCACAAATTATCCCTGTGTTTTCTGGGCCCCATTCCCCTGACAAATTCCTGTTTCCGTGCATCCTGAGAGACCTGTTCCTGTCTCCCCTTCACGCATTTCAATTCCTATAAGATTTTTACATTACATATGAGATAACTGTTATCTGTGAAGGGATAGTGAGATCAGGAGGAGAACGAGATTATTCTCTTTGCTTGTCAAAACAAACAGAAATAGCATTTCTTCTTCTCTGCAATGGCAGATAGAAAGAGTAACACAGCAAATATATTCATTTTTCTGCCTCTTGAAGCTGGATATGGTTCTTATGGAAAGTTCTCAGTGGCTTCTAGCTGGTAGAAGAGATTGACCTAATATATATTAGACTCACTTGTAACCATTAAAGGGAAAAAAAGAAAAAGCAGTGGCAGCAATAAAAATGCTGACAATAACATAGTGTCTTAGTCCACGGAGATTTGGCAATAATCAATACATGATGCCCTCTCTAAAAATACTTTGGCTTTTGGCAGCTTTGAAAGTTTTCCTCCCCATAGGTGGAGAACAGACAAGTTGAAAAAACTCAGGGAAACTTTGAGAAATTACTGAAAGAGCAATAAATATTTAAATCTTGGAAAGTCAGCGACCACCTCCAGCTGGGCAGGAGCAGACAATATTCCTGATCTGCAGCAGCATGGAAAATCAATAGGATAGAGGCCATGGCTGCTCCTGCATGGCTGCAAATGGAATCCTGGCTGCTTTATTCCAGGCAAAAGCAAAGTTTATTGCAAACACTGTGGGCCTTCCTTTGTCTCAGTATATGAATAAGGAGTGTCTCCACTGAACTCGAGAGAATTATCCCAGTTAGTGGGAAATCAGCTCCTGTTTTTGCAGGAATGAAGTGGCTCCAATGTGTGTGTTCAACTCCATTGAAGCACAACATGACATCGGTTTTGTCCATGGTACAAAAGGTCAGAGAGCACCACCAGAGATGTCTAAAGTTCTCTAGAGGAAGGGAAACCACCAAGAGAAATCAAATACTTGATTTCTTTCCTTACTGTAATTTAATCAGTGGCTACAAAGCTGGGTTGTTTGAAGTATTTAGAATAATTTGTCAAAAACGCTTCTCTTCATCCTGCAGAACCTCAATATAATCCTCACTTTTGGAGTACCAGAATATTTTCCTTACAGTATTTTTCCTATGGCTCTTCACTTAAGACTTCAACTATCAGCACAAGAATCATCATAAGACTCTCATTCCACCTAAAACCAAATCCTGTGCCAGAGGTCGAAGTCCAAATCCTAATCTTTGACAACTTGGAGCTCATTTTCTTCAGAATTATCATCCCTGAAATACCATGGTCATTCATGCCTCTCTTTGATTAATTGTAGCTAACTTTGCCATGTTAACCAGCTCATAAAAAACATTTTCTTTACTTTCTTTCTCATGGAACATCCAACCTTTGGGATCTCTCTTCCTATAGAGAACACAGTGTTTTTAGGAATTCCCCTGCACCCTAAAAGAGCTCCTGTGAAGAGAAAAAATATTTCGCAGGGCAGTTGCAAAGTGTTTATGAGACTGTTTTGCTAACATTAACTAACTTTTGTTAACATTAACATGTTAACAGGCCTTCAGGAATTGCCCAAAAATAGAGTTTGGTGCAGGGATCACAAGTGCAGAGATGGCTTTGTGTCTTCATGTGTCTAAGAAACAAATATGTTTAAGTAAACAATGAGGATGAAATAGAGGAGATTAAGGAAATTAATTAGGAACTGAATTCAAATATTTCTTAGTGTGATGTTGGATTTTAGATGCCAAAACAATGACTGTAGAGAAGGCATGACTGTTTGTTCCTATTAAATATGTCAATCTTTTTCATGGCAAGGTGGAACAGGAGAAGTTTTTAATATTCAGCAAATCTCTTGGTGGCTGTAAAGCATTCATGACTAATCAAAAGTTCCTTAATGAAGCATTTGTGTGAAGCTCTTTAGTGCGTGGTTAGTCACAAAAATACAAAATATGAGGGGAAAGCAGGGTGTGTTGGCAATAACTGCAATCTGTGTGCTGGAAATGGTTCCACTGTGGGCCAGGCACCAGCCCTTATGCTTCAGATCCTGTTGTTTTACATTTACAGCCAGTGTTTGTTTTCATCACCTAAATGTAAGTAACACAATCATGAAGCAGTGAAGGCAGTAGCCTGGAATTTTCCACTTTTCTTTTTTTTTTTTTTTTTTACTGCAACAGTTTTTTACCCTTTTTTGTTGTCTCAGAGAATCAGCTTGGGAATTCTGACTGTGAGGAATTTTCTCCTCTCCCTGACTAATGGCACTAGTGGTTAATAAAGATCTGAAAAGCTTTTATTAATGAAATATCTTTTATTGCACAGCTTTTATTCATTTTTCATGCACACATAAAAGACAGCAAAGAGGAAAAAAAGCCACCAAAACCTACAAGCACACAGAAATAACCAGCAAAGCCTTAAGAAAAGATTGTTGAGGTAATAGAGATAACATTTTTAGACTGCAAGGATGGAAGCTGAAGAAACATAGATCCTTTGGGAAAGCAAAGATCCCTTTAAACCTTTTCCCACACTTCCTGTGGCACAATGAACTTTGGGTTGTAACATTATTTAGCTGTAACATAACTTACCCTGGCAGAAACACCAGCTCTGCTGCCTCAGGGGCCATATAATTCCTGGGATACTACATCCAATAAATGTTTTGGGCCAGGTGTAGTTGTAGCAAGCACAGAAGAGGAGCCATATGGATGCTCTGCAATCATCCTCTACATGGCTGAGGTACAAGAAAAGAGCTCCTCGTTCATATCTTGATATGTCCCTTATTGATAAAGGTGGCCTGACAACACTTGGATTTAATACAAATCCTGGAGGATTCTGGTAGAGAACATATCAAAAAATCATGGAGTGGTTTGGGTTGGAAGGGACTTTAAAAACCCTCTCATTCCAGCCTCCTGACACAGGCAGGGAATGTGGTTGAGCTTCCCTTTTTCACACATAAGCTCTCTGCAGGGAATCCCCCTCACGGCTCAATCCCAGTGCATTTAGGAGAAATTTTGGATTGCGTCCTACCTGCAGCCCACCTCTCCTAAGCAGCTTGGGAGATTTACAGCTGCACTGGGCACCTAAAGTGCCCTCAGCTCATTGGGGGAAGCAAACGAGGAGGGCAAGCAGTGCATCACTCCCTTGGGGATTGTGTGTCCCTGCTCAGGCAAATGAATGTGAAGGCAAATTAGCTGGGCAGCAGTTATGCAAAGCAAAGTGAACAGAGACAGGGTTTATGAGGCCAAAAACTCCGAGAGGCAACGGCTGTGTGTAGACATTTCCCAAAAACTTCCACAATCAGGTGTTTTATTGCCAGCTGAAGTGCAGGAGATACCATAATTGCTGCTTTTGGAAGAGATATGGGAAACACTTTGCCACCACTTTGTCAGAAATGTGGGCTGTAAAACTCTGCAGCTCCATGGTTTCCATGGGCACCACCTTTGCAGGGATGTTCTTGGGCTCTGGGATGCAGGACAGGGACAGGCTGCCTTGGGGAATTAATTCCCCACTCCCAAACACCTGTGATGGAGCAGGGACAGCACCTGTGGGTGCAGGTGCTGGGGACAGGACCAAAGGGATGTTGTCTGTGGGTGCCCATGGGTATTGGAGGAGCTGAAATTTGGGATCTGCATGGAGACTGAGCATCTCCTGCAGGTCCCCTGGAGAGCAGCCCCAGCCTGGAAAACCTCCATCCAAGCCTCTTTTGATCTATTCACATATAAAATCAGTGAGTTTTTTACGTTTCATTGCATTCAACTCAATGTTTTGGTCATTTCTTGCACCTTTATTGGGTAAAAAACAACCCCTGCCCTCGAGATGCTGTAAAATCTTGCAGTTGTCCACTTGGCAACCTTGTTTTCCTTCTCCTGCTCCTCAGTTTGCCTGCAGGTGTGCATCTATGGATCTGATCCAGTATTCCACACGTTTTAAAAAAGATATAATAAATCACAAAGGATTCCATAAATACACCCCTTTCATCCCTCCTCCTTTTGAAAAAGTGATGGGAATGAAGAGTGGGGGAAATAAGGTTCTGCAAGCAACCCAGAGCAAGAGGGAATAAATGAGGGCATAATCTCCTCCGGAATTTGAAAGTTCAACAAGAGGAGCTGGTGCAAGAAATAGAAAAGAAATAGAAGAAGTAGAAGTAGGTCTCATTTAAAAGCACATTCCAGTCAAAAATACCTCCCAAGTTTCATGTCAGCCTTGTAGTTTTCCTCTAAAAAAAGAAATCAAGCAAGCAATAGTTATTTAATAACAAAGAGTGACCTATTTTGGAAGGAAAATTAATATGGAAGTGTTCTTCTGAGAATAGGAGCAGTTTTTGTGAAGTTTCATCCACTATTTTATGGACCAGTTATGTGAGGAGTGTTTAATAATTCTTATTTTGAATCTCTTTATGTATCTCAGAATCCAAAATAAATTTCTGGTATTTGGGTTGAAACCCACTTGATTATGTACCAAGCATTAAATTCCTATGAAAAACATTTCCATATAACATATATTATTTTTGGAATGAATTTCTGCACATACTTCCCTTTAAGAACTTCAGAACTGAAGAAATGTTTGGTTTTAATAAAAATGATGCAGCTCTAATGGATTTAATCAGGCAGACTGAGGAGAACTCCTGATTTAGCACGCCCAGATTTTGAGTGGTGACATCAGAGAGTCTGTCCAGTGAAAAACAGCAAAAATAAATTAATAATGATTGACTTCTGTTAAAGGATGGTCTCATGGAATCTCCTAAGAGATTAATGACTGATTGGCTTTGTCAGATAATTAGCTGCTCTACCAAATTATTTGTAAGCTTTGCAGGAGAGACGCCAGCACCAAATGTTATTCTCATCCATTGCTGGAGGTCGGCTGGTTTCCAAAATAGAAGTGCAATTAATCATTATTAACATAAAGAAGCTGCTGATATTGTTCATTAATAATTTGATTTTAATATTAATAAAACAATCGCTGCAGTGTTGATCTATGGAGTGCAATGTGGGGGATATATTGTGCCTTGCATAAGCAATGGATATAATTTACCAATCTGTGTGAACAGAAAAGTGTTTGGGGATAAAACTAACACGGTTAGAGAATGGAAAATGTTTTCCTGAGGTGAAATTTCCAGCATTTCCTTTACCTGCTTTCAGAAAACAAAGAACAGACAAAAGATTCCGGGTTTTTTGGTACTAAAGGATGGTTAGCAACAAGAAAAAGTGCAGCTGTGTTGTGTCTTTGCTGTCCAGCAACGCAGTGTTTCTCATCATAACTTTAAAAATGTACCTAGGACTGTTTATAAGGAAGATCCTGAATAAAAGGACTGTTTGGATTTGTTTTTCTATATCTCTGCCTTTTCCTAGCAGTTGTCTCCTCCTTCCTGGTTCCTGAGTACACAAATGCATCTCTTCCCTGGACAATCCCTCTGTTTTATCTCCGAGCAGGTTTCCTGAACACCGGTAATTTAAAAATTGTTTCTGTGCACATTTGTCTTAATAAAACGTTGCTGAAACACCTCCAGCCCCACTCCTGAGAAATGAATGCTGAGGCAAAGTGAGCCTGTGTGACTCCAGCACTGGCCAGAACATTTGCCACCCATTTAACACGGTTAGCAGTGCCCTGGCTCATGGCACTGCCCTGACTCATCATTACCACCGTGGGATTTAATGAGAGCAAATGGTGCTGGAGCTTGGCTTTAAACACGGGCCCTTCATCAAATGCACACATTCAAGAGGAGGCACAGATGGGGCTGGAGGTGTAGGAGAAGGAAGGGCCCTAAGGTGGAAGCAGTGGACACTGAATTTTAATTTAGGCAGCTCTAAGTTTTGCTGAGTAGTTTCTTTAAATCTCATATTTAAATTATTCCTTTCCCTTCTTCTCCCCAGTTATGCTTGTTTCAGATAATCATGAAACTATTTGGGTTGGAAAGGACCTTAAAAAACATCCCATTCCACCCTCTGCCATGGCAGGGACACCTTCCACTGTCCCAGGTTTCTCCAAGCCCCGTCCAGCCTGGCCTTGGGCACTGCCAGGGATCCAGGGGTAGCCACAGCTGCTCTGGGCACCCTGTGCCAGCCCTGCCCACCCTCACAGGGAAGAATTCCTTCCTAATATCCCATCTAAACCTCCTCTCTCAGTCTGAAGCCATTCCCCCTTGTCCTGTCACTCCATGCTCTCATAAATTGTCCCTCTAAATGACTGTATAATAAAGACACTATAGAAAAACTGCATATGCTAAAAGTCCAGAGCAAGTTAAAAAATAATAATAAAAAAAAAAGTGGTTGGGCTTTGTTTTAGCAGTTTATCCTTTGCTAATAAGGGTGAGAAATAGGATTTGCCAGATAAGCTGTTGTAGGCTCACCTTTGATTGCTGTGCTGCACATGATGTGGAAAGATTTGATCATTTTTTAGTAATCAGGTTTGTCAGGATCATGTGAGGGGATCTGCAATCTCCAGCCCAATGCTGGTGAGTTCCAGAGATGCCAAAGGGCTCTGGCTTTGCATCTGTTACACTCAGAGACAATGTTTGGGTTCAAAATAATTTCTGTGCTTCGTGCCTAATCTCCTGACATGGAGAGGATTGAAGTTCCAAAGCCTCCATTCTCTTGTTTAGCCAAAAGATTCCTTAAAGCACAGTGGATAAAAACATCACGACAAACCCATCAATATTGTCCCAAGTTTTACAACACTCTTCCAAAATAGAAAATTTGAAAAAAAGAAAATTAATTAGTTGATGGGCCAGATGAGGAATACCACATAAATATGTCTGTTTAAATCCCAGTGCTTGGACAGAAGTGGTTTCTGCTGCAAAATACGATTGTACATCACCCTGTGACATTTTGAGGATGTGGATGGAAAGCAGCCTCTGTGCCTGTGCCAGACTTTATTTCATGTGGGCCCATTTCTGAGGGTGCTGACTGTGGATTAAGCAGTGTTGGCAGATAAATACCGATGTTTTATTTTTGTGGAGATTAGAGAGGGGCATGCTCCAAAGTCTGGTGGAGTAGATTACTTAATACACTATTACTTCTCATGGATTTTGATTATTATTTGGATTTTCCAGAGTCATCATCTTGAGTCTGCTGTTCTTACCCCTCTCTCAGCTCTGGCAAAAGCTGATAGCCAGGTGATTTGTCTGAATAAAATAAGTTTTTCGCTTCCTGGAGTATCATTTTGCTCCAGCCTCATGCTTATGAAAACCTGGGAGTTTGGGTCGTGGTTTTGGGCCATGGAAGCTGTTCTGGGCTTTTCCAAGAATGTGCAGTCAAGAGGGACTATTTACAAGAGCACATTGTGTCTTTTTTATTGATTAGTTTGGGTTGGAAGGGACCTTTACACTGCAAGGAACACTTTCAACTCCAGCAGGTTCTCAGTAGCAACAGCATTGTTTGGGTTTTCCCTTTCTGACCCCACCTGAAAAATGAAAAAAAATCATGCCAAAATATTGTGATAAAAGTATTTCCCATGTTTTCTTTGATGGAAATGTCCACATTCTAAAGAAACCCTCCAGCTGAGATCCAGCTTTCAACCAAATGGATAAACATTGGTAATATTTTTATCCGGTTAAGGAAGCATTGACTTAAATTTCCATAAGGAAAAAGATAAAGCTCTGACTCTTGTGTCTTTGTTGTCATCATAAAAACAATTTTCCTTCCAAATCTGGGGGAACCAAGGCTGTGCAGCCACCTCTGTGTGTAACAGGCCCAGGATCTCACAGGTGGCTGTGGAGGTGTTTTGTTATTTTACTCCCCCTGAGCTCAGTTAAATTGATGGTTTGTGACGATATTGTCCCTTCCATCCAAGACTTAGCATTCAAGGACTGTGCTGAAGGACTTTTCTCCAAACCAGAGACTTATAGAGAGCTAAAAAATATGGTAAATACAATAGCAGATGGTTTATTTCAGCTTGACAGCATCGTTTCTGGCCAGCACCCAAAGCTACAAACTTCTGAGCTGGAAGTTTGAGCTTTTGTTTGAAGTTGGGAGCGGAGGCTCAGGAATGCTCCAAAGCTGATCCCCACGTATGTGGCTCTCCATGAGGTCAGAACAGAGCTCCAGGCAGGTCAGGGGCCAGAAAAAGGTGAAGAACGACCCAACAAAGCAAAATGTAGTTACCCAAAGTGATGGGAGTGACTCTGAAAATTAAATAATGGTGCACAAAATACAAGGAGTGGGCTGATCATGCAGAAATGGTCTGAGAACCTTCATTTACCCAAATCTTCTGAGGGAGGGCGGTGAGAGACTCCAGCTCTAATCACAATTTTGCAGAGATGATTTTCCCTTGCTCCCAAAGGATTAAAATACCTTAGACAGGCAACAAGTGTGAGTGGTTGGGGTTAGGAGTTTTTACAAGCACAGCCGCCAGCGCGTTAGATCGTTATGATTTATTGATGACCTGTCTGCTGGAGACCTGAAATTCTGACATTTCAGCTTGCCACAAATATAAAAACTAAACCCAGAATGCTCAAAAAAACAAACAAAAAAAAAGAACACAGGTCAAGGAAAAACAACCCCCTTTTCCTGCTGTCTGCACGGGCAGGTAGATCTTGTAAAGGCATTAAAAAGGTTCTGAATCAGGCTCGCGCCAGCAAATTCAAATTTACTGGTAGTTGTTACTGCAGCAGTGGCAAACACAGCTTGGCATTACTGGGCTTGCATGTTTGTCATGCATAGGCTGAAAAATGTCCCTGAAAGTCCTCAGCTGCCACAGGAGCACCATCTATCCCTTCCCTTCAGGAAGATGAGGCCATTAGAAACTAATGGGGCTTTCAGGAGCTGGAGATTCCCCCCATCCCCAATGTGTTCCTTCATCCCCCCCCACCCCAAAGGGGTTTTTCTCTGCTCTGCAAATTCGTAATGTCCTTGTAAATGACATTTTGCTGCACAGCTGAAGCAAGCCACCTCAAGGAAAAGAGAAGATAGAAAAGGGGATTTAATTTTCTTTTCCTCGTGCAAGTCCATCAGAGCAGTCATTCCCAGCTGGCTGGTCCAGCAGAAAGCCTGGGAAAGGAGGATCCATCAGGTTCCCCACACGGGAGGAACTTTGAAGGTACCTTTGAATTGTCCTTCTGTGAGCTCCACGCTGAAGCCATGGGCTGGACAAGTTCTTCACTTGATTTCAAGTATGTGGGATTAAGAGTCCTGTGGATGATGTGGTCAAAAGACAAAGAAATTTTGTGCTACCCACTGAATATTTTGGTATTTAGCTTAGGAGCTTTAATGGGCTTTAATCAGAGAGTGCTGGTCATCTCTAAGTGGACCTTTGGCCTTTTTTGACTGTTAGATAAAACAAATACTGAATTTGGAATATGGGCAAACTCCAAGGATTCCTTGATACCTTGGTGCCCAAAGGAAGATTCAGTTTCCAGATCCTTTTGTGGGATACAGAAACTCACATCCTCTGGAGAGAAGGGAATTTCCCTTTCTGCCAGGTTTAATCTTTGTCCATGGACAGTGCATGGTACCAGAGGGGGATTATCTTTCACTTAAATTCTCCTCCAGAACTGTTTCATCAGGATGGATGGTAAAACCATAGAGAAGAAATCCAGGGAATATATACAGAAAGGCAGTGGTTAATCTCAAATATATGAACAAAATGGTTTTCCAATGGAAAATTATAATTTTTTCTCCAATTCTGAGACCCTCTGTTGCTGAGTTACCTCATACAAAACTCATCAAAACTGAGCTCTGCACTGAAGCTTCACTGAAGATGGAGGGACGGGACCAAAAAATGCCTGAACTGTAATTCTGAAGAAATATCTCTGCTTTATTCTTAAATCTCAGTGTTTATGTCTGATCAGAGAAATTAAATTTTCTAAATTGTTGTGAAAAATCCAAATTTCAAAGTCCTTTATTTCAAAAAATCTTAACTGCTGCTCTGTAGATTTAATATACTTTTTCACCTAATTTCAGCTATCTTTTTATTTTTTGGAAGTGCCTTAGGGTATAAATAAATAACAAGGCACTTGGGATTTTAAAATTTTCATATCTGCTATTCCAGGTATTGCTTTGCTCCTGTTTCCTCTCTTTGCATTTGAGGACTTGTGTAAAACACAGCCAACATGATTCTATTCTTTTTCATTTTTCTTTGGTTTTTTTTTTTAATTTTTAAGAGATCAGTGAGTCAGAGAGTTTCTAACAAATATCTGCTTAAAATTATCGTGCATACAACTCACCAGGAACTGAGCAGCATTTCTTCCTGCCAGGTTTGGGGCAGCACATGCTCCAGGCTGAAGTGAAATCCATTGTTTTCCCAGGGAAGCAAAATGGTATTAAAGTTCCTAACTGGGCCCAATATCAGCTTTGAGCAAGATAATCTCCAAACCTTTCTCTGAAGTCCATTCTGGAGCTTGATTTGTACTTCACTCCTCTCTGGTGAGCAGTGAGGTTCTGAACTCTGAGCTAATACCAATTAAAAGGCATGGTCATCAGGGGAGCAAACAATTAAAAACAAATCGAGCTGTTCCAAGCAGCAAATTTTTCTTGGGTGAACCAGAAGGAACCAGACTTGACTTCCACTGCTCAACAAGAGATCCCTTCAAATTCAGAAACCCAGACCAGTAAAATTAACATTTACAGGTCCAGAGCACAAATGTAACACTATTGTTTTCAAATTCCAATGCAAATAAAGAACAAATTAGCTCTGAGTGTTTGAAATAGGGATGTGTCTGGAATTGTTGCCATTGCCAGGGTTTATTGACCCGTGCTCTGGAGCTGGAGTGGGAAATGAGTGTTCAGGCTGTTAGGATAAGTTTCTACACTGCAGGATTTGGGAGTTCATTGTGTTTCAATTAATTCCAGCTTTGTAAAAGCCTCTTTTCTTGTTTGCTTCATCCTTTCCTTCTTATTTTTATTTTTATAGTGAGACAACAATTTTTTAATCAAGATTCAGATAGAGTGTCATTACTGCTTCAGGTCTAATAACGAGCATTCTTTGATTCTCAGGAAAAGTGGGTGTTTGCTTGGCTTTTTGTTCTTTCCCATTCACACTTGCCAGGTTAATATTGTGTTTGCAGATTTGCATTTGGACCATATTAGTGCACAATCTTGAAGTTAAAGAGCCAGAATATTTTGAATTCCAGTAATCCTCAGCAGCCACAAACACAATAGGCTTTCTCCTTCTATTTTAACTAATTATCCCTGTGCAGCACTCCAGGTGAATTTCAACATAAGCACTCTAATAATGTAATTAAAAATGTATAAAGGAATTAAAAATTAATTTAAAGGATATCCTGCAAAAACTTTCAAACCTGGACTAAATTAAATGACGAGACTTGAGTCCCTCTGTTTTACAGGACCTGCAGTTGGCAGATTAACAATGCTGGGGTACCACCAGGACCTCATGCAAAACAACATGAAATGCAAATTGAGCAGGAATAAGGGAATCTTTGAATCTCCTGGGTCTGGTTCCCTTAAAGGCCACCTGCACTTTACAAATAGAAATGGTGTGCCAAAAAAATCTTGCAACCAACAGCAATATTCCATAATTAACCACGCTCAGAGGTGGCAAGAGAGAAGCTGAGTTCCTGTTCCATGGAAGGTGTCCCTGCCCGTGGCAGGGGGTGGGAGGAGTTTTAAGGTCCCTTCCAACCCAAACCATTCCATGATTCCATTGCTCTCTGATTCCTGAAGCTGTGTGTGAGTCCTGGGGCAGGACAGGATTCAGCTGATGTTTTGCCCCAGTTTTGGGGGGATTTTGGGTATGTTCAGCCAGGACCAGCTGACTCTGTCTCATGCAGCCAGGAGGATGCAGAGCTCCATGAGGGCAGGACCCAGCAAATCCAGCCCTGTCCATCCCTCCCCTCATTTCCAGCTCTCCACACGTGCTCCAGTCCAGACCTGCCCCAAGCTAGAGGAAAAGCATCAACCATAAAATCAGCAAATCATTAAGTCCAACCTTTGCCTTTAATTCCCCCCTGCCCACTAAACCATATTACCAAAATACTCAACTCCACGAGCCATTCACTTAAAGATGGATTTGGTGATTCTGGTGGGTCCTTTTCCACTCAGCATCTTCTGTGATCTGTGGCTTACCCTTCTTGTAACACTTCCAGGGATGGTGACTCCATTTCTGCCCTGAGGAGACTCCTCCAAAGCTTAACCAGTCCTCCAGTGAAGAAACGAAGCTTTAGTTCATCCTGCCATCTATACAGACTTCCAGGAAATTTTCAGGAGCTGAGGCTCTGAACCCTGGCTCAGCCTGTGACCTGGCTTTGGGAAGAGCAGGCAGAGCATCCCAGGCTCTGCACACCCATGGATGGAAGCACAGAGGTCACTCAGACCTGGAGGCACCTTTGGTGCCAGGGGAGCCCATCAGGAACCTGACACTGATTGCTGAGGACACCTGGCTGCACAGCAAAGCCTCTGCACAGTAAAATAATTAAATCAGGACAGGTCAACTAAGTGAAAGTGTCTGTTTCTATAATCACAGCATTACCAAATGCATTCCTCAAGTAAACACAGCAATCAGCCCCCCTAAGGCTCCTTTAATCTGCAATAAGTCAGACGAGTCTATTTTGGACAAAACCCTAACGAGTGTCTCTGAGTTGTGCCAGACTTCTGTCTCAGGGCTGTGCCCTTCCCTCCAGCTCTGTGAGAGCCTGGGTTCTGAACTGGGGACAGGGAGTGACCTAATGCAGCATCACCACAGGAAAACCAGGAGTGCAGGCACTGCAGTGTACCGGGAGACTGGCCACGACCACGAGCAAACATCTGGAATGAAACATCAAAGCCTAAATGCACTGGAAGTGATGTGTGCATGGAGAGCAACATGGGTAATGCTGGATGATATTTATCACATTGGACATCTTCATTTTCTCTTGTTTCTCGCTTCCTTCAGGTATCTCCATGGATCTAGCTGTAAATGGTTTTTTTTGGTTGTTTTTTGTTTTGTTTGTTTTTTCTGCAGCAAGTTATTTATTCCTTTTTTTGAGAATTTTAATACATGAAATATCTCTGTAAAAATCATATTCCTGAAAGTCTGGCAGAAGAAATAACCCAAGCATCATGTAAACAAGAGGGACTTTAAATATCCTGAGTCCAGAAATTCCTTCTGAATCCACTCAAGCTGTTTAAAAACGATAGAAATTGCAACACTGTATGGAGACATAAACATGTATAAATTGAAAGTCTTTCTTTAAGCTGTTTGTTTCAACTTGTTTATTTTACTTTATAATAGTGGTTATGAGGATTTTGGTTTTTGAGCTCAGGGTGATATCCAAGGAGGGTTTTCCTGGCTAAAGGCACCACAAGGAAAATGCTTTCCCCAGGCTCCCACGAGACAGAGGCCAGTCCCTGTCACCTCTGAAAAGTGGGAACAGAAACCCTGCTAAATTCAGGGCAAGTTCTCTCAGAACAAAAAGGTGTTTTGCAACCAACTCCTTTTTGTCTCCTGGGAGTTTTTATTCGATGCAGGGCTCCCTACACAAACTGAATGCCAGCGTTTTCCAAAGGGAAAAAGAAAAAAAGGCATTTAAAAACATACCAAAACAGGCTTTGGGCAAGAATTTTAACAGGCAAGTGCTTAAAGCCAACAGAAACTAATGGAGCTGTGGAGGGCAATTAATTACCCTGGGCTGTGTCTGGATCCCAATTTATTCAGGAGCTGGACAGAGGCAAACCCTGATTTCTCTCCTTTTGTTTCTCCTCTCACCTCTGTGTGCCTGGTGCAGGCTGAGTTTTGCTCCAGAGTCCTCCTCTGTTTTTGGGGTTGGGACCTGGCTGGATTGGGAACACTGAGATACATTTATATAATCTCCTTTGGAGCAAGAGGATTAAGGAATATACAGATACCAATTTAAAATTCTGCAAATCAATGCTCTGTAATGGATCTGTTTGTGTGGAGTGATCCCAGTGTGGATTCACAATTTTTCTCTCTCTGACACTATTCCTGGCCTGGATGTTGATAATTGGCCCTTCCCACACAGCTTCTCCTGGTTGTCCCTTTGGAGTCTCCATGTCTTCTTCTATACTTCCAATTTGGATCCCTGCATAAACAAAAAAAAAATTAAAAAAAAATATTTAATCAACTGCAGGTTCTTCACATGAAGAATTCACCCCAGCAACACAAGAGGAGCCATTCCTCATGTTAAATCCTCCCTGAGGAGAAAAACCCCACAAGAACTCCAAGAACTCTCCTTAATCTGATCAAATGATCCTGTCTCAGACTCGATTTTGCGTTTTAGCTGGGAAAGAGAGCTCCAGATGGGAAAGCATCGCTAAATTGCCTTTCTTAGGATAATGACAGGGATAACGAGGGCTGGCCTCACCTGCAGGAGAGAGTCCCACTGCAGGGATGTCAGACAAGCAGCAGGGAGATCTTGGAGCAATTTTAGGTTATCTACACACAGACAGTGACCTTTGGAGGCTTTGCCCACCGGGGAGAGGTTGTGGAGCTAAGCAAGCAGGGAGAGCACGTGAACCTGTGAACCTGGAGAATGATTTCCTCTGGAAGCAGCTCATCCATTACTGGCAAAGCAGACCCACCGTGCTGCAGAACATCATTCTGAGCGTGTTCACAGTTGCTAGGGAAGTTAAAAGTCAGCCTGCCACACGTTAAAACAAAGGAAAAAAAAAAAAGGATGTGATTGTGCAGGCAGAGCTGAACCTGCTTTGAACCAAGCACGGGGTGGTTGGACAAGGTTTTACACAACCACCTGTCCAGGTGTGGGAGAAAACCTGGAAGATCAAAAAGGGGTTGTGCACTGAGGGTTTTCCTGCAAGTTCTATGAGGGATCCCCCTGCCCTTGCCATCTCTCATCTGATTTGGTGTAGAAATAGAAATTTTGGCATGTTTGGTAAGGATTTCTACCATAAAACCAAAGACAAATATTTATTAGTGGATGAGCTGAGAAGAAGGAGAAGCTCCTAGGAGGGAAATCCCACAAAGGCTCTGTCTCACCAAACTTCCCCCACTGACAGTGCAGACATCTGCATTTGAGCTGATCACTGAAATTAATGACTACTAAGTGCTGCAACTTACAACTCCTTGACCTATTTTAAGTGTCTGGTTTAGGCTGACTGAACTGATCCTGCAAAAATATGTTTCTTCTTGTCATCTCCCAAGGTGCTGATAACAGAACATGCTGTGATACAGCACAATGTGGAGCTTTACAGCTTTGTTACAACACTCACCAGCCACAGACAGTTCAAGGTCAGGATTTTCCCAGAATATCTGTAAATTTCTCCAATTTGCTTGGTTTTAATGTACTTGTTCCTCGCTGATGTGCATTTACAGCCTGCATCTGGGTGCTACGGATCATTTTGCTCCCATAAAAGTCTAATCTGCCCAAATACCGTTGTGTATGTTAAATGCAAAAAGAAAAATGTTTTGAGGAAGATGTGTAGAATATTTCTGCAGTTAAAAAATAATTAGACCCGCAAAAGGATGTAAGGGGTGTAAGAACCAGCAGTAAAATAATTTGTGTAAAAGAAGATATTTGGATGTTCTAGAGGGGATGAGGGAAGAATAGGTTCTTGCATCATGAGAAAACAAAATAATTCCAAGCATGAAATAGCAGAGAGACACATGGAGTTATCACAAATATCTCCACAGATACACAGACTGTAAAGATGTGAAAAGCTGAGGCAGAGAGAGACCTGAGAGTGATCAGAAGTAGAGATGTGAGTGGGATCTCTGCTCTTAGCTGTGATCAAATCTGGGCAAAGGAGCAGCAGGAAAAGAGCTGAGGCTGCAGGAGCCAGCTCAGCCCAATGAGGAGGGAGGATAAACATGAAAAATAGTCAGAGGTGGAAGAAATCAGAGTAAAATAGAATTTCCGTGATAAAAAAAATTAAAATTGTGAATATCTGTAATTTTTCTTTATTTTTTTTAATGCACATGCTGAATTTTACGGTATAATTTCTGGATGAGTTTAGATATCCAAGGAGTTGGTGGCAGACGTGATCCCTGCATGGAGAACTTCTTCCTTTCTCAGGGAGAACTTCTTCCTTTCTCTCATGAAGCAGCATTTCCTGGTTTCCCCTCCCTGCTCACAGAGAACTCAGATGAGTCACGATTATGCAAAGACACAGCTCTCGCTGCTTGCAACTTTTATTTGTACACCAGGCATCGTTTGAACTTTATTGCTGCCATTTCCTTTCTATCTCTCATACCAGGCCTGCCCTCAAACCCCCCAGAATCCTTTAAAACACACAGTTCATTAGTTCTGTTTTGGAAAGCATTGTAAACACTGAAAACGCATCTCAGACAGGGATGTCTGGAATTGATAATGAAATGATAATTGATAATGAAATTATAGCTCGTTCTGGGGCAGAGGGAACCATAAAACAGATATTAATGTGGAACTCGAGCCCTTGGATCCTGCACTATGAAGAAAAGTCTCGGATAAAGTGCCATTAATGGCACTAATGTGTGGTTTCTATTTCAATTTCTCTGTAGAAGATCCTCAGAGCCATTCTGTTTATCCCACATCAGGATGTTTTGCAATATTGTTTATCCCACATTAGGATGTTTTTCCCTCTTTTCAGCTTTGGAAGCCCTGCAGTTTGGATTGGGTTACAGCCCTAGGAGAGTGCTGCCACCCTGATGGAACATCAGGAATCCATTTCTACCCTTTGCTGCACATTTTTCTAAAGGTTTCTACACTCTGCTACGTGTTTGATGCTGTTATATATTTGTATATGCTCCTGGCTTGGGGTACAAGGGAGGTGCAGAACTAATTTAGGCCATGCTGAGTGAACAAACCAGGAGGGAATTCACTCATTGTCTGAACATGTCATCTCCAAACTGCTGCTGCTTCACCTGCACAAAATTCAGGCTTTGTGCTTTGTCATTTGGAGAATGAGTCTGAGACAAAATTAGCTTTAATTGCACTTGCTGCTAGTGAGGATTTTGCTTTCTAATGTTCCTGGAGAAGTAGGAAAATATTGGTAATGTGGCCAAGGTGAAATGTATTTTTAGAGATGGATAAACTACAGATATTAACTATATATATACATGAGATTGCACATTGAGTCTGTTTACCTCCCCAGGTATCTGCACTAATGGGTTTTTAGGCCATGAAGTATTTATAATGAAATTTAACAAAGAGATGGAGATCACAGAGAGATTAAATTCCTGCCATTTTTTGTAAAAGCTAGAAGCTGGAGAAGAGAGAGGATTTTAGTGCTGGCACTGATAATAAAGATAAATTCACCCATTATTGTGCATCTGGGAATTCAGGTGGGTACCCCTGGGGTACTGCAGGCCTAGGGCTGTGCTCCAGGATAATTCCCAATCAGAAATGGAGGGGATGGAGAATTGACCCAGAGTGGCCTTGTTTGACTGAGGCATTTCTTTAAATTCAAGTACTGAAGCAACTTTAAAATTCTACACACTTTATTGTGTTTGGCTGTTTTCTGCCTTCCAATAACCTTAAGTAAACTGGCTAAATTAATATAATTTCAGGACTAAAATGGTGTCAAAAATCTGGCTGGAGCACTTTGGAGGCTGCTGGTTGCTTTTCCATTTGTTTTTACAGGGGAGTGTGTCTGTATTTCAGTGAGAAGTGTTTAATGCCCCTTTTCACATCAGCACATTCCCATCTGCTCACCACAGGGCTGCCACAGAAAGAAGTGGCTGATCTCTATCCATGGTATTTAGTGCTATATTCCCAAATTTTTAATTTTTTTTTCCTAGTTAATCAATGTGTCTTACAATAGTGTCAGACCAGCCCAACTGGACATGTCTGGTTTTGTGGGATGAGCAGTCCATGAGCCTGGGCTCCCATTAACCTCCCAGGAATACCCAAATTTTCCCGTGGAGTCTTGCCAAATGGGAGAAACAATTATCCTTGTTTGATCCTTTGGTTATTATCTTGCTCTCTGCATGGAGTAATTAACTCGAAGGTATCGTCCAAATAAATAAATTTCACGAGGCTTTCTGGAAAATCTCTCATTAGAAAAATGAATTTGGTTGTCTCAGCTCATATGGCATCGATCAATGCTCTGCTTAGCAAAATAAATACAACTTGGGGAAAGTTGGGATCAATCTCTGCCCAGAAAAGATAAATGAGGCAGCAGCAGGGAGAGCCACTGCGAGCACATTTAAGTAATAAGACCCAGCAGGACCTGCCATTGTTAGGGCAGACACCCTGAAGTGTCTTAATGTGATTATAATGTGGCTTCCTGAAAGAAACCAATTATAACTATCTTAGATAAAACATTATTATCAATATTCTGCGGGGCGAACCGCAAGCCAAACAATTAAAATTTTATTTTTCAACTTCTATGCACAGTTTTGAAAAGCGTTTCCAAACACACTTTGCCAAAAACACCTTTTTTCTGAGTGGTAACAGTGAAAAGTAGAGCCACTCCCTGGGCTCAGCACAGGCACAGAGGTCAACACAACCCAGATTTAATTTCCAAAAGCATTGTTAAAAATCTGTATGTAAATTCATTTTTGCTCGGTTAGCTGGCTAACAAATTGAATGTTCCATCCTGATAGCTTAAGAAGAGATTGAATGTATTTTAAAGGATATTTAGAGCTTGTTTTGAAGATGCAAACCCCTTATTTGAATATATTAATTTTGTTTCTGAAGGTGCACTTGTGTCCTATTCTGTAGTGGCAGTGAGGGGGAAAATGGAGAAAGGCTGTGCATCACTTTCATTTAATGAACATTTATCTCATGTAGAAGTCTGATTTATTATATCTGAGGGTACAGCAGGTCCTTCCCTTGGTACAGACATTGTTTAACCTCCTCGTTAGCGACTTTGGAGGGGACAAAATGCAACCTCAGCAGGTCTGGGAGGAGTGGCTGCCATCCAGCAGGGCCTGGGAATGCTGGAGAAAACATCTGGAACCTCACAAAGTCCATCAAAGTCCGGTTCTGATCTCCCCAGCATGAGAAAGGCCAGGACACACCAGAGCAATCCCAGCCAGGGGCCGTGAAGATGATTCCATGAAGATGGTTCAGGGACTGGAGCAAGAGGCTGAGTGAGCTGGGAAGGTCCAAGGTTTCTTCTCAGGGTGCCCAGAGATGGCCAAGAGCCCCCCAGGCACAAGGAAAGTGAAACATGAAGCTGTGCTTCAGCCCAAGAGAAGGGGGTCGAGGCCAGGGTCACTGGAGTTTCCATCCGTGGAGATTTCCAAGTCCCAGCCCTTGCTCCAGCAGGGATTGGGCTGGATGGTCTCCAGAGGAGCCTCCAGCCTCAGCCCCTCTGGGACTCTGCTGCATCAAAGAAAACAAACCCCCAGAGTGACCCCATTTCCACGGGAGTGACTGGAAAAATATTTTGTTTGAAATGTTCCCCCTTTATTTTTTCCCTCATGTCTGATGGCTTTGCACTCAATATTTGCAGTGAAACAACAGCCTGTGACTTATTGAGCCTCCTGTTTCCCCTTGTAGCTTGTGTAGCTTTGCCTTTTTCTCCCTTCAAGGTTAATTTGGCCTATTTAAGATCTTGTCTATTTTGCAATACTTTTTTTATCTCTGTTGCTGAACAGATCATATATTCTTAAAAGAATAACAAAGTCAGGAATTCAATATCCACAAGCTTTAGTCTGGTAATGTTGTTTAAACTTTATATTAAAACCTGTCACAAAAGCTTTAAAAATGCATCTGTGAATCATTTTTAGTTGAATATTTACTCTATGTGTTTATATTTTTAAAGATATTTTCATTAAAGAAACCCAGGATGGCTAAACTTGCTGGATTATTTTTTATTAATAAATTTTTTTCGAGCTTACATTCCACAAAATTGCTGGGAGCCTTAACTCCTCCATCACCACCAACAGGGACCAGCTGAGCATTCATTTTCCCAGCCTGTGCAGATAAATTCAATCCACACCTGGTATTTCAGGTATAAATATCTGCTCAAGGATGTTCTTGAAGTTGGCAGGCTCACAGCAGCAAAATGAAGCTGACACGAGTTCCAAATGACCGATGATTTAAAATTTGGAGGAAATAATAAGACAACTTATTTGCAGAGCCCATGCAGGCTGCTGCTGAGGTTTTTCACAGCAGGTTACTTATCAGCCTAATAGAAATGCTGACATGCACAACCTTAACTCCTGGATCGCCCAGGCACGGCTCTAATCCAATTGATTTGTGGTTGTTTCCTTGGATGAAGACATAAAGTGGATGTGTTTTCCAAAATATCCTCACTTCTTCTTTAGGACAAAGAGGCTGTCCCAGAGGTACCTGTGATTACATGATTCAAAGGGATTTTTATGATTTTTTGGTGCCTGCTAAATGACAGTGTGTCGTATTTTACCCTGGCTGAACTGCAGCCCTGGGAATAATGACATGATTTTCAGCTGGTAATACCCTGCCCTGACCTCTCAGCAAAAATGGTATTCCCAAATTTAAGCACTTTTTAAGTTTACACTGCAATAGCAGTATTTTTTTTTTAATGAGCTATGCCAGATAATTATGTTGTCTTGTTATTTTTAATTATCAAATTGAACACACAACATTTGGAGCAATGGCTATATCACATTGCATTTCCTCCTCAAGTTCTTGTTTTCCAAACTAAAAAAAATATTGAGGGATATTAAATTTCTTCCTTATTATTCTACTTCATTATGCTGATAAAAACAATCTGTTATATTGCAGAGTAAAAACAGAAGAGAGGAGGAAATCTAACAATAATTTTATTTAAATATACAGGGTCTTGCTCTTACTAAGATTTGTTCATCAATGCCTGGCTGGGTGGTGCTTGGAGCCAGCTGGGATAGTGGAAGGTGCCCTGCCCATGGAAAAGGGTTGGAACAAGGTGATCTTTAAGGTTCCTTCCCAACCCAAACCATTCCATGATTCCAGGGATTTCCAGGGATGTCAGCAGCATTTTGGTGATGCTCTGGCAGTCTTGGCTTCAGTCAAGCTCTGTTTCACCTGGGCTCTGGGTAAGCAGCTTTTTTTTTTGTTGTTGTTTTTTTTTTCCCTGGAGGAGAAATGGTAGCTCTGCGTTATTCCAATTATCCTGAGAGATTTTGGCTGCAGGATGTGGCCCCACAGACACTTTTTGGTAGATATTGTTCAAATAAAAGTTTTTTTAATCTATCTTTTAATTAGGAGCTCCTCCACCTCTCCTAACCTGAGCTGTACGAAGCATCAACTGATCCTGCACCACAACCACGACAGGATTCCTCCTCCCTGCCCTGGGATGGGGAATTTTCATCAAGACCACGGGAATTTCTTGTGTCAGACTCAGCCCCTCACAAGCTGCTGCTGCTGGTACTGACATTTGGGCCAAGTCTAACAGGATCTGTAATTCCAACATCTGAGAAGCACTGGATGCAGGAATTGGTATGGAAACAGGGGCTTGGCAGGAAGGCTCTTGTCAGGAATTCAGACTCGTGATGAGGATTTACTACCCAGGTAGCAAAAAAAAAATGCATCTGCATTGGGTTCATGCTGTCATGTTGGGTTTCCTGAATTAAATGAGTGATTTGAAGCCAAGAGATATTTTATAGGCAGCGTTGCTTTCTATAGCAAAGAGAGATTTTATAGTCGGTGTTACTTTCTGTAGCAAACATTTATGGGAGTCTGAAACTTGAGACACAAATATTTGAACATTTTCCCACATCCGTATGGTGAATCACTTATATAAATACATTCTGCAGCCTTAGCAAGTAAGGATCCATTTCAGTAAATCTCCCTTTTAGAAAATCTCTGTCGTTCTCTAATCAACTTTCTCTTCTTAATTTTCATCTATATGTACATGGGGAAGTTCAGTCAATAACGAGTTCAGGAATGTAACTCGAAAATTAGTTTCCAAAATAATTTTAAAATATTCTTCATCAAAACCATACCAGACTCATAATCAATTTGTCTTATGGACTTTTTTTCATTAAACTGATTTTTATTTGTAAATTACATTTTTGTTTGCTTCCCCTTTGAAAAGGCTTGAAATGAGATGCTTAAGGGCAATCAATAATTCAAAGCCACAAAAAAAATTGTTCCACTCATCACTTTTCTAGGAATAAGGTTATTCATTTCTTTTTTTATTTTATTATATTGTATTTTTTTTTTGAGTGAAGGTTGTTAAAACTGATGGGTCTGGACTGACTGCAGCTCAGAGATGTTTCTGTTTGACAAGATCTGTGCTGAGGAGAGGAATCACGTTTCCAGTGTTTGGGGATCAAAGGGAGGGAAGGCAATCACGTAAGCCCCAAATTGGATTGCTCTGGCATATTTTATTTATGTAAACATTGCTCAAGGAATCGAATCACTGGCCTTGAAATACCTGACTCAAAGGGCTACCTTGTGGAAATAAGAGCAGATTACAGGGTTGGCAAAGGATAAAACTCTACACCTGCTCATTTGGTGTCGGTGAGGGAAGGAAATGAGTAATATTCCAGGCTGAAAAGCAGTTCTCCAAAGATAGAAGTCATCAGTGGGAAGAAATGCACCTCTCAATTACCACGATGAAGTGTGATTTGCTCTGGGAGAGCACAGAGGTTTGCTGTGATCCCCTTGTCAAAATAATCACCATTTCCCCTGGCCTCTGCTCTCCCAGAGCTCCTTGGTGACAGCGAGAGGGGATCCAGGCTCTAATTTCGAGCTGGTGGAGAAGGCAGCAGCCGACAGTGGATGTGACTGAACAGGCTGGCAGCTGGAGCTGGGGGAGGCTGCATCAGCCTGGAACAACTTCACAGCCACGGCATGTCTGCTGTGCCCACTGCCCCCACAGCCAGCCTGCAATCCCTGCTGCTGGAGTCACTAATCAGGAGTCTCTGATTTCTTCAGAGAGAAATCAGAGTGCAGGGACTGAATTAAAGCCTTTGAATGGAATGAGTAAGTGAATAGATGGAGTGAGTAAGTACGTAAATGAAATAAGTTTTAAGTGCTTTTAGTGAGTAAAGTGTCTTAGATGCCTGAGAAGTAATACATGTTCTAGTGAAGGTTGAAAGACATACTGGTGTTTCCTTCGAGGCTCCAAGAACCTGGCTTCAAACATAATAGAGTTAAAGTTAAAAATATTGATTACATTTTTCAGTTAGAACAAGACAGGCCATGAATGTAGTCTACACGTAGTCTGGTGTGCTAAGAAACCAGAATTCTAATGGGTTAAGGAGTAGTGATCTGAGTTTGTGTCTCAGCTAGTTGGGAAGTTTCTATCAAAGAACATGCACTGGGGAGAGCTGGGGCTCTATGCCATGGCTTTATCCATGTGCATTTTGCCACTGCAGCTTTGCCATTGCTTTTTGCCATTGCTTTGCTTTGTTTTTGCTTTTGAGACTGATGTGCTTCTGCAATAAATAACTTTATAGCAACTATTAGCTGCTTTGCTTTTTACACAAAAGGAGAATAAGCCCAGCAGTGTGGGTGCCCAAGAGGCACCCGGAGGTTTGACTAAACCTCACACCTGCCACATGACCACAGCATCTCACCCCAGACAGATGGGAATCATCACAAACTGCTAGAAAATTACAAACTGGGGTTGTCTCCTTTAATGGTAAACTCAAAAACCTGCAAGAAATGATGCGTTTTCCTGCCCTTGAGAGGCATTTTCCCCCACAGCACTGTTTATTATAGACCCTGGGAGCACAGCTTACCCCAAAGCAGAGATTTTGTGTTGAGTGGTGGGACAGTGTCAGAGCAGCCCTGATCTCACAATCAGCTCAGTTCCTGCAGCATTCAGCTTTAGGGCTCTCTGTTTCTGCTTGCTGCAGTGATGCTGGGTATCATGGATAACAGCACCAGGTTACAGCTACCATCAGTGCCCTGCTCCAGGGGAGCACAGCCTCATTCTGCTGCTGCTGCAACTCGGCAACAGCACACTGGTGTTTCCACTGATGGCAGATTGATCTTTTCAGCAGAGGCAAAATATCTCTGTCCTAGGTACAGCCAACACCATCACTTAGTCCATGAATTTCATTCTTGGATCTCTGATGGTTTTTGGATTAAAGACTGGAAGATTTTTTGGTGATGATCAATTCGTAGCTTACATTGTTATCAGAAAGTTGTGTGCAGCCTGGCAGCATTTAAAAAAAACCACCTGGGGCAGGGGGGACGCAGATCTCAGTGCCCCAGCTGTGTGTGCCACAAAATCAGGCTTCCCAAAAATTCCCTGTATCCCCCAATGCATCACAAATTATCTACTGGTACCTGTAGGAGTTGAAGATTTTCTGATCTGTTAGAAGACTGGATGTCCTCATCCTGTTTTTCTTCAGGATGGTCTCTCTGAAAGTGTGAGTCTTGCTTAGACAAGATAATTTAATTTATCTATTTCTCCTTTTGTTGCTCTTGGCCTGTGGTACACCAACGGGCTGCTGAGGACAGGACAAACAGGTCCCTGTGTGATGGGATTCCTCTTTTTATCTTTTTTCTCTCTCCCACACAAACAGGAAAAGCACTGAATATGTCCTAAAATGTTTCTAAGGGCAGGCTGGGGAAATACTTGAGCGTTTATTCCATGCCACTGGGGCAGGGGGAGGAGGCAGGCTCTCCCTGAGCAGGGTGACAGTGCCAGGCAGGCGGTGGCAGGACGGTGTCACAGATCAGGCTCTGGCTCTGACCCCTCCTGACAGGGCTGTAATCTGCTGGGGAGCTTCCCCCTGGAATCTAAGCACCAATTTGTTCGGAAATCTGTCACTGTCACAGAGAAATTCCAAAGCAGCAGCAGCCACCGTTAGCGCTGAGCCTGCAGGATTTCTGTTCCTGCTGCTGGTGGAGGCAGAGGTCTCACACACAGAGCACACATCAGCTGGCAAACAACAGCCTCCACTTCACAAAGCCTTCCTCCAAATCCCCGTGATAGCTCCCAATTTTTATGTTCGGCTATATTAAACAATTTAATGTATTCACAGAGAATGAATGAGCAGCAGGTTGGGCAGTCATTGGCCTGCACAATAGAAAAATCTGAATTAATTCCTCAATTTACGAAAAACTGCAAAAGAAATGAGATAACAACAGGTCCTTTAGTCTGCTCTGCCTGATTTGCAAATATTTGGGGTGAGGACCTGTACTTCAGGTATAAATGGAGTGCTTTAACTCCTAGAGGAACTTCCCAATGTGACAGCACAGCATCTCCCGTGGGACCGCAGTGCCAAAGGAAAATCCAGCACTATCCGAAATGATGGTTTGGAGCTTTTCCTGTCACAATCAGAAGCAAGGAGCACAACCACTTTTTTGTCAACAAGAAGTTCTTTCTTTCTCAAGAGCTATCCAGGCTATTTTTGCAGTTTTGATTTTTTAATGGTTCAGATAAAGTTTTGATAAACAGCAAGGAGGAGTTTTCCAGAGGACAGCAAAACCAGCCTGGCTCTTCCACGTGTTTCTGTTGACTTCCAAAATCTGACCTGCCTTTCCCACCTTCCTGATTGATGTCTAAGAAGAACTTCGAAAAAGCCTTCTTAAAATTAAGTCTGGGAGCTCTGCATGAGAATAAAAGGACACTGATGGGTACCACTGTAAGTGAAATAAGCTCATTTTAATGGCTCAAGGCCTCACTCTTGTTTTAGGACATTCTTTTATCAATTTCTCATTCACCTTCACACCCAGATTTAATTTAACCTAAATATTCTAGATTGACCTCATAAAGTGCTTCTGATTATGTGTGACTTTCCTGCACTTTAAATATCTTTATTGCCAACAGTAATGCAGCCTTGAGTATTTAAACTCTGCAGGAGTAAATCTGGACAGTCAGCAACATCAATATATTGACTAATAGTTACATTTTAATAACATTGGATGCATTAATATTGTCTTCAGTGATAACAATGTGGCCAAGAATAAGATTTTTATTCCTTGCATGCAGCTTGGGAGTGTATATATAACACCACTTTCTTTTCAGATCTCTTTTCAAAGCCAGGCTTGCAAAATCCTAATTACAGACCTGGGGAAGGCAGAAGAGGGTGGGGAAGGCAGAAGAGGGTTTTCTAATTTCAAGGCAACACCTGCAAAATTAATTGCAGGCCCTAAAATATTCTTTCTTTCAACAAGATGGATATTTACCATTGATTATAAGAGATTTATATAAAACTGAGGAGTGATAATCATGTTGGAACAATTTGTAGTTGCCCATCCATCCATCCATCCATCCATCCATCCATCCATCCATCCATCCATCCATCCATCCATCCATCCTTTGTTAACTCATTTTCTTCACTATTCTGCATCAGTTACCAGTGGCTAAAAGGAAAAAAAAAATTCCCAGGCATTGCCAAGCAATTCAGGAAGGGTGGTCAACACATCTGAAACACATTTACCATCTGGTGACTTTTCTCCATGTTAAAAAGATAGCAGAGGAGGCAATTTGGAATGTATTTAATGCTTGAAATTAGGAAAAAGATAGGATATTTTGTTGTTGTTGTTGTTGTTTCAATAAGGCTTAAAGTAAAAACTTTGAATTGGGAACAAAGCACTGATGTGAACCTTGGGTTCAGAACTCCTCCTTGCACTCTGCTGCTCAGACTTTGTGGTTTGAGGCAAGCAGGGCTGGCAGTTTTGGGACAATATCTCCTGTGTTAGGTGGCCTCGAGTCCTTCAGCCTCAGGGTTTGAGATCCAGCTGGATGCTCCCTGTCGCTCATCCCCACTCCTTGTGCCCACCTGCATTCACCCACCTCCTTTCACCAGACAGAAAAGAGACTTTCTCACCCCTACAGAGCTATATTGCCTTTCTCATTTTGCAAGGTTTTTCCCTAAAACCCAGGATTTACAGGATTCTGTAAATTAGCAGGAAGGAGGCAAGAGTTTCTGTCTATTTTCTCTGAAGCTGAATTTTTAAAGGATTTTTTCCCCCACCATATGTTAAAAAGATTCCAGAAAAGTCTAGCTTAGCCCAAGAAATCTCTAATTAATGTGCAGTGGGTTAACTTCCAGTAATTCCAGGTTTAACAGTGCCTATGAGCAATGCTGAGAAATTACAGAGGTTTTTTTTTTTTTTATTTTCCAGTAGAAATGTGAAATAATAGCTGCTCTATAAAACCCCCTCATCTCCACCACTTCCTACCTCATTTGTTTAAAGCCTGGTGGTTTTATGGCTTGTCTGCACCTCTCCTGGAATGGGACTAATAAGGGGAAACGATGTGACTTGTCCACTGCTTCCAGCATAAAAAAATCCCCTCGTGTTCCTGCTACAACATCCACAACAGGCACACGCCTTTAAAAAATACAACAGCAAATTAATCAAGAGCAAACACAAGTCTCTTCTGCCTAAGGGGTCTGTGGGAGAAGGGAAAGAATCAAAAGGAAGGCTACAGCTGATTTATATTTCTTTATGATGATCAAAGGCAAATGGACTCCAATTCAGCAAGGAATATAAATTCTGTGTGAAAACTCACTTTTTCTGCTGCATATAAAATTGAAAAGCCTTCTCCACTGAGCTCCATCTAGTTTAAAATCCATTAGCTAATACTGCGTGCCCTAAGGTTTGGAAAGGAGCAAAAATCCAGTGGTGGACTAGACATTGCAGAGAGTTTTTTATGCATCCCCCAAGTTTAATGTGTCTTTTTTTGCTTCCTAGCTGGTGATTATTAGATTTGGAGAAATCTGACTTGTTTAAACACTTGTTGTTTACAACGTTGTTCACAATGTAAATAATCTTGTTCACAAAGTTTCTTATACACAAGCAGCTAACGAAACATTTTCCTCTATTAAACATAAATCAGCATCCAAAAAAACCCCAAACCCACCAACCCAACAGCCCCACCCTGAAATGTGTGGTGGCTTTGGTGACTTTTTGGATGGTGGGAGAGAAGAGGACAGCCCTGAGCCCCCATGGGATCCCAGCTGCAGGGATTTGGGGATGGATCCATAGGCAGGATGATGGGATCTTCTTCATGCACTGCTCACTGGGATGGAGCCTTGGATCCTAGATTAAACAGCCTGGAACAGCCAGCACAGCTCCAGAGAAGCCAAAGAGTTCTTTTTTAAACCTCAGTGATTTTATGATTTTTAGATTTTGGGGACAGTGGAAGGATGCTACTAAACCTGATGATTAGAGAAAAATAAAACTGGTGAAATGGAAAGGTGCATCCTCCTCCAGTGCTGGATGTTGGTTTGGTTTAAAACTTTTATGACCAGGAAAACAAAGCCAAAATATTCCATAAAAGTTTCTACAACAGTTTCAAAAAGTGAAATAGTCTGTCCAGTCTTTCACTGTATTTCTCTTCTCTTCTCTTCTCTTCTCTTCTCTTCTCTTCTCTTCTCTTCTCTTCTCTTCTCTTCTCTTCTCTTCTCTTCTCTTCTCTTCTCTTCTCTTCTCTTCTCTTCTCTTCTCTTCTCTTCTCTTCTCTTCTCTTCTCTTCTCTTCTCTCTTTTTCTCTTTTTTATCTTTTCGCTTTTCCTCCATATTCTATTTTCTATTTGAAATTTATATTTTTTATCCTTTTAATTCTTTTCTGCTCTATTTAAGCTTAAACATACAAACACCAACATTTTCTATCAACACCTTTTTACTAAGACCTGAAAGTCCTCTCTCCTTTCCAGCTTTATGCCTTGTGCTACCCTGCAGCATTTTTCAAGACAGTGTTCTACTCCAAAATATTTCTGCAGCTTTTGAATGACATCATTTTTAACTGGTACATAAACTATTTGAAGGGGGATAGGAATCATAGGAATATTTTGATTTAGCTTTTAAGCTCTTTAGCAGCAGAATTGCTCTTCTCTAATTTTGTTTCACCACTAATAAAGGGATTATTTTGGTTTAGAAAGAAGAAGGTTGTGAGGTTGTATGAGGCAACCTGGCTGAATGGGATTCAAATCTTGATTGTTTTTCACTATACACGGACAATTGTATGCCTGAGAATTAAAAGTTTGGGCAATTCACTGAACAATAAATTATGCTGAATGAAGTCAAGAAACTTCCAAAATTAGAGCTTCACATTCTAGGATGTGAATGTTTTTGTCATAAAACTTGCCCCAACACTGTTGTCAGTCCATCTTTTTTAAGAGGGTGACATTATCAGAAGTCACTGCATTGCCCTTATTCTGCTCCCACCAAAATCAATTGGTTTTTCACTTGGATTGGAAACAGACCAAGGAAAATTCTGGGTGCTCCTGAAAAATCTCATCTGCAACATGACTGGGGGTTTCCAAGAATTGACCAGTGGATCACAGACTTGATTTGGTTTGAAACCTTCAGGCAAAGCATCACCGAGTGAAATCCTTCAAGTGGAAGGTTCCCTGCCCATGGCAGAGGTTTGGAATGAGATGATCTTTGAGGTGCCTTCAAACCCAAACCATTCTGTGATTCTGTGAAATTTATGAGCACAAATGCATTGCATGTTTAAAATTCCTGTGCAGGAAAAGCATGGAAGCCATCCAGGCTGGACAACCACAGCCTTCAGCTCCAGGGTTCAGTTGCCAATTGCACTGTGCATATTTAATCAACTGCACTATTGTTTCGAGTGCCTCATTTAAATTCCTCAATTAATTAAAAAAAATCATAAATAACTCTTATAGAATTGTTCTGTCTCTGCCAAGAATAATTAAAACAATTTAGCAGAATGAACCTCCTAATTGTCCGTGTTCAGCATTCCTAATTCACCATAAAGCTGGATGCTCCTGCAGGGAGCAAGTCACTGACACAACTCCTGGATTTTATATTTTGCTGGATCAAACTTGGAGCCCTTTGCTCACATCTCCTCTGACCTTTCTGGGATTGCCTCACACAGTTTTTCAACAAATTAAAGTCTTTGGTTTTGCCCAATCTGTGTTTTTAACAGATCCATTTCTCCATGAACTATTAGCTGGCTCATCCTTTCCCTCTTTCATTTTTCATGCTTTAGGAACAATGAAAATGGCAACAGTGGCTGGATGTGGAAAAATAACCTCCTTTAGGTAATGTGTTACCTTATAGATACAAATATCCTAAAAAATGAGATATTCAGAATGCTGGTGTCACTTACAAAATGCAGGATATTGTCTAATTTTGCTCAGGAGCCCTGGAATGCAGATCCAAAGGGTGTTGAAGGTGGCATCTGCCACTGCCTTGGAGGAGCAATATCTGCAGGAATGGTGACCAGTATCCAAGGGGAGAATTCCCTGTAAGACCAGAGCTACTTTAACTTCCTTTTAACCTGTGCCTTCTCAAATGGCTCCTGACAAGTCTGCAACTGTGCCTGTAAATAAAACATGAGCTACATGAGGTCGAGAGGAAAATTATTGATTGCAGGGACCTTGTGTCTGATCCTCATCCTGCTCCTTTCCAACCCCTTCCAAAAATGGCTCAAGCCACAAATCTCAGGAGCAGGAGCTGTGGTCAGCAAAGGGAAACCACTCAAAGACAAAAGTATGGGAGAATTCACCATCCTCTGAGGATTTTGGACACATTCCCACCTTGTTTGTCCTACCCAGGGTAAAACTGCCATCATTGGCAGTGATTCTGCTGTTCTAAAACAATCTAAATGGAATGATATTTTTTAAAAAAGTCATACAAACCGCATCTTAAAGATCACAGGACCTTGTCCCTTTATAAACTGCTGTTGCTTATAGACAACAATTTATTGAATACCTAAGATTGAATTTGATTTTTTTCATTTCTGAACTATTTTGTCTCTTTTTCATGGGATATCTCTAAATTAGCAGACTTTATCAGTCCAATCTTTCAATAATTTCCACGCTGCAGAGGAATCCCTTAGCACAATGATAAGACCTCAAAATGTTATTTTGTATCTAGATGATAAAATCAGTTTTTCTTTGGTTTCTGTTTTTAGTGCCCTTTTTTTTAATGATGAACTGGACATTTCTGCCTACAAACCCTTCAGCTTCCTCGAGGTAATTTGGCACCACATTCTGGGAAAAAAAAAAAAAAAGTGGGTCCAAGAGCATCATTTAGGAAAATGTCATGCAATCAAGAGTCATCAAGTCCATCTCTCTTCCCTAAGACCTGATCAGCTAAATATTCTTCCTTGTTTATGGAACTCCTACTCCCCAAAAATTCTGTAGTGCCTGAGCAGAATCATCTTCCCCATGATTTAATCTCAATATTTCTTGTCCTCACACAACTGAAAAGATTTTTTTTTTCCTTCTTTTCAAGAGCATAAAAAAAAAATAGTAATTCAGCATGGTTGTTTTTTTAAACTTTTTTTTTATTATTTTTTTGCCTGCTTTAGGAAAGGGTAATGCAGATGATGAATGGGAACACTCAGTGGTAGAAGAGAAATGATTTGCACTTAGTGCTTGAAATGTGTGAGTCGTAGCACTGTATAAACACTAAAAAAAAAATTTAGATGAAATATAAAACACTGAGCCAGTGTTGCTGCTTTAACCTCTGTCAGACATCCCCCATATTTTTTGCTACTCGTGAAGCATTTGCAAACAGGTTTTCTGTGCACTAAGACCACCATTAATTAATTTAGGAAGAACTGACCTTATGACTTAAATCCTAGGTGTCATCTCATAATGGGAATGTTACAATTTGGAGGAACTTTAAGCTGTTTATTTTGATTCAAAAGTCCATCCTCAAGGTTAAGCAAAACTTTAACCTTGACCTGATAGTTCTACACCAGGCTTTGGATGGGGAAGGGAGATATTTAAATGGTTTTAAACAGAGAGACAGGAGGTTTAATGGGATTTTGGGAAGGAATTCCTGGCTGTGAGGGTGGGGAGGGGTTGGGATGGAATTCCCAGAGCAGCTGTGGCTGCCCCTGGATCCCTGGCAGTGCCCAAGGCCAGGCTGGACATTGAGATTTGGGACACTGGAAAGTGTCACCATGGCAGGGGTGGCACTGGGTGGGATTTAAGATCCCTTCCCACCCAAACCATTCCATGATTCCATGCAGATACACTGCACACTCAGCAACGTGGAGATTCCACCAGCCTTTCCCAAGAGAATCCACCCCCCAAGCAGCACCTACAAGAAAAAAGAAGCACCAGGCAGGTTTGATGAAGGTTTGTTCCAGTGGGAAACATCTCCAGAGACACAATGCAGGTGTTTGAGCCCTTCTCCTCCTGCAGCAAACACTTCCAGCCCTTGCCACAACCCCCCAGGCATCAATCCTTTAATTTATTCCCTGCTAAAGTACAACCAGCTCGGCCCCTGCCAGCACAAATCCATTTGAGATGCCCTGAAATACGTCCTGGAGTCGATTTTTTTTTTTTTTTTATTGATGTAGCTTTTGATAATATCACTTATCACGTGTTTGTGAGAAACAGCCACCTGGTCCCACTGGGGAGCGTGGATCCCACTGCTGCACGGATGGCACATCCTGGAGAAAATCCTGGAGAAGATAAAAGCAGCAGCAGCAGCTTCCCATTTATTTCTGGCTGCTTCTTGTTCCCAATAAGATGCTGTGATTCTGGGGCCAGGACTCAGAGTCTTGCTGATTTTTATCCTCATTTCCCCATTTTTTTTTTCTCCAAAACCCCAATCTGGTGTTTTTCCTCAAGGGCTTTAACAGAGTGGATCCACCTGGGGAAATGTTGTAGGGAGAGAATTTAGGGGCTCAGCATTCAAACCAGGCTGCTTTTATTTTGGGAGGGGGAGATGCAGATGTGCACACACATACAACTTCACAAAGGGATGCAATTATTAATCTTAACAGAAAAACAGGAATATTTCTAACAAAGCTCTTTCTGTGCCTCAGCTTTACTATCAGTGAGGAGAATTTTTTGTTAGCTGTGTTATGTTTAATTCCCCTAATGGTTAAAATGTAATTTTTCCTTCTATTTCTTTTAAATTTTATTTGAAAATGGGCCTCTAATGCTTGCAAATTCTTAAACATTTATGGATAAACCCATGAATCTGCAAACACTTGCAGATTTCCCCTGACAGCTTGAATTCCTATATTAAACCTCATCCGGTAACTGCAAGTGTCAAAATTATTCCTGGTGTGCTGAATCAGCCTAACTCTGTCATTGCATCCAAGAGAAGTGGAAAAAAAGTAAAAAATTAAAGTGAATTTCATTGCTTCATAGCTTGATACATGAAAACACGTGTACAAATGAACAGCACACAGAAAATTATAATTTTAAATTACATTAGTTTATGTCCTCTGGAGAGTTTTGTGTGTCACCACGTACGTAGAGACAGCCTTCCTCAATAATCACTATTATTTATTGATTGATTTTTTTTTTTTTAATACCTTGAAAAAAGTAATACCTGTGGTGGTAGGTCCAGGAATCACATTGAATGTTTTCCTAAAATTTCTAATGAGAAGTAGTGAAATGTCAGAAAAAGAGTGAAAGGTGGGGAATTCCCTTTTCACGTGAATATTGGTGATTCCTCTCTCCCAAGTTGTTAAAACTCCTTAAAATTTGACATGAGTGAAAGATATTAATGTACATTTAATTAATGCAGATGAAATGCTTTTGGGGAATCACGAAGCTCAAATCAATCAAATATCAGATATTCCATTATTTGTGCTCCTGACATGTTGTGTATACGTTAATATTTTATTCCCTGAACTATTTCATCTCCTCTCCTTATCTCTTTTTCCCAGTTTCTTCAGATGAATGTGAGTGAAATAAATCACATTTTAAAGCATTGTGAAGTTTCCACAATAATCTTCCTCTGACCATCCCTTGGGAGCCTTTTTTTGTTGGTGTGTTCAGCAGTAGGGATAGGAAAGGCAAAAGAAAAATAAAAAAAAAAACATTTTTCAATGTTATTTTTGAGCTTCTTTTCCCTTCCCCACTCCCTGGGGCCAGCTTGTGCTTTGCCCTCTCTGTTCTCTCTCACTTGGCCTGAATCTCCTGTTATTTATCTTGGGCTGCCCTCTGATTCCACCACATTTCCTTTAGAGCCAAAAAAAAGGGGAAATCTCTGTCCCAGAACTCGAGGCTTGATGAGATTTAGAATCTTATTTATTTCAGCCCACATTCTCCCGGGGTAGAATGGGCATCAGCCCCTTGGACCAAGGGTGCTCCTGTGATTTTAGGGGGAAAAAATTCGTCTGTAGCCCTTTGTTATCGTTTATTGACTGGTTGTTTGTGTGGAAAATGGCTTGGAGAGGATTCTGAGCATTCCATTTTTCTCTCTGTGCTTTACAGAATAATCTCTGCTGGTTCTCTGTTGACCCCAGGCCTCAGAGAGAACCTGAAGCAATTCAGGTCCCTCTGGTTGTTTCTTTTTTCACAGCACTCCCAACAAGTGTGAGACACCAAACAGCACTAAAACCTTGGTTTTCCTGAGGTGAACCATCCAGGACGAGCTCCTGCTGGAAAGTCAAGCCCCAAATTAAAAAAAAAAAAAAAGTTGTAAACTAAAAATTTCCCTTTTTTTTAACTATTAAAAAAACCCCTCTTGTTTCCCTAGAGCACATAAATATCATTTCCTTAAATTAATTAAATTAATATTTAAATTAATATTATTAATTAAATTAATATTAAATTAATAATAATATAATATATTAAAATAATATTATTATTATTTAAGTTAATATTATTAAAATCATATTAATAGTATTTCCCTATAACGTAAAAATATTATATTATATTATATTATATTATATTATGTTATGTTATGTTATGTTATGTTATGTTATGTTATGTTATATTATATTATATTATATTATGTTATGTTATATCATATTATATTATATTATATTATGTTATATCATATTATATTATATTATATTATATTATATTATGTTATGTTATGTTATGTTATGTTATGTTATATTATATTATGTCATATTATATTATATTATATTATATTATATTACATTACATTATATTATATTATATTATATTATATTATATTATATTATATTATATTATATTATATTATATTATATTATATTATATTATATTATATTATATTATATTATATTATATTATAATAACATTATATTATATAATATTAAAAATATTATAAAGTAAATCTAACTGTAAATATAAGCAAAGGCATTGGTATTAGGGTAAGTAAATGTTAAAATAGCTGTAATCCCCTGAGTTTAAATAGTAAAAAAATAAAAATCCCTGCTGCTCCTCAGGGAAAAAAAAAAAAAAAAACAACAACAAAAATCCCTACAACCCTGGGAGGGAAGAAGCTTTACAGAGAGTTCTGCTTCCACCCAAGCAATCAAAGCTTTTGAGGCAACTTTTTGGGGAATTACTGCCTCAATTTCCACTCCTCGGGAGCCCTGGGGAGGCTCACGGAGTGCTCTCGTTAAGGGAGCAGAGCAGCACGACACTGAGTTACTGAACTGGGGCTCTGCTTTGGGTGTGGGAAGGTTGACACCAAGTTCTGCCTGGAGGAGCCACTTCCCCAAATCGCAGGTTTCAGCCGAACTGGCAATGAGGTGGCTCTGGCGACCTGAAGGCAAAAATTCTCAAGAAGAGATTTTTGCAATCCTGAAAATTCCCAGGACACGGCAGCTGAGATTGGAGGGAGGCTTGACTTCCAGCAAGGCGGGGGGGGAACCCCAAAAAACAACAAAAACACGACATTTTTCAAGTATTATAAAGGCTAAAGGACAGTGAGGAGACTGCATTAAGATGTTTTTAGAAGACCAGTTCATGCTGCTTTATATCTCCCCTCATTTTACTGCAGGCACACACAGAATGTATTTTACCCATCTGGTTGAGTCTCCTTCCCTTCAATTGGGCTCTTTTTCGCTTGTCTTGCCTCGAAGTTTAGAAGAGGAGACTACATTTGCTTGAAAATGCCATTTAAATATGTAATAGTTTGATCAGCAGAAAGCCTTCATTATTGGAAAAACACGACTACGAGCCGCTAAAGAGACTGGGAGCAAATGCAGGAGGTGAGGATTGCTGCTGCTGGGCTCTCAGTGATGCTGAAAGGCTGGGGAGCCTGGAGGAAATTGAAATCGTGTTCTATCTTTGGCAGCAGACGTGCTGGGTAGGGCTGGAGCAAAGGTGTGCAGCTTAAAAGCTCGACAAAGCAAGGCAGAAATGAAACCACCTTTCCTCCTCGGTGCTTTATGGATGCTTCTTTCCACTTAAATTTATAGCCTGGCAAAGGAAGATAATTCCTTGGATCTTCCCTGTCATCTCATACAAACATTTTGGTTTTGTTTAAAGTCATCCTCATCTAACACCACTTACTCCGTGTTTTGCCTCAGGGCTTTGGAGGTGTTTAGTTTTTTATTGTTCTCCTGTAGTAATCAGAAGCACAAACACATCTCAGATCATGGCAGGCTGTGTCTGACACAGATTCACACATCCATCAATTAGTTTGGAGCATTACAGGGAGAAAAGTGAGACTGAGGGCCAAGGGATGAGCAGGAGCAGGGACTTTCTGTCCTCTCCCTCTGCAAGAACTCAAATAATTCCTTTAAAATCTGCAACTGATTTTCTCTTTATGAAAAAAAAAAAAAAGATCAAACCAATTATGCCTACAGACTATTCCCACTTCCTTCCTGCTAGTTCTGTATTCCATTATTACCAATATTTAGATGTGGTGTAGCATTAAACTTACAAATGGGATTTTTTTTTTCATAAAGTATAAATAATTAGCATTGCTTTATTTCAGCTAGGACATCTGTTAGTTTAATTTTGCTGGTATTTTTTTGCTGCTTTTTAAGCTGCAGATTCAGAGGAGAGAGCAATTAAATGATATAATAGGCAAAATTTCATAACCTGGGGTAATTTCATGAAGAGTAAGAAAAAGAAAAATGAAGGTTGAACATCAGGACAGGAGGTAAAGAAGTATCATAAAAAAAATCCCTCAGGGCATCTCATCACTTGGGTGTCTTAAAACCAGTCTGGAAAATTGACTTTAATGTCTATTCTAGAAAAGAACCCTGAGAGTTTGCACAGGGTGGGCTGGAACAACCTCATCCCTCTGTTTTCCTGTTGTTTGCTGTGTTGCTCCCTGAGACATGACCATGCAAGTTCTTGCTGTTTGAAACATGGAAAATATCTGTCCTTTTCACAATCCTCATTTCCACTCCCACCAAGCTGCTGGTTTTATTGCTCTTATTGTTTTATTGTTTTTATTGAAGACCCCAAGGCATGAGCAAGCTCAAGGGGTGGCCTAAAGCCAGCAGAGAGTGGAGAAATCCCTCCCTGTCTCCATCCTGGGGAGAACAAATTTCCCAACACCCTCCTGCTGGAGCCTCATGACTTCCAGAATAATCAGGATTTGTCTGGAAAATATTTCTAACAAAAAGCTTTGCAATCACATCTCTGTCTTGGTCATAGCAAATGATACAACAACAGCTGTTTCCTCCCAATTAATTGCATTTAATGGTGCCCAGACTGGGATGCAGAGGCAGCTCCTTCAGATGAAGATGTCAAAACTAATGGAGTGAACTCTCTCAAGGTGTGATTAATTCCTCAGCAAATATTTTTCTTTATTAGGCTGCTAATTAGATTACTTTCTGAATTCTCAGTTAATAAAAATATTAATATTTGATATTTATCTACTGCCAGGCACTAATAGCCAGCATGTTAAAGCCAGCTCTCGTGGAGCTGTGTTTTATCTGGGTTTATGAGCTCAGAGCTTTGCTGCAGTTGGGGTGGGTTTGGTGCTGATTCCAGCACTGCACTCTGTAGCAGTCATAACACCTCCTGTTAGTGCACCAGGGGCAGGAAAATCAGAGCCCTGATTGTCCAAAAAACAAACAAACAGACAAACCAAAAAACCAAAAACAACAAAAAAAAAAAGAAACCCCAAAACGAACAAACAACAACAACAACAACAACAAAAACACAGAAAAGCCCCCAAAAATAAAATAAAATAAAAATTCTGCTTTTCAGAAAAAAATAAAGCAGCCGTGAAAGAAGGAATCAAAATATACAGAGATCCTGTACAGATGTCCTGTGTGCCACACCAGCACTCTGGGGGAATTCTAACCCAGCAGTTTGCCCAGAGTTGTATTGACAATGAGGCTCCTGATAGTGTTTGGTGCTGGAGAATTGCTTGGGTGCAAATAAGAATCTGTAGATAAAATCCAGAGGATCTGTGAGCAATCCTAAACATCAGGATCTCCTGGAGGTACCCCAAGGGTGAAGTGGGCTGGCAGAGGTGAGGGCTGGTTCAGGCCCGATTTCAGCAGCAATGCTAATAAAAATTATTAATTATCAAGGAAAATGAAATAGAAATAGGAAAATGAACAAATTCTGTTCCTTGGAAAGTGAGATGGCGAAATTCTTAACATTTCAAAGGTTAAAAACTTCTGCCTTTTATGTTTGAAAGCTGCAATGCAATATTTTTTTGTCACGTGTGTCGTAAGTTATGTCACTACAATACTGTCACCACATCCTTATTCCAAGGGTGTCACTAAATTTCAATGGAATTTGGAATTTCTCCTCGGAAGACAATTTTAAGGGCTGGTTTGGATTTGAATCCAACTAAAACATTGATAATGCCAACAAAATCAGGCTACAATATTGAAATATAAAAATTCAAGATCTGTCTCTTGCAGGAACATACTTCACCTTTTATTCTCTCATGACATTTGTGCCAGGTGACACAAGGCAGTGCCCACTGCCATGGGCCTGCCAGCCTGTTATCTCTTACAAAACATGATAACCTTTATTCTGAGATGAAATTCATTAAAATGCACAGTTTAGCATTTTTAGACATCATTTTCTATATCAAATTGTTGTCTGCCTGTGACAATGAAAGAGTTTAGCACTGTGACACTGATTGAGTTTAAAAACCAGTATTTCAATGTGCTACACCATATGTGTATAGATGAAATTATTATGTGCATAATATGAAATTATTTTTTCCTTGATATTGAAAACAGTTGCTCCTGCTCAGCTCCTGGCTTATGCCATAACCTGGTGTGTTGTGTCACTCTGTACACTGAACTTTTACCATTTTTCATGTCACATTTACAGCTGATGACCCCCCACAATGGTTTGCAGTGGTTCTGATGTTAAAGTTTAGTGACCTGCTGGCACTTGAGCCCTTGGCCATCGCCCTCCATCCACAAAAACCTCATTATCCCTCTCTTCAGTCACCCCGAGGGGAAGGTAGAGCAAGGCCCCCATTTGCTGATAGAGCAGCCTCCTTTCCCTGGACTTTTGCAACGATTTGATTTTGCACAAAGCTCTATCCTCTCTGCACGAATCCATAATTAATGGCAGCCAATTGCTCCTGGTTTTGTTCATGCCAAGGTTATTTTGGACAGCACTTTGGTTCAGAAAGCCTCAGCAGAGTCCTGTAAACACTCCTGGGTCACTGATGAGAAGATTGCTGTATAATTCGAATATATTCTCTTCAAGCTGTCCCTTGATGTCTCCACTAGAGCCCAAACACTGTCTGCTTTTTGTGCCTCTATTTACAAATGGGCTGTGCTGTCCCAAAGTTTAAACACATTCTGCATGTCCAGTTTATTCCCCTGAATGAAACTTTGCAGTAGGAGCTGCCCTTCACACAAATAATCCCAGCACATGCAAAGCCAGGTGAGGTTTGATGGGAGAGGTTTTTTTCTCCAGTCTGAAAATGTGATATTTTCTTTGCTTGGATGTAGTAAAAATTGGAATGACAGACACCATGCCCTTTGCAGGGTGGGGCTGGAAAAATTGCATTAGGAATAAAATAAAATCAGGATAATTTCCTAAATAAAATGTTTTGTGCTGACTGGATAAAAGAATCCCAAAGGGAGCTTATAAAGACAATCTTTCTGTTTTTTAACGGTAAGGATGGCTAAAAGCTGGAGTAGCTTATGGAAAATACATTTTTTTTTTTAGCAAAGAAAAGGCTTTCAAATATGATTAAATGAACATCTACCAAGATTGCTTTCAGGACAGCTGACCCTGGCTTGTGTTAGCAAGGACTGAATAGATGTGTCACATCTTTTCTTCCTTTTATTTACTCTTTGACAGTTAATTTTCATTTTTTATAATACCAACTTTGACACTTAAATCAATTCCTGTAGGTTGTATTTTGAACCTTTTCAGTAAGATGAAAAGTCAAATACACCTGATTCTCCCTGGCTGTACCATTAATTTCTTGAAGTTGACTTGCAGGCTATTAGCTCAAGGGTACTTTTACAATAAAAAAAAGTGAAATTTTCTAAATTTTTAAGACTCTTAAAATGCATAACAACAAATATAGCCAGATTATTAGATTTTCAGCAGGAAGAATTAAGAAGTTGCTTGCTAAAAAATTAGGAAAAAAAATGTACCTAATAGTTTAAAGAGTAGTTTGGTTAAAATATATTTGTGAAGTACAGACATATTTGCTATGACAGCTGCAAATGTCAGTAAAATTTACAGATTTGCCTTTTCCTGAGTGACCCATCCCACAGAATCATGGAATCACTGAGGCTGGGAAAGACCTTCAACATGAAGTGCTACTCATTTTTGAACAATTCCACGATCTATGTATGAATATTTAATGGCCAAATTCTTGCACTGCTGTCCCCCATCACTGCCTGTTGAAATGCTTTTGACACCTCTGTGGATTCTTAGGGAACTTTCACCAATATTGTTGAATAAGGAACTTTGAAATATATTTTTTTTAAATGTTACCAGTTTGCCAAATGCCCTTTCCCAGTAACTCACAGCTGATGGCTCCAAGGATTGCATTTCTGGTTTAGAGTGTTTTTTCCTTGGGCTGAGACATCCCAGCGTGTGCCTCTTGCATTCCCAATTCTATGGAAATAAAGATGCACAAATTCAGAGGAGCTGTGAATAATTCAAACTCCCTACTTCCCCACCTGCATGTCTCACTTACTGAGCCTTAGATAACAACGGAAGCAACACCAAGAATATTTTTTCATTGCTAAAGTGAAGTGAAAGGCTTGTCCTTTCCCCATTTTTAGCAGAAGGATCCCTGTCAGTAGCAGGATGCTGCAGCACAGAGCTGCAGTAGCTGGGTGTGAGTGGGGATGGCACAAACCCTGAGATGTTCCCAAGAGCCAGGATGTGCTGGCAATTGCATCTTCAGCACTTGTCCAGTGCTCTTTTCCTCACCTCCAAATAAAAAATTATTTTCCCTCTATGGTATCATGTTCTGCTTCCTCTGAGTTCTCTGCTCCTCTGTGCATCTCTACAAAAATAAAATAAAAGGATGTGCCCAGTGTTCCACCACTCCTCCCAGCTGGAGGGAAAATTGTTCCTCTTGTGTTTCACAGTCCACACACAGATTTTTTTAGGGACAGCAAAATTAAACATGTATTTCCCAATTTCTATCTCTGGTATGGATATGGTACTTGCTAACAAAAACCATTTTTTAACTTTCCACATATAGCAATTTCTTTTCTGATTCGTTGATCAGACTTGTTCTTAGAAAAAAAAAATTGCCTATTTTGCCTATTGCTTTTCCAAAACCACCAAGATAAATGCACTTGTATTGCTAATATAATACTTTGCCAGTTGCATTTTTTCAGTCAGAAAAGGGATGATGCAATTTGTAGAGAAAAAAAAAAGGTTCAAGCTAATAATTTTAAAGTTTAACTAAATGAAAAGTATTCACTTTTTAAAAACTGAATATTAGATAATCTCAAAGTTTTTAGAAGCCTGGAACAAGTGGAGGATTTCATTTCACAAGCAAATCTCCAGTTTTACTTTTGGCTCAAAAGGGTTTCAAATGCTTTTGTTAAAGCCAATCCAAAATGATTTCCCTCGATTTTTCAGAACTGGTAGCTAAATAAAAAATCAGCTCATACTATTCCAGGGTTATTTGAGGATTTCTTTGTGTTACTCTCGCGCTTCCAGTTTCATTCTCCTGGCTTGAGTAGCAGTTAATTATTTTCTCAAAAATCGAAGGTAGACCTTAGCAACATGAAAGCAATAAAGAAATTCAATGGATTGCATTCACTCAACAGGGTAAAAATTTCTGAAGCCTGCAAAGTTCCTGCCCTGCAGAGTGAAAGGCCACTAATAGCCCCTTGTCCTTGAGAGCAGCCCTGAAAAGAAAGAGGGAAAAGAACTACTTTGCTGTGAAGTGGGGTTTCATTTTCCAGCTCCTGTAGATCTTGCAGCAGGAAATAAAAATGCCCCTGAACAAGTTAACAAGGTGCTTGCAGAAGAAAGCGCACACCCTTCATTATCATCCTGATGGGAGGGACCTTTAGTCCTTTTTCAGGCCTAGGAGTGAGACTTAAGTCCAATAAAAATTAAGATTTGCTGGTGTGGTTGGGGTATAAAAGGCAAAGAAAGAGCTGGTGTTGGTTTTACCACCCCCTGTTAAGGTTTACACCTTTGCTGTAAATATTGAAATATTCAGCTAAATTCTGGTCATGGGGGAGGTTTGGGGTTTTTTCCCCCCCATAAATTTAGTGAGCTAAAGATTGCTTTTAGTTGGTGAAGTTTGTGATTCATTCCTAATGAAGGCCTTGCCATGCTTGGCACCCAGCCTGGCCAAGGACTGGGAAATGACTTTGATTGAGCAGAAGTGACATCCTGCATTTCACTAATTTCTTACACCCTCCTTGATCCAGTGCCTTTTGTCAGCTGGGGTCTCATCTTGAAGCCTGTAGTAAGGGAAAATTCTCTCTGACTTCAAAGCTAAGCCAAGCCTTTATGAATAAATCACCTGAGGTTTTGGTGTCACTGATCACAGATCCAAACTTCCCAGCCAATGTGGATTCAGGGCTGTGTTACCAAGCTCTGCTGCTTGGCATCCCTAATTCCTGCTCCTGCTTGCTGTGTCTTCCCTAATTCTCTTTATCATCTCACTGCTTGCCTTCTCCACATTCACTAAACTCACAACAACTGGTTTAATCTCCGTATTTAAATATTTAAACCATTTGTCCTACCCAGGATTTTTCTCTTATTATAAAAAATTACAGTCACATTGGAAGTTAAAGAGAAAATAAATTAATTTAAGAGGTATTTTGCTTCTGTTGAAGCAGCATCTTGCTGTTGCTGACAGAAAGGGGTTTTATTGTCTGAGGTAGGAGGGAGATTCTTGTGGGTGTAATTGAGGGAGCCCAGGCAGTTTTCCCACTCAGAGCAGCTGAGGATGTTATCCTCAGTTTTTTAAGCCACGTGAAACACTATTAGTGCCTGGTGGAAATAACAAAAGGGATAATCAGATGTTGGGCTGTAGACAGAGATAGAAAAGCCCAATGAGCTCTCATGAAAGCTTTGCTGAGATTTCTTCAGATGTTTTAATAGCAAAAGCAAATCACTTCATTAGAAGTGTTATTGCAGCAACTATCACACACCCTTCTCGAGCTGTTACAGTGCAATTATTTGAAGGCAAAAGCAAAGAGCTGCAAATTAACAAACTTCAATTATTGTTTTTAAACTTCAATACTTCCTTCTTTCTTCTCTGAGAAACAAAGCAAATTTTTTGGAAGCTGACAGATCATCTTCCCCACACTCCAAAATCAAAGCTGCTATCATTTGAAATATTTAGAAAATGCAAGTGATATAAAGACTTAAAAATGTTTCTCCCATCAACAGTAACTTTCAAATTTCCAGTTTATGTTTCCTCTCAATTAATTCTGGCTTTTCCCATGAGATTCATCTTTATTCCTTTGAAACTGAGGATGGATGTGTGTGTGCCTGGCCTTGAAAACATCAAAGTTCAGCCCCTGACCATGCCACAGATTATTTTATGTGAATTGAACAAGTCTTCCCTTACTCAGCTCTGTATCTCTGAAAGAGGCTGCTGATAATTTTTCTTCCCCATCTTTAATCTCTTTTATCCAGTGCATGAGATTGGCTGTCAGGATATGTCCCATTAAGAAGCAGAGCACAAGAGAGCCTGAATTGCCATTCACACTTTCCAAAGCAGAAATATGAAGAGATTCAGCATTAGATTAATAAATGTAATGTGTCCCAAAATGAGGGAAATCATCTCCACCGTAAGCATCTTTATTTTCCGTGGGAAACTTTACAGACACATTCAGAGTAGCTGATGAGCAATAGAAGCAGTGCTAAAAGACCAATAAAATACATGAAAGTCAACACAGACAGATGCCAGCAGGTCACCTTAGATGGTTTTGTGTAAATTAAAAAGAAATATGAAACAATTTACAGCTGGCCCTTCTGCAAGACAGTTCTTTAGAAAATTGATTAGTAATCTCACAGGCTTCCCTTTTCTTTGCCTTAGTATTTTACAGCTTGCACCATCCATCTGCCACCCAAGCATATAAGATCAGCAGCTCCACAAATCAGTAGCTAGATAAGATCACAGCCCATTTGCTCATTTTTAAAAGCAAATGCAGAAAAATTGGGAAATTTGAGGTTCTGGAGTGGTGCTGGATTCCAGGACAGACTGCACAAGGACTGAGGTGCTTTTTAAAGCACCCTTGCACAGCCATGTCCCAAGGTCTGAGAACTCAATATATTAAAAAATTACTCAGTTCCAGTTGCAAGCAAAGTATAAAATAAACTCTAATAGAGGCAATTTCCACTGTGAAATGTGAGTGAGTGCATGTAAACAGTGATGGGAGTGCAGGCTTCGGTTTGTCTGAAATGAGATTCCTGAGGGCTCAATCCTGACCTTTCCTGTTTAAACAGATCCTATCCTGACCATATTTATAAATATATTCATGGCATATATATTCATACTGTTTATGTACTCAGAGAATGATCTTCCTGTCTCAGAGACAGATCATCTGTTATCATCCTTCCTCCCAGCCAGAAAAACCCAACCAAGCTGTCAGAGCACAGAAGTTAACACTATAAAACATTAATACCATTTCTATAAGTAATTGCTAATTAAAAACGACACAGATCCACTGCCTGGTGTATTTAAACACTCTTAATTATTGAGTGTGCAGAGTGCTGGACTTCTCACCTTCAGCCCCGTCCTGATCCTCCCCAAAATCTGCAGGAGATGGGGCTGAGCTCTGGCTGCATCTGACACGTTCTCAGCTGAGTCCTAATCTGAGCTTGTGCAGAAGAGCCTCCTGCAGCCTTCAGTTCCCCCTGCAGAACTCTGAAATTGGATCAGTGAGGGCTCTCCTGACGAGGAGAACATGAGGTGATTTTTATTGTACACAGCCAGCTCTGGAGTGCCAGGTTAGGCTGGAATCAGCTTTAATACTTATTTTTAATTATAACTTTGCAGCAAGGAGTGCAGATCGATACAGCAGCCTCTTTTGTCTGCTATCCACAGGAGACAACGACCATCATTCCTCTAGGGAGCATTTCACTACAAAAAAAAAAAAATAAGGGGGGGTGAAAACAGGTGGAAACCTGTGATTTCTCCTCTCAAAGAGGATGCACTGCATTTTCTCACTGCCCTGCAAATTTGACTGTTTTTTTTTTTAGGTAGCACAAGTCCTATCACCATCTTTTATTTCCTGTCATGAGCAGAGTGCTCAAAGGAGTGAGTTCAGAGCAGCCCCTCCTGCCTGTGCTCGGGGGGTGGCTGCAGCTGGGCTTGTACCTGCCCTGGCCATTTGTCACATTCGTTCCAGGAAAATCCCTCGGTGCCACTCTCAGGCCACTGGAGAAACTCATCTGCATTCCAGTGCACTCCTCTGAGCTGCCTTTTCTCACCCAAATGCACATTTCCCACCTTATTGTCGGGGTTTTGTGGATTCAGCCACTTGCAGGCTCTGGGAAGAGGTGGGCAGCAGAATCACCAAGTGCAGGGTGCTGGGAGATGCTGCTGCACCCTCTCCCAGGGGTCTGGGAGTTCAGTCGAAATTACCCAGATGTCACTGTCATTGTCTGTCTATAGCTGTATCTTTATATATATATATGTATGATGTATGTGTCTATAAAATTGTGTATTGCCTGTATTGTGTAGAATTTGTGTATTGCCTGTTAAATAAACAGTTTTCCTTTTTCCACTTCTCTCCAAAAATTTTTTTCTTCCTGAGCAGACTGGAGGAGGGACTGTTTGAATCTCTTTCCTAGAGATTCAAAGGTTTTCTCCCAAATTTGCCCTAAACCAAAACACCCAGCAATTATCCATTCTTCCCTCGGGAAGGTGGGGGAAAATCCTTTTATTTCTATGAGAACTCTCAAATGCTTTACTCTTTGCAACCTGTAAAGCAAAGATCTGGGAGGTGCTGGGGGAGGCAACCCAGACCCACAGGAGTGACACTGCACACCTAAAACAGGAAACACCCTTGGAGAATTACAGCTGGCTATTACTTCCTAATTATTAACCCTCTGATTTGCATTTTAAGGAACTGAATAACTGGAATTCACGAAGGAAAGACACTTCTTTGGAGGTGTTGTGCAGTGTGAAGAAAACACCAAAATCCTCTGTCCTGCTTTGCCCTCTCACCGTGGTGTTTGGGTTTTCAAACAAATTATCATTCTTATTGATAATTAATAACAATTATTAATGTCCTGAAAGAACTGTGAGCCAAACACTGAATTTTCCCCTAGAGCTCTGCTTAACCCTGTGAGTTGAGAGGGTTTTTATCAGGTGACATTACCTGAGATTCAGATTTCCTCACCTTTCTCCTCATGGATTTCAGTTCCCCTTTTCTGGTCTCTTTGGGTGGCCTTGGCAGAATTTTTGGTCTTCATGTCATTTTAAGCATAAGGCAGAGTCTACCTGAGAAATATTTAATAAGAAATAGGCCTAAACAACCATTATGAATTTGTTGTATTATTATCTGCAGTTTCAAATTTGAAAAGATCTTTCAGAATGTATTTTAACATTTTCAAATATCAACATTGCATCATAATGGAACTTCTACATGAATTTCTTCAAGGATTCTCAGGCATCTTCCTTATCCTTTCCTATATGCAAATTGTTCTAAATACATAACACAATTTTTTATTAAAAGACTGGGAGATTTTATTCTCCCAATTCAATTCCTGAGGTTCAGCTTATCAGCATTTTCACCTGCATTTCTGGAGCAGGGAATTTCATGCTCTGAACATTGTGTGGCCCACAGGGATGAGGGGAAGAGCCTAAACAGGCAGGGATTTCTTTGTTTCTGCCAGCAGCTCCATTTGTTTTCAGCCTGGCAATGACAGCTGTACATCAGGAATTCTTTGTTTCAGAGATTTAACTCCAAACTCTCTTTTGCCTCCCTTCAATGGAAAATCCATGTTATAAAAAACCCATCTCTGATCAGATTATTTCAGGAATAAGATGCCCAATCCTCTGTCAGTAAACCAGGAAAACTCTCAGCAGCACAGACATCTCCAGAAAAACTACTTCAGATTTATTTGGCCATCAATCTCCATCAAAAAAAAATAAATAAAAGATAAAAAAAGTACTAACATATAATTGTAATTTCAGAAAGAGCAATCCACATTTAAACTTTCAAATGAGTCTCTAATTGGAATAAAAATCTTGATTAAGATTGCTAAAGAGAGACATATTTCCCAAAGAAAATAGAATTACTGCTGCAATACTCAAGGTTTGGGGATTTTTCGTTTTATGGTAAGTACTACTCATCACATTTGGAAGTTTTTTCCTTAGGCCAAGGTGATATTGCAAGATGCAGCTCAACAGCATAAGAAAAAATATATATATTTTTCTTTTTATTTTTTTCTGGGATAAGTAGAGGGTTGGTTTTTTTCCTTTTTTTTTTTTTTTTTTTTTCTTTTCCAGATTAAAAAAACTTCAAAAAATAATCCAAATGGAATTTTCATATTTTAGGTGACACTACATCAGACATTACCTTTTCCAAAGGTTAATGAATCAAAGGCTACCTAAAATAAAAGCCTGCAAACAAAACCAAAACCTCTGGTGGATGAGCTTACTTCACAGAAAATGTAATAAACACGTGAAATCTGATATACCACAAGCAAAATCCAGATTCATAATTTATTCATGGCTTCATCAATAGTTCCAAGAGACTCCCAGCACAGACAGATTTGTTATGCCACATTAATATTTTATTGGGTTTTATGGAAAGGGAAAAAAAAAAATGAACGGGGAGGATAAAATGATACAAATAACATTTAAAAGGCAAAGGAAGAAGGGGGGGGGGGGTTGGAATTACTGAGATTGAGGAGAAATGAGAGGGAAATGATCAAATTGTGCTGGGTGGGTGCCACCACACCAGGGGCTCACACAGAACTCACAGAGTTCATTCTCCTTCTTCAGTGTCCAAGAACCTCATCTGACAAATTTATATTCAGAGAAGGGCATTGTTTAGGAAAAATGAATGGTTAAAGAGGGAAAAAAAATGGTGAGGCTGAACTTGGTAAACTTTTCCTCAAGGAAGCATCAAGTGAATGCCCAGAGCTGCAACCCAGAGTCCTGGAGCCCAGGGCTTTCCTCTCCCTGCAGCATTTCTAACCACATTTCCCCTGAAATGTGGGATTTTCCCTGAAATGTGGGATTTCCCCTGAAATGTGGGATTTTCTCTCAAATGTGAGATTTTCCCTCAAATGCACTCCCATCGAGGACCCTGTGTCAGCAAGGCCACGTTTGTCCTGCTCTCAGCACCTTCCAGCAGTTCTAGCTCAGCTGGTGACACTGCAGCAGAATATTCTCAAAACTGAAAGGTGTCTTTACTCCTCGAAGATTTACAGCTCCTCCCAGCCTGGAATTAGCTTTTTTAACTTTTTTTTTTCCTACCTTTTTTCTTGGTTTTTTGGCAGAGAGTGCAGCTGGGAAATGATGGATTATCATTTCTCATTTGGACTCAAAGTCCGTGCAACGGCCAAAGGAAATAAGCAGTTTCTCCTGAGTGGCAGAAAGTGCATTGTTAAGGTGAAAGGAAAACCAGGAGGCAAAATTAAAGTGATTTGTCCCAGATCCCACAGCTGGAGAGCTGAGCTGGGGCTGGAGGTGCTTTGTGGCTTTGTGAGATGCTTCACTCCCGACACCGACTGTGGGTGGACAGGAAAATCCTGAGATGAGGAAAATCCTGAGAAATGGAGGCTTGGTGGAGTGAAAGTCAAATTAAACCCTGATTTCTGCAGGCTGGGCTTGCTCCTGGGTTGTGGTGCCATAAGGAATGGCATCCTGCCTGTGACACCCCCTGCTCTGGGAGCTGCTGGGGTCACACCCCCAGTCCTGGGGTCACTTTGGGCTCTCACAACAAGAGGGACTTGGAGAGGATGGAGCATGTCAGGGAGCTGGGAATGGGCTGGAGAATTCCTGAGAGAGCTGGAAAGGGGCTCAGCCTCGAAAAAAGGGGATCAGGGGGGACCTTGTGGTTCTGCACAACTCCCTGACAGGAGGGGACAGCCAGGGGGAATTTGGGATCTGGGAACAGGGACAGGAGGGGAGGGAACAGCCTCAGGCTGGGCCAGGGGAGGTCAGGTTGGATATTTGGGAAAATTATTCACGGAAAAGGCTGTCCAGCCCTGGAACAGCTGCTCAGGGCAGTGGTGGGGTCCCCATCAGGGGATTTAAGGTCCCTTCCAACCCAAACCATCCACGATTCTCTGAGTGTCACACACAGCACCCGACCTCGCTCTGCAGAAAAGGCACCAAGAGAAACAGGGCTCGATTTCCTTGGATTCTCTGGGACACCAGAACCATCCCACATTTTCCTGTACCACTTGATCAATTCTAACAGCAGCTCTCCAGATTTTTAGTTCTTTGGGGAGTTTCTGAACAAGTTCTCAGCTTCCAAGCCAAAGCTTTGCAGTTCAATTTCTCCCGGAGCACCAGGGAAAAAAAAAAAGAGCAGTCATTTGCTGGAATCATGAGCAGCTAATTTGCTGAGTTTAGTGGCAGGAAGCCTGAAGATAATCAATCCAGTTCTTCTCCACATATATGAATGCAAGGCAGCGTGCTGAGGAGGGCAAATTACACTGCTCAAAACGAGATGAAAAATCTTATCAGGTGAAACTGTGGGTAAGTCTTCACTGGCAGAACACTTTGCTCAGAGTATCTCCAGGTTCTTGGGAGACTTTCACGTCGTCAGAACCCAGCACAATTGGATAATTGCTCTGATCTAGGAAATGTTTATGTTTCTATCTAGAAGAGAGTTACACTTGCAGCACAAATTTCCAGATTGCTGCAGTTATTCCTCCTCTGAGTTCAAGCAGTTGGACATAACTAAGTTTATATGGAAGCATTTAACTGTTAAAAAATTCTTAACTCTTTACTGAATCTTTTTTTTTCTCTACGTAAAAACTATTATTAACACTCTCTAGTACTCGCTTGCATTGAATGTATTATAGCATAATAAAATAAATATATACTAAAGTACAGATATTGGCCTTCTCTGCAGCTAAGAGCTCTCTTCTGTTTCTTCCAGCCAGATCCACGCCAGATTGCTCAGATCCATCAGTCAGCAGAGGAAGTTTTCTCTACCCAGCACATAGCTCAGACACTGAGACAGACAAAATAAATGTGAGCTGAGCTGGGCAATATAAAACTGCCTAAAATCCTTCTGGGGCTGTACAACTCCATAATTCTTCTGAGATTCACTGAGCAGTCATTTCTCTCTTTCTTTCTCCTTCTCTGAGGTGGGTTTAACTGACAGGACCAAAACTCACTGCCAGGAAGTAAAAAAGGAGAAAACTCTGCTGTGTGTTGTTTTACAGCTGGGCTGCACTTGGAGAACTTCACCAGCCCTGCTGTAAAATCTCCTCATCGGCTTCTGGGCAGTGAAATATGGACAGAAAAACAAACAAACCAATACAGGAATCACTTCCCCACAGCTGACATTTGGAGCTGTGCTGGGTCTGTCAAGTGAAATCCTGAGCAGGGAATTGATTCACAGCTTTCCTCAAAATGCCAGAGAGTTGTGACTCTCCAAGGTGTGGAAAAAGAAGATTTGGAGCAGTTTGTACCCTCTGGTGTCAATCCCTTGCTGTATGATGGGGTTTCTTCACAATTGTCCAGAAACTTGTTGGGAACCCAGAAATATCTCATGTTTTGTCCTTTTCAAGTTCAGGCTTTATACTCTGATGTGAACAGCAATTCATATGGAAGCAAACAGACAAAGCAAAAACAATATCCTTTGTAAATTCCCCTGGACAAGTTTTAGCACCTACAAAGCAATGGCTTTATTTTTCCCACGTTGGGGATTTGTGTTCCATGTTGGCACACAAAGCCAGGGGCACCAAAGGGAAGCTGAGATCCTGAATTCAGGTGCTTGAATTTGGACAATTTTGCCATGTCATTGCATTTTTCACTGAAAGGATCTAGTGAGCTTTTAGAAATAGAACCTGAAATAAGCTTTGGTTGCAAAGTTTCAAATGAGCTCCTTTAAACTGAAAAACAAATGAACACACTGCTCAGCCTCATCTTTTCCAGTGCATAGGTGAGAACACAGCCTTAGAGCAGACTCAGAGAAAAATATTGTGGCCCACTGAACTCTGTACAGAAAAACAGAAAGGAAAACCAATATTATTCCAACTCATTGCACAAATACACCCGTGTGCACCCAAACCGAAGAATAAAAATTGGTGTACCAATATTATCCTCTCTAATTAGGGAATTGTGAATAATGGTAATGCTGGTAATAAAAAAACACCATAAAAGGGCAAGAAAACTGCATCCCCCATAATAAAATATTTCTCCTTTGGGGTCACATTTAGCTTTTGTGGGTTGACAAAGGGATCAGTCTCCACGACATATTGTTAAGTGACTGCTCCTCTGATCCTGGAATGTCTTCTCCACTCACATACATATTTCTGGCTTGTTAGGGAGGCAGCCTGACAGTACAAAGGGCTGGATGTATGTCTGTGCATTGTAAGCAGAACTTGGAGATGCTCTGAGTCAGGATTTTATATTCAGATGCCAGGGCTAAGTAACTGGTTATGTTCTACATCTTCCCCCAAAATAATAAAAAAGCAAAGTCTGAAGCAGCTCTGGATACAGGGAGGCTCTGCAAAGCTCTTTTGAGGTTTTTAAAATGCATGATTGGAAATATCTGCTGGGTATTTTTTTGGTGGGTTTTTTTTTTTTTTTTTGTCTTGTGTTCCTCAAAATCTGATCAAACGTTGAAGATGATCAAATTTACATGGGGGAAGAAAGCACAAACTTCCGCCATTATCTCCTTTTCTGCTTCCTTATAAACCCAAACTGGATGGCATCCAATTTCTCCTCGCAACTGCCTCTGGAAATGAAAGAGAGCCTGAATAGAGGAGGAGATGAGCTGCTTTAAATGCTTTTTCATAGTTCTCACTGCTATGAAAGCTTCATTAAAAGCTGCAGCTTGCTTGTTTTCGAACTCTTCCGAAGTAATAAGCATATAATTGTGCTGGAAACTTGGGAGGAGCGTGTCCCTGCAAGCCACTGCAGCAGCCTTTCCTTTCAAGGTCCTTCTGCATTTTCTTGGGGATCAGTCATTCCCATCTGAAGGAAATGTAGAAGAAATAATGTTTGTTTTTTTTAAAGAGGCCGTTGACGATTTGCAATGTTGATATGTTGACATAAATTATTTCCTCACGGACTGTTGACTCTGAGGGTGTCTTGTGAGGCATAACATTTATTTTGGCCTTTTTTTTTTTTCTTTTTTTTTGGTCTTCTTAACCCACATTCAAACTGTGTCAGGCACAGGCTCACTGCTGAGCCCTTTTATATTTATTTTCATTTCTTCAGATGGAGAAACGTGAGGAATGAGGAAGAAAATTTGTGCTACAGCATTTCTTAGGGTTTCTCCTAAAAAATTCAGCTCTGGTGCTGAGATCCACACATGTTCTGACTGATTCCATGGGATTTCTTCTGATATCTCCTGTGGAGCAGAACCAACCTTGCTGCAGATGTTAATAAATGCTCTTTTGAAACAGCTGGAAAGGATTTTGAGAGCATGAACAGATGAATTTCATAACACCGGGGGTGAGAACAACATTCAAAGCCCTTAAATCACCCTCCACAATGAAATCCTTCATTGGCAAAAATCCACTTCATGGATTCAGCAAATTCAATCCAATATTTTCTCATGAAATTCCACATTGAAAGTCCTGGGCCGGGATGCAAGAGAACAGAGATTTCCACATGGATTGAGCTGGATCAGAATCTTTTCTGATTTGTCCCACAAATCACAGCCCCAAACATCCCAGGATGAAACCCAGTGTATAAGAAATACAGTATTGACAAGATTTTAGGTAATTCCCACCGAAAATGAAGGGAAAATTCTCGGGGTGAACTTAAATTAGTGAAATAAAGCCTAATGGGAAGAGTGACAAAGATATTCAGAAAGTCAGCTGTGGATTCTGTTAAAAGGAATTGACATTTATTTAGACTATACATTGCTGGGGAATATGTTTCCAAGCCATGCTTCATTGCCTTCTTCCAGTCTGCACAAATTTATTACCCAAAATAAAGATCACAGTGCCCAGAGAGTCACTTTGACTCCTTTCCATCTTGTTTCCAGTTTATTTCTGGGATTCCAGTAAAAATTCAGTCCTAGCTTACAATGAAACAGAATGGATTCATAAATGATAAAACACAAAACTATGATTTTTAATTTTTTTTCTCCACAGAATCTTGATAGCATTTTCCAGCCTTCCCCAAGCTAACTCCACACCAGCATCCAGAAATAAGAAAGCGTATTTACATTTGTTAATTTGCTTTCACCAATTGATAAAAATAACTGGGTATTTCATAATAATAGAAATAAAACTTATAGTGAGGCTGAAGGTAACTCCAGTTCCCACTGAAACAGTGAAAATTTCCTGGCACATAAAATAAATATGAGTAAAACTAGTGGAAAGTCATTGCTTTACTTTATTTTACTCCTTTTTTTTTTTTTTTAATCAGCAAAGATATTGCCACATAAAACCCTATTTTGGAATTTTATTCTCTGACTAAGAGGCTCTGATAGAAAGAATATTCCCAGCAAGCCAAACAACTTTTTTTTTTTTTTTTTTACCAAGGCTTTAGCATAACTCAGAGGAAAATGTCAAAAATGTCCCCACAAGCCAAATCTCATTGGAGAGTTGAGGAAGGAGGGTGATCCTAGAAGGAAAGATTGAGTTAATTCTCCTCCCTCCCCTTTTTCCCTCACAAATTCCTGATTTCCAATCAATAAATACCCCATGAGGTGCAACACTTGAGTTTTTAGGAGCAAATCCCAAATTCAGGACCTACTCAATCCATACTGTCCATCCATGGGAGCCAGCACAGCAGGATGGGGAGCTTGGAAATGGACTCCTGAGCACAGGTGTGACTCTTTTCCTTTTTAATTTCAAAATCCAGCGAGGAAATGAAGGAAATGTTTGCCTTGTTGTCTGTGTGCCACAATCTATGAGTTTTCATCAAAAACCCTCCAACGTTTTCAGGTAGAGTCATCTGCAGACACTCCCAGAAGCAATTAACACAGCCTGGGTTTGTAAATGCTCCCTGCCCGTGTTTGTTTGTCCTGGGAGCTGTACAAATATTATTTGCAGGGTTCCTGGTAAAGCTGGGATTGCTTATCCCACAATCCTGGAGCTGGCTGTGAGCTTGGGGAATGCTGTTTGCAGCCAGGGCGTTTTGCTCTCAGGCATCACTGGGGTGGGAGGTGGGTGAATCTCTCGTTTGATACTAAAATAGAGAAGACAGGACAAGGATGCTCCAACTTGGAGTGGCTGAGATGGTTTTTTTGCTTCTTCCTAGAAAAAATTCCATGAAGGAAAGAGCCTTGAAGTGGGGCCCACTCGGGGCTGACCTTCACAGAGGGACAGGGCTGTTAGAAATAAAACAAAAAGGGAAAAGCAACAGTGCAATTTTAGGGTTTTAGGGTTTAGGAGGAATTTTAGGGCTTATAAGTGTCCTCAGGCATGCGAGATCTTAACCCTTTAATGCTCTCATAACCCTTCCTGCAGTGGCAGTGGTATCCACAGTTTCAATATAAAACAACCTGAAAAAAGAAATCCAACTGCTTCAAACCCAAAACAACAAAACAACAACAAAATATTTTAAAAAAACAATAAAAATCAATTTAAAATATGTGATCCATTTCCACAAGCTTCCCAACATTTCTATTTCTTTTTTTTTTTTTTTTTTTTTAATATTCCATTATGTTTAGCAATTTGCCAGTTGCTGCTGCTGCCTCTTGCAGCAGGGGAGGATCGGGCTCTGCAGAAGGAGCACTCAGGATTTCTGCTGAAATATTTATTAGGACAAGAAACAACGCAGCACAGTGTTCTGGCTTGGTGTCACACTCGATTCACCCCCGCAGGTACAACCTGTGGGCAGCTGTTACACCCAAGGAACAAGCCAGTCAAAGGATTGAGGGGCACTAATGCAAAGCAGCCCCTGTCAGTGCCATGCACTGCCTATTTAAGAGGATGACTGGCATGGTTTTGCCTCGTGCTCTGCATTTTTTGCTCTGTTTCGTGGGCTGAGCAGTTTGCAGTGCAGGAATTCGATGTGGCTAAGTGTCACTTCAGGTGTTGGAGGTGCTTATTTGATTAATGTGTATTTTTGTGGAATGCTGGAATGTTTCCGAGGAGCTTTTTCATTTCATTTGTTGCCTTGTAAATTCATATGAATTAGGCAATTATATAAGTTACTATTTTGACCAGAGGGAGAAAGAAACCTGATAGGACAGAGCAGTACAGAAAACCAGGGCTTAAAAGTGTCCTCAGGCATATGAAGGTCTTAACCCTTTAAATGCTCTCATAACTCTTCCTGCAGTGACAGTGGCATCCACAATTTCAGTATAAAATACACTGGAAAAAGAAATTCAACTGCTTCAAATCCTCCTTGCTCCCACTTGTCAGTCATGGTTCATTTTTAGGATTATTGAGAGAAAAAAGAAATTATTCTGTCCAGTTTTTTTTTTTTTTCCCTCACAAAGCTGCTGCATTGTGGGCCTTGTGGAAGAGCTCACTCGACAGTGCAGCAGGCAGAGCCAAAATCTGACTTTATTAAGATGAAATCATTGTCTGTAGGCAAAGCAAAGCCATGTGATATCTCCATCAGCGAGGCTTTCATATGCAGCTACTCAAAACCCTGGAATAAATGGAGCTGATTGAGGTGAGCCAGAGGCAATTCAGCCACCAGAGCCAAGCAGGGAGAGGATGAGAGGATGGAGCTCCCTCGTTAGCAGGGAGCTCCTCCGAGCTCAGATCCAGCTGCCAGGGGGGAGTGAGGAGATCCAGAGCTGGAAGGCACTTTCTGAGCAGTCACAGTGCCCACAGGTCCAGCTTGCAGATGGAATGTCCCAGCCTCAGGAGCTGCAAACAGCTGGGGGACAGTCAGGCAGTCCCAGGAGCTCTCAGTGTCCCCAGGAGCTGACTGGCAGCTCAGCAGAGCAGATGAGACACTATAGAAATGAAAATGGAGACAAAGAGGGATGCAGGGAAAGCAGCTCATCATTATTCTCTTGTGAAATATCTCTGCTCGAGTTCCAGTTAGCCAGGAGAGGAGCAGATTGTCATTTCATTTCAGACCTGCAGGCTGGGGGACAGAGCTGGGCCAATGTTCAAGCCGTGTTCAAGACACCTGGCAAAGAATATGAGCAAGGGAAAGAGCATCTCTGTGTCACACCTGCAGGTCGTGCAGATCAACCTCTCTGTGCCTCCCAGCACTTCCATTCGAAGATCATGGAATTATGGAATATCCTGAGCTGGGAAGGCCCCACAGGGATCATCAGTCCAGCTCCTGGCCCTGCACAGACTCGCCAACAATCCCACCCTGTGCATCCCTGGGAGTGTTATCCAAACCCTCCTGGAGTTCCCAGGGGCTGGGACCATTCCCTGGGGAGCCTGGGCAGGGCCCAGCACCCCCTCTGGGGGAAGAACCTTTTCCAGGTGAAAGAGAAAAGTACCTCCTGGTGGGAATGTTGGTGGCTGGGAATGCTTTGCCAGTGAAATAACTTTCAGAGGTTACTCCTCTGAGAGAGGTAAAGCCTCTGGTCACTCTCACACAGCATGTGCTGAATTCCTGATCATTTGTCCTTGGGCTTCAGAACTCCAGCTTTGGGCCACCAAAAATGTCTAAAGCCAGTCCTAAGAACTGAGCTCCAAACTACCCTTAATACACAGTTCTTGGGGAAGGAATTTGGATGAATGCAACCAGTAGAGCAGCACTTTATAATATCTGCTGCAGATTATAATGAATTCCCTGTCAGGAGTCCCCTTCACTAATCCTTCCTGTCCCAATCCAATATAATCCAGTCTAACAGCTCCTTTTCTGGACACATGAAGCCCTTTTTAGCTGTGGTTATCTTCACAGATAATATTGGCTGAGCCCTTCTTTTCTTCCCATAGCCAAGATTTTGTCACTAAATGCAGAGAGTTTGAGTCCAGTGTGTGATTCCCAGTCTCCCTTGTGTGCCCTGTCTGGGACAGTTTCCAGGTTGCAGCAATTCCAGGATTTACCATGTCCAGTGACAAAAGGAATCCACATCCAGGAGCCAGGCGTTTCCAGGGTCTCTCTGCTGAGGTGGTGGCTGTGTGTGCCAAAGTTTGTGTATAGTAAAATAACCAAAACAAAGAATGGAGTAAATCAAGTATTTGAAGATATTTTTAATGGGAGAGGTCATTGCACACAGATTGGTGGTGACAATAAATTCCAATCCAAGGATGGCAATGTGTGGAAAGAAGCAGAGAAAACAGCAAAACCAGGGTTAAAGAAACACCATTTTTAATTGCTGTGGAAGATGGAGGCCAAATGATATGAAAATAAGATGAAAATAAGATGACAGGACAATAAACAACAGAATGAGAACCATGAAGTAATGATAATAATAATATGCTGGCCAACATCATTGCAAAACCAGTTTTAGATTGATAACCAGGATATTTTTAGTATCACAGCTATGGGTGGTCATTTGCAACCTGTGATTTTTTTTTGGTTGGATTGATGGGGGCACTCTAAAAGAATTGTTGGTATTTTATGTGCTTTTAGAGAATTGAAAAAGCAGTTTATGGATTAGTTTGAAATAAAAAACTTATGGCAGATGAGTTCAGCTGCTCATTCGCTCCATGCACTCAATTATAATGCCCACAGTGAGTTGTGGTTTATAATTTCACTAATACATCAGAATTGGTTGATTTCCCTTCATTTTCAGTGCTAATTTTGAGCTTTTATTGGATTATTGCAAAAATCAAAGCACCCGAACCTCACCATGTGTATGAAGTGATTTTATCCTTGATGAAGATTTTAACATTGATTGGAAAAACTACATTTATTCTTCAGCATTAAATGCTTTTAAAAGTCTGATTAAAAAGTGTGTCACTGACAACTCCATTATCAAATCCATATATTGGGTAAAGAACATCTGTGCATGTTTTCAGCCAGAAAAAACTTTGTTTTTTCCTTATTTTCTAATATTTCTGTTAAAACTGTGCAGGGGATTGAAAGGAGCCTCATGTGACTGGGATTTAGGTGTTGTAATTTGGAAATGAGCTTTTTTATGATGAAGGATAAGAATAAAAAAGAAGTTTGTAGGGGAGGGAAAGAGAAGTCTTTGCAAATGGTTGTGTCAGCTGGGTAGAAATCTTGCAAGGAACTTTGCTGTGCTGCTAATGATCTTTCTGGGGAGCTGAAAAGGAAAGGAACAGGAGGGTATTTGCCACAACTGAGAATATTTTAGAACAGGTGCAGGTATGACAATGGACAGGAAAAATAGATTGATCGGGGAACAAGAGGAGAATTGGCAAAAGTCACCCTGTGGTGACCCAGCTGGGGCAACTGATCCCTTCAGGGAGCTGGAATTCCAGATTTCTGGAGTTGGGCAGCAATTTGTATGTCAAAATCTGTACTTTCCCTTGAAAAGGAGTGACACTTTCTCTGACTCAGCCCACTTGATTTTGATTTTCTCCACTGAGACTCTTCAGCCATTGGCCTTTTGTATTAACTTTTCATCAGTGAGGGCTTTTTCCTTAATTAGACCAAATATTTTGGGAAAAAAACCCAAACCTGTTCCTCCATTTCTCCATGTCAAGTGTAGAGTTTTAGATTTAAAAATCAAGTTTTGTTGCATGATGACAGTTCAGCAAATATTTCTGAGAAGGTGAATCTGTTAAATAACTCTTTGACCCATTCTGGAGGGAGATCTCCAGCAGCAGAGACCTTCCAAAGAAGAGGTTTGGATAAACTTGTCTTTTTAGCTGGGTTTCAGTTAAACAGCCCTTAATCTTCTTTATCCAGCCCTTTTTCAACACAGGAATTACAGGGCTGGCTTGGAGAGTTTAAATTCAAACACAATTTGAATCTTGGTGGATGCAGCAGGAACTAAGGAAAGATCTTCCTCAGGGGGAGCAGAGGGTCACCAAAGATCTCAGTGACAAACAGGCAGCTGGGATTGAAGGATGCCACACAGCAATTCCACCAGGATTGGAAAGGTGATGCCTGCAGACACACACAGTGTGAGCAGATGCCTCAGATCGTGGCAGACCTTGAAATCAAATCATGGAATCGTGGCATGGTTTGGGTTGGAAGGGACCTCTCAAGGTCACCCAGTGCCATTCCCTGCCATGGGACATCTTCAACCACGCCAGGTTGTTCCAAGCCCCATCCAGCCTGGCCTTGAATATTTCCAGGGGTGAGGTATCTGCCCCCTCTTTGGGCAGCCTGTGCCTGAGTTCTACCACCCTCATCTTTCTGAAATCTAACCTGAATCTACCTTATTTCACTATAAAATCATCACCTCTTCTCTACCACAACAAGCTTCTTGGGTAGAAGCTTAGAGGATGGTTCACTATTTTAAAAAACTATAATGAAATATAAATTCTAATAGTCCAGACTATGAGCTTGCTATTTTTTGGCTAATTCTGCTTTATACCTCTGCAAGATTAATCTCTCTACAAAGTGGAGAGAGAAGCCATGTGACTTTTCAGATGCTGATAATCTATTTATTTATCACCTTGATGTAGGAACTAGAAAGCCAGAGCCTCTGATAAATGTCTCACTCACAGTGGTGATGGCTAATGGTGGTTAATGTTTTTTCCTCCAGCTGCACATGTGCTGGTCTTGAGAGGTTACTAAATGATTTTTCAGGAAACACTGAATGATTTTTCAGGAAACTGCAATATTCTCTCCAGTTGTCATGCTCTTACATAAGGATAAAGTGGCTAATCCAGCCTTTGCCAATTCAGCTGAGTGGAAGGGGAGAGAGGAGGAGAGGATCAGCAGCAACCCAAAACCAGAAATTAAATAAGAATTGGCCATTTTGGACAGAGCACCCTTTAGGAGAGCTTGGCTGCCCAAGGCTTTGCCTGCACTGAGCTGGGTCTGAAGTGAAAGCCTGGCTTTGGAGGAACACCATTATCAGCTGGGAGGATTCAGTGGCCTGAGAGTGTTTGATAACATCCACCAGGGGATATGGGAATGCACCAGCAGTGGGTGATCCTAACCTGGTACAAATCACTCATTAGCTCTCCCTTTCCCTGGTGTCTTGGGCAAACAAATTGCTACCATTGTTTTCCCAGATCATGGAAAAATCCCTGCAAATAGAACATCTGCTTTTGATTAAGCACATGCAGAGATATTTCAGCAGATACCCATTAATCAAACTTAAAGTTAGCTTTACCTCTTTTTTAGTTAGTCAGTTGTTACAAAGATCTTCTTTTTTTCCTGTTTATCAGTGGTTAAAGACGAACAGGGCTACAATGTGGTTGGGGAAGGACCTGGAAACATTGAAGATATTCTTTTCCCATATATTTCCCTTACTTGTAAAATTCATTTTGGTTTAATTTTCGAAATGGGTGAGCAGCTATTTGAGATAACACAGCCAGGGCTGAGTGCCTCTAAACCCAGCACTTCCAGAGGTCCATCACTGCCAACTTTATTAAGCTCAAAGCTGAGGAAAGAATGATTTGCTGCCTGCAGAGTCTATGGCAAAGCTGATTTGGGAGCCTTGGGAAGAATCATATGAGGGAAGAGCTGAAGGAAAATTTTCTGTCTCCAGCTTTTCTGAGTTTTGGCAGAATTAGCTGAGGAGTCAAAGCTGACAATGCTTTAAGTATGAAAGTGGTAGAATGACCTAAAGTGTAGGGTCAGGATGTGCTAATTAGGTAACAATTAATGTTGAGTGACCTCTAGTGGTACTTTCCCACAGTTAATCCTCAAACTGGGATCCCTGACAGGACCTGGAGCTTGGGATCTGTATTTAAGAGTCCTCCCCCACCACAAGGATAAACAGTCTGTTAAAAAAAAGGGGGTTGTTTTTCTGAGAAAGCTCCTGATAAACTGAAAAACAAATTTTTTTTTTTTTTTTTTTTTTTTTAATAAATTGCTTTGTGCTAAAATCCTTCATTGTCACACCAGGCAGAGAAGCAAACCAGAACCCACCCCTGGACACAAGTTTTGATATAAAATTATTTTTTATTGCCCCAACATTTGAGAAGACTCCAGTCAGAGGGTCAACTGTGAGTGCTTTGTGGTGATTCCATTTCCCATATTTCATATTCTATTTTCCATATCCCACGGGGAGGCAGAACAACCATTTATTAATCATTTATTAATCATTTATTTGGTGGCCCTCACGCACACCGAGATGTGTGCAAACACTCGCAGCTCTCAGATTCCCACACACCTGGGATTCTCCCATCAAACCTCTCATTCCAAAACCACAGCTGAGATCCCAGGGATATCCCAAAGGATCTCCTGGAGGTGACATCTTCTGTGACAGCAGGTCCCTCACTGCTCATGATTAATTAAAAAAAAAAAAAATAATCCCACAAAGTGGTTCCTAAACAGGGCAGGATGAGCCCAAATGTCTGGACCAACAGGGTCAAGTCTCACCTTCCATGTGAGATGCTCATAATTAATTCCTAAACATGTCCAGGTGATGCTGGGAGAGGTTGCAGCCAGCCAGGCTAATCCCAAGGCCATCCTCGGAATTCCATGGATATCTGGAGTTTATTCTGGTGCAGAGGAGGCTCAGGGAGGACTCTCTTGCTCTCAGCCTGGCAGGAGGTTGTAGCCAAGTGGGCGACAGGCTTTTCACCCTGGGAACAAGTGACAGGACAAGGGGAAATGGCCTCAAGTTACACCAGGGAAGGTGCAGGTGGATATTAGGTAAAAATAATTTACTGCAAGAGTTAAGCATTGGAACAGGCTCCCCAGGGAAGTGGTGGAGTCACCATCCCTGCAAGGATTAGAAAACAAGTAGATGTGGCACTTAAACTCAATATTTTTTAGTAGGTTTGATGATATTTGGTCAATGGCTGGACTTGATGATCTTGGAGATGTGTTCCAACCTTAAGGATTCTATGGGATCACCTGGGATGGCCTCACAGCAGCTTCCCCACAGACAAAGCTGCTCCCCAAAGAGAGATCATTAAATATTATCACAGATAATTAAATATTAAATCACAGGAAAGTCAAAGGATTTGCTCAGGGTAATTCTGTGCAGTGATGGGGATGGTGGCAGTGACCTGACATGGCAGCACCTACCTACCAGCTTCAGTTAAACGTGGTAAATATGATTTTTTTTTTTCCCCAAATGTTCCAGAACACCAGCCAGGTAATAAATTAACCCCCTTGATTTTCCCTAAATTCTTACCTCGGGGTGAATTCTGAAGCACACCCTGAGCAGAAATTGTCGATGTTTGCTGTGGATGAGTGAGGGGCAGTAAAACACCTCAGAGGGTGCAGCAGGTGAGGAATCCAGGGCTGTAAAGATTTACTGTGCTCACAGTCACAGCCCCATGAAAAGCCACAATAAAATACACGAGTTAGTTCTGCCGAGCAGAGCTGCAGCCTTTAAATTCGCCCAGGTGCTGCCTTCCAAATGAGGAAATAAAACCTGAAATGCCTCCCCCAGAACACACCAGGGCTCACCAGGACATGGGTGTTCCTGGAGGTGTTCATTTCCACGTAACATGGGAAAAGTCACTTTTTATTTGCATTCCTTCCATGCAGCAGCTGCTGGTGAAGATTTTCAGTGCAATCCCAGCTGACTGATGCTTTCCTTCACACCAAGATGGGAGTCCAAAGACACGGGTGGGATATATGATATAATTATTTTGCCTAATGGGAAAAAAAAAAAAAAAAACATTCATTTCGATGGCAGTCCTAAATTATTGCTGCCTTAAAGGCTAATGCTTTTGTATATTAGGGATTTGGAAATTGGGTGATTAGTAGAGTAAATCTTGAGTAGGGAGGGCAAGAATAGTGTGTGTTCAGTCCTTTACTTAATTCAGCACTGAACAACTTGCAAGAATTTAATCCTCTCTATATTTATTTCTTTTTCATGCATGCCCTGCTCATTTTATGGGCTGAATATAATTGTTTCTTCCTTAATTAATATTCTTTTAGCTCTTTAATTTTGTGAGTAACAGAGATACCCAATAGAACTCTATGAGCAATGTAGAACTTCTACTAAAAATAAATAAAAAAAATTATAATTTTAACCATCTTGAGGTGAAAGTATTTCTATAATTAAACCTAACTCTGTAAGGTAAAAGGTCACAGTAATTTCTTTTTGAAATATGCTTATTAATTCTCTATTGTTCCCTAATAGTCTTGCTTTCACTATTATTATTTTTATTGTTATTATTACTACTATCTCATTTGGCCCTCGGACAAAATTGTGATGCTTTCAAAACACACAAGAGGCAGAAAATGTCTCTGTAGCTTTATGGCAATATAAAAGTAAGTAATTTGATCTGTTCCTCTAGAATCTTGCTGCTCTGAAAAGACTTTAAAATCTATTTTACTTTCAGTCAACGGTGAACTTTGGTGTGACACATGTGAGTTTGCACTTAATCCGTTTTGTGGTGACCTGCTCCTTTATTGCTCTCTGCTCCAGCGTGGGAGAAGGATGGTTAAACACCACCAGGAGCTAATGGAAACGCCTCAAATGAAATTTCATCTTTTGGAGCAAGGCAGGGCAGCTCTGAGAGCCAAATTTGTCTCTTGTCAAAGGAGAGAGAGCTGCTCTTTGGAGGCACTGACTGCAGGCAGAAAGAGGCACGAGGAACTTAGGCAAAGGTTTAATTTAAAAAAAAAAAACCAAACATAATCTGAATCTCTTGGTTTCACTTGGGTGATGATTTAAGTTTGCAATTGTGTGGCAGCCGATTCTCAGGTTTGTATTAGGATCCAAAACTTCAGCTTTGGAGAAGTTCCTTATGTTGCCACTGTCTTCTCATTCTGTTTTGTGGGGTTTGATGGTTATTTTTTTAACTCCTCAAAAAAACAGCACTGAAAAATGGACTTTAAAAAATAAGCTCAAAGATAAAAAGCCATTTATGAGACTTTCCAGATATATGAAAAGAGTGGAAGACTTCAAAACCTTATCATGAGCAGTATTTTATGCAACTGCTATCGAAAATACATCTATGCAAAGGAGTTTTTACTGGTAAGTAAAAATACAATTTAAAGATTTATGCTGCAGTTGCAGTGCTCAATCTTGGGTTTTCCAAAGGCAGCAAGATGGATTCTGAAGTCCTTACAAAAGCTCTGCAAAACATCATGTGCCTACCACAAATTCCTGCTTAGAACAATTTAAGTTGCAAATAAGGAACCAGCCCAGAAATTCTGCATTTTTGGCTTGCTTTAAATGGCTGTCCTTGTTGTTATGGTAATTCTATGAGAAGGACTCTCAGAAATCAATTTGTTGTTTGTATATAATTCCCCAAACTGAAAAAGAAGCTGCTGGGTGTTGGGTGGATGAAGGAACTGCCAATGGTGAAGGTGAATTTAAATCTATCAAATGTGGCAGCATTAAAAAATCAATAATCTTGGTCACAGCATGTTCACAGGCTGGGAGGAAGTGAGGATGCTAAAGGCATGGCTTGGATCATCCCTGAGGTTATCACACAGCGTTTGGCTCAGAAAATGGGATGCACAAATCCCAGGAAGGGCAGGGCCACTGGAGGTTCTTGGTACCTTCACTGTTAAAGCTGTCAAATCACAAAAATGGGACAAAACTTGGAGCCAGGTTGAGAAGCAGCACAATAATGCCAATGGGAGGAGTGAAAACTGGATTTACCCAGCCAAAAACTGCGCTGAAGGAAAGATGGCAAGAATATTTCCACTTGTTAGAGGTATAATTGTGCAGAACAGGCAAAGGCACCGTGGAAAAGCAATAACCAGTGCTGGAAGAGTGGCACTGATTGTACACGTGGAACTCGGGGCAGGTGCTGCACTCTGTGTGCCCATTAAAATCCCCAGAGCACAGGATTTACCTCGGGAACTGGCAGAGGGAATAGACTTCTCCAAACCGTGCTTGCCCAAAGCCTGGCAGCACCGTAGGAATCAGAATTTTAAAAACACACTAATTCTGACTGAACTCACACATTCGTGCCTATTGAAGTAGGGAAGATTACCCTGGGGGGAGCCAGTTACCTGCAGGATTTCAAAGACGAATGGATTGAGTCCTGCAGAGAATAAATAGTATTTTCTGGTTTTTGGATGACATACTAATACCTGGGAGGTATTCAGACGAGTATTTACAAAACCTTGAGGAAATTCCAGCATGTTATAAAGCCATGCTTTAAAGCAACAAAAATAAGCTTGTAGGCATAAGATTTTTTTTTTTTTTCCCCAGCTCCTTAAAACCAAATTCCTTGCCGAAGTTTCAGGAATAAAGGCTTTAAAAAGGAAAATAAAAACTATGAAGCATGCATAAGTGCCTTAATGTTACCCAACTTCTGTTGTTTTTATCCATGTGAAAGGTTTCTTATGGAAGTTCCAAATTATCGTTGCTAATTAGGTTGATGTTTTCCTGATAAAGGAAACATAAAATAGATATGGATGGAGCATTAAGATAAGATTTTTTGAGGAGAAAAACCAAAAAACCTAAGAGCTCTATAGCATCCTATAATTTGAGGTCATTCAGGAGAACCTTAAACCACAATTTACTGAAGGAAAATGAGCTGTTGCTCCATAAAACTCTAATATCCAAAAAATTCCCAGTTCTTTGTCTTTTAGGTCATTATCAAAATCTGAAAACACATTTACATTTTTAAAAGAAAACTTGCACTCCCATTTAGAAATTAATAAATTCTAGCAACATCTCTTAATAAGTATCTTGATGCAGATAGAAAAGCAGAGGTAAAAAAGGGGGGTGACTAATTTATATATTTTTGGGGGCAGGAAGTTTTAGGGAATCAATCTTTTTTATTGTTTTTAACATTGTAAAATTCCCTGTGGACCGTGAAACACGTGTTCATCACATCCCTCCTTCCAATCACCAACAAATTCAGCTGGAGACAGAGAAGAAAAGGTGATTTTCCAAGGAGAGGCCTGGATTTCTGTGTGTTTTTTGAACAGCCACATCACAGGAGATATTCAGGTTCCAGTGCTTCACTGAGCAGCATTACCTGGGCAGGAGATGCTGATTTCCAGGAGGAGCAGCTCCAAGGATCTTGTGAACATTTTACCAGCAGAATTATCCCAGTAGCATTGTGGAGAAATAAAAAAGGACTGAAAGAAGCTGTTCTTGGTGCAGATTTTGATCAGGGCACCTGAGCCCTCTGGAGCCTGCAAGAACAAGGGCAGGACGTGTTGCTCCCACTCTCTTTGGGTTGTACCTCTTGTGTCACCTGGACTTGCAGCAGTGTTTTTATGGAGGAATTCTCTTCCTGGGGTGATGCCTAAAGAGCCTCCCTGGGACAGGTGCCTGGGACAGAGTGAAAGGAATAAAGCAGGGATTTATTAAAATCCTTCCCAGGATTCCCCTTGGGCACTGCAGGAGCCTGGCCATGGCTACACCCAAGCTGGGCCCAAGTCTCGAGTTCTCACACTTGGATCACTTTGGGTCCATTCCCACCTTGGGGTTCATTGTCCAGTCCCAGCTCCAGGCTCTGCAGTCCCACCCTCCCACATTCTCTCCTCCAGTCGCTGCTCTTTGCACTTTTTGGGGCTGGAGCTGCAGCGTGTCCTTGGCTGTGGGGCTGGAAAAGGATTGTTTGGTGTGCCTGAGCTGGGAGGAGAGCTGGGAACACTTTGTGTGGAGTTCAGAGTTCTATCCTAATGCAGTGCAGAACTGAGAAAATATGAAAGCTGAAACTTATGGCATCAAGGGGACACAGTGACCCCAGGACCACATGGTGTGATTCTGCCTTGCCCCATCCAAGTGAGAATTCCTTTGGTTATCCCCATTCCCTCCTCAGACCCAAGAGAAATGGGGTCGTGCACACTTGAGTACAAACTTGCTCAGTAACAGGGAGGAAAAGAAAACATTATTGTCCTCAGTTAATTGCTTCTTTGTGACAGACACACTTCAAAGGCACTTTAGTCTCAAGTGCATCTTAGCAGAGAAAAACCCACATTTCCGATTTTAACCCCCCCCTATTTCCAGCCTGAATGAATTCCACATAATAGAATCCCCACATGTGGAAGTGGAATGTGAAATTAGTTTGGGGTTTGGTTGGGGTTGGGTTTTCTGGGTTTGTTTTGTTTTTTAAAGTACTGTTTTAATGAGGTGTTTAGTTTAGCACATTTGGCTCCTCCAAATTACCTCAAGGGGATTCATATGTTAACGAACTCCACAGCTGTTGTTTGTGAAACCAGCCTAGCACAAGCAGAGCATGTTGTGCAAAGATTTAAATGCTCTGTTGGAGAGGTCACTGCACTCCTTTGTCTGCTGTCAGTTATTAATAATGAGCCTACTACTTCATTTTAAACACTGATTTGATTTTTTTTTTCGGCATCGGATGCATTCCAGGTGAGTTCGGTTTGGGAATCAACGCCTGGGTCTACAGAGGGAAGCTGCAATCAAAGGATGACCTGATTTCATGCAATGGATGAAACACTTCGGGGTGGGGATGGCTGCTGATGAAGTTTCAGGCTTTGGAGGTGGCCTGAAGAGGCTGCATTGAGCTGAGAGAACGTTTGCAATGATAATTGTTTTATAAACATGCCCTGATATGCTTCAAAAGTTTTAATTCTGGATTTCTTAAATTAGGCTGGCTTTGCTCCTGGCAAGCAATAAACTGTTTTCATTTTAGATGTCACTTTACATTTAAGGAAATTAATAACTGGGAAAGAAAAAAAGTCCTGTTTGCTAAGTAAGGGCAGACAATCCGTTTATTTCAAGTATCCTATTAAAATCCACAGCTCTCCTCTTTGAACAAACCCTAGATTTTTAAGGGCCAGCGTGACAGAATTTATACGCTAGAAGAGTAATCCCAGTTCTTACCATCTCATCAGAAGCAGGATGTGCTCTGCTGTCCCTGGAGCCCACCCTGCCACATCCCAGCACTGGAAAATCCAGTGGGCAGCAGGTTGTCCAGAAGACTTGGGTTAGGGGCTGCTGCTTCCCAACCCACTCCCACATAGCACATCCCATGGCATTCTGCCTCACAGGTCGTTTCATCATTTCAATATTTGGGTTTGATTTCCTCCATGTGCTTTATTACTGAAAATAATGAATGATTTAATAATGAATCATTAGCATCAGAGCAGCCTCTGCTGGCTGGTGGAAACAGAGCTCTGATGCACAGCCCCAGAGGGGATTTCATTTGCATGGACCAGGCATTATTCCCTCCCTCAAAGGTAGCAGCATTTAAGTGCAAGGAGTGATATTTTCCCTGGAATTTAGGCAGAATATAAAATAGATGTCCAACGGGAGCATTGCCAAATTCGAGCTCTCCATATTGGATGAGATCAGGGCTTCTGTCAAACAAATGCAAATGTGGTGTGACTTTCTTGCTCACAAAGCAAGAATTTCATCTGAGCCTCCATGACACGGCTCTGAAAACATAATTAAGCTCAGACAGCAGAATAAAACCTTTGCCTTCCTCAAGACAGAGAGGTTACTAATTATTGTAAAGTGGTTTTATTGGTAAATCAAGTTTTTGGAAAGATTTGGCATTGCTAGAAGAGCCCTTCTAAAAAGAGAATAATCCGTGTCGAGTGGAAATACAATAATGCTTTCCCAAAATCAAGTTATTTAGCTTGGGAACAACGTGGGATCAGTGCAAGCTCCCACTGGTTCAGAGTTAATTTTTAAGATTATGGGATACTTTCCATCTGATGCCACCTGGGAGGGATGGTTGGGATGACATTTAATGTCACCTACAGTGGCTGCTCAGCAAATGGTCCTCTGTCCTCGAGGCAGGGGGGTGAAATCAGCCCTTCATTTAACACAGGCCATTGAAAACCAGCCATGCACAGGCTTCTCACTTAAGCAGATGAGCTGGATGCAAAGGGATAAACTGGATTGCTGATATTGTATTCACCCTCTCCAGTTTGCAAGCCTCGTTTCCAAATGTCCACTGAATGGGGATGGATGGAAAGGGGGGAGAATTTTGCATGATTTTTATTGCTAACTCTGGATAATGGAAGTGCAGCAAATGCAGCATGTGGGCCATTCTTTGGACACTGTGAACATTCAGCTCAAAAATATTTGTAACAGCGAATATGAGGCTGTTCCCTTGCTCAGCATGGAATTAGAATGACTGCCAGTCGGGGATGAAGTCACCTTCCATTTCAGGATCTTTCAGCGAAAAAGGACGAGTTTTCTGTGGATCTGGGTTTGTCATGTGTGTTCCTGAGGAAATGTTAAGAAATCGAATATTTCAGGAAGGTGGAAGGCTTGGAAATGCATTTACACTGAACATTTCAGGGAGGTGGAAGGTTTAGAAGTGCTTTTACACCCTCTCCTCCTTCGTTCAGTGCATCCCAGCCCAAATCTTCTCCAGAGGACAACCCTGTGACTTTGCTGTCTCCCAGGACATGTCAGGATTTCCAAAGGGAGCTAGGGCTGGGAAGGAGTCAGCAGAAACCACAGCACCCCAATGCTTCACCTTGTTCATTTATGGATTCCCCACAATAGATATTAAAAGAGATTAGAAGTTCAGGAGGGCATGGATGCATGGATGGATGCATGGATGGATGGCAGGTACTTGAAGTCCACCAATCTTCCTAAAAGTAGAACACCGTGACCAATATCTGTAAGTAACAAATAGTTAATAATTATAAGTAATAAAATTAGATGTTCCTTTAATGAGTAATTCCAATTTTCTAGATATTTCTCAGATATTTCTAATAGCAAAATATAACAAAAATCTAACGACATCTGAAGTGGTAGCAGGTCCTGTGGAAAGTAACTTTGTCAAGGCTTTTGGAAAGGAAGACAAATAGTGGTAAAGGTGCAGACTCACCTCACTTGTGGCCATTTTGCAGAGCAGCAACACACACACAGACATCTCCCCATTTGTATAAACCCCATTTACATAACCCTCGTTAGACCCCTTTAAATACTCCCTGACACATCCCCACTGATGCAGTGCCATTTCAGATAAAAGCCCAACTCTTTTCCTGTATCAAAATGCACTCATTGTGCAGTAATTCAATGCCACTCTTCCTCTTTATGAGCTCTGAAAATATCTCATTAAGAGTTTCACAAATTGCCGCCGTAACTTCTGCTGACGCGCCCGTTCGTCCTCGGCCCCGGATAAATCCGGTTGACAACTTTAATGGAACAAAGCAGGGCTTCCCCAGGCTGTGATTCAGCACTCAGACACCTCGGTGGCATCTCGAGCTCGGAGGTTTGACACAGCCAAGGTGTGAGGTGCCACTCGAGACAAGCTGGGATGGGAGCGTTGAGGGAAGTGCGGGGATGTTTTTCCTCCCCTCTCTCGGATCTACGGTTTCAGCACTCTTCACCATCTGGTGGAACACTTCAGAGAAGAAAACAGTTCTGCAATATCTAATTTTGCCATGTTTTTGGAACATCATTATAATGATCTCTGTGTCATTTAAGTGTGATTACTCGTCCTCCAAGGCTTTTCCTGTTTACACTTAAATAGTACTGGAGCATGGCCAGATACGCTTGAAATGAAATGGTGCAAAATACTACATTTTTATCATAAAGGCTTAAAAGCAACATTTACAATTAGGGGACACAGCCTGTACTTTGCATTCTGCTAGGTTTTTTGTTTTGATCTCATTGTAGTAGTAGATAAATAAAATTAATTAAGCAAGCGTAATTGCCAGTTAAATTTTACAAAATCCCAAAGAAATGGAAGGCCTAATTCAAAGTGGCGGTAATGGTGTAAATAATTAAGTCAAATTGTTTTCATTTTCATGCTGCATATTGTTTCCTTCAGCGTGTAATGGTACAAGGCAAAGTGTATGCAGTGCTCGAACTAGACAAATAATAGATAAATTTATTCATAAATACTTTGTGGATTGTAATTAGAAGTTCAACTGCTGCAGTGTCTATAGCACCAGTCTATTTTTTCCTGCAGTTTCTGTAAATATTTGCCTGGGTGAATCTGTGCTTTGAAGAATGTAGAGAGAAGGAGAATACACCACAAAAAATGTTGCAAAACCGTCTTTGCTTCTTGGTTCGAGTGGCATCCAGGGTCCCAGCAGCATTCGAGGTCTGTGTCCTCAGCATGGCCCAGGTGGGTCTGTGCCTGCAGCAGGCTCAGGGAGGCTGGGAGCTGGGTGTGAGATGAGTTTCCCTTCTCTCACTGCTTGGTGCCCTAAATAGGAGTTTTTCCAACCAGGAGATACAAATTACCTGGCAGATCCTGCCAAAAAACTCACTGGACATCAGGGCTGCAGCAGAGATTGCCTGGACAAGGGGCTGGGCACACGCAGTGGTTGTGCAGGGTAAACACAGTGGGAGGAGAATGGGGTTGTTTCTCTTCAGGGCTGGTGAACCTTTCCTCAGTGAACTCGTTGCAGGGAGAGCTGGGATGATCCAGGATGGGTGGAAGCTCAGGAGGTCCTTTGGGGGTCAGCACTCACCATGAGCAGTGGGCAGTGACTCTGAAAGGAGATTTGGGGACAGCCCCCCATCAGCAGCTCCTGGCTGACAAGCCATTTGTGTAACCAGCCCTCAGCTCGTTCTCAGCATAGCACAAATTTATTAAAACGGCAGTTTGGAAAATTTAGGGACACAGAAGGTGAAACCTACGGGATAAATCTGCCATCCAGCACACTCTCAATGCATTCCCATTGAGTGAAATCCGGGATTGCATTAGGATTACCTGCACTCCCTAAGGTTTGAGGGATCTTATTCTGCCCCAGTGCATCTACCTGAGTACTGTGAGTGTTGTCAAGCCGTGGAATGAGTGCCAGAAGAGGCTGTGGCACTGCTTGGAGCTGGCACATGCCAATACCTCGACCCCCCCAAGCACAGAGCTCAGCACCAGGCACTGCAAACAAATCCCTGCAAAGCTCTGCACGGGGGTCAAAAAGACTCCTCGGGTCTTCTGCTTCTTCCCACGTTCTTCCAGCAGGAGGGAGAGCTGAAAAGCACCGTGGAGCTTTCCTTCACCCCTCGCTGCAGTGGAGCAGAGCTTGTGCATAGCACTACTGGCCTCTGCTGCCAGCATGGGAGAGGAGGAGAGGAGAGGAGAGGAGAGGAGAGAGGCTTCCCACACCTCTGCCTCTCCAGAGGGCCTCCTGATCTCTGAGTACAAGCTGCAGGAAAACCAATCTTTCATCTTTACCTTATTTTCATGCTTACAAATAAAGGTCAAGGCTCCCGTGCTGTAGCCAGCACTGAACGAGCTTTGAACAACCACCCTGAAATGTGATTGTAATTAGTTTCCTTTCAATCTTGATGTGAACAGTGATCTTAAAATGCCAGGACTGTAGCAGTGCATATGATTAACAAGCACACAGAAAGGCAGTCTACAGAAAAATATGGATAGAAATGAACAAAATGCAAATGTTGCACTGCTTTAAATTTTATTATCCTCCCAGCTCTTCATAAAATACTGTAGACATCGTTTGATTATATTTTTAGTCTAGGGAATTAATTTTTAACTAGGGAACTCGTTTCTGTCTTATGATTACTCTTCTCTGCAATGGCCTGTAGGTCTGAACTAAAAAAAAAATCACAGTTTTTATTGGGCTAATGATGCCCAGAACTCAAATTAATCTCACTTACGTGTGTGCCATGCCACGCAATATGTGCCAGAGCTGCAGGCAACCTGTGCATCTTTTCATATCAGTGATTTCTCCAGGAGCCAGGTGTAAAGCCTGGCCAGGGGTAAAGCTGTGTCCTCTCAGTGTCACTGCCTGGGAGACTCCTTGGAGGTGGCTGATTCTGTGCAACCAGTGGAGGGGAAGGAAGAACAGAGCCAGTGATATTTCCTGGTCACTCCTCTGATTTCACTTCATTGTCTCAAGGGGAACTCTCAGCAGAGCCCAGGGGAGGGTGAAGAGGAGTTCTGAGCACTGAGCTCTGGTCACATCCACGCACAGCCCCTGGTCCAGCTCCCGTCTGCACACAGGGATGGGAACTGCTCCCAGAGAGGCAAAAATCCCCTCACCCAGCCAAAAGGGACTTCAAGGCTGCCCCTCTGCTTGGAGCAGAAGGAATGGGAAAGAGAGAGAAACAGAAGAAATTTCATGGGGAGTATTTTGCTGGTGAAACTACCAAGCTGTATTTTCTGCCTGGAAAAAAAAAGTTGGGTTTTTTTCCAGCTGCCAAGTAAATTCACTTTGTCAAAATGCAGGTCTTTAAAAAAATCAGGAAAATAGAGCTAGAAGGCCATGGTGGAGGCACAGAGGAGATAAAACAGAGAAGACTCTTCAGAGGAGGAATGTGGTTTAACACTCTGCAGGTCACTGTGGCTCTCCTGCCCTTCAGGCTGACTTGTCCTGCAGCTTCCTGAGCCAGACATGCAGCAGTGCCTCAACCCTGCCATTGTTGTCTGAGCCAAGACTGCACTCCAACACCTACCCAAACCTGATTTATTCTCTTCTCCAAACAATTTCAACGCAGACACCCCTGGTTTAGAACAGCATGGTACCTTGATACAGCTGAGAGAGCCCTTACTCAGAGTTTGTGGTGCCCAACACCCCGAGAGCACAGCTCTGCTCAGTTACCTCATCCCACTGCCTTGGGCTCTCACTCTCCACACTGAAACCCACTTCAAACGGAGTGCTGAAAATCCAATTGTTTGCTGTCAAAAAGTTTCCATTTTGTGATGAAAGATGTGACCTTTCTTTCTGGAGTGATTTGTAAACATGAGGTAAATGCGGGAGCACGCCAGTGTTAACTTGATACTGCCACAGGCTCTGTGCATCAAATATTTCTGCTTTATTCTGAACGTCCTGTTAATGAGAAAAATATTCAAATCAAAGAAATGTCTTTCCTTCAATTCTCTTCGCAGTGTAATTTAGAGCTTCAGAATAGCATGCTCAATTATGTCTGTTTTATTCCTAAATTAGGAGGAAAAAGGTGTCAGACAACTATTAAGTAAACCTTTTACAACTGTTAAGCAAAATCCAGTATTAATTGTTTAATCACTCTTTTATTATTTTTCATTAGGTAAGAAATGAATAGCACACTTGCTCAAAAGATTTCTTCCACAAAACACTTGGCACACCAGATTCCAAAATCAGGCAGATTCCAAAGGCACGATGGCTTGGGAGATGGGCAGAAACATTTCCTTAAAAGCTGCTGGAGAGGCTGGTGTGACCAGGAGCAAGAAGCAGCATTTTGTTTCTGGCACTTCATGGAACGTCTGGTGCAGGCTGGCCTCCATCCTGAGCAGCAGGGATGTGCCAGTGCAGCAGCAGGTGGGGGCTCCTGGATGCTCAGCAGCTCCCCAGGGTGGGCATGGGTCCTTTGGCCATTGGGTTTGTTTCACCCAGAGCTGGCACTTCCTGCTGGATAAGGATTTATTCATCCCAGCTCCCCTGGGCTGCTGGGCAAGCTCCCACCCTGCCATCCCACGCTGCATTCCAGGGAATCTGCCCAAGCCAGGCTTCCCTTCCTGTGGGGCCACCAGCCCACACCCAGCCCGTGGACACAGCAGCAGGAGCTGGGACTGCTGAGGCACCATCCCAGCCATCCCCTCCCCACATCTCCAGGACACAGCCCAAGGCCAGGAGGCTCCTGAGGCTTCCTGGAAGAGTGAACAGCACCAGCACAGAGCCAGCGTGGGCAGGGGGCTCACCCAGGGGCGTTTAGGGGTGTGCAAAGCAGGTCTGCTTCCCAAATTTCCCAAGAGCCATGAGGAATTAATTCCTCAAATATAATACATGCTACTAGTATCAGCTAAGATGGCACATACCAAAGGAAACAGATGGTCAGTGTTGTTCCTTTCTTCTTTGCACAGGTTGAATTTTCCATATTGACTCTGTGTAGGTTGCATTATCCATAGGTTGGATAACAGGGAAAAGTTCTTCCCCCAGAGGGTGCTGGGCACTGCCCAGGCTCCCCAGGGAATGGGCACAGCCCCGAGGCTGCCAGAGCTCCAGGGGGGTTTGGAGAGTGCTCCAGGGATGCCCAGGCTGGGATTGTTGGGGTGTGTGTGCAGGGCCAGGAGCTGGGCTGGATGATCCCTGTGGATCCCTTCCAGCTCAGGATATTCCATGATTCTATCATGGCTTTTTTTTCCTCAGCATCCTTAGGGCCGAGTGCTGTGGCCACCAGGCAGGAGGCTGTGGATGTCCCAGCTGTGAAATGAGCTCGTGCATTCCCCACGTGCACCTTCCATCAGCAGCATCACTGCTGGCATTTACTGCCATTCCCATAAAATGCATCTGGACAAAGGCAGTGAACTGCTGAGGGGACACTGAACCACGAATGCCTGAATGAGAAGAGACTTGAAAATCCGCTCTGTGTAAGCTGGGAGGACAAAGGACCATGGATTCTATTAACTGCTGACACAATATGAACTTTTTTCTGGTATCTGTAGGTTTCTTTTCAGAATCCTGAAAAATGTTGTCTTGTTCCTCATAAGGAGGAAAAGCTTCAAGTCCACATGTAAATTTGTCCACACTTCAGCAGTCAGATTTTCCTGGACTGCCTTCACCAGCACCCCTGAAACCCTCTTTAATACCTGGAACGAGGATGTCTCATCCTAATTTCTGCCAAGACAAATTGTGCTCAAACACAACATGGCTCTGTACTGTCCCTATGGGTTGGAAGTTGCCATCGAGGTCATGACTAATATTTATAAAAATCCATCTATGGCAATTTCTGCACCTCAGCTGCCTTGCTTATATTTGCTTTTTTGTCTCCATGAACATGCACTTATTTCCTAAACCTTTTTTTAGAAGTATTACCATAAAACAGCTCCTTCAAGAGCAATAACAAAGTCTCCATATTTTCAAGTCCATTAAAAAGACTTTGTCACACAGCAAAATAGAGGTGTCTTCAGAGATAAGCCAAGAGGCTTATCTCCCTAAAATAGTCCCTCTCTAAGCACAAATACAGAGTCCAAACACCTTCTCGTGTAGTTCACAATTCTGCTCATATAAAAACTGTTTACAGCAATTCCATCAGCTGTCAGTTGACAGCACTTCTGGACCAAGTATGTGATTAATCCCTCATGTGAAAGTCACGAGTTATGTCAAAATAAATGACAACCAACCCGTCTCACTACTCCCAGCAGGGAGGAAATGCTGAGAAAGAGGAGCTGGGCACAAAAACCATCGACAGGACGAGGACCAGGTACAGAACAAGGAACTTTCAGATGCTGTTCCTCGGTGGATTCACATCCATCTGTCAGCCTCATTTGCAACCACGCTCCCTGATTCGAGCTGATGGCAAGGATCTGAGTCAACTAAGTGAGTATTTTTGCTAAATGTTGTCTGTCACATCCTGTTACACCGCGCTGGGTTCCCCTCCACACATCCACCATGTGGTGTAACACAGCATGATGCAGCAGGGATGATTTCATGTGACATGACAGAGCAACATTGCTGCTGGTTTTGCAATAAACACCTGCTTTTAGCAGTGATTTCGTCTGCTGGAAGTGGTTTCCTAAAACAGCTAACCTGGGTCCTGCTACATTGCACTCTGCTCTTTGTATATCTCTAATATCTTCCATAATACTTTGGTCATTTTCTTTTATTCCCTAAGCCACGTTCCCTTATGGGGTTGGGTTTTCATGGTTTTTCTTTTCAATAGAAGTTAAAAGTAAACTTACAAAAATTGGGAGAAAAGGAACTACTCAAAACTGTGATGGAGACACATGGAAAAAGTTCATATTAGGGAAGGAAAACACTGACTCTATTAACAGCAAAGAACATATTTACCCACGGGTAAAACTAATATCAGCAACAAAGTTTAGGAGACTTGTTCTCCATTCAGAAACTTCAGCAGAACGTTAGAAATGAAATCTGGGTAAAAATCTTCTCTCCTTGGAGAAATACGGACACAGAAAAGGCAAACATTTAACTGTTGATTTTGTACTTGCAGATGTAGGTTTTATGAATGGGAACATTTGCAATTAAAAAAAAAAAAAGCCGAGGTTTGGATGACCCTTTCTAGAATTTTGCTTCATTATCCTTGACCTGACTGACAGGAATATTAGCAGTGGGGAATAAAACTGCTGGTTTAGTTATTTAAAACCTGAAGTAATTTATTCATCTTGAATAGATTCTCTCCTTCCAAAAATCCTTCCATCTGCATGTGAATGCATGAGAGCTAATTAAATTGGCAGCCATGGCTCTGTACTTCTCATTTGGAGGACCTTCATCTCAAGCTAGAAGAGCTTCATCCTCCAGGACCTCGTTAGAGAAGAGGGAAAGGGAATCAAACACAAGTGCAAAGTTCAAAACAGAGATGGGTTTCAGGAAAAAAAAAAACAAAAAACCAACAAAATAATTAAATTTGGAATGCCCCAGTCTTCTCAAAGGGAATAAAACTGGTCCCATGAAGCTCCAGAGGTGGTTTCTGCACGCTGGAGCTGGCAGAGGGAATTGGAATGTTCTTTGGGTACCTGGCACTTGTGATGGAAAAGCCACAACTGTCCCTGGGTCCCTGTCAGGATTCCCCCTGTCCTTCCTACCCCTGGCTCAGGACAAGAGGCCACCTTGCTGCCTGGCAGGCAAGCCTAGAATTCCATTTCAGAGAGGGATCACAAATCTTGCCCTTTGATAGGACAAATGGAAATGGCCCCAAATTGCACCAGAGGAGATGGGTTGGGTATTGGCAAAAATTTCTTCAGAGAAAGGATTATCCAGCCCTGGCACTGGTGGAATAACCATCCCTGGAAGGATTTAAAAGATGTGTAGAAGTGGCATTTGGGGACAGGGTTCAATGGTGGCCTTGGCAGTGCTGGGGGACTGGTTGGACTTCTTGATGGGTCTCCGCTAATGTAAAAAATCCCCTGACTCCATAATTCCATGATTCCATGAAATGCAGGCTGGTCAGCAAGGAGGAGAGGGCCTTGAGCCCTGCAAGGAGGGAGAAAAAAGGCTGATTATTGTACAAAAATGTCCTCCCAGGGGGACTGGGTGCTGTGTCACCCCGTGGTGGCCCCGGGCACCCCGGGGTTTCTCCCTGAGCCCCGGCAGGAGCTCAGTGCTCCTCGTCAGAAACAGGAGCTACACTGGGATGCATTTCCTCCAAATGCACGGCACCTTTTGACCTTCAGTAAAAATTAAACACTCGGAGGGATTGGGCAAAGCAGATTTTAATTTATAATAAATCAAGGCTGCCGTTGGCTCTCTTTATACAAAGGCCCCGAAGAGCTCCGGCACGATGTGAGCCCTGCGAGCTGGCAACGTATTTTAATGTATTTATTTGATGATGCAGTCATTCTTTCATTCATTCATCTATTCAGTCATTCATTCAGACACTTGTTCATTCATCCCTGTCCTTTTGCAGGAAGAGAACATAAGCCAGCAGTGGCATACTTCTTCACTGTCCTGATTTACAGCCACGGCTCTGAGTTGGTATCAATAAATCTCTTTGGCCCTCCTCAATCCAGCATTATCCCTCATTAGTGACTGGGATTTAAAAAAAGGATTAAAAATAATATCAGATTATAGATAGACGGGTAGATATGTGTATTGGTTGCAGTGCTTTGATTAAAGTGCTGGGTTGCTGACAGGGTTTTTTTCTCTTTTATTTAAGATCTCTCATATTCACAGTTCTCTGGACCTTGCAATTATTTTCACAAACAGTCCCTGATGTTTTATTAACTGTCCCAATATTTTTTTCTATCAGTGATGGGTGATAAGGTGCCCACTGCCCTCCCAGGGGTGGCTGATGCTGAGGGGAGCTCTGCTGAGCCTGGCTCTCACCTCAGTGTTCTTTGCCTGTGGGAGACTTTTGGTGTTTTCTGGCCAAGGGAAATAATATTTATTTAAAAATATTTAAAAATAACCTTTGTGGGGCCATCCCAGCTCTGGCTGTGAGACTGTGTGGGTTGTGTCTAGAATTGCTTCCCCATCACTGCTTTTCTCAGCCCAAACATGCACATTTTATCTGCTTCTGAGTCTGCCTTAAACATGGGAATATTTTCTCTGAGGAGGACTGAACTGAAGGGGAACTACTCTTCGAGTTGGGATTACTCACCCTCTAATAGCTGCTGGAAGAATTTTTCTCCCATATCTCTGAAATACCCTTAATTAATCTTGCCGACAACTTGCAACATAATTGTGTCCCTAAACTGTTAACCTTGAAAAATATTTGACAGTGTATTACCATCTCAGAAACTTGTTATCACAGGGAATAGAGGAAATCCATAAATATCCTGGTTTCCCTTGAAAGTCACAGAATAATTCTTTGTTGTAAGTCTTTTTTTTTTTTTTTTTTTTTGTCCCCTTAGTTTTATTTTTGACCTGGTGGCAGGAGATGCAGGAGAGAAAGAGGCCACGTTAGAGAAAACAAACCAACAGCAGTTTGGAAGAAAAGGTGGTTATATATTATGCATAACATAGTGTTTTTTATACAAAGGAGCTGTCCCTTGCATTTCTTTCTCATTTGCATGTCTTCAGGGCACCAGAGGACAGAGACACTGGATGGCACCAGCTGCCATCTGCAATCGGGTCACAACTGGTCCCTGGTAAACAAAACAGACAAAAAGACAATTCTGCAGTCCAGGGAGTGCAGAGCCCGAGCTGACCCATCCCTACAGCTGCTGCTCCCCAAAAACCAGCTCCTGCTGCTGCCATAAGTTTCAGCTTTTGTACTTTCCAGATTCTGCACTGCATTGGTGTGTGACTCTGAACTCCACACAAAGTGTTCCCAGCTCTCCTCCCAGCTCAGGCACACCAAACAATCCTTTTCCAGCCCCACAGCCAAGGACACGCTGCAGCTCCAGCCCCAAAAAGTGCAAAGAGCAGCGACTGGAGGAGAGAATGTGGGAGGGTGGGACTGCAGAACCTGGAGCTGGGACTGGACAATGAACCCCAAGGTGGGAATGGACCCAAAGTGATCCAAGTGTGAGAACTCGAGACTTGGGCCCAGCTTGGGTGTAGCCATGGCCAGGCTCCTGCAGTGCCCAAGGGGAATCCTGGGAAGGTTTTTAATAAATCCCTGCTTTATTCCTTTCACTCTGCCCAGCCTCTGTCCCAGGCAGCCTCTCCAGGCATCACTGCTTGCAGAGAATGACATTGTCACCCAGGTTGTCACCGTGCCCAGGTGCCACGTCCACTCAGGTGAGACACCCCCAGATGTGAGATGCCACCCCTGAGATGCTGCCCTGACACCAGTGACCTTACTAAAGCCATGGCACTCCTGGAGAACTGGAGGAAATGTGAATGTTAACTTCAATTAAATTTATTAACATTTCTTCTGTTGGTACAAGCTGTTGTGTTTAACAGCCTGGCATCCACTGTTGGTAACAGTGAGGGGCCTCTCCCAGGCCTGTCTGCTGTTCTTACCATGCTGCCGTTTGAAATCATCAGGAAAAAAAAAATAATCAGGAGCTTAAAAAAGCTAAAGCAGACAGGCTGTTTCAGATTATTTCAGTATGTGTGCTCGCTGCACCAGCCAAATGTTCCTGTTAAAACCATAGTCTGATTTTCCCCCTGAAAATCAGGTTATAAACAAAAGGATTAGACAGAGACCAACCCAGGCAGAGAATTTAGATCTGGGTTCAAATATGAGCTGGAAATGATGGAAACGCTTTGGTTTGAGGCCTTCTCTATTTTAATAAAAGTTCTTTCTAAATAAATGTATCCTTTATGTATTTTTATATCAGGGATTAACTGCATATCTTGGGAGAAAACAGAGAAGGAGATCCTTATTTTACAATTCAATTTGGTGGAATCTGGAGGTTGGGATTGGTAGGAAGAGCAAGCACAGCTGCATTTCTTATAATTTTCCCATTAGAATATACCAATTTCCACACTGCTGCTTCCTCATTTTTGGTGTGTTTGTAGGTATTATTCTCATTTTTGGATCCAGCAGTCCAGAAACTTGAAAAGAGGGAGTCTGCTTTTCACTAAAGGAACACTTTCTCACTTAATTCAAACACTTGTTGAGTTTGTATTTGCTAATCTTCACATAAAATTAAGTAATCCACGTGGCTAAATGACATTATGTTTGTGATGTTGTAACGTATATTCCCAAAAAAGAAACTCAATATAATTTATTTATAAAACTGTACCTAAAAGGGTTCCAAGAGAGATTTTGGACAAGGGCCTGGAGGGACAGGACAAGGGGCAATGGTTTCCTGTTGGCAGAGGGCAGGGTTAAGGGATATTGGGAGGGAATTCCTCCCTCTGAGGGTGGGGAGGGGCTGGAATAGAATTCCCAGAGAAGCTGAGAATTGTCCAAGGCCAGGCTGGAGCAGCCTGGGACTGTGGAAGATTTCCCTTTTAAAGTGCTGGATTTCCTCCTCGAGGGGAAGATTGGTTTGGCTCACTCCTTTTCACATACAAGAGCACTTACTTAAAAAGAGGTTTTTACTTCTCACCAAACAAAGGGACTAAAATGAGAAAGAAAAGCCTTAGAAAAGCTTTCCAGATATTTTTACTCTCTTAAATCAGCTTGATCTATAATTCCATCAGCAGCACAACACCAACCCTACCAATTTATTTACCCCAGGAATATCTTTATCCCAGGGATCTGCCACTCTGCAATTCCAGCTCCTTTGGGAGGGTTTAGGGTTTTTGCACAGAGTTCTGTTTGTCCTGTGTGTGCCACAGCTGCCTATTGAAGCACCAGCAAAAGCAAAACTTTGGGGAATTCCCAACAATAAAGTTGAAATCTCTTTCCTGGTTAGTATTCAGCCTCACTGTAATATTTAGCAGACATTTTCCCTTCTCCCAGTTTTCAATAGGCTGCATTTATCAGCATGGAGTAGCAATCAACATGTATTTGCTCGTGTATTTATAAAAGTCAGCTGTGTGCTTCCACATTATTTCAATTCTTCCTTTTAAAACCCTTTGCTTTGTTTGTCTTCAGCAGGAAAATTCTGGGTAGATTTGATGTGTGTATGGTTGGTGTGCAATAAATCCATGAGTGTTAGCACAGGTATTTCATTATTAGCTAAAGTGAATTATTTATGTAGCTCCTTGTATCATCTCCAGATTTATTTAATATTGACATTATAGTATTAGGTAAGTTATCTTTTAAAGAAAAAAAAAAGGATTTTTTTTTTGTATCTCTGCACTTAAAAGGACAATTTCCTACTAGGAGATACATTCTAATACCACTGGATTCTTGAGAAAAAAATATATTCTGCAAAGCTCTGAAGGTGATCTGAGATCATTAAGCTGTGAATGGACAGCATGTCTAAAACTGTAAGGAAAGACCATTGTGATCGAAATGAACATGATTTATCCTGAGTGACCAAATCACTGATGTGATTGTTTTGTCCCTCCAGCAATACTTTTCCAAAGTAAAAAATGCAAAAATGCTGTATCCTTGAGGAAAGCCTTGAGAATTTAATTCTGAGAAGTCACAATTTAATTTTTTTTAGTGCTGCTTTTCTCAACCAGTTGATTGCAGCTCCAAAGGGTCGTGAAAGGCAATTAGAAGGCACAAGGCACTTAAAATCTTATTATCTCCCAAAATAAAATAAGAAGTCCAACTCCTACTCCCCCATTCCACTTATGTCACAATCCCCCAAAGTCACACCCACAACCTTCCCAAACACCCAACTGCACCACAGAATTGTGAATTATGGTCAGAGACTGGAGGGGAATTTATTTTTCTGGAAAGGGAAGGGGGTCTTAAACATATTATACAGGAAATAAAGGCCCACTTGACTGGAAAGACTGAAAAATATTGGAGTATTCATTCAACAAATGTGCAAATTAGGCATTAATTTATATCCCCTCCTTATCTCATCGGCTTGTCTCATCAAATAGTTAAAATACTGTGCTTCCAGACATTTATATCAAGCCACAAATTATTTTTATTTAATAATATCCAGTTCAGAAGAGCACTTTGGCACTTGCCTGGACCCCACTGTCTCCAGCTTAACAGGCATTAACTGTCCCAGCTGAGTTTCTGGAATAAAATCCATTGATCTGTGTCAGTCAGGATCTTGAAAACTGAAGACCTGAGGTTTCAAATCCCAATCTGCTCATATGAATTAAAATAAACTGGAAGTCTTCACTGGACTTGGCCTCAGGCTCTGACAACCCCAACTCCAGCTAAAATTCATTCAAGTAAACCTCAAGATAAAACTGAAGATAATTTCCTTGGCAAGATTTAAAAAAAAAGATATTATGATTATGATATTATTGTTATTATTTTCATTTATCATTATTATTGTTGATATTACTATTACACAGCCCTTTCTCTCTGTTCAGTGGAAAACCCATCCTGCAGCAGCAGTTGGGAATTTCCATTTTACAAATCAAACACCAAATGCAGTGAAATAGAGCTGGTGAGCGCTCAGGAAAATGATTCAGAGTTGAATGGATTCATTCAGGATCTCTTCCCTGTTTGCTGGCACATATGGAACACGTGGAGGTCACTGAGCTGTAATTATTAGACAACACCAAGAATGGTCTAAAATTCCCTGGGGCAAACACCTCGAGGAGGGGAAGGAACCTTTTAGGGGATACGAGTAGGATAAATGGGATTAGAGGAGAAATGGGATTGAATATCAAGATATTTTTCCCAGCAGCAAGATCAGCTAAACTGAAATAGTCCCCAGGGAAGGGAACAGAAAAGGGGCCCTTTGGTGTCTCTAATGTTGGAAACACAGAGTGGAGAACAATTTTACATCTGCCCAGATGTGTGAGGGCATCCTAAACCAACCTCACTGAATCCCTGGCCTTTCCAACAGCCTGGGTTATTTGCAAGGAGTATGGATCACATCCCTAATTCCTACACTGTGATACCTCCATATGTACATGGTAGATCACAGCAGGTGTGCAGAATTAATGAGACACCATCATTAAATTTAAATTAATTTCTTTTTTTTCAGCCATAGAAAATTCCCACAGACCAAGTGGGGTTAAAAAAACAAGAGTATATTTGTTAATGTTCCTCAAGAAATGCCTCTCCAGAGAGGCCAGAGTCATAATTAAAACTACTTAATCCAATCCCTTGAGATCTTTCCATACATGTTTCATGTCCCAAAGCAATTAGAAATATAAACTTATTTAAAGTAAATCTGTCAGGAGGAGAGCTGGACTGGTTTTCCTGCTCAGATCCCACTGGGACAGGCTGAGTCTGACTCCAACTGTGTCAGCTCCACAGCACGAAGGAAAACAGGGATGAGGAGGAGAGGTTTGTGCCACAGACGTGGGCGAGCTGGAGGAGGAATCTCCCACTCTGGTGAGCTGTCTAGAGCCTAAGGAACAGCAGAATTAAGTCTGGCCTTTATTAAATCCCCAGTCCTGGCTTTTAATAGGATCAGCCTGTGTCCTCGATTCCCGAAATCCAAATTCAGCCCTGTCACTTTGTGTTGCTATGCTCAGCCACAAACCTTGAGCCAAAGCCTTGCACCCCTTCTGCTGCCCCTGCACTGAGATGATATTTCTTAGTGGCTCTAACAGTGAAATCCTCTCCAACTCCCTCCTTTGGGGCTGACTTCATTAGTGACTTCCCAGCACAGTGTTTTTCCCAGTCAATAATTACATTTCCATTTTAACCATTTCCATTTTAACCGTTTCCATTTTAACCATTTCCATTTTAACCATTTCCATTTTAACCATTTCCAGGTTGCAAGCTTTGACATTGGGCTGTGTGGAAACAAGGCTTCAAAAATCCTGGGATATCTCACCACCTCAACCTGCGTGTCCAGGGGCAGAAGCAAAATGCAGCTCTTCTTCATGAACCAGGCACCAGCCTCTGCAGAAGCCCAGGGAGATGAAATTTAACTTGGCCATGACCCCACAAGATTGTTCTTATTATTCCATTCTTCTCTTCTCTCTCATCGTTCTGCCTCTCCAGACAGACCGAAGAGTCCCCAGGACAGGACCAACAGGGAGCAGCAGGTGTGTTTTGGCATGGCCACACTTCTCCTGAATTAAAGGAGAGCAGGTACAGTCTCAAATTCTGGTGAGATTAAGAAAAACCAGAGGCAGCAGAGACAAAAACTATGGAATAATAATATGAATTTTGCAAAGGAGATGTCCCCACCAGAGGCACAGCCAACAGCAGCCTCGAAGTTTTCCTGCTCAAATCAAAACTCCCACAATCTTCAAGTGAGGCCAAGGATAAAACATCAGTCCCAGCAAATTACATTACTTCTGTTGTTATTAAATCTTAGGAAGTTTGAAATGTCTGAAGGCCCAATCCACATAGGTGTTTGTTTATAGGTATGAATAATAAATGCTAGATAATGTAAATTATGTATAGACCACCAATCCCTCCCAGACAAAGTGAATTACTGAGCTTTGCACCAGCTTGGTACCAGCTGATGGCAACATTGGCAACACCTTGTCCTTGCACTGGAGGACGTTCCATGAGAATGGAGCTCCTCAGCTGGTCCAAAAGGGTCGAAGGACAACTTATGGGGTAAAAAAGAAACTTGAGAAAACCTTTGGGAAAGGCTGCAGATTTGCTGCAGTGCTGTATCCAAAGGAAAGTAAACACACATGGCTTCGTTACACAGCTCACTGCACCCAGCCAGGGAGATGCAATCCCCATTCCCTGGCCACATTCTCCATCTCATCAGCACCTTCTGTCCAGGAAAGCCAATAAAATAAGAATGTGTGTTGCCAAGGTGAAGTTTCAAGAGTTAGGATTTTAAATTTCCTATTAAGGATAAGGTAAGATTTACGGGTGATATACTGATTTATAAATATGTTTAGACAGTGAGTATTTCTGGCTTTAGGCTGGAATCAGAAAGCTCAGTTTAAAGAAAGATTTTTAAAGGTTTTGTGGTAATAAAATAAATCCAACTTATACTTTCAAAGATCAGTCTGACTGTATAAAAGATGATGACAGCGACAGTGGGAAAAAATGTTTCTTATATCCACAATGCTCCATTATTTTCTCATTAACTTGAGTTTTAAAGGGAATCATATTAGTGCCTCCAGAGGATGAGCTATATAAACAAGAGCTACAAATTTATCTGTGCATTAAAACGAATGCTATGGTAACAGGTTTGATTGCTTTGGCTGCAGTTTCAAAACCTAAAGGGTGTATTAGCCCAAGATAATCTCACCCTTGGGTCTTTCTATATATTAGATCTCCTACCTCTCATCCTGGGAGACACAGCCTGGCTAATAATGCTCCCCTTGCCTTTGGTTTGTCACAGCTGAAACCTGCCTCTTCCAACCTCAGATAACACATTGCCCAAGCCATTTTATTTTGATCATTCAGAATCATTCGTTTACGGCTGCAGAAGGTGTAAGGATTTATTTCCTTGGACAGCAGGGAAGATTTCCTGCAGCTGGTGGAGCAGGGCCAGTGATGGATAATCAGGGCATTGGCTACCCCAGGCTGGACTTGATGGCCTCCACAAGGGAGCTCTCAACAATCCACAGGCTCAGGATTCCCTGGATTGGAAGGGGCACACAAGGATCACCAAGGGGCACAGCACCACCCCAGGAATCCCAACACGTGTTATCCAAACACCTCTCGAAGGCTGAGCTGCAAAATACCCAACACAACATTCCTGTGGCCACCTCTTGGCATTCCAAGCCTTGCTGAGATCCCTCCCAACCCACCAGGGCACATCTTAGGGCTGCTCAGGCTGTGCTGTCTTTCCAACCATCTGTGAGAGACTCCCGTGGGGTTGCTCTTCCATCAAGAAGTTGTGTTTTTAAATCCTTCATTTCAAGTCCCGTGGATGTAGATTTACTGGATGCAGGATGATTTTAGCCTACATCCATAATTTTTGGGTCACCACAGCAATCCCTTTGAGAATCCCATCGAAACCTGAGCTGCAGGTGGAGAGGGATCCTCGGGCTTTGGCTGGTTGGTCTGTGGTGGACCAGAGTTTGGGGAAGTGCACGTGGATGAGGACACAGCATCCAGTTCTTTGCCCTGCAGGTGAGGTGGTGCCTGAAAGGCTCAGATCCCCATAAAACAGAAATCTGGGAAGCTGAAGGCATTACCCACTCTCCAGGCTGAGCCTTTCAGCAGCCAAACCCCTCTCAGAAGAATCCCACACCTTACAAGAGCTGAAGGCAATCACAGCACACATCCCCTCCACGGTGAATGGGGCAACAGCTGCTTCTCCTGCTTTTCTCCACCCATCCACAGCTGCCCTCACCGTGCTGACTGCAGCACCATTACTCCCTCTTCGTGGATTTCCTGGATGAGCTGCAGCGTGCTGGCACTGGGGAGTGATTTACAGGTGGTACCTTATTAAAAGAAAATGTTGCTCCTTTTCAACCTCTACAACAAATCCCGAGGGTTTGCAAAGACCCCCCCCGAGGTCTCAGCCAGCTCCAATGGCTTTTCTGTTCTCTTCCCAGGATAAATTGCTTCTGAGCATGCCTTCACCTGTCACTTCTGCTGAGACACTTCTGAATGTCATAAACTCCTACATCTTCAAGCCAGCTGTTGAGAGGATCCCTATTATTATCACGACGTTGTCAGCGACAATAACAACAGTTAATAAATGATGATAGGGACATAAATGTCTGGTTCCTGTGTACAGCTTGTCATTTGCAGTCAAATCTAACACTGCTAAAGCAGTCTTTGGAGTGAGTGCTGAAAAAAGGGATCTCTTCTGGGAAAAGGCTCTGTTAAAAAGGCATCCATGTTTAATTCCACTTAATCTTTTCCAACTTAAATGAGCTCATAAAAAAATCAGCCTGAGCCCGTACATGTGTGCATTAAGGATTTCTGAATTTAGAAGGTCTGTCCCAGCTTTCAGCAGGGTGAGAAGGGAGGCTTGGACACACATTAGCTTGGGCAGTGCTACCAAAATCTCACTTGGGGACAAAATCAGGAGTTTTGACTCTCAGTTCAGAGGCAAACAACAACAAAAAAAATGGAGTTAATTTGTGTACGTGTTGCCTCTGCTCTGAACACAAGGTCACATTTTTGCAGGACTTTGTTGCACGGTAGTGAATTTATTCTGTTTTGTATGAGTTAAAATCAGGGACTCGCTGATATTTGCCATATTGCTTATGGAGAGGTTTTTACACCTCTCACGCAGAAAAAAATTAGAAGTGGGCACGAAAAGGAGTTGCTTGTGACACCTGAGGGAGACACATCCCTGCCATAGCCCTGTTCCTGGGCTTTACAGCTCTGTAAATATCTCTGCAGGAAATTTCCCCTCCCTTGCACACACTGTGCATATTTTGCCTCTTACAACATATTAAACAGCCCGTGTAAGAAAAGTGGATGAATTATTGATCCTGTTCAGGAGAGAAGAGAGGGAATATTCCATGATGGGATGCAGCCAGCACACATTTCAGGGGGATGCCAGGTGGAGAGAACCCTGTGGTTCGTGGCTCAGGGCACTTCAGGTGGATCTCAGGCATTTTCTTTCTCACTGTGGTTACCTCACTCAGGTTCTGAGCCTAAGCTGTAAAAAAATCTTCTACAAATGATTTAAGTGAGAAGTTCAACTCTGTCTTTAAATAGAAACTGAAATTCCTTCCTTGTAAATCCAAGCCACGGGGAGATCCAGGTTTCCTGCTTCATATTGATCTTTTGTAGGATTCATTGACTGTTTAATTTTTTTCCAGTAAATTATTCCTTTTGGCTGGGAGGGGAGTCCTTTGTCTTCCACATCAGTCTGGATTTTCCCACCTCAGATAATTTCATCAGAGCTCATTCCTGCATGACTTGAGGGCTTTGTACCTAAACAATGCCTCCAACTGACCACAGGTAGATGATTCAAGCAAGGCAAAAAGTCAAGGCAAGCAATAATTCTGTCCACTTGGGAAAAAATGGCAATTGCAAGATATGGATCTTCTTTTTTTTGTATCTTTTTCTACCTTTTTCGAGTTCCTTTTTTTTTTGTGTGTGTGTGTGTGTGTGTGGATGAAGGTCAAAGCCCATTTTGTCCAGCAGCTCAGACTTTTGTGCTTTGTTTTGTGTCAACTTCATGTTATCAGTTCTTTTCCTTTGATTGAAGTGGAACATCAAACTGAAAATCACTCCTTCATCTCTTACACTGTGAGTCAGGGAGAAAAAATCTTTACACTTTTTAGGAAATAATTGGGCAGTGCTGCAACAGGACCTCCTGAGAAAATCGTGGTAACAGCCTGTCATGGGCTTTGAGAGTAGAAAAGAGAAAATTGTTTCATGAAAGCCTTTAAACAGTTGTATCTGCAGCCTTCAGGTGAGCGAATTTCATGTGGGCAGTGAGGAATAAATCAAGCTCTTACATAATTTTTTCAGTCTGTATTGTTCCTGTCCCAAGCTCTACAATTTTGCAGATCATTTTGAGACTTTCAAAATTTGAATGTTATTTTTAGCCCCTAAGAAGTAGCTTCTACATAAATAGTTGTTGCTAATGTATTATAAACTAGGATTAGCTTAATTAGGGACTTCACAGGAAAGCAATGACTATTTAAGCCCTGAAAACAAGCTAATTATTTTGTATAACATCGTTGCTAACGCTGTCCTCAGTTCTTCTTAAGGTGACTGTTCAAAAAGATGTACGGCAGACATGCTAATTAACAGATTTCTTGCCATCATGTTACCAGTTTTTGTAATATATTCAAATTCCTCTTTTATGTAACACTTCAGATATATTTAAATATATATATATATATACATTGCTGCTCAGGTTATTTGACAGCCCAATTCAGTGGTTTTTTAAGGCAACATCACCATCAAAGTTGCTGCTAGAGCTGCACAAGATCCAACCAACAGTGATTTCTCCCCCTCTGCTCTGCTGGAAAAGCCAATATTCTCAGTATTTCTGCCACAAATTTTCATAAATTCCTTCTATCTGTATTACTTCATCACAATCCATTTGAAAGTGTTAAATAAATCCAAATTACTAAGGAGAATTTGAGGATCTAAGCTTCCAAGGGGCAGGAGCCCTTTAATCTGAAGCCCCTCTGGTTCATCCCTTCTCAGCTGTCCTTTTCCTACAACTCCACCTTTTGGGGCTTATGTTAAATTCCAGGAGTTAGGGATAGGAAGGCCATAAAATCCACATGTTTTAGAGAGTGCAATGAAATTTAATTTATGGCACCTTTCTGTACCAGTGTTTGGAATAATATGGAATCCCCAGCATTTAATTCTTATTGCTATTTCCCCTTTTCTTGCAGATGATCGTTGTCTTTTCTTAAAAATCACCTTTTAGTTTTCAATTCCTCAGTCCTCACCTTTCACATTTAATATTTTTTCACTGTGACAGCCTCTGCACATCCCATTCCTTCAACTTCCCATGCATTCCCACACACCATATCCGTATTCCAAGATCCCACTGGTGGGTTTGCAATTAATGACTCAATTTATCCTGCCACACCAACTCTCACCGAGTGACAACAAAAGGTTCCTGGTTAGAGTCCTGATTTCCATTAAAGAGCACTGGAACTGAAGCAGATGAATTCTCAGCTCTGCTTTTAACTGCCACTGGCTCATCCTGAATTTCCCATGGTGTTAGTCAATGGCAATCCTGCCTTGGAAAGAGAGTAAAATGGATAAATGCAGAGATCCAGAATACAGCTGTTCAGTAAATACAAATATCTGCATTTCAGCCTGAAGAAAGCAATCCCACAGCCCCTGCTGCAGAGCAAGGGGCTGACAGGAAATGATCACACTGTCACCAGGTGTCCAGGCAGTGCTGCTCTTGGGGATTGTCAAATCCAAATTATTGAGCTGGTGCCTTTCACAGGATCCCTGGGAATGAAGGTTTTTCAGTCAGGACAGAACATTCCAGCTCTGCAGCATCCCTGCTCTGGCTTTTTCTCCATCTGAAACTTCCCATGGTGCCATCTGATCTAATCATGGCTTGGTAATGCTGGTCCAGAAGAAATCTGCCATAGAAAATGAGAGTTCCTACATCTGGCTCCTGCTGGAAATGCTCATGAATTACAGCCCCAGCCAGCACCAGGCAGCTCTGGCTCTGTGGAAAGGCTCTGAAGGGAGAGAAATTCCATTTTTATTTTCATTTTGTAGCAGGACCGTCCTCAGGATTGTCCCAAGCACTTGGAGGAATATTAAACGTAGCAGGGGATCACAAAGAAATCTCTTTTTTTCATTCCCAGAGCCACAGCCAGGCAGCAATGACACCTTGTGTGGCACAGTGAGCACAGGGACAGCCCTTCTTTTGTGCCCTGAGCTCAATTCTTGAGATAAATTTACCCCTGAGCTCAATTCCTGCAGGCCAGAGCTCCTGAGCAGCCCTTGGTGAAGCTCTCACATGCAGGACACTCCTATTTTCCACTGACATTCCCATCAGCTGAGTGTCACTGTCATTTATTGTTGTCATAGCTGGATGGTTATTAATTTAATTATATAAAATTATTATAAATTTTATATTTTGATCCTAAACCAGATCTCAGCCTTCATTCCTTATAAAGATCATCCTCGGCTTCTTCCTAAAGCCAGCTCTGCACCCTGGCAGATCACCTTGGCCATGGACCCTCCTCAGGTGGTTCTTCTTGATGAAACAATTAATTTTTTTGAGGTCTCTTATTGACATTGTGATTTCGAGACCATAGTGGGAGTTAAATGTTTCCTTTTTATAACTGCATATTTCCCATGCTGGAAGCAATTTCTGGATTCTATCCCTGGTACCGTGTTCTGCACCAGAACTGAAATTTTGTGATGGAAATTAATTACATTTTTGGTATGTCTGAATTACAGATGATCCAAAAGAAATCAGTTTAAATGTGTTTTTTGGAGGAAAAAAAAAGTGGTGCTGTGATCTCTTTTGTAAAATAACTTTTCATGTCACCATACAAGTTTGTTCTCTGCCTAAAAGTCCTGCATGGCAAAACCATGGCTACAGAACATGGCCTTTCAAAGAGATGTTACATGAGATGAAAAATATCACATCAGCTTTCAGAAGAGAAATCTGAAAAGGACTTGGAAAAATAAAAGCATTTCCAAGTCAAATATTTGAGATGAAGTGTTACCCATGGGAGCTTTCTTCATAAATACATAAAAGCAGCTTTTGGGGAATGCCCATAATTGCTGCATTACATATTCCTGCACTTGGCAAACTGATGCTTGAGTTTGAAAATAAATCAATTTGGGGTTTTGCAAGCGAGAGGTAGAAGCAGAAAATGAGTTTGTGTTGGGTTGCAGTAACTATTGGAGAACATCATCAACTTTGGGGGGCTTTAAGTTCACTGGGAAGGGCTTTTGTCCCCAAGCACCCCAAAAAATCAGGACAAATGGGGCATGAGGAAGGCAATGGCAGAGGATGTGGATGTGCTGCTGAGCCATCCCTTGCTCAGGGTATATATAGATATAAATATAGATTTATGGGGGATGCTCAAGGTGAGCCAGGAGTGGAACTGGAGCTGCACACTCAGCCCAGAGGGGACACAGAGCAGAGTTATGGGAGGGGAAGGGAAGGAGAACAAAGGAACCACAGAGACAGAGGTCTGGTCCCGTGGCCCTGAGGAGGGGCAGGTGTGGGTTGGGCAGCACTGGAAGAGCAGCTGAATAAAGGATAAAGGATAGGGATAAAGGACAGGGAGCACAGCACGCACAGAGCAGGAGTTACATCAAAGGAAAGCCTCTCCTCTCATCCTGACAAAGGGCTCTGCGTGTGCAGCCCTGCAAAGGGAAGCGGTGGGAGATGATGGATGGGGCTCAGAGCTGGGCAGGGGGTCCTGACCTGCCCCTCTCCTGCCCCACACCTCCCTCCTGCTCCTGGAACATCCACACTGCTTCTCCTGGATCATCCCATCCACACTGCTGCTCCTGGAGCATCCACACTGCTGCTCCTGGAACATCCACACTGCTTCTCCTGGAACATCCACACTGCTTCTCCTGGAACATCCACACTGCTTCTCCTGGATCATCCCATCCACACTGCTGCTCCTGGAACATCCACACTGCTGCTCCTGGGGCATCCACACTGCTGCTCCTGGAACATCCCATCCACACTGCTGCTCCTGGAACATCCACACTGCTGCTCCTGGAACATCCCATCCACACTGCTGCTCCTGGAACATCCACACTGCTGCTCCTGGAACATCCCATCCACACTGCTGCTCCTGGGGCATCCCATCCACACTGCTGCTCCTGGAACATCCACACTGCTGCTCCTGGGGCATCCCATCCACAGTGCTGCTCCTGGACCATCCACACTGCTGCTCCTGGGGCATCCCATCCACACTGCTGCTCCTGGGGCATCCCATCCACACTGCTGCTCCTGGAACATCCACACTGCTGCTCCTGGAACATCCCATCCACACTGCTGCTCCTGGAACATCCCATCCACACTGCTGCTCCTGGAACATCCCATCCACACTGCTGCTCCTGGACCATCCACACTGCTGCTCCTGGAACATCCCATCCACTCTGCTGCTCCTGGAACATCCACACTGCTGCTCCTGGGGCATCCACTCTGCTGCTCCTCACCCAGCTCAGCTGGGCTGCCCTGATTCCACATGGGAATATTCAGCTGCTGAGAAGGGTTAGGGTGATGTCAACCCTGGCACTGCTTTCTCTCATCATTTACAAGCGATATGAGTCATGCATGGGCAGTTTTTGGGGGTTGTGAGCTAATCCTGGTGTCCTGGAAATATCCACTGGATTTACCAAATGGGTTCTGACCTGTGCAAGGCTCTTGGAGTGCTCAGCATTGTCCCCTGTTAATCCTGCACATCTGAGGCATGGGGCCCCCTTTAAACTGGGTTGCAGACACAATTATTTGATCTTGCTGCTGCTCCTTCATTAAGCCACTCAGGCAAATCCCAAACAGAAAGGAAAAAAAATAGTTCCCTGTTATTATTGTAAGAGTTTCAAATCCAGTGCAATAGGGTTTTTTTTTGTCCTGCCAGAGTTTGTAATAATCCTGCCCTCTTCCTCCTAAATCTCCCCAGTTTTGCTAATTCCCTTCCAAGCTGGTGTGGTTCACCCTGGTGCAGATGCCAGGAGTCTCTGATCATGTGCAGTGTTAAGGTTTCTTATTAAATCTTCCAAAAATTGAATGCAGGGTCATGCCTTAGGGAGAATTCTGGGAATCTTAAGAAGAAATTTTAGAAGTTGCTGATAACAATAACTATTGACAACCAGCACAATTAATTGTATATTTGTTTATAGTTTTATACATATATGTGAACTTTCAAACTCATTTGTTGGCTTTAGTGACATGAATAACCAAGGGCATGATTTATAACGATTTGTCATCTGATATTAGATTATAAAAAGTTTAATTAATTTTTCATTAGCCACAGTTAATGATGGGCTTGTTAAGCATCTTCAGGTGAAGCCAAGAGCTATTAGCTGTATTAAGGACCAGTTTCAAGAAAATTACTCCTTTTATAATCCCCAAAATGAGTTATAATGTTATTTTCCCCTTTCAGTAAACTGGCTTAAACTATATAGATATATGAAAATCTATGCAGAAGTCAAACTTGGAGGCAAACTGATCATGTAATAACAATTACTGACAAATTTTTCCACCAATTAAAATGAGATCAAACTTCTTGAGGATACTTAAAAATCAACACATTGGTTTATCATGTAGCAAAGAACTGAACTAGAATGACTATTTGCAGGAATTTGCTGCCACAAGACTTTTGCTTATTGCCTCAACTGTTTGTCTTATGAAAAGATAAATTAGGGTTTTAACAGTTATTTGAAAATATAATTTGACTGAAAATTTCTTTTGTTCTGCTCTGGGGCCTGTGCTGGGTGGGAAGGCTGAGCATGGCAGAGGTTATTGGGGAAGGATCCATGACTCAGAGAACTTGCAGAAGAATAAGAGATACCTGTGAGTAATCAACATGGAAAAACTGGGAGGGGGGGGCGGGAAATGGAAATTTAAATTATTTTCCTAGCAAGCTTTCTTTTGATTTCCAGAAAGGGAGAATACATTAAAATGAAATGAAAATTTTAAAAATAAGTGTCTAAACATAGAGTGCTGCAAGATGAATAGTTTTAAAGCTTATTTTAAACAGGTGGGAGGACCAGGCCTGTGGAAATCACTGGGAAACGTGCACAGAAACTCCAAACCCTGTGGGTTTGAACAGGAGCTCAGAAACCTCAATTTTAGCCCCAATTTTAGCAACCCTTGGCCACAATCTACCTTTGATAGAAATGTATTTAACTGCTGTAAACAGCTGTATGAGTCTGTTGGGTTATGGCTGTGGCTGGAAATGTTCAAGGCCAGGGGGATGGGGCTTGGAGCACCCTGGGATGATGGAAAGTGGATGATTGGATGGTGCCACCCAATCCAAACCATTCTCTGCTCCTATTCTATGATTCTGTGATATTGCCTGAGATTGGGAGTCTCCTCTGCACAGAGCTGTGCCAGCAGCCAGCAGTGGAATTATTTATTGCCAGGGGGCTGGAATTACATGGGCTTTAAGGTCCCTTCCAATCCAAGCCATTCTCTGTGACACAAAGCAGATCGGCAGCGACACCTGGATGCTCTCTGGTGTCCCTGATTCCCCGAATTTCTGGCAGGATGACCCCGATCGTCCCTCCCAGCTCCCGGCAGGAGCGCACAGCGCATCCCTGCCCGGCTTCATCCTGGAGAGGCAGCGCTTCACTGACAACGAGAGCAGGCTCTTCAAAAGCACAGAGACAAGTGTAAGACCCTCTAAACGTCTTGCCCGAGGCAATCTGTTTCCTTTCACAGGGTTGTTCAGGAAACAGAGCTGCTCTCAGCACGTCCCAGCGGCGCCGAGGGCACAGTTCTCACCCCAGATCCGCGCAGAGATCCCAGAAACTCTGGTGGCTGCTGCAGACCCATCCCAGCCGCGTGTCCTGCGTGTTCCAGCCTTTCTGCTCTTCCCGTGGGATCACGCAGCCACCCACCATGAGATCTGCCAACCTCACCATGGGCACTGCCAACCCCACCATGAGATCTGCCAACCCCACCCTGAGCACTGCCAACCCCACCCTGAGCACTGCCAACCCCACCCTGAGCACTGCCAACCCCACCCTGAGATCTGCCAACCCCACCATGAGCACTGCCAACCCCACCATGGGCACTGCCAACCCCACCATGGGCACTGCCAACCCCACCATGGGCACTGCCAACCTCACCATGAGATCTGCCAACCCCACCCTGAGCACTGCCAACCCCACCCTGAGCACTGCCAACCCCACCATGAGCACTGCCAACCCCACCCTGAGCACTGCCAACCCCACCATGGGCACTGCCAACCCCACCCTGAGATCTGCCAACCCCACCATGGGCACTGCCAACCCCACCATGGGCACTGCCAACCCCACCCTGAGCACTGCCAACCCCACCATGGGCACTGCCAACCCCACCATGAGATCTGCCAACCCCACCCTGAGCACTGCCAACCCCACCCTGAGCACTGCCAACCCCACCATGGGCACTGCCAACCCCACCATGGGCACTGCCAACCCCACCCTGAGCACTGCCAACCCCACCATGAGCACTGCCAACCCCACCCTGAGCACTGCCAACCCCACCATGGGCACTGCCAACCCCACCCTGAGCACTGCCAACCTCACCATGGGCACTGCCAACCCCACCCTGAGCACTGCCAACCTCACCATGGGCACTGCCAACCCCACCCTGAGCACTGCCAACCCCACCATGAGCACTGCCAACCCCACCATGGGCACTGCCAACCCCACCCTGAGCACTGCCAACCCCACCCTGAGCACTGCCAACCCCACCATGGGCACTGCCAACCCCACCCTGAGCACTGCCAACCCCACCCTGAGATCTGCCAACCCCACCATGAGATCTGCCAACCCCACCATGAGCACTGCCAACCCCACCATGGGCACTGCCAACCCCACCCTGAGCACTGCCAACCCCACCATGGGCACTGCCAACCCCACCCTGAGCACTGCCAACCCCACCATGGGCACTGCCAACCCCACCCTGAGCACTGCCAACCCCACCATGGGCACTGCCAACCCCACCACAACCTCTGCCCACCCCACCCTGAGCCCTTCTCAATGCTCAGTGCAGACCCTACCCCTCTCCAGCACCTGTGTGACCAAATCTCATCCCAAAACTAAGGGCAGGAGCCACACCTGAGTCCCTGCAGGGGTAGAACTCGAGTTTGCAGGACCTTGGAACACCAGGCACGGGGTGCCCTCTGTGGCAGAGAATCCCTGTGCCTCGATGTTTCCCGGCCAGGACACACCCTGCTTAGTTTTGCTTCTGAAATAACCACCTTCAAAATATTCTGAAATTATTAAACATTTTTGATTTTTTTTTTTTTTAAGCTAATAAAATCAATATATCTATGTTTGGTCAATACAAACAAGTAATCAGTGTAAATTATAAAGCACAAAGCACATGGGTGGAAAACACGGAGTTTGCTCCTCACAGCTCTTCAGCACACAGGTACCTTGGCACACAAGAGTGGAAGGAGCAGGAGCTGAGGTGCACAAATTACCCTGATCCTGGCCTGTCTCACCATCCCTGTGCTCGATGACACAGCCTCAAAAACCCTCCTTTACCTCAGGGCTTTGCAGGAGTGGAGGTGTTGCTGAAACTCTGCAGGATTAGAGGAAAGTCTTGGTGACCTGTCTCATGAAAATTATAGGGTTTTATTGCTCCTGTTAGCAACAGTGGGTGTCTATCACTTGTTAATCAGTCTTTACTGAATACTACAGTGGGAAGAAAGAAATTGCAGATTTCACAGCTGAAAATAGGAGGAAATGTAGATGGAGCCTCCTGGGTCTATACTGAGCTCTCATGGACCTGGAAAGGGAATGTAGGGCACACCACCTCTGCCAAAGCAGCACATCTTCACCCTCCATGCATCCTCCCCAAATTTCCCTCTGCACCCCACAGCTTCCATGGCCCAGAGGGAAGTTTTTCTAGTGCAGACCAGAAAAATTCCAACAGCTCTGGGGCTGCTGCAAAGAGAAATTGCTGAATCTCTGGTGGGAACAAATTCCAGCTGGTTCTAATGAAGTGCTGTTGTGTCCAACAAGGCTGGGCAGGAGCTGTGCCCCTGTGCCCATTCAGAACAGAAGGATGTTACACGACAGCTTAGGGCTTGCTGGATTGCACAGATGTCAGACACAAACTACTACAATGTCCTCAGGGAGGGGGAAATCATTTTATGACCTATAAACCAGAGAAGAGAGCAAAATCAGAGGCCATTGCGGGTGAAGATGGAGAAAATGTGCACTGCACTCCCAGCCTAATGTGCTGTCTGCATATTCCAAACTGGAGGACTGGATTTAGCATCCCTGCCAAAATGCCAGCGAGGAGGTTGGAAATGCGTCCCCCAGTGCTGGGGATGTGTTTGGCACTGTCCCTCTCACGCCACCCATCAGCTGGCTGTGCCCAGGGCCCCTGCTGGGGACAGGGCCATGGCGTGCCACGGTTCCCAGAACGTGTCAGGGCAGTGAGGGATGGCAGGAAAAATCCCAGGAGCAGCACCAGCACCAGCGCTGCTGTGGGAATTTGTCACGGTGACACCGGCGGTACGGAGAGTCCTGCATGGTAATGATTGGTTTACAATAAAAATTACTTCAAATGCTGGATCAGAAAAAGGATGGTTCAGTCCATCAAATCGCTGTCAGCTGCAAATTAGGCTGCCCATCCCTAGGCAATGGAGAACATAATTGGCTTTGTCCATGGCTGGGTTTATTTTTATCTGCTCTGTTAAAGTCAGGCTCTTGCCTCACTCGCACTGGCACAAACAGAGAAAAAAGGCCTTGGTGCAGAAAGGTTTTTTTGCTCCTTCCACCTGCAATAAATGGGGCAAGTTATCTTGGATTGCTAAAATTAGCCAAGGATTCTTCGAGGGACTACTTTGTGTCAGAGCCAGGTTACCTGCATGGGAGAAAGTAGGAACTGAAACCACCTCCCAAGCCAAGCAGCCAGGGCTCTAATCCAGTCCTCAGGGTTACACAAGAGAGGCTGGAGGAGGTGGGAACCTTCCTGAGTCCTGTGAGAATCACAGTAACTCCAAAACCTGCCGTGGTTTCCTGCAGACAGGATGGAAATGCACACACCTCCCGCCTCCCTTCCCAGCACTGCTCATCCCCACACTGCCAGGGCTCCCAGGAGTGCTAATGTGAGACTGAAATAACCCCCAGCACACTTCCCTGGGACTGGATGAGGAGCTCAAACCCCTCACCATTCCCAAAAGTTCCAGGGATGATGGCTTTTGCTGCTGGGAGCACCTGTGCCACAGGCTGGGACTGGAGGGAGTCTCCATCGACTGCCAGACAGTCGAGACTTTCCAACTCTCCCTTAAATTCTTATCTCTGTCTATAAACTCCAAATATCCCTCTCTGCTCCCCTCCCTGTGCACAAATTGAAGACCATGCCCTTCCCTGGTGGCAGAGCTTTGTTAACACATTTCCCTGACACTGCAGGTTACATAGAGACTCCGAAAGGGAAAAAATCCACTGAAAAAATAAATATAGCTGACTAAGTAGGAGGGGGAACAATGTCTGTCATCTTAACCTGTCTGTCATCCTAACCCAGAGAATTCTCTGCTCTACTTACTTGGCTCTGCCTTTATCCCCTCCAACTTTAGGGCATTTGAGCAGCACCTGGGTGCCTGGGAAATCCTCTGCTGTGCTAAAGGCTTGTGAGAAATAAGGGGATGCAGGCAGAGGGAAGGTTTAGCTCAATTTCATGTTGCACCAAGTACAAGAGATCTGTCTATGAGTAACTCATAGGATTGTGCTCATAAGCAAAGGCCAATAATTCAGAGTGACAACAAACTGGAGCCCTCTATAAGGTACAAATGGCTGGAAAGAATTAATAATCATGTACTGTCCACCTACTCCTCTAGGTTTGTGTGCCAGTTTGACCATCCTTACCTTGCTATATGTGCATGGATGGCAGAAATTGTGGTAATGCCAGGAGCTGCTGCAACTTGAAGTATGAAGCAAAGAATACAAAAAAAATGCTGAAGAAGTTGCATAAAATAAAATAATCAAGGCTTATGAGCAGCTAGTGAAAGGTAACGTTGTTGTTATTGCAATTATTGTTGATGTTGTTGTTCTTGGTGGTGGTGATGATGATGATTGTTGTTGTTATTGTTATTATTATTATTATTAAGTAGGTGAAAATCACACAGAGAAAGAGGTTTGCATCTCATCCTGGGCTGGGAGGCAGCTCTGTCACCAGCCTGGAGCCTCAGTTCCTTCTCAAAATAATGGAAATAATTCTGGCACACCAAAAATCCCTGTCTAAGCTCAGTGAATCCGGCCTGCTGAGGTATCCCAGGCCGGGGAGCTCTGTGCTCAGGGCTGCTCACATGGGCTCAGGGTGGGTTTGCCCTGATAAGGTTTGCATGTGACGCTGCCTTTGGGTTGTCAGCGAAAGTCCTGCAGATTAGTGTCCCCTGAAATCTCCCTAAGCAGCTCTAATGCCCTCAAATGGGCTTGCTGTGGCTCACTGGGAAGGCTGCACGAGACAAAACATTCATTATTAGGGTAAAAATAGAATTTCTTTTTATGATTCCGATTTCCGTGCGCTGCTCCGCTCGGGATGCGCCGGTGAGAACTTCACTCATTTCTCTAAAGCCTGGAAAGAAATTCAGAATGTGACCCTGCTCAAAACTGCAGAATGAAGATCAGAAGCAAAAGATTTTTTACCTTTCTCTGTAATTGAATCCAGCTGGCCTCCTTCTACCCTGCCTTGCAGTCATTTACAGATATGCAAATGGAGGGAAGGAAATGGTGCTGTTTGCATCTGCATTGCACACCAAAAATTCAGACAATGCCTCTGTTCTCACAGGTTTGCAGCAGTTCTACCATTCTGCTGCTTTTTTTTTTTTTTTGATCCAGCTCAACAGTACAATGTGTTTTAGTATATATTTAAAATAATGGAATCGGTCTGTACCTGGGAAATCCTGGTGTCCCTTTGACAACCTGAAAATTTTAGCAGCTACAGGGTTTTCAGGATGCAGAAGAGCAAGCAGAGGTGGGAATGGAGGCCTGGCAGGGAGATCCAGAGGGCTTCATCTGCCTTGTGTATTTAAGCTGGAAAATTGTTCAAGTTTGAGGGACTCTACAATGGCCTTTACAAAAGGTTCCATCAGGAATGGATTGTCCCCAGAAAAACTAATACTTAAATGGCAAAATGAAAGGTTACATTTTAAACAGCACCATTTCACAACTTAACAATGCTCTCTTTAAATACTAAATAAGCAAGAAAAAAGATTTTGACTAAATCCCCACCTAAAGTCCTGAAGAAGTTTCTGAAGCATGGAGCTGGTTTAGCAGATGGGGTGCAACCCTAAAATCAGGTAGGGGATTATTTGGGGCAAATATCAAGCATCAAATATTGGATCTGCTTCTGTGGCTTCTTCAGAAAAATAGTGAAAATGGCCTGTTACAATTAGTAACCTTTGGGAGAACTACACTAAGAATTGAGGTGAATTTATTAAGTCCTGACATGGAGTTGTGGGTATGAAGAGGGACAATCACAGGTAGATTCACACACTCTGGTCACTGGTTGGAAGATTTTATGTGTAAAGTTTTATTTCTCCAGTACCCTGCGTAGAGGGAATCCTTGGCACTCCCACGGTGTAAATTATTATTATTATTATTATTATTATTATTATTATTATTATTATTATTATTATTATTATTAATCCTTATGTTAGAATATTTCCACCTTCAGACTAACCTCTGTGGGAAAGTGCAGAAGCTTGCTGGGAGGTGAAAACAGCTGCTGTAAACCTATTTTCATTGATTTTTTTTTTTCCCTAGAAGGGTTAACACAATAAAATGCAATTAGCCTTGAATTATCCTGGATTTGTTGGATATTTAGCTTGAAACATTAACATCATCTCGGCTGCACCCTTTGCACCATTTCACTCCAGCCTTTCACTTCACCCCTTGGTATCTACTCAGCAAGGAGGGAAGGACAAACCAGGCAGCACCAGCTCGAAAATATGCTCAGAATTGAGCAGCCTGATTGCTGCTGACCACCCAGAGGACAGGTGTGACACATATTTATGGGCTCGATTTTAAACCAATATCCGTTCATTTCATTTATGAGCCCATTACATGTTTTATTTTGACAGTTCCACCAGGGTGTTCCCTCAGTCTCCTGGCCATAAACTGCTCACGGTGGGATGTGGAGCTTATTATTTGGTGTGTAGGCACTGAGCACCCCACAAGCTGATGAACTTTGGACAATTTATTCATTGGATTTTAAACCCAGTTAAATCAACAGCTAAAAGGGAGCTCGCACTCCCTGGAGCTGCAAACATTTGATACCATGAAAGTGGGGAGGAAATTGTTACAGATTTTACATTCCCACATTACACTCATGCCTAAGATTTCATCTCTATTCAGGAATCCCAGCGCTCAGAGCTCGTTGTAAATCTGCTTATTTGAGGGTTTTTTTTCCCCAAAGTTCTGGTTTCTGGAAGGTGACTTCCCAAGGAACTGGTATTTCCCAGCTATCCAGCCAGCCAGAGAGATGGATGGTGCAGAAAGAGAGAAAATGAATGGAAAATAAAAACCCTAAACACAAGAATCTTGAAATGTGCAAAAATAATCCAAGAATGCAGGTGTGCAGGAGTGTGGGTGTTTGTGTATCCATAGATCCATGTATATATTTCCAAAACGATGATTTTAGTCAATTCCACGAATTCAGGGCCTGGAATAAAATGCCCAGAACATGACTTAGCCATGTTGATCTAGAAACCTTCAATTCTTTCATGTTACATTTTTTATGTCATTGTTTCAATTGGAATCTGGTTCCAAATCTGCTTTTTACTGGCTTTTCCTTCTGTGTTTATTGACAATATATTAATTTTAAGGAGTGTAGTGTATGGTCGCAAACAATTTGTCCCTCAACACAAACAGCCACAGGATTGTGGGGTTGTGACCTCCTTAGCCAGTCTCTGCCATCCTCTCCATCACAAACATCTTCCTAATATTTGATATCAATTTTTCTAGTTTCAAATTAAGACCAATTTCTTGTTCTCACTCTGATGTTGTTTGTAAAGAGCAAGGTGTTCCCTTTGTTTTTCAATGTATTTTTGTATCATTCAAAAGTATTTTCATGTTCCTTCCACTCTTCCATTCAGAATTATCCTAATTTACTCTTTCCTGGGTGAGTCTGGCTTCCTAGACCTCTGATTCTCTTTGTACATCCACATGTAATGACTCCCTGGAGGCAGTGACCAGAAATGGCAGTTCTCAAAGTTCCTGGTGAAAGAAATTTGGTCTTTTGTAAAATTGCCCAAAACCTCGGAATTTGAAAAAAAAAAAAACCAGCAATTTTCCTCTTCAACAAAATTACATCAAAGGAGGAAACAGGGAACTCCTGCATGTAAAGTAGCCATGATATTTGATTTCTGATGGCAATTTCCAGAAGGATTCCTGGCTGGTGGGAAGGAGGGAGAGCAGTTCTTTTCCAGAGGTCACTTAGAGCTGGAGGCTGAGGAGGACACTCAGGTACCTCAGCACGTTCTGGCTCTCACCGTTTCATAATTTTAGCATAAGAAAAATTATCTCTTAAGTGCCTGCTAATGAGTTAATGCACCACACACTGGAAACCCAAGTATTACAGCATTTGGTGTTAGGAGAGACCCACAGGTTCAGGCCCCAAATCTCTTTGGCCATTTTTACAGAGGTGCATTAGTCCACAGCTTCCATTAGGGATAAGTGAGATGGGAGTGAGTCAGCTCATCTTGAACTTCCCAGCTGAGCCCATTTCAGATGAAAGATCACCTCTGATTCCCAGCTTGGGGCTGCTGTAAAAATTCTGTCATTGGGAGCAAAACCAAAACTGGGGCAAGACTTGCAAGAGCAGAGGTCATTGTCACCATCCCCTCCACGGCTGCTGAACTCCTATTTCTATGAGATTAAAATGACTTCATCTCACTGAACAATCGGCTCTGTCTCCATATCCTAACTGTCCTCAAAGAGGAATCACAGAATCCATGGTTGGTTTGGGATGGAAGGGACCCTGAAGCCCACCCAGTGCCACCCCTGCCATGGCAGGGACACCTCCCACTGTCCCTGGGGCTCCAATCCCAATGTCCAACATTGCCTTGGGCACTTCCAGGGATCCAGGGACAGCCACAGCTGCTCTGGGCACCCTGTGCCAGGGCCTCACCACCCTCACAGGGAGGAATTCCTTCCTAATATCCCATCTAACCCTACCCTGTGTCCATGGGAAGCCATTCCCTGTGTCCTGTCCCCCCATCCCTTGGCAATTGTCTCTCTCCATCTTTCCTTCAGGCCCCACTGAGCTCACCCCAAAGCTTCTCCTGCCCAGGTGAACAATCCCAGCTCTCCCAGCCTTCCCTCCCAGAGCTGCTCCATCCCTCTGACCATCCTGGTGCCTCCTCTGAACCATGCAAGGAGTGGTGCTGCCAGGGATCTTAGGAAAAAAGGAGGAGAGAGGGAAGTGGAGAATTAACAGCAGTAAACAGAAAATTCTGGCAGCACTGGGCTGAGCGGAAGTGGCACCATTGACATCACTAAAAGTAGGCTCAAGTCTGATCTGAAAAGCAATTTAGAATATGAGCTTTTCTTTCCAAATGAGCAGTAAAGTGCCTTCCTTCACCCAGAACTCAGTGCTTGCTATTACATTTTAAATTGATTGGCTTTATGGCCCAGTCCTGGGGAATTGCCCTAGCATGATCTCGTCTGGCTCGTGTTTCTAATTCTGGCAACTCTAAATCCAGATGCCCTGAAAATCCAGGCTGTTGCTTACAGCACATACTGGAGGCTAATCTCCATTTTTGTGTACTCAGGCAAAATCCAGGAATTGGGATGTATGGAAGATTAGCCCACAAGGTGAAAAGGAAAGGAAACCAAAGAAGAAACTGCAATAGAAAATGTCCACATGCAGAGTGTGGAGGTGTCAAAATAAACCACAGCCATTATTCCACAACAAGAATTCAAAGGGTATTTTTGCATTTCCTAAGATTTTTTCTAATGAGAACAATGAAGTTGCCATCTGAAGGTGTGTCCTGGGTCTGTGGTTCAGAAAGCAAAATTCCAAGTCCATGCTCTTCCTTCGTGTGGTCCATGTTCAGCCTCATTTAGGACATTAAAACCTCCACTTGGGCTGCCAGGTGACAAGAAGTCTCTGTGCTGAATAAAAAGGGCCGAAAAGGATGCAGCACGTTGTGGTGATGGAGGAAAGGAGGTTGTGGACAGGTGCAGGTCTTCTCCCATGTACCAGGTGATAGAACAAGAAGAAACAGCTTTTAGTTGTGCCAGGAGAGGTTTAGATCAGGTATTATGGAAAATTTCATCACCAAAAAGGGTTGTCAAGCACTGCTCAGGGAAGTGGTGGCATCACCATTGCTGGAACTGATTTTAAAATGTCTTGATGTCCATTAGGGACATGGTTTAGTGCTGGGTTAATGGTTGGACTCGATGATCTTGGAGATGTTTTCCAAGCTAAGTGGTTCCATGATTCTGGGATGTGGCTGCAGAGCTGCCTCTGTGAAGGATGGGGAGGGCTGGGGGAGCCCCCTGGGGCTGGAGGGGGGCTCAGAACTCTGAGTTTTTGTGGGAACACATCACCCTGAGGGCATCATTTTGCCTTGGACCCGTGCAGGAAATTCCAGCTGCTGCCAGAGGAAGCTGTGCCTGCCCACCCAGGGCTGTGAATCATCCCAGGCAAGGCCGAGGAGAAGCTCATATATAAGTGGAGTGTGGAGGGTTTTTTTTGACACTGGCTATAATAAATATCAGCATATTTAGAAAAAAAAAATCTGTGGGCTTAAAGGGAGAAAAAAAAGCTACAGCTGAGTGTGGATCACTAGAAGGAAATATCCAAGGCTGTTGAAACATTAGATAAAAAACTGATCTTGAAATGTTAAGAATCAGTGAGGATAACAACTGTCAATTTTGTCCAATAAAACCTCCCTTTTATTTTGCCTATTTTCTCTTTTATTTTTAATAGGTATCCATTAAAAATGCTGCACTCACAATTTCCTGGTATTTGCTGTTCTGTTTTAATGGTGTCTATTAATTCTTCCCTCCTTTCCTTTTAATATTTACACATATCATCAAATACGGGCAAAATATCTCTGCTGAAAAAAAAAATCCCATGAGTGTAAACCAATTACAAATAACTTGCTACTGAGGGCATGGCTGGGCTTTCTGTGCTGCTCCAGTGTCCCATTGAGTTTCAAGTAGCTGAGGACCCTTTTATATTAGAAATAATCCATGTTAATTATCATTTGGTGCACTGTTATTTCTTAACTTCATCAGAAAATAGCACAACTGTCCTGAAAAAAAAAATAAAAATCAACAGTTATGCCTTAATAAATAACCGATAATGAGGGGACTAAGAAAAAATGGTGGCCAGGAGCATCAGTTTGACATAAGCTTCTCCACCCTGAAGGATTCCAGCTGGAAAAGCCCAGTTTAAAGTTCTTACTCTTCCTCCATTTCATGTGCACCCACAGATGCTTATGCAGCTCAAATAATCCATGCCTGTACTTTATATATGGCATGGCAAATGCCAGCAGTGTATGGAAAACAGGATCCAGCCTTCAGCAGAGCAGCCAGAACGGGATGAAGGGACCTCAGCAGCACCTGAGCCTTGGGCTGAGCTCTGCCACTGCAAACAGGACCCTCCAGAACTCAGGGGAGCCTCTGCAGTGGCTTGAGGGGGACAGGACAGCCCCCTGCATGCAATTTGGGACCCCTGGTAGGGAGGCTGTGCTGATACAACCTCCCTAAAACACCACTGGGACAATGTGACAGAAATTTTACAGAAATAGGCTCTTCCAGAGAAGGGCTAGAGGTAAATTCCAGCTGATGATTATGTTTCTCTGTCTGTGTTTGATAAATTAATTAAGGAACGGGGAGGGAATAAGAAAAGTGAAGGCTCATAAACTGCTTCACTAGCTGCTGCACAGAGAAGCTTCTCAATTATGATTTTCCTCCATCAACATTTTTAAAAACACCAACATTTTTCTTCTTAAATAATTTCTAATATAGAATCCCAAGGATATTTGAAAGGCTCCCTAAAAATAAAAGGGGGAGGGGAACCTCAAAATTGAATATGAAGACACCGTGCAGTACAGAAATCTTAAGGAGAGGGGTCATCAGAGCAGGGAAGGAGGTTAAGCTGAGCTTTGAGCCCAGACTAATGGCATGAGCAGAGTCAGCCTCTGCAGCTGGGAGTGTTTCTGCCCAGGGCCACTCTCTGTGTGCTGGAGAGTCCAGCTCTGTGCTCTGCACAGCTCTGGCTTTCCCAAAATCCCAGGATTTCCATCTTCCACTGAGGAGGCCCCCAAGGCAGGGAGAGCCATGGGATATTCCCTCTGAGCCCTGGGCCTTGCCCTGCTCCTGGAGCATCTCTCCCTGGAGCACTGGGCTGGCAGCTCTGCCAGCCAGGAGATCCCACCAGGGATCAATGAGCAGCACATCCCACTGGGGCCTCCCTGCTCCCCCTGCCACCCTGGGCATCCCACAGCTCCTCCTGCCCCCACAGCTGGCAGCTGGAGGCCGTCCCTGACTGCCCAGCAGGGCTGGCCGGGGCTTTTGGGCAGAAGTGCAGCTGGAGCTGTATCCAAACCCTCCCAGCACTCGGACCCAGCAGCTCCAAACTATTCCCAACCTTAACAAAACACAGTGAGCAGGGAAGCAGCTCCCATTTGTAATAATTACAGCAGAGTTTCCCTCGCCCTTGCACTATTTATTGCTTTTGCCCTTGCCATGGATTGCTGGAGACAGAGATACTATTAAAGCTCAGAATATTTCTTCCTGGACTGGCAGGGTGAGCTTTGGGAGAAAACTCACTCTTTTCTCTCCACCATTGCCACTTCTGGGAAGGGAAGGGGAGGGAAGGGTTCCCACTGCAGGCTGCCTGGAGCACTCAGTGCCTGCTGAGCAGGGACTGCAGCGGGGAGAACGTTCTCTCCTGCTGGAAACAGAGCCTTGTAAGGATATTTCTGCAAGGCACAATAATTGCCCAAGTATCCACCTCTAAGTTGGGTCTCCCTCCCTTATTCTCACAAGAAAAGATGAATTTCAGTGATGACAACTGAGGCTGGCAAGAGGCAGCCGAAGGGCATCAGCCAGCTCCCACCCTGCTGACAGCACCCCCACAGCTCCAGGATGGGCTCTGGCAAGGAGATAGCTCGCTTGCCAATAATAATAATTATCATTAATAACCGAGTGACGTCCTAATCTTGGTTACATCAGCCGTAGCCTTCTCTGGAGCTGCTGCCTGTCACGCTCACACCGGTCCTGTCCCCAGCAGGGAGTGCGGAGCACAGACACAAGGGCCGGGAGCTGCTGTGGCTGGAGGGAGATGCGGGGGATGGCCCGCGGTGACTTCTGCCTCCTGGCTGAGGGGACAAGGGGACATGGCCTGGACAAGCCCCGGGAGAGCCGCGTCTCTGTGGCGATTTGAGTCTCCTTAGCCCTCTGGGCAACTGCGGGGCATAAAGGATGGAAAGGGAGCTGCGGGACCATCCCCTTCTTTCTCCTGCTCGGGGCATCCCGCGGCTCTGTCCCGTGTCACAGCCGGGCAAGGGGCACAAGGGTGTCCGTGTGTCCCCCCTGCCTGCGGGGGGACCCGGCGGGATGTCCGTCCGTCCGTCCATCCATCCATCCATCCATCCATCCATCCATCCATCCATCCATCCCCGCAGCGCTCCCTGCTCCGCATTCCGGGGCCATCCCTCCCCTCTGTCAGCCCCTCCGCACATCCCGACGGCAGGAGCCCTGGCAAGGAAAACGAGCGATATTCGGGGGCATCTGGGGAAAGTTGCAAGGTCAGGGCTCCCGTCGCGCATCCATGGGGACGGGGAGGGGCTGAACCCCAAACCCAGCGCGGTTTGCTCCCTTAGGTCGCTTTCCTGAGTTGCTGCCAAACCCGCCGTGCGAGCTTGTTGCAAGAACAAACTGTTGTGATTCCCCCTTTGGCCCTTTTTTTCCCCGCCTCCCCCCCCCCCCCCCATTCCGAACGGGGGGTGTCAGTGCACGGAGCCTGCCGTACCCCATGTCGCTCCCGCGTCAGAAAATGAATGATGCAGCAATTTAATTAGGAGGGAGCGGTGCGTCCATATTGCACCGGTGGAGGAGAGCTCGGCAGCCGGGGGAAGATGGTGCGCGTCCGCGGGCGCGGAGGCTGCGCCCCTGCCCGCGCAGAGCGGCCCCGGGGCGGCGGGACCCCGCGGAGCCCCCGGCACCTCCCGCCCGCACCCGCGGCTCTGCCCCGCAACTTTTTGCTACCGAGCCGCGGTTCCAGTTAAGTCTCTGCCGGCCGAGCCTCCGCGGGGTGCGGGAGGGGGATTGGGGTTCTGCGCGGAGCTGGGGGGATGCGGGATGCTCGGGAATTAGGCGGAGATCCGCGCAGATGTGCGCGCAGGGATGCGCGGGTGCGGACAGCGGGGATGCGCGAAGCGGCGCGGGGCTCATGTCCTGCCCTGCCCGCAGCGTTTCCCTCCCGGCCGGCTGAGCCCGGGGCACGCAGAGCCCGGGGCACGCAGAGCCCGCAGCCCCCCGAACCCCCCGGAGCATCGCACCCACCAACTCTGACCCGCGGGAGAACCCGCGCAGCCCTCCGCGCATCCCCGTTACCTGCGGCGGCTCCCGGGGCACCCCGGGAAGATGCGGGAGGTGCCGGGTGTCTCCCCGAGGTGTTGGGCTCTGCGGGATCCCGGCGAGGCTCAGGGCGGGAGCGGCCCCGGGACGGGCGGGCACACCGAGAGCAGGAGGCGGTGGACGCGGGGGCAGCGGAGCGGCCGGAGCGGGACCCCCGGGCTGCTCCCCGCCGCAGCCCCCGGCTGGCACTCGGAATCACAGCAGCTTTGATTTCCTCCAGACTTGGGCTTTTTGTTCTCTTTTTTTTCCCCCTTTTTTTTTTTTTTCTTTCCCTTTTTTTATTTAGGAAAGGGGAGGGGGGTGGGTGCAAATTCTGCCCCATCCCGGCGGCTTTTTTCCTCTCTGATTCTTCTCAGGTTTTTTTCCTCCCCCATCTGCTCGTTTCCCACTTCCTTTCCTCTCCGCCAACCAGCCCCCTCCTTCCCTCTCTAAAAAAAAAAAAAAAAAAAAAAAAGGAATTAAAAAAAAAAAAAGGCAAAGGGAAAAAAAAAAGAAACTGTGTAGTCAGGGCTTCCCAAATGCGCGCCCCCGACCTGGAGCCGAGCGCGCCCCCTCCGTTTGTTCCCCTTCTTGAAGCTGATTTTCATGACGTGTGGAGGAGCCTGATCCAGGGCAGGAGCGGCAGCACACACACACACAACAGACACACACACACACACGCACACACCGCCCCGCACCGCCCCGCACCGCCCCGCACCGCCCCGCACCCCGCGCACGCAGCGCACCCGCGCTCCGCCGCCGCGCCCCAGCGCCCGCTCCGCGCTGCCGCTGCTGCCCGGAGAAGGCGGCGGCGGCGCTGGAGCCTGCAGCAGCCCCTCTCCTCCCTCCTCCATTGAGTGTGCCAAACAGCAGCTCTGCATCCTAAAGAAGATCATTGAGGGGCTCATTGCATTCCCAGCACGTTTCAGGCTTGCTTCTTTTTTTTTTTTTTCCTCCTTTTTTTTTTTTTTCCTTTTGCCTCAGCTTCAGCAGGAGTAGAGAGAGAGGGAGAGAGAGCCACAGAGAGGGAGAGGCAGAGAGAAACCAGCAATCTTTAAACTCGAGCTTTCTTTTTTTCCCCCTTCCTTTCTTTTTCCTTTTTTTCCTTTTTTTTTTTTTTTTTTTTTTTTTGGTAACGATGTGCTAAAATCTCTCCTGCAAACCGGTAAGTACAACCTTTCTGGATCCCTTTGTTTCCGCCTAGGGTCAAAGACACCCCCCTCTTCCAAAAAGAAGATATAATAATCCTCTTTATTTATTTTTTTAATTTTTATTACAGTCCTTGCAGAAGAGAAAGAACTTAAGTGGCTAATATTTTGCAAAGGAGACTGAGAGATTGATACTGCAATATAGCTCTCGTCTCTCTCCCTTCTCCCCAATTAGATGCTGGTTTTAATTGCAGAGGGTATTTCTCTTTTCGTGCTTTCAACCATCTCCTCTTTCCCACAGGGGAGGGTTTCATTTGCAAGTTGATCCTAAGGATTTCTGTTCCTCTGGCATTTCTCTCCCCTAAATGCATCTTTCTGCTCTTAAGTTTGCGGATGGGGGGCGATTTTTTCTAGTTCTTACACGAGGAAGGCAAAAAGGACCTTTTTATTGGGAGATTGAGACTAGAAGCAATGATCGCTCCGAATCATTCTAATGGGCATTTCAGGGATTCAAGGAAGGCTGCATCACCACTGGTATTATTCCCATCCTTAGCATTTCCCTGTGCCCATACATTTAAAATATCTGGTGAAAGGAAGGGTGAAACCATATGTTGAAGGAGCTGCATCTCATTAGGGCAGTATTATTTTCATCTGATTGGAGAAGAATGGTGTCTTCATTCGCAATCGTGTATAGTAGGATAGAGAATTTATCGGCTGGTAAGTGTCAAGGTATTTTTTTTTTCTTCCACTTTCAGCTTTTTAACCGCGTCTCCTGCTTGGTCCTGGGGGCACAAAATGCCCTAATCCAAGGCAGGCTGAGCGTTTCAATCCTAGGTGCCTCTTCAGCTGTCACTTCCCTTTAGATCTGCTGATCGCATGGGCATGTGCTTTAGAAAGATTAATCATCTCTAAATGCTTTAATCAGCTAAAATGACTAATATGTGGCGTGTATTTATCTGATAATATACCAGTTGCATTAATTCACCGGCGCATTTGCGAGGGGAAGATTTCCTTCCCAATCAGGGTGGTTAACCATTTACTCCGGTGAAGATACCGTGGGGATTTCTGAGGGGAGCCGTTCTGCCAGGGACATCGGCAAACCTCGCACATTCCGTGGAACTCGCGTGTGGAATGCATCGAGCCGGGAGGGAGGGAGGGAGATTCGAGGGTGCAGGTTCAATAACTTTGGGAGTTTGCATGGATGAAGGATGTGGTGCGACACTGGAGGAATCTGCCCACTTGGTGTGTTTCCCCCCCACCCCGGAGTCGAGGCGGGCTGTGATGGCTCCTGGGCTAAAATTGCAGCCGGGGATGAGATCCAGGCAGTTCCGAAGCCTGGGAAACGTGGAGAGACGCAACACGTTCGGTGTGCTCGTGGTTCTGTGTGGGGCTGCATGTGCTGTCCTCTTTATAGGTGGCATTCACCACGGGGAGGGGAGCAAGGCAGGCTGCTATCGCGTGATGGAGCCGTCTAACATCTCCCAAGTATAAATCAGGGCAAGGCTCGCCCAGCCGACACCCCTGGAGTTGGTTGGGAACGTCTGCCCAACAACTGCTGAACTTTCCAGGAGCCCGACATGAGGCCAGCAGGTAGGGGCTTAGGAAAAGGAGAAGGGCAGGGCAGAAATACTGAAATCTGTGTTTCTCTTCCCCTTGCAGTTTTGTAAACATCAACAAATGATGAAACCTTCCACAGCAGAGACGCTTCATAAAGGAAGGATGTTGTGGATAATTCTTCTAAGCACAATTGCTCTAGCATGGACTACACCTATTCCCTTGATAGAGGACTCGGAGGAACTGGATGAGCCCTGCTTTGATCCATGTTACTGTGAAGTGAAGGAGAGCCTTTTCCATATACATTGTGACAACAAGGGATTTATAAATATTAGTCAGATAACAGAGTCGTGGTCGAGACCTTTTAAACTTTATCTGCAGAGGAATTCCATGAGGAAGTTGTACACCAACAGTTTTCTCCACTTGAACAATGCTGTATCTATTAACCTTGGGAACAATGCACTGCAGGACATTCAGACGGGGGCTTTTAATGGGCTCCGAGTTCTGAAGAGGTTGTATTTGCACGAAAACAAATTGGACATTTTCAGGAACGACACTTTCCTGGGTTTGGAAAGTCTGGAATATCTGCAGGCAGATTACAATGTCATTAAACGGATTGAAAGTGGGGCATTTCGAAACCTAAGTAAATTGAGGGTCCTTATCCTAAATGACAATCTTATCCCCATGCTTCCCACCAATTTATTTAAGTCTGTGTCCTTAACCCACTTGGACTTGCGGGGGAACCGCCTCAAAGTCCTTTCGTACCGTGGGATGTTGGACCACATTGGCAGGAGCCTGATGGAGATCCAGCTGGAGGAGAACCCGTGGAACTGTACGTGTGAGATCGTGCAGCTCAAGAGCTGGCTGGAGCGCATCCCCTACACTGCTCTGGTGGGGGACATCACCTGCGAGACACCCTTCCACTTCCACGGGAAGGACCTGAGGGAAATCAAAAGAAGCAAGCTCTGCCCCATGCTGTCCGACTCCGAGGTGGAAGCCAGCCTGGGCATCCCTCAGCTGTCCTCCAGCAAGGAGAACGCGTGGCCTACGAAGCCTTCCTCCATGCTGTCCTCCTTCCATTTCACCGCTTCCTCTGTTGAGTACAAAACGTCCAACAAGCAGCCCAAGCCCACCAAGCAGCCCCGGGCGCCCCGGCCTCCCCCGACCCCCCGTGGCCTGTACCCCGGGCCCAACCAACCGCCCGTGGCTGCCTACCAGACCCGGCCCCCCATACCCATCATCTGCCCCACCGGCTGCTCTTGCAATTTGCACATCAACGACCTGGGCCTGACGGTCAACTGCAAGGAGCGGGGGTTCCACAACATCTCCGAGCTCCTGCCCAGGCCCTTGAACGCCAAGAAGCTGTACCTGAGCGGGAATTTGATCCAGAAAATCTACCGCTCCGATTTCTGGAATTTTTCCTCCTTGGATCTCTTACACCTGGGGAACAACCGGATCTCCTACGTGCAGGACGGGGCGTTCATCAACCTGCCGAACCTCAAGAGCCTGTACCTGAACGGGAACGACATCGAGCGGCTCACCCCGGGCATGTTCCGGGGCCTGCAGAGTTTGCATTACCTGTACTTCGAGTACAACCTGATCAGGGAAATCCAGCCGGCGGCCTTCAGCCTCATGCCCAACCTGGAGCTCCTCTTCCTCAACAACAACCTGCTCCGCACGCTGCCCACCGACGCCTTCGCCGGCACCTCCCTGACGCGCCTCAACCTGCGCAAAAACCACTTCCTGGCGCTGCCGGTGGCCGGGGTGCTGGAGCACCTGCACGCCATCGTGCAGATCGACCTGACGCTCAACCCCTGGGACTGCACCTGCGAGCTGGTGCCGCTCAAGCAGTGGCTGGAGGCGCTCAGCTCCGTCAGCGTGGTGGGCGAGGTGCTGTGCTTCAGCCCCGAGCCGCTGGCCCACCGCGACCTGCGCTCGCTGGAGCTGGCCGCTCTGTGCCCCGCCGCCCTGCGCCCCGCCGCCGCCTCGCCCCCCGCCGCCGCCGCCCCGCCGCCGCCCGCCGCCACCGGCGCGGCCGCCTACGAGCTGCCCCCGGCCGCCGCGGCCGCGGCCGTGCCGCTCTCCGTGCTCATCCTCAGCCTCCTCGTCCTTTTCTTCTCCGCCGTGCTGGTGGCCGCCGGGCTCTTCGCCTTCGTGCTGCGCCGCCGCCGGCGGAAGCTGCCGTTCCGCGGCCCGCGGGCGGAGGCGGCGGACCTGGGCGCGGTGCCGCTGCGCTGCCCGCGGCTCTTTCCCGAGGGCGGCGGCGGCGGCGGAGGCGGCGGCGGCGGCGGCGGCGGCGGGGGGGGCCCCGGGGAGCGGTCCCCGGAGAAAGCGCCCCCGGCGGGCCACGTCTACGACTACATCCCGCACCCGGTGACCCAGATGTGCAACAACCCCATCTACAAGCCGCGGGAGGAGGAGGAGGCAGCGGGCGGGGGCGGCGAGGCGGCCGAGCTGCTGCGGGGCGGCGGCGGCGGCGAGCGCGGCTTCGGTCACCCCGCTGCCCCCGCGGGCGCGCCGGAACCGGGCAGCAGCTACCGCACCTTGCTGGAGAAGGAGCAGGAGTGGAGCCTGGCCGTGTCCAGCTCGCAGCTCAACACCATCGTGGCCGTGCACCCCCAGCACCCCGCGGGCGGAGGGCTGGCGGCGGGCGCTCTCGGGGCGGCGGCGGCGGGGGGAGCCCCGCGGGACCGCGACCGCCCGCCGCCCTGCGCCGTGGGGTTCGTGGACTGCCTGTACGGCACCGTGCCCAAGCTGAAGGAACTGCACGTCCACCCCCCCGGCATGCAATACCCGGACCTGCAGCAGGACGCCAGGCTGAAGGAGACCCTGCTCTTCGCGGCCGGCAAGGGCTTCCCGGACCACCAAACCCCCACAAGCGAATACCTCGAGTTAAGGGCCAAACTCCAAACCAAGCCGGATTACCTCGAAGTCCTGGAGAAGACCACGTACCGGTTCTGACCGCCGCCCCGCCGCCCGCCCGGCCCCGCCGCCCGCGAGCAGAGGATACAGCTGTGCGCTCTGCCCCGCCAGATGTGCGCACTGCGGGGCAGGGCCCTTCTCAGATCAGTAATCGACGAAGTGCCTTCGCAGACTTTTGCCAGCAGATGTTAATCAATCATTATTTTTTATACTGAAACTGAGACTTTGACTGTGCCATGTCTAAAGGTATATTATTATATTATTATTATTATTATTATTATTATTATCGGGGATCTTTGTATTGATCCTGATTAAGTAAATTCTATGTGTGTCTCTTTCTCTCTTTTTTTTTTCTTTTCCCTTTTCTTTTATTTTCTTTATTCTTGTTTGTTTTGTTCTTTTTTTTCTTTTTTCCTTTTTCTTTTTTTTTTTTTTTCCTTTGGCAGTGAACTTCCTTGATATTTTCCCTTGGAGGGGAGGGGGAGGGAAGATGGCATTTTCTGGCCTGCTTTCTTCTTGCCCATCATGGCACAGATTCTGTACATTTATTTAAAAGAGAAAAAAAAAATAATAATGCAAAGAAGCAAACGAGCGCAGTTTGCTGCATGCCTGGAAACTGCAAGAGGGAAGGGAGGGGAGGGTCTTGCTCGAATGTCTCACTCTTGTCTCTCTCCCTCCCTCGCACGCACACTCGTCACCCTCACCCTCCGCTCACCCCCCGCCAGCCCAGCCCCTCCAAGGGGCTCGGGGGCCGCGGGGGGAATCCCGGGGGCAATCCCGGGGGCTGGGGGAAGCCACCCGGAGCCGAGCAGCCCAAAGGATGTCACCACGTGGCGCGCACACCTAGGGGATGCTCAGTGACACTTCATCATGACGCCATGGTTTTTTGGAGGACATCCGCACTTTCCTAATAAAAGCGACATGCAAATATACAGAGAAAAAAAAAAAAAAAAAAAAAAGGAAAAAAAAATCAAAAGCTAATGGGCACCTCTCACTAACAGCTTTGTAGGAAGCACTTTTAATGTTTTCTCTCATGCACCCATACACGCACACACGCACACACACACAAAGGAACAACAATGTGCATATATTTATTCTGTAATTTCAAGTGAATATAAATTGTAAAGGTAATGTTTAATCATTGTACAGTGATGCGTCTGGTATAGCTTTCCTAATAAAACGTTTTGAAAAAATGCATATATATATATATATATATATATATATATACACCCCCAAATATATATATATATATATAGGAATACAAAGCTTGAACCTGAAACTTCAGCTTCCCCCCCAGAGATTTCCTTCCCCCCATAACCTCGAACGCTATTTTATTAATAACAGTTCGATGCACTGTGATGTTAACAGAGAAAAAAAAAAAAAAAAATCCCTGTACAGCGTCTCTTGCCAAGATACCACCCGAGACTGTCACAAATCCGATTTGCGATCTGTATCCCTGCCGCACCGTCCTGACAGTTAAAAATATGGGGGAAATTGGGAGCGCATCCCTCCGGAGCGCTGCTTCCCGGCCTGCTTCACCGGGAGGCATCGCAGGGTGGGCACTCAGAGAGCTCCCAGCCCTCCGGAGCGGGGATTTAAACCGCATTCCCAGTTTGGATTGGGGGGATGCGATCTGGGAAAAGCAAAACATCCCAGCGGCCGCGCCGCGCTTCTGCCGCTCCCGCTGCAAGCGGAGCCACACCAAAGACCGGGGGATTTCCCTGCCCGGGCGGGTCCCGGTTGGTATCTTGTCCGCGTTGGTGTCTTGTTCCCGGCGGTGTCCCCTCGTTCCCGGTGCTGTCCCTTTGTCCCCTCGTTCCCGGTGCTGTCCCTTTGTCCCCTCGTTCCCGCCGCTCTCGTGTCCCCGCGGGTCCCGGGCCGGGCGCGGAGCGCGACCCCACGCGGCCGCCAGGTGGCGCCACAGCCCCAGCGCTGAGGCGGCGGCGGGGCCGGCGCGGCCGGGCCCGATCCTGGACCCGATCCCGGGATTGATCCCGGACCCGATCCCGGGATTGATCCCGGACCCGATCCCGGGATTGATCCCGGACCCGATCCCGGGTTTGATCCTGGGTTCCATCCCGGCCTGCAGCCGCTCCCTGCCCCCGTCCTCCCTGCGGGTGCCTCATCCCGGGCCGGGCGGGACCGCCAGGGCAGCCCCCAGAGCCGGGCACCCGCGTGGCCTGGGCGCTGCCCTGAGGTCCTTCAGATAATGAGGTTTATCCACAAATACCCAATGTGTCCATCAATATAATCTGTCTGAACAGCGGCCAGGATGGTTTATCCCTGTGAATTGAGGTTATTCCCCCAAAGGAGCTCCAAAAGTGCTGCTGGGAGCGCTCCTGCCGCTGTCCCAGGGGACCGGGATTTGTCACCTCCTGGCCAAGGGACATTCCCAAGGTCGCCCTCCCCGCCACCTGCCCTCTTTCCTTGGGGAACAGCTCGGTTTCACCCCGCACTATGTGTTTTGACAGCGATAAACCCATAAATACTTGTTGTCCCCACCATGTCGCTATTTCCAGCTCCAGCCAGGATGCTCATGGTGAGCTTTTTCTCTTGGAGAGTCCTTTGCCCGGCCTTGGTAGCAGCTGTGTGTGTCTGCAGATGGAGGGACAGCTCCGAACGTCTGTAAATCTGGCATCACCCTCCATGCCACCAGTACCAATATTACACATTGGAATTTCCTCCGTTGAGTTGAGATTGTGTTTCCTCACTGCTGCCTTCAGCTCTGACCCGTTGGGGTTTGCTCATTTGTTTGTTTTGCTGGGTTTTTAATAGATAGTGGAAGAGCATGCACGTGCTAAGAATATTAAACATGCAAGTGCAAAGGCCACATCCTTCTTATCATAATTGTAATAATTACATTGATAAGCCTACATGGAAGTGATGCGTGGAGCTGTATAAATCAGGTTAAAGTACAACCCCCAGTGAGAGTGGTGCTGTATACATTTGGCAATGTCCTCAAAGTCCCAAGTGTTCATACTTGTATCCAAATAGAGTAAAGCTGGTTGCAAATAATGTTTATATTTTAATTAAACTGCAGAAAGGCAAGAGAATTTCATCCTTACTATAGGCAGTAATCTCGCCCATGGATGGTGAGCAGATCTATTTATTCAGTGGAAATAAATTTGTTCTATGAGAATGGAATTTTGTATTAAAAGAGATAATTTTTGGCTTACATTGAGTTATTTTTCTTTCCTTGCTGTAGGAAACTTCCTTTCCCTTGTGTACTGAGATGATCTGGGGGATGATTTGATCTGGAAGTGTTGACAGTGTCTAAGTGTGATGTCTAAAGGATGTTTTGTTGACTTTAATTTTGTTTTTTCATTGTGTTGAGCTGAGTCTGAGTGGGTAGCAGCATTCCTTTCCACTGCAGGAAACAAAAGTGGATCCATCATCTCTGACCTGCAGTGGGTGACACTTTGCATGCTCCAACCCGGGTTCCTCCTAATTAATAGGGAGTATTAATGATAATTCTGTCTTTATCAGCAGTAGCATTGGTAGCATTACTGCTGCTGGGAAGGAATTTAATAAAGTCAAATGATGTGCAGTTGCATTAGAGCTGTTTGATGGGATGCTATGTGAAATAAATATTTTTTTAGCTGATTTCATGTTTGTACAAGTACCTGGTGTCAGCTTGAGCAGCTCAGCCTGTGGTAGTAAAGCCTTCAGCGAGTGTTTGGTTTATTCCCTCACTGACCATTGAAATTCTTCCTACAGGTGGAAAAGAACAGCAAGGCCAGGTAAGCCCCAGTCCCAGCCAACAACTGCACCCAGGGAAATGGAAAGGATGATCCTGGTGCTCAATTATTGGTGCTTTTTGTATTTTCTGGATGTTGTCGTTGATGTCACCATCACATTGTATCCTAGGTTAAAAAATCTGCTTGGAAATGGCTTCTTGTATCTCTTGAGTCTATCAACAGCAATAGAAAGATGTCAAATGTTATGATATGAGTAATAATCTGAATTTTGGAAAGCCTGTTGCCTACTGCTCTGGTTAGAGTGTTATTGGAGAGTGAGAATCTCATTTCTTCGGGGATTCAGTGAACATGAGTTAAGTTGTGGCAGCTCCAGATTTTGTCAGAGACCTTTCCAGACAAAACCACTTTTGAGTGTGGCAGCACAGCTGATTTGCTTTTAAGCTAGAAATGTGTGAGCTTGTCCAACCTGTGCTCTCTCTGAGAACTTTGAGAGCATCAGGAGGGAAAGGTCTCTCCAAAATGTGAGGCTGTTCTTCCAAAGCACTTGGGTGTGCCAGCAGCACTTGATGAGCTCTGTGCTGCTTCCACTTGCTTCAGGTACCCACTTCACAGGAAAAAGATGTGATGGTTCAGCTGTAGGTTTGACAGAAATGCCCACACCAAGAACAGTGGGTAGAATTTGGCCTTAAGCATGGGAATTCATTGCTCAGGACATTACTTGACCACGGGTGCCACTCCTGGCAGCGCTCCAGCCACACGGGAGTGAACTTGTTCCAGGACTGCCCTACTTCCAAAGGCACTGCTTGTACAACGTGGATTTGTGGACACTGGGAAATCAGGCTGCTGTGTGCTGCATATTCCTATTTTCTGAGTTTTTCCAAGGCTTGGTTTTCAATCTGTAGCTGAGTTTCTCAGTGCATTTATGTATGTATGTATTTATGTGTACACAATTCTGTATTTATGTTGTGCACAGTACAACACAGCTTTTCTCCATGGAAGAAATGCAAATCGACCCAGGATGTAGCTCACAACAGCTCTTTGTACACAAATTCCTATTTTTAATTCTGATGTGTGTGGAAATACATTTTTTTTTTCCAGTTCTTGAAATATTTCTGGTTTGATTGGGCAGTGGAAGAATTGGAATGTGCTTGGAACAAACCTTTGAGTGGGAATGGAGTGGAGGCTCAGTTCTGCTGCCTTGGAAGCCAATGTTGAAAGACCACATTATGCTCAGTTTTAGTCAACAGACTTGAATGAAGAGCAAAATCTGATCTCAGAAAATTACAACATCTATTAAGTGGATTCAAGTATTTTGAGACAAGTACTCCATGGGACTGTTTCAGAATAAAATGAGTAATGGTACAGAGAAAATGGGTTTGCCATCAATTCAGTAATTCTCTGATTGACTTCACTCACAAATTAACCAAACAATCTTTCAGGCTTTTGATTTAAAAGACAAATTAGTTTAGCTCTAATGTCATTGGTGATCAACTAGCCAAGAATTAAATAATGTATCAATTGCAAATTTTTTGGAAATACTTTATTCGTATTATCTTTTTCAATGACAGCAAAAATATGAAGGCCCCTTCCAACCCAGGACATTCTATATTTCTATGACAGACAGACAACTGTGTTTCCTAGAGCTTCTTTTAAATGCCTTTTCCTTGATCCTTACAGTTTCCCAGTTGTAAAATTCTGTCATTATCTCATTTTTGTTCCGGTTGTTGGGGCAGTTTGGGGGTTTCTATGAAAGCATTGACTTTGCTGCACACAGACTTCCCCAGGAGGCTGCTGGGGTGATGCTTGTAGGTTATTTTTGATCCCTCTGGAAATATTGGGAACACTTCCCTGTGGTGGCATTTTCTCTGCTAAATTGGTCAATATTGTGGGGTTTTTCAGGATGGTGTCAGATGGGTAATTTTTGTGGGAGAATGAAGAGGCAAAGGCTCAAAGAGCAGAGCTGTAGGAATGCTCTGTCCCACATTCATGCTGAGTGATCTCTGTAGGATGGATGGTCCATCAATCCTGATATTTTTGAATGTTAAGGATGTTGATCTGAAGTGTGGCATCATTTTTAGGCATTATTTTGAGATGTGGACATGCAACACTCATCTGTCAGGTGCCTTTAAAAGAACAGATCCTAACAGAGGGCAGAGCAAATACAAAATATTCATGACCAAGTCCTATGTCCTATCCTGAATTTTAATGTCCATTTGCTTTTCCTAACATCTTTATTTTTCCACTAGAATTTTCTAAATCTCTCAAGAATATCCTATATATTCCATGAATCCTGAGGAGATATTTCAGGTTAGCTAAGGACTGATTCTCTCTGTACTTGGGAATTCCAACAAAGGCACTGCCTGTGGAGGAATATCCTGCCCATGGCATGTGGCACAGCAATTTGGCTTATCCTTGGAGCATGGTGCCAGGGAAGGAGGTTCTCTGCAGTGATCAGATTTTGCAGTAGGGCTTGAATGATTCCAAGGAGGAATTCCTGGATTGTGATAAATCACTTTTGGAATGGGAAGGACTTCATTTGTGCTGCTGCTTCTGGTGGCACTGCCATCCCTGCTGGTGGTGGTGGCACCTGGCACCATTCCTGAGGAGGGACTCCTGTAACAGTTACTCTAAAAATCAATCAAACAACCAAAAAAAGCTGAAGAAAAATTTGGGACTTTTTATCCTATAGGGACCTTACCTGAAGTTAATGACATTTCCCAAATGTTACAGTGGCATTAATATACTGCTTATGGGGTTTTTATGCATTTCTTTCTTGATTTCCTTTGCTTTTTCAGAGACAGTATCTGGCTTACACCTTAAAGAATTACAGGAATGTATTTGTTGATCATTTTTTCAGGCTGTACTTGTTTAAAACTAAGCCAGTCCCAACAGTAACTGTCCTAAACTGGTTTTTACAGAAAGATACATAAACCTTTGGTTTTGTACTTGGTCTCTAAATTATTTTATGTGTTTAAATATATGTATATAAAATGTTCATTATCTGAATAACCCTTGAACCCTTTGAACTTTGGAGGCTTTGGCTTTGCAAGTCAAAGGTAATTAATGGTTTGGTTGGGCTTTTCTTTGTTCTGTGATTGTTCAGTTTGATTTTATCACTGGTATGACCAGAGAGAGGGAAACATTGCAGTGTGAAAATTCTCATAATAGGACTTTAATTCTTGTGCTTCTTTTTTTTTTTTGGAGAGTGAAGGAGCTCTGCTCCAAAGAGCACAGGAATTGCTGCTCAGAGCTGAAATGTCTTCACTGCTGTGAACTGAGAGTGTCCAGCATGGTCTGAATCAAAGACAGATGCTAGAAATTCCCATTAGTGAGATTTCAGTGCTGGATGGGACCAGCTACGCTGCTCCACCTGAGAAATCCAGTCCTTGGGGTCCTGCACCACTGGAGGTACCAGCCCCAGTGCACTGGGAGCACAGAGAAAACTCATGTTGTGGTGCTTTAGTGAAAAATGAGCTTTGCAAAAATTAGGCATTGGTAATGGATGCTGGTCAGTGAAGTTTGTCTGTCCTTTTTAGGGAACATATCCAGGTTTCTCTGGTGCTGTTAAACTCCCATGCAAGGGCAGGACTGATCAGTTGTCCCCAGAGCACTGCTGGAATAAATCTGTAGCTAAATGCATTTTTCTTAATCAGAGACACATTTCCTGTGGCATCACTTCTGTTATGTTTTCTTGCAGTGACCCAAAAACCTGGCTGCTTTGGAAAGTGGATAGTATTGGCAAGCAAAGAAATATGGCAAGTAAAAGTCTTTTTTAGATCCAGTTGATGTCAGTGTTTTCTTCAAAAAAGGGCAAGTCACAGCCCTGAGGGGTCCTGAGGAGATTAAGGCAGACAGTAATTGTTCAGGCCATGCTTAATTCTCCACTTCAGTTTTAAACCACTAAAGAATTGTGGATGGATCTAATTTATGTAGGTAAATATATCTATGTATTCCTCCTGTTAGCAGGGGGGGGCTGTGACACTGCAGCCAGGGAGGCTGATGGAAGGAGTGGCAATGGTAAAGCTGTGACAAGTGGGAATTTTGTCAAGGCTGACAGTGAGAATGGCACCTGAAAGTCAAGTGCCTCTCTCTGCCTTAGAGACAGCCAATAACTACATGAAATTCTTGTTGCAAACCCTTGTTTTGTTTTTAGATCAAGTAACAAATAGCTCCCAGATCCTATTTTTTCCTGCCTTTGGCCCAAGCTCTCACCAGCCTGCAGGTCGCTGGCATTCCCAGAATTGCTTTTACCTGTCTGCATGCACAGATCCTCCTTGGGCTGAGGCCACACCCTGACCCCTGTGTTTGTGCCTGGAGTGGAGACCACGTGAAAACACAGTTCTCTCTGTTGGGTTTTTCTGTAGAGTGGTGTATTGCACCTCGAGACTTCCCTCTGCCCCGCCTGGAGTGCCCTCAGCTTGCTGGCAACCTCCCCAGGTTGGCCGTGGTGGTGCCACCGGCCTTTGCCAGCCCCTCTGAGCCACCCAGAGTCTGCCCAAGCCTTCAGAGCACAAAGCCCTGATAAGAAGGATCTCTAACAGGTACGCACCAGGGAGGAGGAGGAGATGTTCCTAAAATTAGTTGCTGTCAGCTCCAAGCAGGAGTTTGTGCCTCGTGTGTCACGGAAACGCTGAGTATGTGTTGTATATACTGTGTGTATATCTGAGTATGTACCTATAATTACACTATTGAAGTGTAAAATTCGATCTTTGCAAACTTCTGGGAGATTCAGGAATGTGGCTTGCTTTGGACTGTAATTAAAATATGGGCATTTTGGTTTAAAAATAGCTCCTTTCTGACCTACATTCCCGATGTAGGTCAGTGGAGGCACTTCTCAGACATATTAGCATTTTGGACACTTAAACTTAGCAGCATATTGCATCTCCTAGAATAGGTTAGGAGAGGCAAGGCAGGAGGAATTGCTGCATTTCGAGTCACCCAGAGAGGTTGCCAAGTTTCTCAGGCACCAGAGAGGCAGAATAATGAGGATTATATTTAATTCGGGCTGGAGAGGCAACCGTGGGGTGTTGAGCAGAGGCAGCTCAGATCATCTCTGCTCTGTGGGGGAGGGAGAATTTATAACTCTAGCTGGCTCCAAAGCAAGCTGTGTGTGCATTTGCGTGTGTATATATATTTATATATATGTATATACAAATCTGGATGTGTATATAACACCCTGTGTATATATGTATGTATGTATATGCCTACAGTGTACAAAATATGTATCTATAGAAATGTATACATTTATATGAATTTCTATTTCTCTATATAAATAGTCATGCAACTAGGGGAAATCGTGTTTCCACGGCGTGTCCTTTTCTGTAACACCCCCCCCAAAAAAAGAAGCTGCTTCCATTAATGTCATGTTGGCACAAATGTCTTAAATTTTCTTTTCTGTTTAGAAAGAAGTGGTGCTTAATGGCTGAGCACAAGCCTGGAAGGTTTTTACTCTTCCAGAGGACTTCCAGTAAATCATGAGTTGCTCCAGAGCTGTTCCACATTTGTGAAATAAAGTGGTGGCCAAACTGACTCAGGGCTGGTTTTATAGGCAAAGGAAAGGGGTTGTTGACTGTGCATTGGAAACTTCTCCTATGCTCTCAGAGTTGTGATGGTGAAATATCTGCACTGCTAATTACTCTGGTTGCTGTTAATTTCCCAGCTATTGGCTTGAACAGGGGAAAAAAGAATTTCCTGCTCTAAAGGAAGTTATCTGAAGTCTGATTATGTTGCCTCAGTGATGTATGGATTTCCATTTAGGGTCAGGATGTTGGGCTGTAAATCAAGAATCTGAGCTCAGTGAACATCTAGTTTGGGATGTGTCTTTTCTGTTCTAATTGATTTTAAATAATTTCAATTTATCATCAGAACAAACTATACCTTAATTCATGATAAGCTCAAAGAACTTCTCATTCATGTCAGGGTGAATTTTGCACTTGACTTCGGTGGGGCTGAACGAGGTCAGAGCGTTTCATTCAGCACTGGCATAAAAACAATCTTGTAGTCGTGCAACTATTAATTCAAATTGTAATTTTGTAATAAAAGCAGACTAAAAATGATTTGCTAGTTATGTATTCTATGGTATAGCACCTTTCTATGGACTAGATGTGTTGGAGCTGGTGTTGGTTTTCATTTTGAGTTGCTGAGCCTTACTCTGAGTTTGGCCTTGAGCAGCTCAGCCCCTGGAATACCAGACCATAACATGCTGCATTTGAAAGGAAAAGCTGCAAAGTACTGATGCCTCAGCATTCCTTGAGCTGTGTGCCTGGAGTGCTGGCTGACTGCTGAATTGCCACATGCAAATATTCCAAGAAATGTAGGTCACAGGGATTTTTGGTTCCCTGTGGCAGAGCCCTTGTCCCGTCCTGCAGAAAAACCTCCTTGTGCCTCCACCCTGACCGTTCCCAGGCTGGCCTAATCCTTGGAGCAGGTGGAAATGTCCTGCTGCCCATCTGCCATCGTTTGGAAGCTGGGATGTGGTTAGGAAAGAAAAAAAAGGAGAACGGATTATTCCTTCACTTGCTTCAGGGGAGAAGACAGACAGACAAACATGAAATCATCATGGAAATCAAAACAAACACCCAGAACATATGACATTGAGTGAAAGGTTTCTCCTGAGCTTCTGGTTTGTGCTTTGCCTTTTTATTTCATCTGAGGGAAATCAGCACTTTATGGAAAAGTGCTTCCCAATCTCTTTTGCATAAACGTTACAGTGAAACTTCTGTGATGTATAGCTGCCTGTTCAAGAAAATGGGTCATTTCCATACAAATGTCATATTTCTATGCAGAAAATATGCTGAATTCATTCCCTATCTCCTAGTTAAAGCAATCCCTTTGCTGGTTTTGTGATTTCAGCATATTTGCCTGACTGGAGACAACCAGAAGAGAAGAAAAAATGATTATTTTTTAATTAACTCATGCAGGCCTAATGTCAGACTAAGCACTTGAGTGCGGTGTCTCTGGGGCACACACAGGAATATCATCCTCCCATGGCTAATTTTACTTTTTGAGCAGAGTGAACCACAAAGCTCAGAGTCTGGAGACTTGGGGAAAGAAGTTTTTCTGATGTCACTGTTAAAGAAGATGCCTGGATGTCCATGTCCTCAGGGGAGCAGCCATTCACACAGGAACCCACAGGCTGAAGCCAGCAGGGGAGTGATGAGCTTTGTAAATCTCCATGCACTCTGCAGGATGAATTTCATCTAAAATGAACCTGAGCTCCTGGCACTGCTGCTCGAAAGAAACACCAAGCCCACCCTGCCTCTGGGAAGTTGAATTTTCCATTCCGCTTTATATTTGGGAAAGAAACGGCGGATTTTAGGATCAGAGTTACAAACCAAGTGGATGCTAGAGATGGACAACCAAAGAAATTCTGTGACCCAAAGCCTGTAGGTGCCTGGTGTGAGTCCTTGGAGCTCCACTGCTCCCAGCACAGCAGTGCTGCTGGCCCCGTGCTGCTCAGGTGACTCCAGATGTTTGGTACTTGCTGCTGGAGATTTCTAAACAGCCATTAGAATTTCTTGAAATAATCCAGATCCATCTGCCCAACTTCTCAGCTCCTGTGAGCTGGTTTCAGCCAGCAGAGTTCTTGGGCTGGTCACTCTGCCAGAGGCATTTTGCTGCCTTTCACCCCTGGGAAGGTAAAGAAGTCACTGCTGAGGGATGGCCTTTGGTGGCAGAAGTGTCCCCAGGCCCCTGGACAGGCTGTCAATTCTCAAGGGGTTTTCAGGCTCCTGTTTAACCTCTGCACGAGCTTCTACACCCACCTAAAAGCTGCTCCTGTCCTTGTGTGCTGGAAAAACATCTCTAAGGAAATCTCCCTTTACCAAAAGCTGCTTAAACCAAATAAAGATATTTCCCAGTAATAATAAGGATGAAGCTCAACCTAAAGCATTTTATTAGTAAATAAGCAGGTATTGACCATCAGGGTCTGGAGTATAAGACACAACTCCCATTTTTTCCTCTGACAAAATATTTTCCTCCTCCTCCCTCTGTGAATCTTTTGGGTGCAGACTCATTCAACTTTGATGAGATACAATTCATTCCCAAAGTAGCAAATGGGAAAGGAAAGGGACCTTGAGAGATTTTTGTCTCCAGGAGAGCAAAACATTCCCAGGGAGAGGCCTCTCCCACCACTAATCCTACCTGGAGCTTTGGGGGATTGTGTTGTACCTAAACACTGAGATATTTTAAATTAATTAGAGTTTAACTGGAATTAAACTTCTGCTCCCAATTTCCTGTCTCCCTGGGGAAGACAGTGAAAATTTCTTTTCTCATAAAAATATTATGAGTATAATGTGTTTTATTTGGTGTCTAGATCCTCCATTTAATGGAACTTTGCATATATACCAAAAAAAGGGGAAAATTTGTTACTGGTATTTCTTTCTATAGGAAGGGATTTCAGGAATTAAGTAAAAATTAAACAAACAAGAAATTACATTATTAATATCAAAATAATTATTAGCATAACAAAATAGTGCACTATGGTAATACATCACTGACAAATCTGGATAGAGATGTGTTAGGATTAAGTTCTGAACACTTAAGGCCGTGATTAAGTTCCTGAAGATTTTTCATCTTCAAAAATTCTCCATGGAAAAATGTCTGCTTTTAATTGGAAAACAAAATCCTCAGGCTGACTTTTTTCTGATTATTTGGTAACTGAAAAAAATGTGACTCCTTGAATGTAACTTCAAACAAAAACCTTTTCAATATTGTTTTCATCTTAAGAAAACCCCACATTTTTCATCTGAAGGAAACTCTCTTCTGAAGCATAGAGAAGCTTTCTGAAAATAATACTAATTTAGAATAATGTATGTTTTTAACAAACCTTTCTATTCATAGAAAGAACAATTTTTAATTTTTTTTCCTCTTTTATTACCGAACTTTTATGTGATTTGATTTGTGTCACTTTTGTCTGTAGGGAAAAAATGGTACTGTGGAAAAAAAACCTCTCAAGCACAGGAAGATTTTGTTTTTTGGACTCAAAAATGTTTTTCTAAAAGATATTACACACCTTAAACTTCAGTAATTGATTGCTTGAAGGGATAAATAAATGTTGTGTCCCTGGAAGTGGCTAAGGCCACCTTGGACAGGGCTGGGAGCACCTGGGACAGTGGAAGGTGTCCCTGCCATGAGCTTTAAGGTCCCTTCCAATCCAAACCATCCTGGGATTCTCTGATATTAAGGAAAAACAAAGGAATGAAGTATTGAAGGGAAGCATAATTAAAGTATTGGTGGCAGAAGGCTTAAAATCTTTAAAAAACTGTGTTTCCACTGCCAGAAATGTGGGTGTAATCAACAGGAGCTTGGGAATGCTTAATCCTTTGGAAATAATATCCAATAATTTTCTCACTTCTGGTATTACATTAATCCAAATGCAAACTACGACTGAGTTCATGATCTTTGTTGCTGCCACTTTGTCATTACTTAAAATAATATTTGTAGCAGGTGAATAACTGAGAATAGGAGAACTCAGAAAAATTGCAATTACTTTTTATTTTCAGTGACAGGCAACACCACACCCAAAAGCTGTTCTAAGTATAATCAAATCAATGAAATAACTGTAAAATCGAATTATTAACTATGGAGAGAATGGGGAAAGAGGTCAAATGTGTGTCTTTAGTTGGGACTCAGCTGTATGGACAAGTCCTTGACCGGTTAACACCAAAAATAAGATTTTTTTTCTGAAGTTTGACCCTTTTACACATCCTATTTTTTTTTTCCCACGGAAAAATGTCACTGCAATATGAGGACAATTGTCTCAGTGGCCTAATTTATATTTATTTTACCTTTTGTGCCACAACTCTTGTCCTGAATAACCCGATGGTCCTTAAAGGAGAGCACACAAACAGGTTTCCATCTGTTTATTTATGCGTGGAAAAAAAAAAAAATGTGCAGAGAGGCTGAAACTGTGTGTGCCTAGGACAGCGCTGGCAGCACGGTGTTCATGGATAAAGGAATTCTCACCGGCAATGTCAGAATGCTCAAATTGGCCCTCGGGAACACAAAGGCTGTGCTGTACACACCTGCAGCTGTGGGCAAACCAGAGAACAATGGCCATTGTTCAGCTGTTAATGCACCGAATTTCTGTCTTACCTTCATTATTGGCTGACTTTCAGTCCCTGTAATTAATGTGCCTCGAGTGGGTGGATCTCTTTACATTCTCCTGTTTCTTTTCACAGCTTAATCAGAGCAGGAGAAAAACTTAAAATTAAGATTCTCTTTGTTTTCCGAGTTTTCTGGTGGCATGGTGAGCTGGTTGGAGAGAGCCCAAACAGGGAGATGAACTTCTGGAGATGAATTGATGTTTGATCCTGAAACTTTCCAGTTGCTCGTGTTTCAGGCTGGATTCCAGTTCTTAACTTTGCAGCACCTTGTAAGAAAGAAAGAAAACTCCAATATTCAGGAAGTCCCAAACTGTGGAGCCATGCAGTTCAGAGCCAGTACATTTCCTAGGAAACTGTGCCAGGGCCTCACCACCCTTTGAATAAAGAATTTCTTCCTAATATCACAAACTGCAAGATCAGCCCTTGAGTTTCTATAGGTTCGGGTGAGTGTAATTGAAATCAGAATTTACCTACAATGGTGTCCTGAAATTAAAAAGCAGCATTAGAGTTCTGCTTTAAGAGTGAAAATTGATCACAGTCAGCAATACAAGAAGGGGAATAACAAAAGCTGTTTCTACAGCGATTTCTTTAGTTCAGAAACCTACAGTGGCTGGTACCTCACAGAATTCCATCCACAAGAGCACCTAACAGAAAGAATCTGGCTCGTTTTTAGTGCTCCTGTTTGGCTTTAAGCAGACAGGATGCTGAGACCAGTCTCAGAATCTGGTGAAAAATTGCTGTGAATGGGGACATTAAGTTCATATTTAGCAGTGCATGAGAAACATCCACATTCCATTGGATAAATTTCCTTGGATCACCTGGAGCTGCCTTAATGGACTGAAGACCAGATATGCTTTTATCCAGACAGAGCTCTTAGAATTTGGTGTAACAGAAGTATCAAAACACATTTCTTGTAGTGTTTTACCTCAGCAACCTGAAGGGAGGAGCCTGCAAAGAACCTGTGAGCCCTGTCCTTGATGCAGCTCCTTCCCTTCCTTGCCAGCAATCTCAGCATCCTCAGCAGAAGCAACCTTAGCCACTGTCATGTTTATTATGGCTCTACATATTTCACATTAAGTGTTATTTACTGTAACTCTGCCCATAAAGGACTAACAGCATTATTGGGAGCTGTCCTTTGCATGCCTGATGTCAGCTGCAGCTGCAGATCACAACTACAACTCCAAACACATGCAATGGAGAGTCATAAATTATACAGGAAACAACACAGAGTAATGAGAGATGTGTCAGCTCGAGTTTCTCACTGCGGAGGCAGCACTGTGGCAGGCAAGATTTATTTACTATTCCAGCCACTGGCTTTTTTTGCAGTCAATAGCTCGTCACTTTTAGTCTGCAAATAGGAATAAAGATGTTTTGCAAGAAGGGAAACAAAAGACAGCAGAGCTGCTTGGCCTCTGGGGTGAGTTACTGGAATTTTGGAGCTCCAGGTCTCACTCTGCAGCAGCCAGCTGGGAAAACTCTGTAGTGTTTGCACATCACCCTCTCCTCTATTAGCACAAAAAAACCCCACCAATTAATGTATGGAAAGCATAATGTGAAAGCTGGGAATTAATCTCATTTTCCCTAAAGAGGACACAAGAGCCAGATCCAGGAATTCCATGGTCCAAAGAGCAGGAAGAGCAGTGGGAAGCAGAGAGGGAGAAACCTGAGCAGGGACAGGTGACACCAGGGCCGTGGTGGCTCTGCAGAAATGCTGGGAAATGTCCCCCAGTAAAGGTGGTGAGAAAGAGGATGGGGGCTTCTATTCAAAGCAGCTGGACTGGGAAATAAACAGGGAATGATGTTTTGGATCTAATGTTTTGCCTGTCTTTAGGGGTTTGTATTGTGGTGGGATGCAATAGTCAGACATGAAAAATCCCTGTTCTCCAGCCTAAAATTAAATCAAGGTGAAAATATTTCCTCACACCTCAGGTGCAGGTTTTATTTGGGCCAATATTTCTGCATCTCTGCATCAGCTTTCCCACCTTTTCCTGTCCTATGGGATTTATCTGTGCAGCAGATGAGTGGCTTTTAATTGCTAAAGAGAAGGGCTGGGCCAGCACAGGCACCTGCAGAGCCAAGGCACAGGGACAAGGATGGACACAGGGATGTGCCCCAGGGTTTGGGGACAAGGATGGACACGGGGATGTGCCCCAGGGTTTAGGGACAAGGATGGACACAGGGATGTGCCCAGGGATTGGGGACAAGGATTGACACAGGGATTTGTCACAGGATTTGGGGACAAGGCTGGACACAGGGATGTGCTCCAAGGTTTGGGGACAAGGATTGACACAGGGATTTGTCACAGGATTTGGGGACAAGGCTGGACACAGGGATGTGCTCCAAGGTTTGGGGACAAGGATTGACACAGGGATTTGTCACAGGATTTGGGGACAAGGCTGGACACAGGGATGTGCTCCAAGGATGGACACAGGGATGTGCCCCGGGGTTTGGGGACAAGGCTGGACGCAGGGATTTGTCACAGGATTTGGGGACAGGGCTGCACACAGGGATGTGCCCCAGGGTTTGAGGACAAGGATGGACACAGGGATGTGCTCCAAGGATGGACACGGGGATGTGCCCCAGGGTTTGGGGACAAAGATGGACACGGGAATGTGCCCCAGGGTTTGAGGACAAGGCTGGACACAGGGATTTGTCACAGGATCTGGGGACAGGGCTGCACACAGGGATGTGCTCCATGGCCTGGGAGTGCTGCCACGGAGGATCTGCTTTGCTCCAGCGTGGTGGAAGCTGCTGCTCGTCTGGGAGTGAGCAGATTCCATCCCTGTGAGTCAGGGCAGATCCGTGTCTGCAGGGAACACGGCTCAAGCTGAGTGCAACATGCATGTTTGGAGGCTAAACTTAGTCCTCAGTTACTGGGAATGTCAGCTTGCATCATCAGTAAACTCAGAATGGAATTAGGCCAGAAGGGATTATGGATAATGTGTTTTATTTTGAATATTTTATCCAGGCAAATCTGAACTGAAAAATCACAAGAATAGCCTGTAACAAGAGGAACAAAATCATAATGCATTGCCTCTTTTTGTGTCTGTTTGGGAAAAAATAACCACCTAAGCTTGGGAAAGAATTCTGATTGCTTTTCCAGGGCATGATTCCTCCCATGACTTTGTGTGGGCACATCCCTGTGGACACACAGAGCCCAGCAAAGTGAGCTGGCTGCTGCATAGAAATTCATGGAAACAGAAAGATCCTTTCAATGAAAGAAGTTTCTTTCCAGCCACTAAAGCAGTTTGCAGCACTCAGAAAAAGCACTGAAATTATTTCCTGGTGGACTCCCTCACCATTTTATCATGTTGTGTCAGATTGTGCATGTTGCTGATGAAAAGCAAAAAAGCTCCCAAAAGTTATGTAGGCAAAAAAATCCTCCAAATTCCTCGCTGTCTTTTAAAGGCTGAAAGTCCGAAAAGTCAGGATTCAGTTGGGTTTGTCTCTTTTGTAAGGGTATTTAGTATTATTCAATAGACTTTCCCATCTGCTGGGCTGGAAAATCTCAGTAGAGGAGGTGGATTTGGGTCTGATCAGAAATTCCAATGAGGGCAACTACAGTCAGAGGAAGGGCTGATGCTGCATCCATCATGAAGGTTTTATTTTAACAGCTGGAATAGAAAATATGCTGTGATTCAAGGCATGTGTTCAACAGAAAAATGTATCAACATATACAAAATAGGGAAGAAAAATAAAATTTTACTTCACGTAAAATCCTCACATTTGTTGATATTTTTGTCTGAGTTTAAACAATAAATTGAGACAACTTGATTGCCTTGACCTTGACTTGAAAATCCAGAAACTTCCAAGAAAATAATATCAAATGTAAAATCCATGGAGTCCTTTGGAGCATTTGGAAGCTCTAACTGTGTACAAGTTGTTGGATGTCACGAGTTGGTGCATTATTAATAAAAGTTGGAGCTTTGCATCTTCCCAGTTATAATTACTTCTCTAAATATCTCCAGGAAACAGAAGCATAAACTAGCAAGCATTTAAAAATCCTGGGTAAGCATCTTTTGGAGAAAGTGCCTATAAAATGACTCATGCTTCTGTTTACAGTTGGAAATTGGTTTTGGAATCATAAAATAAGTGCAAGGTTCCAAAAATGGCCAAATCAAGGCTGTGACTGGGAGGTCACGAGTCTGAGTTGAGAGAATCTTGCTGACCTAAGGATGAGAATCTCCACCAGGTTTGATGGATAACTCTTGGTTATTGGTGAAACTTAAAAATATGTAAGAATCACCTATTTCAGGAAAAGAAACTACAGAAACTCCAGGCTATATCAGCAGCAGTTTTAAAATAAAATGTCACCTCTCCAAAGTCCCTCATTTTTACATGCAAATCGTGTGTACAAAGCCCAGTAATTTCATTTATATCCACATGACTATTATTAGATGTAAAACACACACATTGCAATCATCTGTGAGATGTCCTCAGGACTCCCAGAGATCCGTGGCTCTTGAACTCTTCTCCAGGATGATCAAAATCTGTTAAAAATATCGTCGGGTTCATCGTAACCACAGAGACACAAATTCTGCTCGTTGGCCTCTGATGAGATTTGTCATTGTTACATGAACTCCCTGACTGAGGATTTTGTCTCCCTAAATAAAATCCTGTCTGGGGCTGATCATGTCCTATTTTATTGCCTTCAGAACCATGCTGTGCACTCTGTATTTTCCTTAAAGGAAAATACTTATGGTGGCTTTACTCTTTCTTAAATATCACAATAGGAAAGTTAAACCAACTTAATTTCTTTTTTAAATAGATTTATTTTTAAGTCCTTCAGTCCATTGGGTTGCATCTCATGCAATAGAATGCTGATACAGCCAATATAAAGTTGAAAACAGTAATTCCATTTTAATTTATAGAGGTGTTGCAGCCTTTGCTGAAACAAACGAGCTGAGTTACTTTGATGTTCATTTTCAGGACATGTGACTTGGATGCAGAGCTCTGAACTGTCAGGAGAAAATTCCCAATGTACAGGTCTGGGTTATAAACAAGAATTTGTTCCATCAGATGCTCACTCCATTTACAACCTTGTATTGTCATTTAACATTTTTCCTGGGAAATAAACAGATGTTCATCTCTCTTTAGCCAGAAACAGAAAGGAGTTAGGAGGAAATCTGATCCCCCACTTGAAAATTATACTGAGGAACGTCCCCACAATCTCCACCTTTTTATGTAATATAAGCATAGAACATACCAGAAAAAAAACACCAAATTTTTAATTAAAAATTGGTTTTAACACAGACTTAAAATGTGTCAGGGATTTAGCCCTTGAATTTGGGCACATGGATTTCAGTGCACTTGGTGGAGATATCTTGGGTTTAATTATATGTTTAAAAAGCATATTCTGTATTTAAGTACCAACAGTCATTTGCTTGAGAACTCTGAATTTTGTGTAAGTGCCACACAAGCACAAAAGTGAATGTAAATGAGGTTCTAAAGCACAAGGATCAGATATTTCCTTCAATAAAACACTCCAGGGGTGCAGATGCTGTGCAGGTATGGATGGATTGAGACGGGGGGTCTGTGTGGGGCTTTTCCAGCTGCAGTGATGACTTTCGGGGGACCCAAAAAAAAACCAAAAACCAAACCACAAAAGCAAAGCCTAAAATATTTCTACAGTTTCCAGTTTCAAACTGAAGATGTGGATCTGGACAGGGAACCGTAAAATGTCAGGGAAGACAGTGAAATTCTCCCAAAGTTGAATCTCCAGTGTCTCAGTCAGGGCTGGTTGTGCAGGGAGAACTCAGGGAATGCTCCTGACATGGAACAATAACTGAATGATATTTATGATATTTCCATATTGCAAACTTCCTTCTTCTCCCCTTTTAATCAGAAGATGAAATATATAAGGTTTTTGAAGAGACATCGAGAACTTAATCCTTTTGGAGCTGACAGTATTTTTTTTACCAACATAAGACCCAACTATTTGCATTTTTCTCCATTATTTTATTCGTTCTGGCAGTGGCAAACATCCCTAATAGACACCCAGGAGTTATGGCAATTTACAGAGTAGATCTCCAGCAATGTTCCAGTTTAACTGTAGATGATTTTCTGAACATTTCCACCTGAAAAATGGAACTGACTCCTCATTTAGAGCAGGAGCTGACCAAGCAGCCACTTATTAAATCAACAGAAATAACTCTCCCACCCCGGGCTACAGACTGTGCTGCTCTGTTTGCATCTGCTCTTTTCCCTTATTTCCAAATGCCTCAAATCCCAGCTGAGAAGAGACTTGATCCTGCTCCAAGCCTCCAAGCAAGGCTCGGTTCCTCATCTTGCTCCCAGCAGTGATTCCTGGGGGAAGAGTTGGGATCCCATCCCAAACCACACACACAAGGGAACTCTTCCTTCTCCAGGAGCTGCTGCTGTGCTGGTGCCTGGAGAGGCTGCCTGGGACAGAGGCTGGGCAGAGTGAAAGGAATAAAGCAGGGATTTATTAAAATCCTTCCCAGGATTCCCCTTGGGCACTGCAGGAGCCTGGCCATGGCTATACCCAAGCTGGGCCCAAGTCTCGAGTTCTCACACTTGGATCACTTTGGGTCCATTCCCACCTTGGGGTTCATTGTCCAGTCCCAGCTCCAGGTTCTGCAGTCCCACCCTCCCACATTCTCTCCTCCAGTCGCTGCTCTTTGCACTTTTTGGGGCTGGAAAAGGATTGTTTGGTGTGCCTGAGCTGGGAGGAGACCTTGGAACACTTTGTGTGGAGCTCAGAGTCACACACCAATGCAGTGCAGAATCTGGAAAATATGAAAGCTAAACTGAAGGCATCAGTGCCACCAGAGCTGGGTGAGCCAGCACAGGCAGCTCCTGGGTGTTGTGACAGCCACCACCCTTAGGGAGGTCCTGGCATATTCCTGATTAAGGAGAAAAGACACAATTTCATGATATGGGATTGGCAGGTACAGATCTGGGGGATAAAAATCCCACCCTGCCCTAAGTGGATGACAGTGACTGCTTAAGTCAGGTGATGGAAACTTCAAGAGCAAGCTGAAGGAATGATGTCAAATATCTCCAAGACTTTTTTTGGTATTATTTGAGCTTTAAACAAAACATCCGTGGCCACACAGTCCTGGTTAAGTGTGGGTAAAAGACAAAAGCCCAAGAAGATGTTGCCTCTGCTCAAACTGAAACTATCAGAGAATCCCAGGATGGTTTGGGTTGCAGGGACCTTAAAACTCACCCAGAGCCACCCCTGCCATGGCAGGGACACCTCCCACTGTCCCAGGCTGCTCCAACCCCAATGTCCAGCCTGGCCTTGGGCACTGCCAGGGATCCAGGGGCAGCCACAGCAAATCTGGGCACCCTGTGCCAGCCCTGCCCACCCTCCCAGGATGGAATTCCTTCCCAAAACTGAGTTGGCTCAAGGGAAACATTAATAAAAGAAAAGCAGCTAAGGTGGGTGTTGCTGAGGAAAAGTTTTGTTGTCTCCTGGGTGTCACAGGAGAAAAAAATGAGGTTTCTTCCCATCATCAAAATGATTCCCCATCTCAGATCTTGGTACATGGAGAGTAAATAAAATTAATGTAAATTAATCAGGCATGGTCCCTCACCTCTCTGACAGTGCATCTAACCAGCTTTGACTTTCACTCTTGGGGTAGGATTTATTTTAGAAAACTAGAAAAATGTGTCTTTGTTATTCTTCAGACAGGAAAAATTACATGTTAAGAACCAACAGTTCATTGTCTAAAAATAATTTACAATTACATAATGCTTTCCTCTTTCAGAGCAAGATTCATGTTAATTAGTCTTGTTAGCAGTTTGAGGTTTTTTGGTTTAAATTTAGTTTAGGATTGGTCAAAAAGATGTTCTGGTTCTTTGTGTGATTTGAAGAGGTGGCCTGGATCAAATTCCTTCTATCCCAGTACCTGGAATGTCATCATCCCTTGGGGGTAACTGATGCCTTTGGGGAGGGACTGCCCAGGCTGGAGGTGGAAACAACACCTGAACTTCCCCTGCATTTCCAAACCAGCCTTCCCAAGGCAGGGGTCAGGCTCGTGGTCCCTCTGCTCTGCTTTCTGTCACATGTAGATCCATTTGTTTCATTAGTTTTGGGACAAATTACTGACTATTCAGATGTTTTAAAATGTTTGTAATTCCCCTTGGAACTGCTGAGGTTGTGCAGCCAGAGTGCTCAGGGAGGATGTCAGGAGAGCTTACAAATCCTTTTAGTCCCAGGGCTAGACACAGTGTGGGGTTTGAGGTGAGCAAACCACCAGGAAATTCCATGTGCTGCTTTCCCCTCGCCCTGAGGAAGCCAATTTTTCCCTTGTTCCTTTCACAGTGGACGGAGGAAAGGGAAGAGAAAGCAGCAAAAGAAGAAATCCATCGATGTCACCGTGGCAGGGTCAGGTCACTGCACTCCAGAGTGTGGCACTGCAAACTGGGGCTGCTCCCTGGGCACTGAAAAGCGGATTTGGGAACGCTGTCATCCAGCTGGGAACTCCAGCCCTGAGAGGTGAACAAGTGAGAAATGTCAGAATCCTTCCCTGGAGCAAAGAGGAAATGGGAGGACGAGGCTGAGCTCTGTGTGTGAGAGGCAGGGACGGGGACAGGCAGGAGGTTGGATCCCAGAAATGTGGGATTTTTCAGCTTTCTGTGCTTTCTGGCACTGACCCCCAGGAGAACACTGCTTTGGACCTGAGGCCTTGGAGAAGCTTCCAAATCTGAGTGCTGGAGTTAAAATCACGGGTGTGTGGTTAAATAGAAATGTGTGATTGCACATGGTGAAGGGTTTGGGATTTGAGGATTTTATAATATAGAAATAGGGATGGGACAAGATGGGGGATTTTGGGGGTTGTCTCTTTTGGTGTCCTTCCTTCTCCATGATTTCAGGCAGTTTCTGGTTGGACAGTCAGTGCTGCCCTGAGGGTCCCAGGAGTTTGGTTATTGGGTCAAAAGTATCAATAACAGAGGTGTTAATTCTCTATTGGACTGTTTGGCTTTCAAAGACCTTGGAACCAGCTGGATCCAGCTCCATTTTGCTCACTTTTCATTGGTAGCCAGGAGTGTTGCTGAACTTCCTGATAAAATTCTGAACTTTAGATAAAATTTAATGAATATTTTAGATAAAATTTTAGATAAAATTTAATGAACAACCAAGCCCAACACCAGAAAATTCATCTCCTTTGTGTTTTTAATCCTGACTCTGAGTGAAGACAGAAGAGACTCCAGACAAACCACTGATCAAGTGGTGCAAAAACACCACCACGGGTACAGTTGGTGACATCTCTCCTTTAGTCTGAGGCACAGCAGGAGGGTTGTGACACTGGCTTGTGTCCCAGGAAGCTGTGACAGCAGCCCTGGAAATCGAGAGATCGAGAATCCATGGAGCAAGGGCACGGTGTGACAGCACAGGTGACAGGAACCACCCAGCTTATCATCCCAGGAAGAGGGGGGATACAGGAGCCCAAGAAATAATCTCATTTATGATGGGATTTCTAGCTCCTGCTTGCTGCCTTGAATGGAGCATTTTTAACTCCCCATAGTTTTGTTCCAGCAGCAACTCAGTAATTAGCCAAAACAAATATTAAACATTTCCTTCTCCTTTCTCCTGTTTCTTGTTTAAGAAGATAGTGGAACAGTTTGGGTTGGAAAAGGGACCTTAAAATTCATCTTTTTCTGCCCCCAGCACTTTCCCAGGTTGCTCCAAGCCCCTTCCAGCCTGGCCTTGGACTCTTCCAGGGATGCAGGGGCAGCCACAGCTGCTCTGAGCACAGAATCTCCCACACTTTCTTAACTAAACAGAACCCATTTCTCTGTATTTAACTCTGCTTTATGAGGTTAAATGCCTTTAACCACGAGCTAAATGCAGTGGTGGCTGCCAGTGTGTATTGATCTGGCTGCTGAGATTAGTTTTAATTAGTTTTAATGAGTTTTAATCAGTTTGATTGCTGGTGCACCGTTCAGTGTTGATGGCTCTGGGTTGTTCTCTGAGCCAGCACAGCCCCCTTGGCTCAGCACTCCTTGCTCCACTCTGCCTCACTAAAAAAAAAGGAATTTGGGCAAATCATGAGGTTTTTTTAGCAGTTTAAGGCTGGAATCCATCTAAATACATGGATTCATCTAAACAATATCTAAATTTATGTTTCAGCTGGGATTTCAGCAGCCACCACTGGAGCTCTTGTGACAGTTCCTGCTGCTGTCACTGAGCTGCACCTCTGGTGACATCTCAGGGCTTGTGCACAGGGTCTGTTCTCCCAGTGGACAAATAAGAAATTTACCCTCTTACCTCTGTCTTGCCTTCTCACATGTCCTGAGCACGTTAGAGAGCTCCATAGAGGTTGTGGTAAATTCATTTTTAACAAATCCACAAACTCAGCTGGACATTACTTCTAAAAGAACGGAGAAAATTAAAAAAAAAAAAAAAAAAAAAAAAACCAACCAACCAACCAAAAAAAACCCCAACCAACAAAAAAAAAAAAAAAAAAAAAAAAAAGATAAAACAAACAACAAAACCCCCCATCATTTTATTTCCTTTCCTTTTCAGAAATTTTAGAAATCTGTAAGAAACTCTGTAGTTCATCAGGAGAAAATTGTTCTCTCTGTGTTAAGTGCTTTGCAAGGAATAAAATACATTTCTTAGTGCTTGCCCACTGGTGTAATAATGCTGTAACCTGTGCTGGGTGAATTGTCCTGAATTGGAGATTTATTTCACAGAGTCCTTAAAGAGTGTTTGATTTAAACCCTGAGATTAGGGGGCACGATTTAAAACCTGAATTGTTTCTTTTATTTATTTATAATAAATAATAATAGTTTATAATAATTATTTATTATATATACTAAATTAGTGATTTATAGAGCTTTCAAAGCTGTCACTTGTGCTTTCTTTTTGCCAGTGAGGTTTTTTTTTTGGGATGGGCAAGAGGAATTTAGAGGGCTGGAGTTCACCCTGATCATTCTCTTCTGCCTGGTGACAGTCACAGGATGTGTCCTCATTGAATTTCAGCACCAGGACACCCCTGGTCAGGGGTCAGGAGACTGTGGGAGCAGAAAAAATGTGTGGGAAAAAACCTGTAACCATAAAAGCATTTACTGGTACCTCAGACAGCACTGCCCTGCAGGGTGTGATGCAGAACACCTGCTTTACTTCCATTTTGTCTGAGTAATTCCATTCACACTCAGGGACTGAAGCAAAAAGCTTGGAGGTGAAAATGGCAGAAAAATAAAAATTCTTGCTTGTACAAGGCAAACACCTCGGTGTTTTAGTAAAACTGCCCATCCAGACTCATATCTGCATATTTTTTTTTCCTGTTTCTGTCAAGAGCTGGAGTTTCCCTGAGCAAAAAGCACAAGTGCAGCTGATGCAAAGAGGCAAATCTGGGGCTGTGTGTCCATCCCAGCCCTGCACTGCACAGCTCCAGACAAAAACAGTTCCCAAACACAGACAGTAACTTCCACTGTAAGTGACTCTGGGCGTAAAATATTTATTTGGCTTATCATTGAATTATTTTAACACATTTATGTTCGAAAAATAAATAATTCAAACCAAATCCACCAACCCACAGGTGTCCAAGAGCCCTCAGACAGGGGCAGTGCCAGGATGAAGATGCTCATTAAACCAGCCAGGAATGATTACCTGTCACAGGGCTGGGCTTGAGTTTCATTAATTAAGGGTTGTTTTTGCTCTTATTAGTATTGTTGTCTTGCCTGGAATGCTGTGTAATGATTGATTTGCAATTAGAGAGGGCACAGAAGAT